>CM074725.1:93437998-94637998 GCA_037306005.1 Rhinophrynus dorsalis | reverse complement strand
TAGATGATTATATCGAATACGTGATTCTAATTGACTCCAGAATACGTGAAAGATTAACCGCCAGAGAGCGACGAGTACGGTTAAAAAAATAATGGGTCCAGTAGCATATTTTGCCCACCCAACCCTCCCTCGACATCCAAACCTAGTGAACGTATTCTGGAACCAAGTGAACCTATGCAGGTGGGTTTCACTAGGTTAACTAAGGAGGAGAGTAGGTATCGCAAGACACAAGGTTTATGTCTGTATTGCGGTAAAAATGGTCACCTGTTAAGATCTTGTCCGGTACGTCCGGGAAACGAACACACCTAGGGTACCTTGGGGGACAGGCCCTAGGTTGTGTCCAATCGTCCCCATTGTTGGGCACACTTAAACCCACCATACAGGTGGCACTGTCATGGGCACATCGCTCGGTTGAGGTTTTGGCCTTGGTTGATTCTGGTGCTGCTGGGTATTTTATGGACAATACCTTTGCTGAATTGCATGGGGTACCACGGATTCAGAGAGAAACCCCTCTTGCTATTGAGGCAATTGATGGCAGACCTTTGGAACCCGCCCAAGTTACTTTTGAAACGATGCCCTTGTCCATGACTATTGGGGCTCTTCACAAGGAAGAGCAGCAGTACCAACTGATTAATTCTCCTCACCATGCCGTGATTTTGGGCTTTCCTTGGTTACAGTTGCACAACCCACAATTTGATTGGCAGAAATGTGAGATTGCTGCTTGGTCTCAGTTCTGTATGGATAAGTGCGTTACCCGTCCTGTTAAGGTCTTGTGCACCTCCCCTTCACTACCTGATGCCTACCAGCAGTTTAGCGACGTTTTCAGTAAGGGAGAGGCTGGCGCCCTACCTCAGCACAGACCATACGATTGTCGCATAGAACTGAGTCCTGGAGCAGTACCACAGAGGGGACGCACGTATCCATTGTCTTGTGAGGAGAACCAAGCTATGGAGGAATACATAGCAGATGCCCTTAGTAGAGGGATCATAAGGAAATCTACTTCTCCGGCCGGTGCCGGGTTCTTTTTTGTTAAGAAAAAAAGTGGCGAACTGCGACCTTGCATAGACTATCGTGGACTGAATAAGCTGATGGCAAAAAATGCCTACCCAATCCCACTCATCACCGAGCTGTTTGATAGACTTAAGGGGTCCTCGATTTTCACCAAATTGGACCTAAGGGCAGCCTACAATTTGATATGTATCAGAGCCGGTGATGAGTGGAAAACTGCCTTCAATACGAGATCTGGGCATTATGAATACCTAGTCATGCCATTTGGTCTATGTAATGCTCCTGCAGTATTTCAAGACCTGATCAATGACGTTCTTAGAGATATGTTACAATCTTGTGTTGTAGTCTATCTTGACGACATACTTATCCACTCCAAAGACCTGTCACAACACATCAAGGATGTGTCTGAAGTCTTGCTGCGCTTACGAAAAAATAAATTATTCTGTAAACTGGAGAAATGCGAGTTCCACAAAACCAGTGTACCGTTTCTGGGGTTTATAATTGGCAAAGACGGCATTGCCATGGATAAAGAGAAATTGACGGCAGTCTTACAATGGCCTAAACCCAAGAGCCTCAAAGCCATCCAACGATTTCTGGGCTTCGCCAGTTATTACAGGAAGTTTATTAAAAACTTCTCCTCTATTGTGAAACCTCTGTCTGACCTCACGCATAAGGGCGCTAACCCATCCCTCTGTCCGGTGGCTGCTGAAGAGGCCTTTGAGAAGTTGAAGGTAGCCTTTGCTGAAGCGCCTGTGTTGTCCCACCCTAATCCAATACTCCCCTTTACTTTGGAAGTTGATGCCTCAGATATTGGGGTCGGGGCGGTGCTCTCTCAGCGACAGGTTAAAGGCGGTACACTCAGACCCTGTGGATTCTTCTCAAAAAAATTGACTAGTGCTCAAAGTCATTACGAGATTGGTGATCGAGAATTACTGGCCATTATCCTCGCTCTCAAAGAATGGCGTCATTTACTTGAAGGCACAAAAAAAACAGTTTTGATTCTAACTGATCACAAGAATCTGACGTATCTTTCTGAGGCCAAGAGACTGTCTTCTCGCCAGGCCAGATGGGCACTGTTTCTATCCCGATTCAATTTCGTTGTATCATACCTGCCGGGATCTAAGAATGTTAGGGCTGATGCTCTGTCTAGACAATTTGAAGCAGAGGTTGACAGAGAAGAGGTACCAGCACCTATCATTCAACCTGATCGAATATTGGCTACCATACGTACTAATATTACTTCACCACTAGGGGAGGAGATTTTGGCATCCCAAGCCTCTGCTCCTCATGAGACTCCAGTGGGCAAATGTTTTGTTGCTGAGCCATTCCGTACTCGATTACTTGAGACCTACTACTCCTCTAAGGCTGCGGGACATATTGGTAGGGATCAATTGTTCTGGTCTCTCTCCCAGCTATTTTGGTGGCCTTCTATGAGAGCTGATTGTGCCAATTGTACGAATGCCTGTGCCACCTGTGCCCGTGCCAAACCCCCTAGACATCTCCCTGTGGGCTTGCTTCAGCCGATGCCTAATGGTGAACGCCCTTGGTCTCACGTCTCTATCGACTTTATGGGAGAATTGCCCAGGTCAAGAGGGTACTCCTTCATATATGGTGGTAGACAGGTTCTCTAAAATGGCACACTTCGTACCCCTCCGTGGCCTTCCTTCGGCCAAAGAACTGGCAATGGTATTCGCTCTAGAAGTATTTCGGTTACATGGAGTACCCAGGGTGCTGGTGTCTGACAGGGGGAGCCAGTTTGTGTCCAGATTCTGGAGGGCATTTTGCGAACAGATGGGCATACAGCTATCATTTTCCTCGGCATATCATCCCCAGACTAACGGGGCCGCTGAGAGGGCCAATCAAGGATTGGAACAGTCTCTGCAATGTTTTGTGACTGACCATCATGATAATTGGGCCGACTTGTTGCCTTGGGCAGAGTTCACCAGGAACTGCGCAGTTAATTCTTCCTCCGGGATCTCTCCGTTTTTGATCAATTATGGGTTCCAACCCTGTCTGCTCCCGGATTCCTTTCAATCACAGCAGATTCCAGCTCTGGATGAGCATATAGAGCAACTCCGTTCCACATGGGCACAAGTTCAGAGGGCATTGTGCCAGTCTTTTCAGCGACATCAGCGTCATGCCAATCGCAGAAGGCTTCCAGTGGTTTCCTTCCAAGTCAGGAATAGAGTATGGCTGTCCTCCAAGAATCTAAAACTCAAGGTCCCATCTAATAAGCTGGCACCTCGGTTCATTGGTCCGTACAAGATCATTTGCAAAATTAACCCTGTTTCTTATGCCTTGGAATTGCCTGCTTCTATGCGCATTCATAATGTATTCCATGTGTCTCTCCTTAAACCTCTGGTTTGTAACCATTATACTACCACATCTGTGATGCCATGTCCTGTTGAAGTCGAGGGGCAGAAGGAGTATAAAGTACAAAGCATTATTGATTCCTGCAGACGTAGAGGAGGGGTACAGTATCTGGTGCATTGGAAAGGTTATGGTCCTGAGGATCGTTCCTGGGTTGACAGTAAGGACCTTCATGCACCCAAATTACTACGAGTATTTCATGCCAAATACCCTCAGAAGCCTGGACCCTACTCTAGGAGAGGGGGTCTTTGAAAGGGGGGTACTATCATGGTGCCCGTGATTCGTGCTGCTCTGTGTCTATCACCTGCTGAGTATTCGTGATTGGCTGTCTGTCATTAGCCCTCCTCAAACAGCCTTTTTAAACCCAGGTTGAGCACTTCCAGGTTGCCCTTTCGTGGTGTCTCTGACTCCACTCTGCCTGACCTGCTTGTCAGATCTCTGGGCCTGTTTCCAGTGTTCCTGTATGCTACATTCCGGTGTTCCAGTGTTCCTGTACATTAACGTTCCGGTGTTCCAGTGTTCCAGTGTTCCTGTACGTTAATGTTCCGGTGTTCCAGCGTTCCAGTGTTCCTGTATGCTAACGTTCCGGTGTAACAGCGTTCCGTTGTGCCTGTATTCCGGGGTTCCTGTGCTCCAGCACCTCGCGGGTTAACCTGTATGAGTTCCTGAGTCTCATGCTCCAGCTGTCGCTCTGGCGACATTGTTCTCCTCGTTATTGCATACACATTGTTGGTTCCAGCGTGCGGACGCTGGTTTGCTCCACTAAACCTGGTTGCGATATACATTGTTGGTTCCAGCGTGCGGACGCTGGTTTGCTCCACTAAACCTGGTTGCGATATACATTGTTGGTTCCAGCGTGCGGTCGCTGGTTTGCTCCACTAACCTGGTTGCGATATACATTGTTGGTTCCAGCGTGTGGACGCTGGTTTGCTCCACTAAACCTGGTTGCGATATACATTGTTGGTTCCAGCGTGCAGTCGCTGGTTTGCTCCACTAAACCTAGTTGCAATATACATTGTTGGTTCCAGCGTGCGGACGCTGGTTTACTCCTTAAACCTGGTGGTGCTATTTACCATTAGTCCCAACGTGCGGACGTTGGTTTGCTCCTGAACATCCAGTACTGTGGTCAGTCGCTGTCCACTTCCTTGCAGTTGTCTGATTATCCCTGGCTATAGACTTCTGCTGAGTAAGACCTCTAGACTTATGCTCTCTGCTGTCTTAGTCACCTAACAGCTGGTCTATTTGCTCAGGCTGCCCTGCCCGGTATTGGTGAGGCCGGTAGAGCCTTGACGTTACCATCCTGTAGGTTGCCTCACCCGGTATTGGCAGGGCCGGTAGAGCCTACTACAGTACCTCCTTGGGCTGCCCTGCCCAGTATTGGTAAGGCCGGTAGAACCTTGTAACTCACCATCTTAAAGGTTGCCTTACCCGGTATTGGCAGGGCCGGTAGAGCCTACATTCAGCATCCCATTGGGCTGCCTTGCCCGGTATTGGTAAGGCCGGTAGAACCGGAATTATCATCTCACAGTTGCCTTACCCGGTATAGGCAAGGCCGGTAGAGCCTGTCATTAATATTGTCACTTGGCTTGCCTTGCCCGGTATTTAGGCAAGGCCGGTAGAACCTTTTGTATGTTCTATTGATGTTATATTGTTATGTATGTTTACCCTACGGGGACTGCCTTTAACTTTTAATAAAGTTAAATTTTACCAAACCTTAAGTCTGAGAGTCTTCAAAAACCGTGACAATGGTACCTGTGACATCACATCCTGTAGGGGGTGGGTAGAAAAAACCTGGGAAAGAGAAGGGAGAGAGAGAGACAGAGTTGCAGAATGTAGGAGCAGAAGAGAGCCCCTCTCCAGAATGGGAGGAGGCCTGGGCCAGCCTGGAGTTGGACTGGTCTAGGTGCTTTCTAAGGGACTGGTGAGTGCCCTCACCGGAAGAGTTAGAGTGAGCGGGCACTATAGGGCCAGGTCCCCTTTTCAGTTGTGGGCTGTAAGTCAAGGCGGCTTCAGACGCAGAGAGTGTACCCTGATGTTCCTACCACAAGGATCTTAGGATGTCTTCCCCAACTCCTCTGTCAGGACTAAAAGATACAAGGAACCTTCATGTAATCCAGCAGCATGTGGAGTGGGCAGGATGCCTACTCTTGCCTTTAGTGGGACTATGAATAAGCTCCAGCATTAAGCTAAAATGGACTGTGAGTATTATTTGTAACCCCTGGCAAGTTACGCAACTAAGAAGAGAACAGCAGAAGTGTTTAGTTTTATGTTTTACCCGTTTGTTTGCCTGTAATTGTTGTCCTATGTTTTGTGCCGTGACCACTCTAATAAATGCAATTTATTATATTTTTGTCTGGCTGGATATATCGCTTAACCCTCGGCCTACCAATCAGAAACCCCTGTACCCCTGTCACAAAATACTTCACTGGAATGGTCTACAAAGTGTGCTTGTAAACCAGGCACATTTTGTATACCATTCCAATTAAATATTTCTTTTTAGATTGTGGTATTTCGGCTCTGCTGAAGAGCCGACTCAAGTCGGCCTGCAGCTGACATCAGTGTGGGGGGGATTCTTATTTTTTGAATATATATATATATATATAATATTACTATTTATATAAGACATTACTAATCCTTTAATAAGTCAATCTAGTGTTACTATGGAATCTGTTAGGCAGACAGACACACAGACCCCATCTCCTTCAGAGAAGGTGGTAAAGGGCATGCTCTTTGCTACTTCTCAGTTTGACTTAAAACCAAAATTAGCTCATGAGAGCACGGGTTTAACTCATGACCAAAATGGGAGGCTGTGTCCTGTAACACCTAAAGAGTTAAAGGGTTAGTAATGTCCCAAAAAAAGTTTTTTTTTTGCATTTAGAAGAGCTTAAAAAGCTGAGCAAAATGCAAAAAAATGTATCTCTCAAACCGCTATGGTTTGAGAGATACAGGCATTTAAAGTTAGCTGTCTCCTACTGACAGCTGTAAAGCTGTCAGCAGGAGATCTGTGTCGGTCGACATGGAGGCTCTGCAGCAGAGCCGCAATCTCGTTAGTTACAACTAATCCCTTCATTGGAATGGTCTAAAATGTGTACCTGGTTTGCAAGCACACGTTTTAGACCATTCCAATGAAGGGATTCATTGTAACTAATGAGATTGCGGCTCTGCTGCAGAGCCACCGTGTCGACTGGCACAGATCTGCTGACAGCTTTACAGCTGTCAGTAGGAGACATCTAAATTTAAATGCCTGTATCTCTCAAACCATAGCGGTTTGAGAGATACTTTTTTTTTGCATTTAGCTCAGCTTTTTAAGCTCTTCTAAATGCAAAAAAATTTTTTTGGACATTACTAACCTTTTAAATACTACTGTTAACCAATTTTATCAGTACATTCATTGTACACAAATGAGTGGTAGAAATGTTATATGTCACAAGAAAGAAATGGTACCTGGTATTTCAATGTTTCTTCAGGGGATGTACTAATAAATAATTACAGAAAAAAACAATTTAGAAGCAAGCTGGGAAGGTCCATACAACATTGTTGACATTATAAGTGCAGAGGGCACAGAGCTAGGCACACATTAAAAGCTAGTAAAAATGTTTTTTGTTTCATTTGGACCATTGTGAATTATATGTTTCCAAATATTAGTGTTGATGCTGCACTTGTTTACACACGTCAGAATGGAATCCAGATGGTACTGGATAATCAAGTCTAAGAAGAATTAGAAGAATCTGCGGAGCTGACATTTTGAGCTATAACTTTACAGACCTGATGGTGTTCACATGATTAACATCGCCTGTAGGATTGTGTAGTATTTAAATTAAAGGGATAGTAATACTTTGTTTTATCTTTATTTTGTAGGCATTAAAAAAAACATGAAGAACGATATAAGTCTTTTTATTCACAAGCAAAGTTTCCCCTCACTGACTGAAACGGTCAAGTCTGCCACCTAGCTGTCAGATTTGGAATCCGGTCTATGGGCCGGCCATCGCTCTACAGTAGAGCAGAGATCGCGAGATGTGAGAAGAACTACTTCACTCGAATAGTCTACAAAGTGTGCCTGGTTTGCAAGCACACTTTTTAGACCCTTCCAATTAAATAGTTATTTTTATATCTTGCGATCTCGGCTCTGCTGAAGAGCCACTTGTTGATCTGCAGACCGGATTCCAAATCTGACAGCTAGATGACAGACTTGACCATTTCGGTCAGTGAGGGGAAACTTTGCTTGCGAATATCTCTCAAACCATAAAGGTTTAAGAGATAAGACTTATATCGTTCTTCATGTTTTTTAATGCCTACAAAATAAAATAAAGATAAAACAATGTATTAATATCTCTTTAAATGTAGAAAAAGGACATTAAAAATTATATACTACAAGAGACAACAAAAGTAATGTTTATAAAGTTATGTGTGATGTGGTACACTAAAGACTATTTGGTATTATGTGGACTGCATATATATTAATTATTTAAAAGAAAGAGTTAGCTATGAATCCAGTTTTATAGCGTTTAAAATAATAAATAATATGCTCCAAACCCTATCTCTCAAACCACTATGGTTTGAGAGATATAGGCATTGAAAGTTCCCCTCTCCCTCCCCTTTTCCTGACGTCAGAGTGTAGCTGACAGCAGGAGATCCTGTTCTGGGGACCAGCCTGCGGCTCTGCATCAGAGCCGAAATCTTGTTATTTCAAAAGAATTACTTCATTGGAAAGGTCTACAAAGTGTGCCTGATTTGCAAGCACACTTTGTAGACCGCTCCATTGAAGAAGTTCTTTTTAAATAACGAGATGTCGGCTCTGCTGAAGAGCCTCCTCGAGTCGTACGACTCGAATTTCCTGCTGTCAGCTTTACAGCTGACATCAGGAGAAGGGGAGGGAGGGGGAACTTTGAATACCTATATCTCTCAAACCATAGCGGCTTGAGAGATAGGGTTTGGAGCATATTGTTTATTATTTTAACCTCTACAAAACTAGATACAATTTTTCTGGGACATTACTGTCCCTTTAAAGATATAGTTTTATATGAAGAGTCTATATATATGAAGTATATGTAGCCAGAGCCTGTTTGGAAGTACAGATAAAATATTCCACAGGTTTTTGAAATAATCGTACAAAACTTATGAGGCAGAATAATTACTCTTGGAGCAAATCATATTTTACTAAAAGTTTGCTTTTGATCTAAATTACATTGTTCTTTGGAAAAACTAAATAGGATATAACATGCATTGAAGTAATTTTTTTGTAATCGAGGGCCCTGTTTCCTTTAACCCCTTAAGGACCCATGACGGTCCTGTCAGATCATGGGTTGATGAGCCATAAGGACCCATGACGTGCCAGGACCTTCATGGATTTCAGGGCTCCCCACCCGGCTGCAAGCCATTTGGGGAGCCCTGAACCGAATTGCAAAAAAAGAAAAAAAAATTTCGTGGTGCACGCACGGCCAGTCCTTAAGGGGTTGATAGCAGTAGGAATCCGATAATAGTTAATAATTGTTGTTCTGTTGTTTCTTGCCATTATGACAGTTGATTCTTAACTAGTAAATTATACATGTTTGTTTACATTTTGGAATTTCAAACACCAATCTAGAACTATATTCTGGGTGTAGATTGACATAGTTTTATCATGCCATATTGGATATATACTCTAAATACTGTCTCACCCCATGGACTTAATGAACTTATCTCTTATTGCTGCTTTTATTAGGGTGATCCATGGCTCAATTCTGTATTGCATTGCTTAGGTTTAATAGCACAATGAGCTATCTGTATGTTGTTGGGACATCTAGTGGTCACTACTAAGCATTACCCTTCATTCATCTTTTTGTGTAATTGGTTTTATCCAGCTAATTGATTGCTTCCCCTAGTGGTTCCTTGAACAATGTTCCCTCAACCAGTTGCTCTATTGTGGAATACAATCTTTGGGTGGTCCTGACTGGGCTTCTGCCTGATACATCTATTTTGTCAGTGCGCATGGACTTGGATAACCTCTGATCGCATGATTAGGCTGCAATTTACATTTGGCACATAAATGTATCAGGCATAGGCACCTAGATAACTTCTGGGTACCTCTCTATTTAGCCATTATATTAGTTGTTCCCATCAGTTTGCACTGGTTTGATATATTATGTTCATCTGGGGATAGCTTTTTGAGCCAGTCTGTGTCTCCAATATTTTCATTTTAGCGGAGGACCATTACCATCTACTCTGTAGTGGTGTTCTACCAACCTCCTGTATTTATGTGTTTTATGACCACATTTGTCTTGCTGCCCATTTTACCACAGTTAAGGAGCACAACATGTGCGGGAGTCCCACTATGATCAAGGAAGAGAGTATGGATCTAACCCCTAATAACTGCCTGCCTTATGTCGCTGTCCAATGCTTGATGTGTACTGGTTAGGGGATTTCCAGTATAAAGCACTTTGAAGGTACATAGTTCCCAAAATTGGTGCATTGTAGATTAACACCTATACTGGCCACACACAATGTGACATGAGATTTGATTCTTGAGAAATTTGAGTTACTGCACTTTGTATATACTATTTGTATAGCTACATTTATGTCTACATTCTACGTATGCTACATAAGTGAATATCTAAATAGTGTTATATGGTTACTATTAACCATATACAATAAGCATTCAATAGGACTTGATCATGAAAAATAAATTTAATAAAGATCAACGTTTTGGCCCCCTAAAGGGACTTCTTCAAGACAAACAGAATAACAGCAAAGGAGATCTTAAATACACATTGGTATGAGGCGAAAAAAGGCACCAAACATTCAGTTTGCAAATGCAAATTGACATCATCATTCTTCACTAGATGCCAATGTACGAGAAACTCAACTCTCTCGATGCTGAAGTCATTACTGCTGACATCTCTGTTTGTCTCAATTATTCCCACATCAGACAATCAAGGCAAAATATTGTGCAGAGATGTAAATCAAGACACTCAAACATTAATCACGAACACCAAAGAAAAGAAAATGGAAAAAGTTAGAAAAATTAAGCTCCCCTACTCACATCTGGGTGACCCGATCATAAATAAGCTACGATCATACTGACAAAGACATATCAGAGACAGAATGTAATACAGTTTATCTGTTACGATATACCACTAAGTTGTGTGGTCCTTGTGGTGTGCTGCTTCTTAAGATAAGGATCAATTAGGTCATAAATTGTATCTGCTACAAGTAGCATTTGCTTGGATCATAAGCATCCGCAATACTTTGGGGGAATTCTCAAGTGCCTTGCATGCCTGCAGCTGCATACAAGCGGGGTTTCCTGGACATCGCATATCAATAAAAGTTGCAGGGAACTCTTGGCTCAGTGTGAGCTTTCACTTGACAGACTACACAAAGACCTATTTAAAGGAACAGAAATGTCCCATAAAATTTTTTAGAGTTTTGTAGAGCTTAAAAAAATAAGCTAAATGCCACAAATCTTATCTCTCAAACCGCTATGGTTTGAGAGATATCATCTGCTAAAGTTTCCCTCTCCCTCCTCTTCTCCTGACATCAGCTGTAAGCTGACAGCAGGAGTTCTTGGTCCTGGGACCGACAAGCGGCTCTTCAGCAGAGCCGCAATAGCGAGATTTAAAAATAATTACTTCTTTGGAATGGTCTACAAAATGTGCCTGGTTTGAAAGCACACTTTTTAGACCATTCCAAAGAAGTAATTATTTTTAAATAGCGCTATTATGGCTCTGTTGAAGAGCCTACTCATGTCGGGCTGACATGGATCTCTTTCTGTCAGCTTTACAGCTGACAGAAGGAGGAGAGGAACTTTAGTGGATGTATCTCTCAAACCATAGCGGTTTGAGAGATCAGATTTGTGGCATTTAGCTTATTTTTTTAAGCTCTACAAAACTCTAAAAAAATTTTTGGGACATTACTATACCTTTAAATAGTTCTACATGTGAATCTTCTGAAGTATGTAATAATGTTGTCAAATGTGGATCCTCCACCCAGTAGAATTGTTAATGAATAAAGGTTCATTCAGACTCCCTTGAGAGAACCAGTGAATCTGAGTGGTCCTCGTAGTATGCTGTGTGTTAGAATAAGGATCTTTCAAATCATAAATTGTATCCAATTTAGTGACAATTGCTTAGATCATAAACCTCCACAGTAGGATGGGAGAATACTCAGATTCCTGTGTGGCGGATTTACACTAGACAACACCATATCATTATATTAACACCTCTCAGATAATTGAGCAAGTTGGAGCTGGACAGGGGGACAACGTGTTTTTAGTAGGACACTAGTGGCTACTGTTCCATATACATAGCTTCAGCATAAAACCAAAGCGAGAAAACTTGCACTGGAGCCCTCCTCAGCATTCAAGGGGTTAAAAGCATATTGAATATTTATACTATTGCTGTGGAGCAATATAATACACTTATATACACATCCCACAGTTTGATTCCCCAAAAAGAGGGACACCAGGATGGGAAAAAACAGGGATTTGGGTCTCAAAGAGGGACAGTTGTGGTCATTATTAATTATATAGTTTAGGATAGGCATACGGTTGACCCACATATGAAAAAAAAATCATAGTGGACATTCTACATGTCATCATGTTCTTTTTTTTCTATCTGTACTGCTTTACTAAAAAGAAAACTTTCAAATTACTATCATGTCTGCGCAAATGGGAACAAGACGTTGAATGTTTTACAGATGCTACATGTGGGTCCACTGGCCCTTTGTTCACAATCCAGACCCATGCAGTCAACTGCACGTTTACACCCTCCTAGTATTGTCCCCCGAGAATGGGAAGTGCAGGTCTTGGGTAGGTAAGAATAGAATTGCCTCCACAGCTATTGACTTGATTGGTTTGTTGTTAAGTGTTTCAGGTGTTTCTAAGCATATCTAACACTCACAGCTGACATCACAGACCTAGAAGTTTTCTTTCATACTGGAGCAGCAGAGTAAGTCCACGTGCTGAGGAAAATAAACAACAATAACCAGCCAACACTGGTAGGAGGTGCGCACTGAACCTCTTCAACCGACTTTGCCTACTCTACACAGCTATTTGACATCTAAGTCATACCTCTGCCTATCCAATCAGGTCATCCTGCAGTTGCAATTCCTCATTCCCGTACGCCTATCAGGTTGGAGCAGTTTTGTTTTACAAAATGCAGCGCACAACCGCTATGTTTGAGGACATGGCCATGTTTCACCATACAGGCCTCTGCATGCCAGTGGTGGCACTCGTGCCTTGGGTTCATCATCATTGATATAGGATATCTTATACTGTATCTTGTCTTGGATAATACCTGGACAAGGGCAGTGGACATCTTTAATACCCGTTGCAGGCCACTGATGTGTTGCTTAAACTGTAAGAAAAATGTCCAAATGCTGCATAATGCATATTTTCTCATTTTTTTCTTTACAATGGGCTTTGGGAATAGTTTCCAGTAGAGTCCTTTTGGTTATCCTTTAGCCTGAACCAATACAGGCTGTATTTCATAATGGATGGCTCTCTTCTTTGAAGTTCGGAGCGCTCTCCATGGTGTGCTTGGGTCTCATTCCATCTTAGGAGGCTTCAGGCTGCTGTGTACTATAATACCACTGTATCCTGAAGACAACTGCACCTGAAGTGGCGATGGTGATAATGGTCAGCAACAAATACAGACTGAAAAGTCTATGCCACTGACTACCCTTGTTCTTCCTGTGATGTAATACATACATGAGCCCGTGTTTACATGTCTCCCTTCTTAGTTGCTTACAGTAGGTATGAATACTTATAGACTTGCTTTCAGTTCAATTTAATCAGAATCATGATCTGTAGTAGGACAAAGATATGTGATTGTCACTATCATTATTGTCTTAGGTTACCCAGTTTACCTGTGGATATTCTCATTGGCTACCAGTGGTTTAACCCTTAGAGTGCCAGCCATGTGTGGGACATGCACATGGCTGGGCTTTCACCTTATCCCACCCTCACTGGTGACGTGAGAAGGCTTTGCCCAATCTCGCCCACTCTTACCAGGGGTAGGAGTGAAGCAGGAGAGCCTGTTGCTCTCCTGCATTGCACATTGTTAATCTCCCAGCACAATTGGTGGGGAGATCAATAACTGGGGGGCAGCAAGAGAGATCCAGGGCTTTTTAAAATAATAGAAACTTTCACAAACATATATGTTTTTGATCTATACTTTGTGGTTTTGGCAAAATAAGTAATTTTTTTACTTTTTGTTGTAATTATGACATCCTAACTTGTAGCATGTTGCAAAACTTACTTAATGTGAGGCACCATGCTAAAGCTCAATTTGTTCTGAAAAAAATGTATGTATTGTTTTCCATGTGTAACTAGAAAGATACCTGCAGGAATCATACATAAACAGGTAGCCAAAATGCTGAAAAAGTGTCTGGCCTAGAGGGTATAGGAAATAGTCCAAGCTCCTGGCTCTGAAAGGGTTAAAGACTGAATACACTACTCACTTAGCCAGCTATTGATAGACCTCGCTTTCCTGACTAGCCTCCCGGTACTGTGTAACGTTTTTTTAAGACACTCAGACCAGCTGGTTAGAATAAAACACAGTTTTATAAAAAAAAATAAAGAGTAAAGAACGCCCTCTACAGGCAACACACAATAATAGCGAATAATGACAGAAATGCCTTCACAGGTCAAGTATACAGAAGCGTAGGTATCACATATACTATCTCAGGACAGGCACACAGTAGCTAGGATACTCAATGGTTAAATACAATACTCAGTCAGTCTCTGTTGTGGTGTTTGGCACTCCCAAGTTGGTGATCAGGCAGCTACTGGTGTAGATAATGCCCCACCGAAAGTTCTTAAGGCAGAATGCTGCAGGCAGTACTGGAATAGTGGTAGAGTCTGCAGAGAAGTTGCAGTGAATAGCCCCCACGGGAGTAACAACTTAGACAATTTCATCTGCAAATGCTTGAGTCGATAGCCCCCACGGGCGTAACAACGGAGACTGCTACAATGCAAGAGCTTGCCAATAGCCCCCACGGGCGTAATAACGGAGACCAACTGCACAGGACAAACTGGAGCCAATAGCCCCCACGGGCGTAGACCAGAGACAACCTGCAAGAGCTTGAGCCAGTAGCCCCACGGGCATAACAACGGAGAATGCTATAATGCAAGAGCTTGCCAATAGCCCCCACGGGCGAAATAATGGAGACCATTCTGTGCTGCAAGTATATGAGCCAATAGCCCCCACTGACGTACACCGGAGGCAATCTGCAAGAGCCAACAGTGCCTCTAACGGGCGCGGTAACGTAAACCGACTACTCTGCTGATGGAAGGATGAGCTGCCGTCTAGACCAGGCTTGTAACATGGCCGGCTCTGCAGAAGTAGCGACCAAACAGTATAGGCTCAGCAAGTGTA
Source organism: Rhinophrynus dorsalis (assembly GCA_037306005.1). Classification (NCBI taxonomy): domain Eukaryota; kingdom Metazoa; phylum Chordata; class Amphibia; order Anura; family Rhinophrynidae; genus Rhinophrynus; species Rhinophrynus dorsalis. The sequence continues at coordinate 94,623,269 of CM074725.1, read as the reverse complement.
CGTGAAGGCTCAGATCACGAAATGGCAGCACTGCAAGGGTTAAGCAGCTCAAGGATCGAAGCCTCAGCAATTTTGGATAGTGCTCTGCAAGTGTCAGGGAAGGCTCAGTAACGGGAGCACAGCTCTGCAAGAGATAACGGAGACTCAGCACTGGAGGCACAACTCTGCAAGAGTTAAAGAGGCAACATGATCAGCCCGGCAAGCGAGCTCAGCGGAAGTCAGAATGTCACCACAGCGACACTAGCAGCAGGAAGCAGGAACAAGCAGGTCACTGGAACAAGCCGGTTCAGGTCACGGAGCAGGAAGTCAGCCAGGCCGGGTCGGTACACGGAGGTGGTTCTCAGACAAGCCAGGTCGGTCACGAGCAGGAACGTCAGCCAAGCCGGGTCGGATCACAGAGCAGGAACACAGGAGAGTAGTCAAGACAGGTCAAATCGGTACACAGGAATCAGGAACGCACGAACACAGCAACAGCAACACTGACTCTGGAACACCACAAAAGGGCCCCTGACAGGTGTCAATGGCCAGGCATAAAAAGGTCACCAGAGGCGGGCCAAACAAACTCAGCCAATCAGAGCGCACCACAAGCGAGAGTGACAGAGAGGGATCACGGGCACCTTGATATACTGACTCTCATCCTCGTTACAGACCTTGGCCCTGTCTTCTAATTTTGTACCCATTCTGATTTAGATTTTCTGGCTTCAGACCTCATCTTTGTTTTAGACTCCACTTCAGCCTACTCCTTCTGTACCTCCTCCTGGCTTACACATAAGGTCTTCAGCCCTGAGCATTGTTCCAGACTCTGCTTCAGCCTGCTCCTTCTTACAGCCTACTAGCTTACTGTCACAGTCTCACTTAGAGGCTATGTGTTCCTATGCTTCCTACCTCTGTATGGCTGCTGACTGGCATTGCCTCCAGCCACTTCCTCTTTGCTGACATCAGGTAACAGGCACTTGCACGGATGCCTGTTTATGGGCCTATTCCTCGTGGCCTAATTGGGTGCCGCCTCCTTCTGCTCCTTTATAAACCTCCTTGGGCCTGGGAGTCATTGCCTTTATGTGGTGTTCCTGTTAGTTACCTTTGTGCTCCATTGTGACCTGTGCTTATCTGAGAATCCGCTCTGTGATTGACCCCAGCTTGTCTGACTACCCACATCGGTTCTGTCTTGTGGCTCTGGCTTACTTACTCATTACGTGTATGACCCCTGCTTGTCTGACTACCCACATCGGTCTGGCCTGTGGCTCTGGCTGACTTACTCGCTCCGTGTATGACCCTGGCTTGTCTGACTACCCACATCGGTTCTGACCTGTGGCTCTGACTGACTAACTCGCTCCTTGTTAACCCCAGCTTGTCTGACTACCCACATCGGTTCTGACCTGTGGCTCTGGCTGACTCATTCACTCAGTGTAGTCCCCGGTTTGTCTGTCCTCTGGCTCCTATCTCGCTCCGTGTACCCCCAGCTTGTCTGACCTGTGGCTCTGGCTGACTACTCGCTCTGTATGCTCTTAGCCTGCCTGACCGTTAGCCTCTGTCTCACAGCTCTGTCCGACTTTTGCTCCCTGTTGCCTTTAGTCTCCAGTACCTCACAGTAATGCAGTGCGTAGCACAGCTTGCAGCCCCAGGTAGGAGCTTGGGCCCTGTCATCCTGTGGTCTGGGGTTTTGTGGGATATTATCATCACTATATCTCATTTATTATTATCACTGTATATTCTAATAAAGGTGGTTATATTTTATCACTGTGTTTGTCCTTCTTTGCCTGAATACTGTGACACTTACACCAACTTCTGGCTTCAGACCCCCCACCAAAATAAATAAATAAATAAATAAATAAATAAATAAATAACCCTCTGTGTGCCAAAGGGGTCCACTGCACTGGACTCCTCTTTGGCACAATAAGGGTTTTGTTTCTACAATTATTTTTTATTCAGACCTCATTGCACTGCATCAGGAAGGGTTTTGATGCCCTCGCACCAGGTCTGCACAAACATATTGGGGAAAAAAAACACCAAAAAAGGCTGTATGTTCCCCAGGGGAGTCCACTGCATGTGTCTGTGTCATACACACATTTTTATTTTTTCCTTTATTTTTTATTCAGACCTTGTTGAGGGGCATCAAGAGGGGTAATTATGCCCCCCCCAACAAAAATAAAAAAAAGTGAAAAACAAAAATGTAACTCTTTGTGTGGAACATGGGGGTCCAATGAATTGCCATGCAATGCATTGGACACCCCTGTACCATGCATACAAAATGTATCCAACCCCCCCATCCCAGGTTCTCTAAACTCCAGCCTGGTTCCACAGACCACTGGCAGTCCCATTCCCCCAGCCTGGTTCTACTGCCTACTGGTGGACTCAAAGTACCTGTATGCACTGGATTAAGGGTGGGAATCAAACACCACCACCGTCCTTGCTCCATTGCCCACTTGTAGACATACCTGCACTCACTGCCTTCCCCCTCCATCACCTGGTTCGGTCCACACATACACTAGCTGACTCTCTAGTTTGTTTCAACGGGTAGCCATAGAATCACACATATACTGTTTGCTTCCCCATCCTTGTTCCACTGGTAGCCATGCTCCTAGCACTCAATATGCTATGTTAACCACAACAGTGGGGTACCATTTTTCTTAGGCTGGCAGGAGTTCTTCCCTAGGAAATTCCATGGTGTTGAACCATTTTAGTATATATGAAGTGACTGATTTGTAAAAAAATGTATTTGTTTTTTTTTCTCCTGTAGCACCACATTCCAGTAATAGTTGTATAAACTAACTTAGAGGTAGACAGGCAAGTGACCCCTCATTCAATGAGGCAGGCTATCTTCTTTACAAAATGGTATGGTTTGTCTACCCTTTCTCCACTTCTGTAGCTGTTATAACCATTTTCGTACAGACAAGTAAGGTCTGAGAAAATGATAAAAAAAATCAGAGGTTGTAGAAGGTGTAGTTTTATACTTCTTGCACCTCCTATGGTATGTAAACTCATACCATTGGGGTACCATTTTTTTCTTAAGAGCAATAGCTAATACCAGTTGTAAATTCCATGTATTGTATAGTACATTTGAAGAGACTGAAATATAAGAAAAAGCCATTTTTTTCCTTTAGCTCCACATTCTGGAAACATTTGTGTACACCAGGTTTGGGGAAAGAAGACAAATTACCCCTTTCCAAAATGGTATGGTTTGTCTACCTTTCCTGCATATCTGGAATGGTTATGCCCAATTCAGTGCATGCATATAATATCAAAAACAAAAGTGACGTGTTTAGGTTAGTGTTCCTAGCACCCCCATATTGTATGGTAACCCACACAAACGGGGTATCATATGTCTCACGTTGGTAGCAGGTATTGAATACAGTAGGATATCTTATGGTTTTCAAAGTTTTTGGTATCTTTGAAGTGATGGAAATGTAAAAAAAAATGTATTTTTTTCCTATAGCGCCACCTTTTGGAAATATTAGTGCACTTCAGCCCAGTGATAAAAAGACAAGTAACACCTCATTTGATGTGGGTTATTGTCTACTTTCCAAACTGATATACATTGCATATATTTCCTTCTTGTTTCCAATAAAAATGTTTCTAACATTTTAATACAGACAAGACATTTTTTTTCTTGTAAGAGCACTAGCCAATGAATACAGCTGGAAATTCCATAGGTTTCACAGATTTCAGTACTATTGAAGGAGTGGAAATATAAAAAACAAAAAATTCAATTATTATCCTTTAGTGCCACCTTCTGGAAACATCTGTGTATACCAGGCTTGGGGTATCTTCTTTCCAAAATCGTATGGTTTGTCTTCCTTTTCTTCACTTCTGTAGGTGTTTTAATCATTTTCCTACCGGCAAGTAAAGTTTGAGAAAACGTTAGAAAAATCAAAGGTTGTAGTAGCCATGGTGTAGTTTTGTACTACTAGCACCCCCTAAGGTACGTCAACTCATACCAATGGGGTGCTATTTTTCTCCAAAGAGCACTAGCTAATGAATACACCTGGAAATTCCATAGCTTTCTCAGATTTCAATACTATTGAAGGAGTGGAAATGTAAAAAAAAAATGCCATTTTTATCCTTTAGCGTCACCTTCTGGAAACATCTGTGCATACTAGGCTTAGTATCTGTGCATACTAGGTTATCTTCTTCCTAAAACTGTATGGTTTATCTACCTTTTCTTCACTTCTGTAGGTGTTATAACCATTTTCTTACAGGCAAGTAAAGTTTGAGAAAATGTTAGAAAAAACAAAGGTTGTAGTAGCCAGGGTATAGTTTTATACTACTAGCACCCACTAAGGTACGTCAGCTCATACCAATGGGGTGCCATTTTTCTTCTAAGAGCACTAGTTAATGAAAACTTTGGAAAGTCCATAGTTTTCACAGATTTCAGTACATTTGAAAGGGTGGAAATATAAAAAAAATGCTATTCTTTTCCTTTAGTGCCTTCCTCTGGAAACATTTGTGCACATCAGGCTTAGGGGTAAGAAGGCAAGTAACCCCTTAATTGATGCAGTAGGATATCTACTTTATATATATATATATATATATATATATATATATATAGTTTTATATAGTTATTCCACTGTTGTAGGGTAGTTGTACCACAAAAACTCTAGAATTTGCATATTAGTTTATAAAGTTGAAAATGTAATTTTGCACTTTTGGCAATTAGGGCTCTGTGCTAGCCATAGACGTAGGTAAAACTATACATATTTGGTATATGGGGGACTCAGGTCTTTTTCAAATAACTGTAACTTTCACAATGTCAGAGAGTCTGCTCTTTGCTGGAAAGAAATGGTTAAAGAGACTGTTCAATAACCATTTTGTCTGTGTATATATGAGGCTGTATCTTTAAGTGTTTTAGAAACGGATTTTGTCTCAGTGAATATCCTTGAAGGAGGGTAGGGAGGCCTCTCTTTCTTCCTATAGGAGTGTTATCTAACTGCACCTGCGTTTGGTGTGTGGAGGTTAGTTTCATGCATCCTTGAGAGAGGATGTTATTTCGAAACTTACATCATTAATTTTTAATTGGGTCCCTCATTACATATGGCTGACAGGTAGGCTGTTTCCTGACTTTTCCTGGTAGTAGACTGCCACCTAGTGACATGGTAGATTTACTTCTTCGAGTGTTCTGTATATGATATTTATCATTTTATACACCTAACTAGTTGAAGAGCCCGTTACACGGGCCACAGTGCCACTGGCAGCCGGTCTGTATCAGCTGCGTCACGGGCAGTCTCTACTGAGCATGACTTCAGCATGCGCAGTAGTCTCTACTGCGCATGACTGTGGCGCTACGTGCATTTTAGCGAATTATTATATAGGATATGCTAATTCTCTAAGGGGTGACCTATGAGAGAAGAATGTGTGTACCTTTCTGTTAAGGGGGGTTTAGGTGATATAACCAGTACCCAGGGGGAAATAGGGGTTTTTGTTTGCCGAATTTCTCCGTTCCTGAAGTGAGAAGAACCGTGGTGTGCCAAAGACCACACCCTGTTAAATAATTAAGTTATTTACATAACACTGTGTTCACTTCCAAAATTATTATAACCCAGCAAATTCTGGGATAGGTTATTCTAATACTTCCCGGTGGATCTCACCAACCTACTGAGAAATATTACACAGTAGGCATTTGGCTGTAAAGTTAGAATAATATTTGGAGGTTGTTGTAACGGTTTTCAGACACTCAGACAGAGGATTAGAATAAAACACAGTTTTATTAGCAAAAAAAAAAATAAGAACAAAATCGCCCTCTACAGGCAGTACAGTAAATAGCAGAATATAGGCTACATATGCCTTCTCAGGACCAGGATACAGGAACAGGGATAATACATATACTGTCACAGGACAGGTATAAAACAGCGACTGGCAATGAACAGTTAAGTATAAAGAATCATCAGTCTCAAATGTGGTGTTAGGCAAGCCCAAGGTGATACGAGGCAGCTATAGGTGCTAGATCACACAACACCTTAAGTCCGTGATAGTTGTACAGTCCAATCACAGTAGTTATAGGGTAAGATCAGATTGATAGCAATTTTAGATCATTGGGAGTTATACTTAATCAGTATTGATAATACCTGCAGAGCCAATTGTTTATTGTCTGTGTGAAATTTTGCTTGCAACTGCTGTGCAATGTGTTGGAATTCTACAGCAAGTGTGTACAAATAATCTACACATATGTTGTTCTGAGATGGTCATTGTGCTCCATTGATATGGTGTTCTAAATTAACACTTTGTCACGGTTTGTTTTGACTCTCAGACACAGAGTTAAGATAAAAACACAACTTTATTGAAAGTTTAAAGAGAACCCTCGCGGGTCCTGACATACACATATATAAACACACCACTCGTACAAAGTAGTAGAGAACAATGGTACAGCGAATATGGATAGGCTCTACCTGCCTTGCCAATATACCGGGCAAGGCAGCCTTAGGACTGGTACAATGAGTGAGTAGGCTCTACCGGCCAAGGCAGACTATCACAGTGCCTGTGATTCCTGTCACTCTCAGTTGTGGCTGACACTGATTTGCTAGTGGGTTTGACCCGCCTCCTGATGACCTTTTTATACCTGGCTATCACATCTGTCAGATGCCCTTTCGTGGTGTTCCTGAGCCAGTAGTGCTGTTGCTGTGTTCCTGTATTCTGAGTTCCTGTGTACCGATTCGGCTTGTCCTGACTATTCTCCAGTGTTCCTGCTTGTGTATGACCCGGCTCGTCTGCGTACCACCCTTGGATCCTGACCTGGCTAGGCTGACGTTCCTGCTTGTGTATGACCCGGCTTGTATGACTACCTCCTACGTGCTCCGACTCGGCCCGGCTGACTTCCTGCTCCGAAGATCGACTTCCAGCTTGTTCCAGTGACCTGCGTTCCAGTTGTCGCCGCCGCAACATTATCACTTTCTGTTGCCTGCTTCAGTGTGACTGCTTTGCCTGGTGTTACCCATGATTAGTGCTGTGCCTCGCTACCCGTGCAGAGCTGTGTTTGAATCTGTGTGCCTTCCTTTCATTGCAGAGCCTTCCAGTAGCGCTGAAGCCTCAAGTAAACGTGTTTTTTAACTCTTGCAGTGCTGCCTCGATTTCACTCTCTCTATCTCCAGTACGAGCCTCGATACCCGTTATACTGCTGCTGAGTTGGCCGCTCACCGTCGGCAACTCTAGTCCTCCATTACAGAGTAGTCACATTGTTTGGGCTGTTTGGGCGCCTAAGGCTCTCCGGTGATGATTACCGGCGATATCCGTAATACAGAGTGGTGGCAGTAAGGCTTCAGTGTTGGCTTATCCGGTACTACGCCCGAGGGGGCTAGTGGCTCTTGCATTCATATTCCAGCATTCAGCAAAGTCTGAGGAGGCTGTTAGCTCCTGCATTGCCGGCCAGTTCCCGTTACGCCCGTAGGGGCTATTTGCACTTGCACAAACCAAAGCAGTTCCAGTAACTACGCCCGTGGGGGCTAAGTTGATTCCTATTCTGCTTAATATCCAAACACCTTGGCGAGGCAGTTCGGTCTTCAGTACTTGATGAACTTTGTCTATCCAGCACAGCCTTTTAACATCCAGGGCGTGTCAAACCTCCACATCTGAGACGGACTGTTATCTAGTCATTAACCCCTTGGGGGTTCATATCACCCTATTGCTTACTGTCTTGCTTGTATATGTATTGTGCTATTACTATTGTAATATCTCAGTTTACCCGATCTACCGCCACTAGAGGGCGAACCTGTGCATTATTTTACTTTAAAAATAAAGTGTGTTTTATTTTCACTTTCTGGTCTGAGAGTCCTAAAAACCATTACACAACCTTAGGACTGGCACAATGAGTGAGTAGGCTCTACCGGCCTTGCTAATATACCGGGCAAGGCAGCCTGGAGACTGGTAGCAGGAGATAGAAAAAGGCTCTACCGACCTTGCCAATATACCAAGTAAGGCAGCCTTAGAACTGGCAAAACAAGTGAGTAGGCTCTACTGGCCTTGCCAATACACCGGGCAAGGCAGCCTTAGGACTGGCACAACTAGAGAGTAGGCTCTACCGGCCTTGCCAATATACCGGGCAAAGCAGCCTGGAGACTGGTAGCAGGAGATAGAAAAAGGCTCTACCGACCTTGCCCATATACCGGGCAAAGGGAGAAAAAACAACGGGGCGCCCCCTGTGTGTATCAGCAGATCAATTAATCACAGCCTTCACCGAAATAACACCCTTGTGGACACACACTCACATTTAACAGTGTGTTGGATGAGAAATATATCTGATCCAACTTTCCAAACTTCTGGAGTATTCTTACTGCCCCCAGTCACAGTATCTGCCCTCGGCCGCTCTCAACCCAAGGATACTCGCTCTCCCAGGCGGTAGGATCATAAAAAGACAAAACACTGAAGGAGCGCCAATGGTGCAATAAAGTTGATAGACTATAGTGGATATTATAATAAAATGAAATGTACTCACATTAGATGTATGCCAGTAATTTGATACCAAAAATACCGGCTTCAAAAGCTTATGGAGACCATTACCCCGTCTTCATTCGGGTATATGCCGTATTGAGCTGGATATTGACAGGCGGAGGCTCAAAATTCAATTTCTATTATGTTTAATAAAAAACTCTCATATATCTAAAAAATACACAGGTTTATAGTACAAATGTACAAATTAAAAATGCTACGCGTTTCGCGGATAACAACACCGCTTTATCACAGCAGCAATGTCACAACCTGCTGTAACATTTAAAATAAACATACAGAACAAAGAGCCGCCGCCAAACAGCTGTTACATTTAAACATTCTCATGGATCCTATGATAGGTTGATTGGGCCATCACTCACAACGGAGTCTGGCCCCAAGCCCAATAACAAAAAACTAACGTACTGATAAACAGACTAGTATAAGATCAACCTGGGCTGTCGGCCACTCCGAACGGAGTCTAATTGACCCAATCAATCCAATGGATACCAAAAAGACATAAGAAACACCATAAATAAACGATCACAAAAAACACACAATATCTCATTGGAACTCAAAACATTACAAATATACAACTGTAGACCTCCCCAATACCTCGTCTGATCCCCAAGAGTCACAGCGATCCGTTCAATGAAAACCTTCGGTCTCGCTCAAGCATCCAAGGGGTCACACAAAACTAGCATCCTGATACTAAAATACGCTACTCACAAGAGGAGACTATACAATTCAACTAGATCACCTAAAGAGATCATAATTACCAAGTCCCATAGACACAATTATTATATAACAATCTACCCATCATCGTGTCTTCCAAATTATCGATATTAGACTTACTAAAAACAAAAAATAAAAAAAGTTGTCCCAAGTACCTCATGAAAAAAATAATAAAAAAAAAAAAATAAGAGAAAAATAAAAAGCCTAAAATTAAATCTTCATATTTAACTAAAAAAAATATTAAAAAACATATGTAAAATATAATAAGTAAAAAAATATATGAAACATAATACAAAAGATCTAAACATACTTAACTATCTCATGTCTCATGAGTTTGAAACAATCATACACATATATATATATATATATATATATATATATATATATATATGAGCAACCGGGAAACATAGGAGTGAACCAGTACCCGCATACTGGACTAACACAATGGGTGCTGTAAATGAGCAAACCAATACCCGCGTATTGGACTACATGGAGACGCTACCGGTGCTATATAGGTGGCAATGAGCAACCCGGAAAACATAGGAGCGAACCAGTACCCGCATACTGGACCAACACAACCGGTGCTGTAAATGAGTAAACCAATATCCGCGTATTGGACTACACGGAGACGCTACCGGTGCAGAGAGGTGTCAGTAGGCAACCGGAATACACTGGAGCGAACCAGTACCCGCGTACTGGACTAACACAACCGGTGCTGTAAATGAGCAAACCAATACCCGCGTATTGGACTACACGGAGATGCTACCGGTGCAGAGAGGTGGCAGTAGGCAACCGGAATACATTGGAGCGAACCAGTACCCGCGTATTGGACTAACACAACCGGTGCTGTAAATGAGCAAACCAATACCCGCGTATTGGACTACACGGAGACGCTACCGGTGCAGAGAGGTGGCAGTAGGCAACCGGAATACATTGGAGCGAACCAGTACCCGCGTACTGGACTAACACAACCGGTGCTGTAAATGAGCTAACCAATACCCGCGTATTGGACTACACGGAGACGCTACCGGTGCAGAGAGGTGGCAGTAAGCAGCCGGAAAACGTAGGAGCGAACCAGTACCCGCGTACTGGACTACAGGAGTATACAACCAGTGCTGTAAAGGAGCAAACCAGTACCCGCGTACTGGACTACATGGAATACGCCCAGAGATCAGAATGTCGCCAAAGCGACCATGATAACGGAGAATATCCAAGACGGTCCAGGAGCAGGAGGGACAGCCAGGCTGGGACAGGAAGCTGGAACAGTAACGGCAGTCAACCAGAGCAGGAACAGAAGCAGGAATGTCAGCCCAAACCGGATCAGGAACGGAGGCAGGAACCACTTCAGCAGAGAAGGCTGTCAGTCAGGTAGGCAGGCAAACACTGGAGAGTAGAGGATTCAACCAAGGCCCATAGAACACAGGAAACAAATGCAGGTGGCTACTGACATAGAGACACCACGAAAGGGCAACCAAAGGGTGCCAGAACCCAATCTATATAGGCAATACTGGGCGAACTAAAGACAGGCAGTCAATGGGAAAACCTCACAGATAACTGAGAGGAAAAGGCAGCAATCACGGGCACCGTAATACACTTGCATTGCTGTCTGGGAAGTTTTCCTTCTGTTTCTCTTATCTATGGTTCTGGTACTTTATGGGTGGTTCTGTGTAAAATTCGCATTGTCTGCATGTGATATCAAGGCATGGATCTGATCTGTTGGAATAGTCAAATTTGTGAAAATCCTGACAGAACAAAGCTTTGGATTGAGTAATTGGCTGGTCCTTATAGTCCATAGTTCTATTAACCCCTACTGCTGAGATGTGTGCAGACATGATTTTGTCATTATAATCTTTATGGTATATATGCTCTGATATATTTTATATATATTATTATTGTGTTGCTATATCCATATGTTATTTTAATTGCTTAAGATGATAATGTGGCAATGCAAATTTATAGTGGGAAATATAATTAATTATTCTTTGTTTCATTTAGAGGTATGCATAATTGAAACTAGCAGTTAAATAGTTAAATTCTATATTTTACAGATCTAGGACCTTATGTCTTTCAGATAGATTGTTATTTCTTGCAATATTGTGCATTGTAGTAATCAAAGGGCTGTCACCCTTGTCACAACTCATGAGACAAGTTTCCTGCCACTTAATTGCCTTAGTACATACAGGGTGGGACTGCCACCTGCTGTACTGTCTATAATTGTTAGGAACAATTAACCCTTGCTATGTGGCTGTCTTCAAACACTGCTAGCTTATGCCTCTAGATACCTATATATAAAGTTTAACCCTATAAGTGCTTGTCTGTTATCTGTGTAGTTATCTGATATAGTCTATCATATTATATTTTCTTTATGCCATATATATATATCTTAGTCTAGGACTTGGTTGCATTAAGATATATTACTGACTCAATTTTGTATACCTTTATATCCCAATTCACCGATTATTATTGCATTTTATATATCACATTTTATTTACCTTTAAATACAATTACATTTCTCTGTCGTCCAATATAGGTTACTGGTAACTTTGGGAAGGTGACCGCCCCTTTAAGTAGGCAGGAAACAATTCTTGGAGAGAAATGCAGGGTGGAGCCTTCCTTCCCTCCTTAACTGGTCACCAGCCAATACAGTTAGATTGTTTCCTTGAACAGGAAAGGCAAAAGAAACCGTTCTGCTTAGTTTTTAATTATATTTATTGTTTTCTGTTAGATATGTAATACCAACCATTAGGCGTATTACCATTACTGACATTCCCAAGTTAGATAGCTTAGTTTCCAGGTGCTGTTGTGGACCTGTCAGCCCTGAAGGGGAAAATCTTGTATAGCATGTTTTTTCCCTGGGAGTTGCCCACTGACACTTCTTCATCAATGGTAATCTGAAGATAGAAGCCCTGCTAAAAAGGTGAGAAACCCTTTGAGTGCTGAGGTCCACATGTCCCATGCTTCCCCTCCACACAGGGGTCTCCTTTGGAGTTCCTACTGCATACTCTTGCACTCATTGGGTTTATCTGTATGTCTGTTGGGGTTTGGAGCAACTGGGTTTCTGTAGCAAATTTACCATTTGTTGTTTTGGGAACTTTTTGGGGATTCATTACACTTTCCCTACTGGGTCCAGTGTTTATTCATTCATTTTAGTGTTTTCTACTGTGTTTTGCACTGTTCACACACTTTTTAAACTTTTTGGTTTATTTGCTTTACCGCATAGATGCCATGCTCCATTCACCTCTATGGGACTTTACAGTTTGGGACATCTCTCTGCAACCGCTCAACGCAGCAACTTCAGAGACGGCTCATTTTACTTGTCTGCCCTTGTTCTGTCATCTGGTTAATGCTCTTAGTGTTTTGGGGGGCTCAAGGGGCTTTGAGCACTGTTTGGGGTACTTGTCAGGGAAAACTACATTTCCCATGAGCTTTGCACGCTCGTTTCTGATTGGCTCCTGTTGCGGACGCCATTTTCTGCACTTCCCTTCATGAGTATCCTACACAGGGCTTGGACTCTTCTTCTCTCCTCAGCAGATTAACCCTTCGCCTTCCAGATAAGTGTATTTTAGCTATATCTGGGGTGAAATTCTTAATCTTAAACACTGTATTTGGGTATACCCTATACTTGCAGATGTTTGAACACTGTGAGGATGTCAATTCAGTTGGAACTTGGGGCTAGGCATAAGACTAAGGATTCTGGGGTGTCTGTGACCCCCATTGCGCAATGCTCCTCATGTCAATCAGGGCTTCCTAGAGAATACTCAGGTCATTTATGCCCTTCATGCGCTGCTGCCGCTGCATCTCCCCCAGGGACCTCCAGCCATGTACTAGAGGCAATAAGGCCACTACTAGAGACTTAAGGTCTACCTTACAACTCCTTCCATCCCAATTGCAGGGGGTCTTCCAGTCCTGGCAGCCTCCTACCCTGTCAGGTCTTCCTTACCTAAGCAGCAGGGAGTACCTGACATATCATATTCGTCTGAGGAGGAACTGTTGGTGGTCTCGGATGAGGGTTCCCAATTCTTTGAGGACCCCTTTGAAGCTGACCCTGATCCTTCAGCTGAGGGCCTGATCAGGGCAGTGCTAACTACGCTGAATATTCCCTTGGTTTCTGAGACTCCTAAGGACCCTTCTGATGTACTTCAGGAGCCTAAGAATCAGTGTACCTGTTTTCAACCTAACCCCACTCTTGACCACCTTGTGTTTGATGAGTGGAAGTCCCGTGACAAGAAGTCTACTGTGTCTAAGAAGTTTGCTAAGCTGTATCCCTTCTCCTGACATATTGTGGCTTCTAGCCAACATCTTGGAAGCTCAGCATTATGTTTCTGCTACTATCTTTGATGCCATCCAGTTGGTGGCGGATCCGTGGGTTTTACAGGTTGTCTTAGAGGGGTACAGGATTCCTTTCCCCTCTCTTCCTCCCTTCAGGTTCTATCCTTCTCAAACGCCTCAGGGAGTGGAGTAGCGCAGCCTCTTCAACGGCAAAATCCAGACCTTTTTAGACAAGGAGGTTCTGAAGCCGGTTCCCAAACTGGATTAGTGCTTGGGTTTCTATTCCAACCTGTTTCCAAGGACGGTGGCTGTTGTCCGATTTTGGACCTCAAGAATCTCAATTCCTTTGTGGTCAAGACTCATTACCACCAGGAGTCCCTTCTGACGGTGATCGCAGCCATGTCTCCTTCGGGAATTTCTCGCTTCTTTGCATCTACAGGATGCATACCTGCATGTTGCCATTCATCCAGAGAGCCGGCAGTACCTCAGGTTTGCTTGCGACCAAGGGCATTTTCTGTTTTCTGCTCTTCCCTTTGGTCTGACTACAGATCCCCAGGTCTTCAATCGCGTCCTAGATGCCTTAGTGTCTGTCCTACACAGGGACGGCATCAGAGTCACTCCATACATGGACGACTTGCTACTGAAGGCCGCCTCTCCAGAACGCCTTTGTCAACAGGTCAAGGACTGCATTCATGCATTAACCCATCACAGATGGATCCTCAACATGGACAAGTCGAATCTTATACCCTCACAGAGACTGGTCTTTCTGAGCCTTCTCTTCTACACCAAACAGGGCATGGTGTTTCTCACGGACGAGGTGGCTCACCAGATCACCCACAAGGTGTCTGCTGTTCTGGCTTCCGATCCAGTACCGGACAAGAAGTTAACCTCTCTAGTGGGGAAGTTCATATCCTCCATAGAAGTGGTTCCGTTTGCCATGGCTCACACCAGGAAATGCCAGAGGTTTGTGATCCAGGTGTGCAAGGGCAAACCGGACCTACTGAAGATATTAGTGTCTCTTCCTCTTCATGTGGAGCTATGTCTGTCGTGGTGGCTCAACCTCTCCAATTTGCTGAAGGGCAGGCCCTTCCTGGTTTCCTTGCTGGAGCTTCGGGCGATATTTCATACTCTCTGGTACTGGATGTTCCAGTGGAGGGATGTCTAGTCAGAGTCAGAGTCCAGTCCGTCAACGCCATGGCTGTGGCTTACATCAACAAGCAATGCAGAACAGGAAGTCTCGCAGCTTGGTTGGATGTCAGAGCTACTTTATCTTGGGCAGAACATGTTCCTGCCATATCCGCAGTTCATATTCCCGTCGTAGACAACGTTCTAACGGACTTCATAAGTCGACACACAGTGGACAGAGAAGAGTGGAAAATGCATCAAGAAGTGTTCGACCTCATTGTACAGAAGTGGGGCCTTCCTTGCATCGACCTGATGGCGACGAGACACAATTGGAAAGTCCCGTTGTTCTGCTCCCGTTAGAGGGACCCTCTAGTTCTGGCAGTGGATGCCATGGCAATCCCATGGCACTTCCCTCTAGTGTACATTTTTCCTCCCATTCCCATGATAAACAGGGTGTTGCGGAAAATGCGTCTGGAACATTCTCCAGTCATTCTGATTGCTCCGTACTGGCCTAGTCAGGCTTGGTTTCTGGAGCTTCTGGATCTCTCCATGGCAAAGCCCTTTCAGCTTTCCCGCCGTCCAGATCTTCTTTTACAGGGGTACCTGTGGAAGGAGGATGTACATCATCTGTTTTTGACACCATGGAAATTGAACCCTCAATGCTGAAGAAGAAGAGTTTCTCTTTGGGTGTGGTGGCCACTAAGCTTAGTGCCCGCAAGCCTGTAAGGTGTACCATAGAGTCTGCTCCACTTTTTTCTAGGTGTGCTGATAGGGATCTTTCCCAGGAATTAGATCTTCCGACAGTCCTGTCCTTTCTACGGGATGGAGTGGATAAGGGCCTCATCTTGAGTTCCCTTAGGGTTCAGACTTCTGCGCTCTCTGTTTACTTTCAGAGACACATCACTATCCTTCCAGATGTCAAGGTTTTCTTAAAGGGTGTTGCTCATGCTCTTTCTTCCTTCAAGAATCCTGCTCCTCAGTGGGATCTTAACTTGGTTTTGGGCTTCTTTCAGGTCCCTTGATTTGAGTCCTTGGCTACTATTCCTCTGCGTTTGCTGACTTGGAAGATGGCTTTTCTCTTGGCGATAGTGTCTGTTCACAGAGTCGCTGAATTGCATGCCCTGTCTTGTAAACCACCCTTTCTGGTGTTTCACAAAGACAAGGCGGTTCTTCGTAATTTATAGGAGTTTCTGCCGAAGGTGGTCTCTGAATTCCACATTAATCAGGAAATTGTGGTTCCCTCTTTCTGTCCTGACCCTACATCTGACAAGGGAAGGTATCTTCACTTGTTGGATGTGGTGCGATGCCTTAAGTTTTATGTGCACCGCAGTCTGATGCACTTTTCGTCATTCCAGAAGGTCCCACGGCAGTGAGACCGGCATCCAAGGTGACCATACCTTCATGGATTAAGTCTACTATTCGTAAGGCTTATGAATTGAGGAAAAAGCCTGTTCCATTTCTTGTCACGGCTCATTCCACCAGATCTATTGGGGCATCTTGGGCTTACAAGAATCAGGCCTCAGCTGATCAGTTGTGCAAGGCGACTATTTGGTCGTCTGTGCACACCCTTTCCGAACACTACCGTGCTGATGTGCTGGCATCGGCTCATGCCAGCTTTGGGAGGAAGATCCTGTCTAGAGTCTTCTTCTTCAGTACCTTTAGTGCTCCTTAACTGTTGAGTCCGGTTGGCTCTAGTTCTGTGTGCTGTGTTACAGTTCCTGGTGTGTTATACCCCAGTTTTTCTGTCAGTTGACACTTTATCTTGTTGTAGGGCTGCTTTATGATCTGATGGTTCATGTATGCTCTGGTGACTATGGGGGACCTGAGCCTGGTTCTTGCCTTATTTCCCACCTCTGGGAAACTCAATGGCTGGACATTCCAAAGTTACCAGTAACCTATATTGGACGACAGAGAAAAGATGATTTTAGTCTTGCCTGTTAAATCCTTTTCTCTTAGTCCCTATAGGTTACTGGTCTCCCACCCTGTCAAGGGACCATGCTTGGTTCTCCTGTGACCGAACGTCATGCTCACAGGAGTCTTCTTTTTCCTTCTTGCTACCTAGTCAATAGTTAGCGTATCTAACTGGATGGGAATTGGCTGGTGACCAGCTAAGGAGGGAAGGAAGGCTCCACCCTGCAAGAATTGTTTCCTGCCTACTTAAAGGGGGTTCACCTTCCCAAAGTTACCAGTAACCTATATGGACTAAGAGAAAAGGATTTAACAGGTAAGACTAAAATCCTCTTATATTGTTTCACAAATATGAGTCATTGATTCTTTTTAATCAATTCTGTTTGCTGTGAAAGTGTGTCATACCTAGAGTGTGTACAAGATCTCAAATTTATTTATATATGTTGTTTGTTTATTTTGTGCGAGATATACAGTGCATGGTCTCTTGTTCCCTTTTGTAGATCCTCGACAACAAGATTTTAGCAAAATAAGTATTTTTTTTCACTTTTTTTGTAATTATGTCATCATAACTTTTTGCAGGATGCTAGATTCACTTCATGTAAGATCCCATGAAAAAGCTCAATTTGTTCTGAAAAAAATTAGATATAGTTTTTCATATGTAACTAGACATTTTCCAGTGGAAATCAAGCGTAAACAGATGGATAGCAAAAATGCTGAAAATGTGTCTGGCCTACAGGGTACAGGAAATGGTGCAAGCCTTTGGCACTGAAGGGGTTAAGGAACCCATTGGACTTCCATACTGGAAGGTCTTCTGAAGCCGAAAGTGCTAAATAGTCTGTAATGATAAGAAGTGGCTCTGTATCATGCAAGGCTTCTTTCATAGCCAAGATGAGAGCTTGGATTGCAGCATATTGTGTTGAATGGTCACAACTGGTAATTGCCATGTCTTTAGCTCTGAATATTTAGCTGTTATTGAACCTGCTGATTTACTAACCTCTGTTTTATGTGTTAAATGCTGTTCCATACATGTATTAGAGATATGAATACAAAGCATTGTGATGTTATGATTCCCATTAAATAGCAGTATAGAGTGAAGGTAGATCAATCTAATGACACGAGTCTAATCATGTATAAAATGAGTTTGTAGATTCTCTAAGAGGGTGAACTACTTCATCCATCAGCTCTTTAAACCCTTTTTTTATCTGGAATTTTCTTTTTCTGTAAACATAGAAAAGCAGGGAAACAGGATTTATATCTGTTGAATTATACATCCTAATATAAACTGCTTTAGGGACTATATTAATGTAAGCAGACAGTGGTTTACTAGGGTTATGGCAAGACAAATATTCTACTTTGCTGATAGAAGCTAACATATCCTGCAAGGTTTGTTCTTCTCTCATATGTCATTAAAATGAAATTTTAGGGGGGCGGAACTGGTGCTCTACCAAGTCTAACTCCAGACCAGGTTGGGGGAATTTATGTAATTTCTCTGCTATATGCCCACCTACTGACTGCTTTTGAGCAGCTATAAGCAGTAGACAAGCTACTAGATGCCATTCAAATGGAAAAAAACATCCTGTGCCAGACATTCTCTGGCTCCAGCTGTTCCCGCGCAAGTTTCGGGAGGCAGACAAAGTGATTCTGTTGAGGCCCCACAGGAGAGTGGGAATTGTAATGCAGGGCAACATACGCGACCAGTATCACGGTTCCCGTGAATTTCTGTCAATCTGGTCTGATTTGCCCGTGCATTGGAGGAGGCTGATTGGCCCGCCCAGGATGTGCCTTTATATGCTGCAGTTTGGGCACTTGTCAGTTGCCCTTTCGTGGGGGTTCCTGTTGCTGCGCCTTGTTGCTGTATTCCAGTGTCTCCTGTGTACCGACCCGGCTTGTCTGACTGTTCTCCTGTTCCTGCTCCGTGATTTGACCCAGTTCTGGCTGACGACCCTGCTCCGTGATTCGACCCGGTTTTGGCTGACGACCCTGCTCCGTGATTCGACCCGGTTCTGGCTGACGACCCTGCTCCGTGATTCGACCCGGTTCTGGCTGACAACCCTGCTCCGTGATTGACCCGGTTCTGGCTGATGATCCTGCTCCGTGATTGACCCGGTTCTGGCTGACGATCCTGCTCCATGATTCAACCCGGTTCTGGCTGGTGATCCTGCTCCGTGATTGATCTGTTCTTCGGCTGTGGTGTCTGCTGCAGTGCTGACCCTGTTCCGGTTGCCGTTCCGGTCCTGCCTGCTGTTCCGGTGTTCCTGTACCATTCCGGTCGCTCTGGCGACATTCTGAACTGTTTAAGTGACTCACTATTCCTCTCATTATCAGCTAGCTGTAGCCTGAGGTTGCTTTGCCTGCTGCTGTTTTTTTTTTTTTTTTTTTTTTAAATAGTAAATATAGTTTAGGTAGGTAGTTTGGTAGGTTTAGTGTAGACGTGTGTTAGGGAAAGTTTTAGGGATAGATTTAGGTTTAGGGGAAAAAAAAAAACCCAACCCCCCCCCCAAAAAAAAAATAAAAAAAAAATATATATATAATAAGCGCAGTTTAGATAGGTAGTTCAATTGGGTTAGGTAGGTTCAGGATATACGTAGGTTAGGGTAAGTTTTAGGGTTAGATTTAGGTTTAGGGATAGCGTAAGAAAAAAAACAAAACCAAAAAACCCCAAAACCCCCACCCCAAAAAAAATATATATAATAAGTGCAGTTTAGATAGGTAGTTCACTTGGGTTAGGTAGGTTCAGGATATACATAGGTTAGGGTAAGTTTTAGGGTTAGATTTAGGTTTAGGGATAGCGTAAGAAAAAAACAAACAAAAAAAAAAAAAAAAACAAACCCCCCCCCCCAAAAAACATATATATAATAAGTGCATTTTAGATAGGTAGTTCACTTGGGTTAGGTAGGTTCAGGATATACATAGGCTAGGGTAAGTTTTAGGGTTATATTTAGGTTTAGGGATAGCGTAAGAAAAAAAAAAAAGTTTTTTTAGTGGGCAAAATGCAGCGCAGGTACAGCGTTGAAGAGGCATATGCCTTTTTGGCGTCTGACTCTGAGGCAACAGACACTGCGTCAGATTTTGACATAGCGCAGTTTTCAGAAAGTGAGAGCAGCTCTAGTGATGACGCTGGGCCTTCTGTCAAGAAAAGACGCACGGCCCCAAGAGCTGCTCTGGCAACTGCCCCAGCACCTGCCAAAAGAACTGCCCAAAGACCTACCAAAATACCTACCCAAAGAAATGCCCCAAGTGCTGCCCCAAGAGCTGCCCTGGCAACTGCCCCAGCACCTGCCAAAAGATCTGCCCAAAGACCTACCAAAGAAATGCCCCAAGTGCTGCCCCAAGAGCTGCCCTGGCAACTGCCCCAGCACCTGCCAAAAGATCTGCCCAAAGACCTGCCAAAAGACCTGCCCAAAGAAATGCCCCAACACCTGCCACTCCGGATCCTAATGAATGGGTATCAATTTATGCCCACAAATCTCAGAATTCACAGGCAACCCAGGGATTCAAATTGATGTGGAAGGATTTACCCATGATCATTTTTTTGATTTGTTTTTGGGGGAAGACATTTTAGGTGAAATTGTGTCCCAAACCAATTTGTATGCAGCCCAGTATACTGCCGCCAACCCTAAGTGTGAAAAACGCTGTTTTTTTTTTTTTACTTACGTCATTGTTTACGAGGGATTGGTGGTAAAATGGCTGTGTATAAAATTGGAAAACACACCTAAAACGAGAGCCTGGGGTGTCTACTTTCCAAAAATATACACTTTTGGGGGGAGATGTTAAAAAAGAGCACTGTTACACAGCCCCAAATGAGACATGGCACCAGTAATGCAAGCTGTGAAGATTCAAAGTGTGAACCTGGAACCGCGAATGTTCCAATTTGGCCCCCGTAGCTCCCCCAAACCATGAGAAAGCTATGCATATGGGGTATTGCCGTACTCAGAAGAAGGAGCTGAACACTAATCAATTCAGTTTATAAAATCTTCACCTATTCTGTGCTTGAAATTCACATCAACATTGAAGGCAAAGTGTGAAAAATGCTGAATTTTTTTTACTTACGTCAAATTTTCACAGGATTGGTGGTAAAATGGCTGTGTATAAAATTGGAAAACACACCTAAAACGAGAACCTGGGGTGTCTATTTCCAAAAATATACAGTTTTGGGGGGAAATCTTAAAAAAGAGCACTGTTACACAGCCCCAAATGAGACATGGCACCAGTAACGCAAGCTGTGAAGATTCAAAGTGTGAACCTGGAAACGCGCATGTTCCAATTTGGCCCCCGTAGCTCCCCCAAACCATGAGAAAGCTATGCATATGGGGTATTGCCGTACTCAGAAGAAGGAGCTGAACACTAATCAATTCAGTTTATAAAATCTTCACCTATTCTGTGCTTGAAATTCACATCAACATTGAAGGCAAAGTGTGAAAAACGCTGTTTTTTTACTTACGTCAAGTTTATGAGAAAGTGGTGGTAAAATAGCTGTGTAAAAAACTTGAAAACACACCTAAAATGAAAGCTGGGGGTGTCTACATTCCAAAAATATACACTTTTGGGGGGAAATTCTAAAGTGCAGCACTGGAACATAGCCCAAAATGAGTAATGGCACCAGTTAACCAAGATGTGAAAATTCAATATTTGTTCAAAATTGGGCCCCGTAGCTCCCCCAAACCTTGAATAACCTATGCATATGGGGTATTGCCGTACTCAGAAGAAGGAGCTGAACACTAAACAATGCATTTTTAAAAATCTTCACCTATCCTGTGCTTGAAATTCACATCAACATTGAAGTGCAAGTGTGAAAAACGGTGTTTTTTTAACTTACGTCAAGATTTACGAGCGATTGGTGGTAAAATGGCTGCGTAAAAAAATTGAAAACATACATAAAATGAAAGCCTGGGGTGTCTACTTTCCAAAAATATATACTTTTGGGGGGAAATCTTAGAGTGGAGCACTGTTATACAGCCCCAAATGAGACATGGCACCAGTGATACAAGCTGTGAAAATTCAAAGTGTGAAACTGGAAACGCGCATGTTCCAATTTGGGCCCCATAGCTCCCGCAAACCTTGAATAACCTATGCATATGGGGTATTGCCGTACTCAGAAGAAGGAGCTGAACACTAAACAATGCATTTTTAAAAATCTTCACCTATCCTGTGCTTGAAATTCACATCAACATTGAAGTGCAAGTGTGAAAAACGGTGTTTTTTTAACTTACGTCAAGATTTACGAGCGATTGGTGGTAAAATGGCTGCGTAAAAAAATTGAAAACATACATAAAATGAAAGCCTGGGGTGTCTACTTTCCAAAAATATATACTTTTGGGGGGAAATCTTAGAGTGGAGCACTGTTACACAGCCCCAAATGAGACATTGCACCAGTGATACAAGCTGTGAAAATTCAAAGTGTGAAACTGGAAACGCGCATGTTCCAATTTGGGCCCCATAGCTCCCGCAAACCTTGAATAACCTATGCATATGGGGTATTGCCGTACTCAGAAGAAGGAGCTGAACACTAAACAATGCATTTTTAAAAATCTTCACCTATCCTGTGCTTGAAATTCACATCAACATTGAAGTGCAAGTGTGAAAAACGGTGTTCTTTTAACTTACGTCAAGATTTACGAGCGATTGGTGGTAAAATGGCTGCGTAAAAAAATTGAAAACATACATAAAATGAAAGCCTGGGGTGTCTACTTTCCAAAAATATATACTTTTGGGGGGAAATCTTAGAGTGGAGCACTGTTACACAGCCCCAAATGAGACATGGCACCAGTGATGCAAGCTGTGAAAATTCAAAGTGTGAAACTGGAAACGCGCATGTTCCAATTTGGGCCCCGTAGCTCTCCCAAACCTTGAGAAACCTATGCATATGGGGTATTGCCATACTCAGAAGAAGGAGCTGAACACTAAACAATGCATTTTTAAAAATCTTCACCTATCATGTGCTTGATATCAACAGTAGTATTGAAATGTAAGTGTGAAAACTGCAAAAAAACAAAATATTACCACAATTTTGAAATTTTTTTCTGGAAAAATAGCTGCATGAAAAACTCCAAAATTCTCCTGATTATTTACTTTATGTTGTGTAGTTTTCAGAAACATATACCTTTGTGGGACATTTTTGGTTCTGGCACCGTCAGCTAAGCTATGATGCTCACATGCCAATTGTTGAAACATCACAAGTTGGAAATAACGGCAGCCATCTTGTAATATTTACCTTGTAAATGTGAGTAAAGGACTAAAATACTAGGCATATGGGGTACTCTTATATTCAGGAGAAGCAAATGAATATATTTAGGGGTATTTTTTTTCCATTAACTAATAGTATGCAAATCCTGACAGAAAAATGTAAGCAAAATGTTGTTTTTTTTCAATTTTTTTCCTCTTTTTTTCTATTTTAATCAAATTAAACAATGAGGTATTCATATAATTGTGGTATCAAAAGAAAGCCCTACTTGTGCTTAAAAAAACAGTATATAATTTATGTGGGAGCACAAAAGGAATTAAAGAGAAAATATGGTTTAACAAAGACATAGTCAAAAAAGTCAAAATTGCTCCGGTCCTTAAGTCAAATCTAACTCAGATTTTCCCGGTCCTTAAGGGGTTAAGAACGGCACCAGAGGGGTGTTCTGGCTCCGGCCTACATACGCTAGAAGGTACATTATCCACTGCACTTCCCAGTGCACCGGCTCTATTACAGCTTGTGCAGTAACCGTCAGTATAAGCACCCAAGGGGTGTCAGGGCACAATCCAGTTGGCACACTCAGGGTTACTACTATTTCCAGTTAAGGGCGATTCTGGTTCTGATTACTTCAGTGTTGGCAAGCATTCCTCTGTAGCCCACGGTGGTGGTATCGGCTCAGCTCTGGGCACTGGGGCGCATTCCTATACCAACTTGAGAGTGAATTCAGTGCAGACACTTTACTCCTATCCAGTCACTGAGAGACTGTGTTCCAAAGACTGCTATTTATCCCGGGCGTTGGCCAATCTTGATTATATCTCTCCTATTGCACATGTTAAGCCCTTGGGGGATATTCCCCATCTATACATAGCACCTATTACTACCATTGTGTGCATTCACTTTGTCAATACTGCCATTACTGCTATTCCTGTGCTGGCCCTTAGGGGCATTGTTTTACTTTCTGTTTCAATAAAACTGTGTTTTTACTTCATACCCTGGTCTGAGTGTCAGAAAACCGTAACAACCAGAGATTCTTAGACCTCGAGCACCATGCTACAGTCAAGGTACGATGATGAAGAGGGAGAGAGCAGTGGATATGGCTATTTTGCCCACTGAGGCCAACCTCCTTGAAATGTTTGAGGACCTGAAAGCATAATTTCTGAGAGACCTTCAGAAAGTCAGAGTGTTGCAACTGGGACAACAGGTCCGTTACATCGAGGATGGTAAGGAGGACAGCAATGAACATGTGCACAAGTTAAAAACTAAGGTTTCAGAGCAACAAGACACAATTGATAATTTGTTGTACAGGTTAGATGACCTCGACAACCGGGGAAGGCGGAATAACCTTCGTATTAAAAACATACCAGAGGATGTCCCAAATAAAGACCTGGGTTACAGTCAATGTTTCGACCGCTTCTACAGGCTCCAGACTTCCACACTGTCAAAACTGATCGGGCCCACAGGGCTTTTAGACCACGAGGAGGCCTAGATCAGAGCCCCAGAGACATTGTTTGCAGGTTGCTCAACTACTGGGAGAAGGAAGTGCTCCTGAGGCATAGCAGGAAACAAGGATAATTGTACTTTGAAGGAAGTGAATACCACATCTTCAACTATGTCTCTCAATACATTCTCTGGCAGAGAAGGGCCCTTAAGCCCCTAATGGAGCATTTGTCTGACCTCAATATAAGATATCTTTGGGGGTTCCCATTCAACCTGCAGACGCAGCGTAAGGATACTACCGCATATATCCGATCACTGTATGAGGCTGACACTTTTTGTGCTATGCTGCAGATCCCGTCTCTGCCTGAGAATCTGGAGGAGGAGACACTGCAGGAGGGACTGAGTCACGCCGCAGGGCTCCTGCCTCGGGAGCGAAGGTCGTGGAAATCAATGCCTCTTAGAGCTTGGGATCAGAACTCGATATATACTAAAGTCTTACAGGGCAGCTGGATTTGTCCCTTGTATGGCCCACTCTGGAACTCTGGTTTTATTGTTTGACCCCTGGAGTTCTTGGGAGTTCGCGGTGCCAGAGAGCTGCCTCTGGAACATGGAACTTCTGTACCCTCCACATCGGTGGCTGGTTGCCTTCCTCAGGTACTGTAAAAGAGAGAAAGGGAGAAAGAACAAGGGGCGCCCCCTGTGTGTGTCAAACTTTTTGACTAGTTGACCACCACTGCACCCTATTGTGCGCACTCACAAGTATATTGCGTCAGCAACGGCTTATACCGACACTGACAAAACAGGCAACTGGAGTAATTAGAACTGTCTCCAGATACAGTATACACCGCTATTTGGACAGAATGTCAACAGCTGCACCCTCGTATACCACGCTCACCCACAGCAGCAAATAATGGATGTGATGAAACAAAAAACAAAGATAGGGGCGCCAGTAGTGAAGTATGTATTCACAAGTATATATATTGAAGTGATAATAAACTGCGCTCACATTTAGGTGTTGTCAGGACTCTGTTATCAAAGTCAACTGACTAAAAGGCATTCGGAGAATTACACCATCTCTGTTTGGACCTCTCCTTTTCTAAGATGAATCTGAAATCCTCAAGTGGATGGAACAGGCAGACAGTCATACAATGTTTAAAATTTAATTGTATAAAATAAAATAACAGGCTATAAACGCTAACACGTTTCATGGCTGGGAAGCCACTTTTTCAAAGCTAGACAAGCCTTAACAGTATCAAAATACATAAAACAAAGCACCACCTGGACAAACACTTACTTATATACCTTTGAACTCACATGAAAGGATGAAACAGCCGTTACTGATTAGTTTTGAACATACCAATCATTTTCTCTATTGTGGGTCACCTGATTGGTACAGTGTCAAGGATCATGGAAATTGTGTCCCTAAGAGACACTATTACTCAGTTGTGTCTCACTAATAGGAAGAGGATATTTGTCTTGTATCACATGATCTTAAAGATCCAATAGGAGACAAATCTCTGAATAGAACCATGGGATTTGTAGTAGTATCCAACATTAAGAGCTCCAATGGCAATGTAAAGTTTGAATCCATTCACTTGTGAATCCATTAACTTCTATATACATAGAAAACCATTATAATCTAGACAAAAAAACAGTTGACAACCGATTGTCGACTGTCCTCCCATCTCTGAATCACTCAATTGGAATGTGGACGAAGATTGCTGAGGATCACGGGAAATAGGTCCCAATAGGGGTTATCGTATAATCCGGCGTGTCACAGATGGGAGGAGAGTCTTGCGTTGCATGATATACTCTACGAAGAATCATGGGACCTGTAGTTTACTTGATGGTCCACAGGGGTCCACTCGCGAATAATCAAAATAAATAACACAACTTAAAACAATAAAAAAGGAAGCCACTGACAGTGGTAATATGAATTTGAAAATGATAACAGTGATGGTGATGTAGATATTAAATGGTGACTAATGAGATATAATGGTCTGTGTGGCATAAATAGGTAATATTTGTGAATAGACTGACGTAGTGACTGTGATATCAAATAAAGAATGTGAAACAACTGATGTGGTGACCTAAAATAAGAAAATGAAAGTATATAGTGTGAGGGATAAAAGATGGCAAAATATTAAATATAAAATAATAATAACCATAGGTAATATTAACCCCTTAGCGACATGTGATGTACTATGACCGTCACGGTCCTTGAAATACTCAAGGACCGATGATGGTCATAGTACGTCACGTACTTTTTACTTACAGCGCTCTACCGGGAGCGCTGTAAGTAAAAATAGGGCCTGAAATTGACCGCTCCAAGATCGGAGCGATCTCTATCAGGCCCCATAATGACGCGCCGATACACGCGACAGGTCACGTGTACCGGCGCGTCCAAGTGCTCCTATGCGGTCCTTATGGGACGGAAATGTCCCAGGACCGCCAGTCGTTAAGGGGTTAATTTATGAATAATGATAATTTTAAAAAAATGAAAATAAAAATGAAATAGTATGAAATAAAATAAAATAGACATGGAATAAAAATATAATGGAAATAATGATACGATATATATATAAATGGATAAATAATGAAAAATAGAAATAAAATAAAAATAAATGTGAAAAAAACTATGGAAAAAAATATATATAAAAGATAATTAGAGAAAATATTTGTAAAAAAATATTAAAACTATTAATAAAAAATAAAATATATATAATATATATATTTTGTAAGGAAAATTACAATAAAAAATAGAAGTGAGGCTTAAAATGAGGATAGCGTGAAGTGAGAATGGGAGTGATGTGATAGGAAAAGGTTTATATGTGTGGTGTGATGGGGTGTGATGTGATATAATATGTTAAAAACTAACATGAACTAAGTGTAGTGATGATTTATACTTTGGGAATTTCTAAGGTTTCATTAAGGCCCGAAGGAAAAAGAGTGGATAACCTAAATATCCAGTAGGCTTCCCTATTTAGATGTTGTTCTCTATCATAACCATTGGAAGAATGGATAAATTCGATGGGTAAAACACTCATATCCGAAATATTTTTATCATGATGGTTAAAAAAGCGTGTAGAAACACTATGTTGCAGAAAACCACCTGTGATGTTACGCCTATGCTGTCTCTGTCAACACCGGGCCGGGCAGGAATGAACCTACAGGAGAGGGAGTGCTCGGGTGTGACACTAGGGAGCGATGCTTGAGTGCGTTGGCTGTCAGCAAGGGTACCTTGCTGCGGCCAAGGCCGGGTAAAGGTGCCAGCCGCAAGGCTGGATGACAAACCCCAGAGGAGCTGGAAGTGAGCCCGGGATGATACCCTTACTGACAGCACCAATTTTCCTGTAGGGGAGAGTGAAGGCTTGGGTGCGTTGTGTAGCGCGCGGAGATAGGGTGCGGGGGCCCTAAAAGGCGTAACTCTCCAGAAGAACAATCACTGAAACAAAGGATAAGTAATACTCTCACTACGGAGAGAACAGACCTGATCCGATGAGTAATCCAAGGGTCTTGGCTAGGTGGACGTCTTGATCGGGAGGACTCTGGTAAGAGGCCCACTGCGGCAGGACACGCAGTAGTCTGGGAGGTAGACAGCGAGACACGAGTAAGGTCAGCAGGCAGAGAAGTGGTCTAGTCACAGCCAGGGTCATACACAGCAAGGCAAGGGTTAATCCTGAAGACAAAGAGGTGTCAGATCGTAGCCAGGGTCATACACAGCAAGGCAAGGGTTAATCTTGAAGATAAAGAGGTGTCAGATCGTAGCCAGGGTCATACACGGCAAGGCAAGGGTTAATCTTGAAGATAAAGAGGTGTCAGATCGTAGCCAGGGTCATAAA
Source organism: Rhinophrynus dorsalis (assembly GCA_037306005.1). NCBI lineage: Eukaryota > Metazoa > Chordata > Amphibia > Anura > Rhinophrynidae > Rhinophrynus > Rhinophrynus dorsalis. The sequence continues at coordinate 94,595,366 of CM074725.1, read as the reverse complement.
CGGTAAGGCAAGGGTTAATCTTGAGGATGAAGAAGTGTCAGGTCACAGCCAGGGTCATACACGGCAAGGCAAGGGTTTAAGGAGCACAGAACTCGGTACTGGGCAAGAGCCTAACGTCTTCTGATGCTGGGAACACTATCTGAGTGCACCCGCACTGATCCGGAGCGTCTGAATATAGACGCCGCCGGATGACGTCACGGTGCACGTGACGCGACAAACCCGGAAGTGAGAGCCGAAACGGGAGTAAGAGGCACAGAATGAAGCCGCGAGCAGAGCGGTACGTGACAGTCCCATCCTGGTCCTAAATGTTTGAGTGGTCCTGGCCACATACTGTAGACCATATGTACATGTGAGTAAGCAGATGACAAAACTACTCTCACAACTCATAAGACCACTGATTTGAAATGCTTCAAAAGTTACTGTAGAGTGGAAGGTCCTATTTTTATCCAACATGAGGGGACATGTTTGACAACGTGATTTAAGACATTTGTAAGACCCTTTAGCAATCATATTATCTCGATTAGTATACAAATTAATACCCCCTATCGGATTAGTGATCACAGTCTGACTAGGTCTAGAAATGTGGTCACCCGTCCGACCGGGGTTTTTAAACTTATTTGTGCAATTATTGTTTTAGCTCTCCTATAGACTATGTTCGGTTTTTTAGTTACTTGTTGTTTTAGTAAGGGATCTTTCAAAAGTAACTTCCGAAGTCTATCAAAGTTCTTATATATTTCTTGTGAATTGGAGCAATATCGAGTGATGAAGATTGGAGTTCTATCATAATCTATTGATTTCTTAGGATTCACAGCTGTTAAAGAAGGCCATTCCCTGGCTCTGTTATAGGAATCTTCTATTAGGTATCTAGGGTACCTCTTTTCACAAAAGCGATCCTTTAACCCTTTGAGTGCCAGAGGGGTACGGAACGCATTGCAAAGCAATGCGTTCTGTACCCCTCTGGCACTCAAAGCGTTAAGATGGCAGCTTGCTCATCATAATCTTGAATTTTCTAACAGTTTCTCCTAATTTGGCAAAACTGCCCATAAGGTACATTTTGTAGCCATTTTTTATGGTGGCAGCTGTAAAATCTCAGAAAGCTGTTTTTAGCTACATCTTTAAAATAAGTTTTATGATGTATTCGGGTACCCAGAGATGCCCACAATTCAAGATCTAAAAATAGGATCCTATTTTTCCTGATATTCTTAATGAACTCCATCTGCCATATATTGTGGTTCAGATGGCACCCAAATTTCTCTAGATCAGAAGTCTCACCATTCCAGATGATTAGTATATCGTCAATGTAACGGCGGTATTGGACCAGATTCGTGCCAAAGGTGTTATTAGCGTAGACCAATAGTTCTTTCAAATACCCTATAAAAAGATTGGCATAGCTAGGAACTAATCTGGTCCCCATAGCCGTACCCTTGACTTGGAGGAAATGGCGATTTCGAATTCGAAAAAATTGTGTGTCAAAATGAAATGAAATGAGTCAATCAGAAAATTACTCTGATTTATAGGCATCAGTTCATCTGAAAATAAAAAATGTTGAATTGCTTGTGTGGAATGTTAGAATAAAGTGATGTGACATCAAGCGTCAACCAATTGTATTTCTCTAGACTAGATCTTGAACAATTGCTATTAGATGTTGAGTGTCCCTTAGGTATGATGGTAAACCTAATACATGTATTTGAAGAAGAAAGTCTATATATGATGATAAATTCGAGGTGAGAGCGTCTACTCCAGAAATTATAGGTCTACCTGGTGGACTGGACATATTTTTATGGACCTTAGGGAGATGGTAATAAGTAGCTGGTTTAGGGTTCTTAATAATCAGAAAAGCCTTTTTCATTTTTTTTAATAAGACCCTCCTCAAATGCTCTTTTAATTAAATTCTCAAATTCTCTACCAAATGGTATTGCTGGGTTTTTTGGCAAGGTTTTATAATATACTTGATCTCTTAGTATACGCTCGGCTTCTCTGAGATAGTCATCTACATCTTGAACCACAAAGGCGCCTCCCTTATCTGCTTGTTTGACTATGATGATGTGATTGTTCTTAAGTGTAGTCAAAGCCCTCAAATCTTCTTTGGAAAGGTTACCATTATCTGTGTTGTTACAATTTTTCAATTTTTTAAAATCTTCCAATATAAAGAGTTAAAAGTTTCTACGAATGGCACTTTAGCTTGAGTGGGGAAAAAAGAAGATTTTGGTTTAAAATCTGTAGGAACACTCCCATTCAATATAAAATTAGTCATCTCATCTATAACAGGGATCACTTCTCTACCTGAGTCATAAAGAAGTGTACCCTGTGTGATGAGTGGGATGGTATTTAGTGTGTTCTTCAAAGTTCTATTTGCAAAAAACCTTTCGAGCAAGAGTTTACGGATGAACTCGTTTAGATTTACAAATAGTTCAAATAAATTGAAGCTATTTGAAGGACAAAAGGACAATCCTTTATTAAGTACATTCATCTCTTCGATGGTCAGACTATGTTTGGAGAGACTAATGACGATGGTATCTAAGATTTTGGGTTCTATTGTTCCGTGAGGTACTGGAAGTCTTGGCTTTGCTCTGGCCTCTGGAGCATGGTTGAACATCATTCTTTTGGAGTTTGGGGCTACTGATTAGACGTTTAATGTTAGATGCTCGGGGTTGCAGACATTGAGTGACTTTTCCCTATTGCATGTCCCCTAGCCTATATTGAACCTTCCACCCCACTGTAGCTGGTTTCAGCCTGTCCTTCCCTGGGATATATTTCTGTGTACCTACATAGCAGTATTGTCCAGACCCTGGGGTTGAGGGGGATGGGGGTCATGCTACCTATCAAATCTGTTTGCTGGGGAGATGTGCTGGGACCTTGGGGTGTTGCTGGGGGTGCTTGGGGTTTTGGCAGAGCCTAGTGCTCTTCCGGCGGTCTGTGTTCTCTGGGCATGCCATGAGGGACTGGTGGGTGTGTTTATATCTGCTGTTCACTGTGCACTGTGTACTTTTATATGTGTTTTTTTAATATTTATTAAACGTAACAGAAGTTTATATATGAGCCTCCGCCTGTCAATATGCAACTGAACACGGTTAACACCCGAACGGAGACGGGGTGACGGTCTCCGTAAGCCCTTGAGCCAGTATCCTTGATATCAAGTTACTGGCATTTACTAAATGTGAATAAATATTATTTTGTTATAAAATTCACAATATTTTAAAAACTTTATTGCACCATTGGCGCTCCTTTTCTGTTTTATTCTTTTTTATCATTCAGATACTCTAGCTGTCCAAAATGTTATCTGACATCCCTCTCTGGAGGTCGTCCAGGTACGCTCAGTTACTGATCCCTGGTGTTCCAGGTTCCTATCTGTCGGTGAGAGCCAAGTCTGGCTCTGTACCCTGTTTATCAACTGTATCGATAGCAGTTCAGTGTCAGTCCTTGGGTAGTGGACTAGACACTGTCCTTAATCCTGTCTCCCCAAGCTTGAGGAAGTGTTCGCTCCTATTGTTATTCTTATTAGTATTATTACGATTATTATTTGCTTCAATAAACTGGCTAAATTCACTTGTACTGTGTCGTGTGATTATTTGCCTGAACAACCGTGACAGGTGGATACTCTGAAACACTGTTCTACACACTGGGAGACTATCAGCCATTTTCTATCAGTAAAGAGAAAGCTGTACTGGAAGACTGATAGACTAGCCAATGTTTACTTTCCAAATTCTGGGCAATTATCCTTCCTGTGTACTTTCCTAGACAAATTAGACTCATTCTCGATGGCATATTGCTGCTGGGGGGGTGACCTGAACTTCTCCCTACACACTGTTCTTCTGCCTCCACATCCTTCTCTACTTCTGCTATCCACTAACAACTTGTTTGATATTTGGCATCTGGAACACCCGCAAGAAAAAGACTATACTTTTTTCTCTCCCCCACATGGGAAATACTCAAGAATTTACCTGTTTATCTCCAACCAGTACTCTCTTCAGCATGTGGGAACTGTCCCATTCTCTCTCACAGAGATAACCAGGGGATCAAAATTGGCGGAGGTGAATACAAAGTATCAGGGTTCGCAGATGACATCCTGCTTTCTTTATCTCACCCTGAGACTTCAATTCCTCTGCTGGAGGTACTGCTGACAGAGTATGGTGATCTATCAGGTTCGAAGGTTAACCTCTCGAAGTCTGAGATCTTGAATCTTTCAGTGGATCCCAGGCCTGGATGCTGAGCTCCCCGTCTTTCGAGTGGTCACAGGACTCCCTTGGATACTTAGGGGTATGTATCTCCCCCCAGGTGGCAGATCTTCATAGACTCAACTTCCTACCATTGGAGGGCAAAATCAAAGCAGAGTTTGAGGCATGGAGGGGTCTCAGATTCTCGTGGTTTGGCCGTATAAACCCCCTCAAGGTGATATTGGTTCCTAAAATTTTATACCTCCTTCAGACACACCCCATTCCACTTTCGAGGCCTTATTTATTATTAATTAATTCCTCCCTGAGTCAGTTTGTTTGGGGTGCTGCTCATCCGAGGTATAGTAGACAGACCATGAAACGTGATATGGAAAAGGGGGGACTTGGTATCCCAGACCAAGTGTACTATCATACCGCTTCGGTCTTGGCCAAATTAGCGGATTTTTTTACCCCTCCCCTGGTTCTGATTGGATCAGTATTGAGCTAATTCTGCATGCCTCTATCTTCCCACGTCAGCTCCTGTTTGCTGAAGAGCGCTCAATCCCTGGTGACCTGAGCGGCTCCCCACTTCTGGGGCACATACTAACTTTATGGCGGCAGCTGGGGAAGTGGAGGGGGTGTTTTCCATACCCCTCTACCTTGTTGGATATCTTAGGAAACCCGGAATTCCCTCCTGGTTTGGATCACTCTGCTTTTCGAGAATGGAAGAGGGCGGGGCTTATGTTTCCAGGCAAAACTTCTATATACTTCCTGAAGCCTCGTACATAAGAAGGCTTCAGGAAATATAAAGAAGTTTTGCCCGGAAAGTTTGGGAAATTTCATAATTTGCAGTGTGGTGCAAATCCGGTGGGAAGTGCAGACAAAAGGAACGCCAAGAGAGTTGAGGACTAGAGAGAAGAAAACATAAGGCAACAAACCCAAGGGTAACCCAAGTATCATGGTGCCCGTGATTGCTGCAATTCAGTGTCTATCACCTGTAGGGGGCTCCCATTGGCTGTCTGCCTTCAGCCCGCCTCACATTGCCTTTTTAAACTCAGTCTGGGCACCCTCTGGTTGCCCTTTCGTGGTGTCTTTGACAGCATCCACTTCCTCCAGCCTGCAGTGGCTGATTGGGCCTGTTGCTGGGTTCCTGAGTCAACCTGTTCCTGAGTTCCTGCCTGCTTTGTCAGTTCCAGTCCGGTTTCGGTTGTTCTCATCAGTAGCTGATGCTCCTGTTGCCAGTCTGCTTGGCCGAGCTTGATCCGGTTGATCTTCTTTGCTGGTTCCTGTTGTTTCCTGCTTCCTGTTCCTGCATCTGTGGCGACATTGTTCTTCCTTCGCTTCGGCGACATTTCCTCCTGTTGGTTCCCAGCGTGCGGACGTTGGTTTGCTTCACTAAGCCTTGCGTCTCACATTCAGCCTGTTGGTTCCAGCGTGCGGACACTGGTTTGCTCCATTTGACTTGCGGCTCACATTACAGTCTGTTGGTTCCAGCGTGCGGACGCTAGTTCACTCCATTAGCCTTGCGGCTCACATTACAGTTTGTTGGTCCCAGCGTGTGGACGCTAGTTCGCTCCATTAGCCTTGCGGCTCTCATTACAGTCTGTTGGTCCCAGCGTGCGGACGCTGGTTTGCTCCATTAGCCTTGCGGGTCCCATTACAGTCTGTTGGTTCCAGCGTGCAGACGCTGGTTTGCTCCATTTGCCTTGCGGCTCACATTACAGTCTGTTGGTTCCAGCGTGCGGACGCTGGTTTGCTCCATTAGCCTTGCGGCTCACATTACAGTCTGTTGGTCCCAGAGTGCGGACGCTGGTTCGCTCCATTAGCCTTGCGGCTCACATTATAGTCTGTTGGTCCCAGCGTGTGGACGCTGGTTTGCTCCATTAGCCTTGCTGCTCACATTCAGTCTGTTGGTCCCAGCGTGCGGACGCTGGTTTGCTCCACTAATTCTTGCGGCTCTCATTCTGCCTGTATGTTCCTAACGTAGGGTGCTGGTTTACTCCCTGACTTGCAGTCAGGTTCTTGAGGGTTCCGAGTGCGCTGTCCAGTCCTTACAGTATTGATTCCTTTAGTATATGGGCACAAGAGTTTCTGATTACTGTGAAACCACTTGACCTGGTAACCTCTATATTACATCTTACTGTCATTATCATCTGACAGTCATTAGGTCACTGTGGTTGTCACCTTCCTTTGGGCTGCCTTGCCCGGTATATTGGTAAGGCCGGTAGAACCTTTTATGTTGCCACCTTATGGTTGCCTTACCCGTTATTGGCAAGGCCGGTAGAGCCTACTTGTTGGTATTCCGTCAGGCTGCCTTGCCCGGTATATTGGTAAGGCCGGTAGAACCGCATACTATTCCATCTTAAGGTTGCCTTACCCGGTATTGGCAAGGCCGGTAGAGCCTACTACACTGGTATCCCGTTAGGCTGCCCACCCCGGTATATTGGCTGGGCCGGTAGAGCCTCTTGTTCCAAACTCGCCTGGGTTGCTTTGCCCGGTATATTGGCAAGGCTGGTAGAACCTATTTGCTATTGTCATTATCTGCTATGTATTGTTTGTATGTGTATGAAAACCCTATGGGATTGCCTTTAACTTTTCAATAAAGTTATGTTTTTACCTAAACCTTACGTCTGAGAGTCTTAACAAACCGTGACACCAAGAAGCTGAAAACGAGGACTATCGGTGAGATTATTTCATGTTATCATATCACAGATTATTATTTGTGTGACCAGTTTAGGCATTGGGTCCCTTTAAATGAGACCAGTGAAATAGCGCTGTAATTCAGTTATTGTCCTCTTTCATTATAAGAGGATTTTAGTCTTACCTGTTAAATCCTTTTCTTTTGGTTACTGTTAACTTTGGGAAGGTGACCGCCACTTTAAGTAGGCAGGAAACAATTTTTGGAAAGAAATGCAGGGTGGACCCTTCCTTCCCTCCTTAACTGGTCACCAGATAATCCACTCCAATTAGAATGATATGCTAACTATTGACTAGATAGCAAGAAGGAAAAAGAAGACTCCTGTGAGCATGAACCAGAAAGGACTCCCACGTTCAGTCACAGAAGAACCAAGAATGGTCCCTTGACAGGGTGGAAGACCAGTAACCTATATGGACTAAGAGAAAAGGATTTAACAGGGAAGACTAAAATCCTTTTTTCTCTGTCATCCAATATAGGTTACTGGTAACTTTGGGATGTCAAAACATTGAGATTCCCAGAGGTGGGAATATAGGCAAGAACCAGGCATCGGTCCTCCGACTACCAGATCCCACATGGACTAATCAGATCCAGAACAGCCCAGAACAAACCAAGCGTGTCACAGTGCCTTGTTTCCAGCGCCGCCGCTTCAGCAACGCTCTGCATCTTTCCATGCGTCATCTGCAGGCAAGAGGCTTCAAGCATGCTGCAGGCCTTTGTTTTATGTGTGTTTGTTTCCTGTAGTCTCGTCCTACCTACGTCCTCGCTCTAGCTGCTCCTCCTACCTACTTCCTGTGGAGGGGTTTAAAGGGCAGACTGAGTGCTGACTCAGTCACCCTTACGTTGTTGTTCTGAGCAGTTCATTTTCTAGTATTCCTGATTCCTATGTATGATCCGGCTTGTCTGTCCATCCATTCTGGTTTTGACCTGTGGCTCTGTCTGGCGTTCCGATTTGGCTCAGATATCCTTTCTGGTGCAAACCTGTGGCTCTGGCTGACTACCTGCTCCGTGTATGACCTAGGTTTGTCTGACTACCCACTCTGGTGTTGACCTGGGGCTCTATCCACTGCACATCCAGCATTCCATTGCTTCAGTGGATATCCTTTCTGGTATAAACATGTGGCTCTGGCTGACTACCCGCTCCATGTATGACTTTGGCTCGTCTGACTATCCTATCTGGTGCTTTCTAGAAGGCTCTGTCTGTTGATCGTGTCTGACAGAGGAAGCCAGTTTGTGTACCGCTTCTGGAGGTGTTTCTGTGCGCAAATGGGAATTCAATTGGCATTCTCCTCCCCATACCACCCGCAATCCAATGGTGCGGCAGAAAGGTCGAACGAAGCCTTGGAGCAATTTATCCGCTGCTATGTCTCGGACCACTACGACAATTGGTCTACCCTGTTGCCCTGGGCTGAGTTTGCCATAAATTGTACTGTGAATTCTTTCACTCAGAGTTCCCGTTCTTGAGCAACTATGGGTTCCAACCCTCAGCTCTACCGGAAAACTTCCAAGCACAAGCTATTCCAGCTCTTGATGAGCATTTGCAGGCACTCCATTCCTCATGGATTCGGGTACAGCATACCCTGCGTGGTTCAGTGCAGCGACAAAAAAGACAGGCTGAGCGCAGACGTTTGCCGGCACTGGCCTTCCAGGTTGGAGATAGAGTGTGGTTGTCATCCCGTAATTTGCACCTCCAGGTCCCATGCATTAAACTGGCTCCTCAATTTGTTGGTCCCTTCAAGGTGTTGCACAAGATCAACCCGGTGGCTTACGCGTTGGAACTGCTTGCCAATATGCAGATACATAATGTCTTTCATGTCTCCCTGTTAAAGCCCTTGGTCTGCAACCGGTATACCTCTGCTCCTGTCCGTCCTGCTCCCGTGATAGTTGCAGATCACGAGGAATATGAGGTTCAAAGTATTCTGGAGTCCCGTATGGTTAGAGGACGCTTACAGTATTTTTTCTATTGGAAGGGATATGGTCCGGAGGAGTGCTCCTGGATCCCTGCTGCTGATATTCATGCTCCTCTACTGGTGTGCAGATTCCATGCACGTTTCCCTGACAAACCTGGTCCGGTCCTTCGGAGGAGGGGTCTTTGAAGGGAGGGTACTGTCACAGTACCTTGTTTCTAGCGCCACCGCTTCAGCGATGCTCAGTGTCTTTCCACACGTCATCTGCAGGCAAGAGGCTTCAAGCATGCTGCAGGCCTCTGTTTTATGTGTGTTTGTTTCCTGTAGTCTCCTCCTACCTACTTCCTGTGGAGGGGTTTAAAGGGCAGACTGAGTCCTTACTCAGTCACCCTTAAGTTGTTGTTCTGAGTGGTTCATTTTCTAGTGTTCCTGATTCCTGTATATGATCTGGCTTCTGTCCATCCATTTTGGTGCTGACCTGTGGCTCTGTCTGACTATTCTCCTTGGCATTCCGATTTGGCTCAGATATCCTTTCTGGTGCAAACCGGTGGCTCTGGCTGACTACCCGCTCCATGTATGACCTAGGCTTGTCTGACTACCCACTCTGGTGTTGACCTGGGGCTCTATCCACTGCGCATCCAGCATACATACGCTCCAGTGGATATCTTATCTGGTGCAAACCTGTGGCTCTGGCTGACTACCCGCTCTGTGTATGACCTAAGCTTGTCTAACTACCCACTCTGGGGTTGTCCTGGGGCTCTATCCACTGCGCATTCAGCATTCCATCGCTTCAGTGGATATCCTTTCTGGTGCAAACCTGTGGCTCTGGCTGACTACCCACTCCGTGTATGACTTTGGCTCATCTGATTATCCTATCTGGTGCTTACTAGAAGGCTCTGTCTGTTCGCTCAGTTTTTTGGTTCCGTCATTCAGACATTTTCCTAGTACTGACCTGGGGCTCTAGCAGACTCCTAGCTACTGACTGCAGGCTGAGTCAGTATTTCTTGGGCGTTACCTTTCCACGAGACTCCAGCGGGCCGAGGCCTAGTCTCGGACAGTGTGGTGCAGAGATTGGGAGATTGCTATTCCTGATACAGTGCTCGCAGTTTCAATAACCCACTGTGTGTTTATTTATATATTGCATTACTGTCATTATTCTCATAATAAAGGTTCTACTAACTATACCGTCTGACTCCTGGTTTTGCTTGCCAACCGTAACAAAGTGTCAACATACACTGAACTGTAACACAGCACACTAGTAACTGTAAAACAGCACATGAACAAGAGCCAACAGGACTCAAAGGGTAAAGATCACTAAGACACAGGAAATAAATCCTCAGATGATCAGAACTACTTCCAGGACTTTTCTGCCGAAGCCAGAACATCAACACGGTAGTGATGAACAAAAGTGTGCCCAGACCACCAAGTGGCCACCATGCACAAATGATCAGCAGGGGCCAGAGTCACATAGGCCCAGGAGGCCCCAACAGACCAGGTGGAATGAGCCATGACACAAAAAAAAGAAATACTATAAGCATTTATCTGTATCTATGTGCCCTTGAAAAAGTGCTTGATAAGCACGAAATGTGTAGCGTTGGGCTTGTTTTATTTTCAATTTTAAATAAAGACGTATCTACCAACATACGCCGAGTGGATCCTGAATGCTATTTTGAAAATACCCGGTGGCGTGGTTATTACTGAAAGGTCTTTTTACTACAGACATCTGGTAAACAATTTTATGCTTGGAGCTAAATATTTCACAATATACGTATAGATATTCTTGGAAGGCTCTGCGCCCTTGTTTTCTTGTTGTTCTACAGTATCTGATTCCTACATGAACCACTAGTGTGGAAAGGGCAGCATACCCTAAGAGTTCAGAAGGAGAATCGTGAGTGGCCCACAAGAGAAAAGGAGTCATATGTGGACATGTTTTAGAGATTATATATATATCCACCAAGACCACCTGGGGAAGACTTCCTAAAAGACAGTTTGAGCATCAGGAAATCACTTAGTGAATTGTGTGTACACAGACACATACAAAGGATTGTTCTGTGGGTCTATTTTAAATAGACTCTTTTCTTATTTTCCCAATTTTTTAATTTATATACCAAGAAACTTTCTTATGAATTTTTTTTTTAAATTTAACCCCCAAGCGCTATTACAACTTTCCTTGGATGGTAACGAAAAAAAGAAGCAGGCTCCGTCCAGAGGACACAGGCCGCATGAATAGTAAACCGGATCCAAGGTGCAATTGTCGCCTTGGATGCAGCCTTGGCAGCCCTGGTACGCTCAGGGACGACAAAGAGCATCAAGCTGACAAACAGACTCAGTGCGTAGCACATAAGATGTAAGGCAGCGCACCACATACAACAAGTGGTGATCCCTCACCCTGTTAGAGTAGGGAAGGGCAAAAATGAAGGCACAACAACACCTGGTTGATGTGGAACTCAGAGACCTCCCAAGGAAGAACTCCTGGAAGTACAAGAAACCACAGTGCCCTGAACACACCATGAAAGGCAGCTGCACGATAAAGCCAGCAGGTCAGAAACTCTGCGAACAGAGATAACCACCAGGAGGAAAACCATCTCTCAAGTCAGAAGATGAAAGGAACAGTGGCCAAGGGCCCAAAAGGAGGCCGCTGCAAGACTCCCAGAAACAGAGCAATACCCCACTGAGAAGTGGGATGCCGAAAGGCAGGGAAAACAAGAGCGACACCCAGAATAAAATCTGGACATTCGGAAGGACGACGAAGCACCACCAAAAAACACAAGAGAGCAGAAGTCTGAACCTTTAAAGAACACAAGCTAAGGCCCATTTCCACTCCATCCAGTAAAAAAAGACAGGACAGGTGGCAGAGCAAACTTTTGCGAAGGCAGATCCCTGCCCACACACCAAGAGTGGAAGATAGACCAAATCCAGTAGAAAGCCAGAGGAAAAACTGGCACCCGAGCCCGAATCACAATGGCAAGCACAGCAGGATAAAATCCTCCTGCCTCAAGAACGAGGATGCGATCTACAAAGCGTCAAACCCAGATGCTCCAGGAATGTCCTTTGCAGGTAGCCCTGTGGTAGGAGATCTGCAGTGTGTGGAAGATTAAAAGGTCCACACGCAAACAGGTCCAGCTACCCCTGAAAACAGGGACACCGGGCCCAAGCAACCAGGATGATCAGAGACCTCGCTATCCACATCCCCCTCAGAATCCTGGTAAGCAGGGGAAGTGGAGGAAAAAAACGTAGACTAAGGGAAAAAACCCCAAGGGAACAATAGAACATCCCCAGCGTAAGCCTGAAGTCGAGACTGGTGGTCATCAGGTTGAATCAGGGAAGACTTCATCTCAGAAAGATGACGGCGAACGCTTCCCAGTGAAGTATCCACTCTTCGGTGTCCACAGCGAGGTGACCTAGAAAGACAGCTAAGACGCCTCCTCACCCAGAATCTGAACAGCAAAGAGGACAAGTACCTGTACTTCCATCCACAGAAAAACAGCCTTGACCTCCAACCAAGCTGCGATACATCAGGAGCCATCCAGGCTGATGATATAAGGGACGGTCAAGGAGAAAAGTCAGAACAGACAACCCATGATAAGAGATGATCAACCCCTCAGAGCATGGAATATTGCCCTGAGTTCCGAAACACAGATGAGCAGAAGAAGTTTCTCTGTCAACCAAGGTTCCGGACAGTCAGGTGACCCAGATCGCACCCCAGCCGCATAGGCGGGCATCCATCTAATCCATAATGCAGATGGAATCCCAATGGACCTACCCTCTGCAGGTTGGAGAGACACAGCCACCAAGGAAAATCAGCACCACATGGAATGGAAGATAGAGATAGAGACTGATCTCTGCAAGAATCTAGATCAGAGGTTCTCAACCCGTGCCCTCAGTGGCCACTAACAGGCCAGGACTTAGGAATTTCCCTGCTAGAACACAAGTGTGTTGATCAGAAGCTCAGTCATATTGATTAACCCACCTGTGCTCTTAAAAGGAAATTATCAAATCCTGGCCTGTTAGCAGCCACTGAGGGCACGAGTTGAGAACCACGGATCTAGATATCCCGTGCAAAATGGGAACACAAACCACTGTGGAACCCCGTGGGCCTAGCAACATGGCACCGCCCCCATGGCGGAACCCAAACTCCCCACCAAGGAGACCAACGGTTTGGCCAGGATAGATAAGCAAGCCAGAACAGACGCCAACCAAAGGTGATCCAATAAGGCACATCCTCCATCAGAAAAAGCAAGCCCAGCCGGGTGTCAACAGGAAACCCATAAAGACCAAGCCCATTGATGTGATGGGGTCCAACCTCGGCAAAAGCAGAACCCAACCAGAGAAGGCGAGTATGAGGAAGGAGCCCTGAGCAGAGGGACCAGAATACCCTTGTGTGCACAATAGAATCAATACAGCCAAGGATCGAATAACCACCAGCGGAGGCGAGGTCAACCCGAAGGAGAAAGCAGATAACTTGAAGTACCCATGTCACAAACGAACCATGGACAGCAAGGTGCAGGAAGGCACCCTGCGGAGCCAAGGAGGCCAGGAATTCCCCACCCACCTGGACACCTGGCCGGAATGACAAATCATAGAATCCCAGTAAAAACGTGTCTGGACCAGAAAGGAATCGAGGTCCTAGAAGTCCAGAACAGGACAGCAGCAGCAGCCCTCCAACCTGGAAACCACAAATAGGGTGGAACATGAGAAAGATCTATGTTCAGGTAAATGAACCAGGTCCAGAACCTCCTTGTCCAAGAGATACAGAATGGATCCAAGGAAGGAAACAAGGCAGATTTGGTCCACAAAGAGGAACGAAAAGAAGAAAGGAATGAAAAAAAAGAAGGAAGCTGAAAAGCATCCAGCACCTGTCAGCTCAACCTCAAAGAGGATAGGAATGTGCTCAGGTATGTTCTGAACAGTAGGCTAAAGGCAAAAAGTAGGATACCAAATGCAGAGCAGACAGTCCCAAAGAAACCCAGAGTATACACATGTCACGGATACCCAGAAAAGTTCAGGAGTCAGTACGGTATAGTTAATGCGATTTTATTGACAAAATGAGCAAAGAAAATATATACATATATACATACAAACAAACAAACAGGCAAAGTGTTAAAGCCAGCAATCCTGCTATCAGAAATAATAGGATGCAAGGCTAAAGCTCAGTGCTAGAGACTAGGCCTTAGCCACTGGTATTCTCAGCAGGAGCCAGGAACACAGGTTCTACCGACTCACGCCTGCAGTCAGAATGGAGCGAACTCTGACTCATGCCTGCAGTCAGAATGGAGCAAACTCTGACTCACGCCTGCAGTCAGAATCAGAGCTGGACTACCAGAGCCCCAGGTCCGCACTAGATTGGGTGTCTGCTAGGTAAAAGGAACAAACATAAGAGTAGTCAGACAGAGCCACAAGTCAGCACCAGAGGGGGTAGTCAGACAAGCCAGGTCATATACAGTTCAGGTAGTCAGCCAGAGCCACAGGTCTGCACCAGGTTGGGTGTCCACTATAGGGATAAGCAAAAGAATAGTCAGACAGAGCCACAGGTCAGCACCAGGTTGGATGGAAGACTAGCCAGGTCATACAAAGAGTCCAAGGTAATAGAACTGCTATGAACAACAACGCAAGGGAAACTGAGTCAGGACTCAGACTGCCCTTTAAACCCCTCCACACGCAGTAGGTAGGAGGAGCAGCTCAGAGAGAGGAAGTAGGTAGGAGGAGAGTACAGGAAGCTAACACATAAAACAGAGGCCTGCTGCATGCTTGAAGCCTCACGCCTGTAGAGGACGCTGAAACCAATGTAAGCTGTAACAACATACAAGGGAATCTATATTATATATATATATATATATATATATATATATAAAAGGATAAGCCTCATTGCATAATTTATGGTACCTCACACACAGAACATAATTTATGTCTCCTCAGAAAACAAACACACATTGCACAGAATGCCTCATTACATAATTTATGTCTCATTAGGAGACATGTAAGGCAAGACAGTCCTCCGGTCCCTCCCCCTTCTGCCTAACGAGCTGTAAAGCTGTCAGAGGCAGAATCCGGTCGGCCGACATTTTCAGCGGTTCTGCAGGAGCTCTGACATCAAGATATCTCCGTATTATTATTTCATAGGAATGGTCTACAACATGTGCTTGCAAGCCAGGCACATGTTTTAGACCATACCCATGAAGAAATAATACGGAGATATCTAGATAACAGCGCTCCTGCAGAGCCGCTGTCTGGTGCTGGAAGCCAGATCTCATGACGTCCCCTATACAGCGGACGAATGAGAAGGGGGAGGGAGTGGAGGTCTGTCTTGCCTTACATCTCTCAAACCATAACGGTTTGAGAGATGGGACTAAGTGCGTTCAGTATGTTTGTATGCTTGCTGTATTTTGGCGTCAAGTTGTTGGGGGGGTTACTATCCCTTTAAGTAAGGAGTTACTGTTCCCATTAGGTGATTCAATGGAGGAGTGATTTAAATCATTCTGGGAGTTGACCTGCCCCCACTATCCAGCCCACCACTATCCAAGTGACTGAAAAAACAAAATGGCTGCCACTCGCTCCTACACCACAGACTCACACACACCACACACACAAGCCACACACACACACATACAAGCCACACACACAAGCCACACACACACACAAGCCACACACACAAGCAACACACACACACAGAGGTCCCTCCACCAACCTGAGGCACACAATGAGTTGATCCAACAAAGAGAGGGTGGGATCGGCTCCAGTGTACCTTCATTTTTGGTATCCTCAACACAACAATGCTTTCGGCTCCTTGTGCACAATGTGCTTCTCCTGCAGGAAGCCCAGCTGCTTCATGTAGCTCGGAGGCTGGCAGGCCCAGTACCAAATCCTTCATGTTCCCCCTTCATGAAGCACAACACTCCACCCCGCAACAGCCCGGTCATGCGGCCCTTCAAGGAGCACTCTACAAGCAGCAGCTGGATGCGGCTATTACCTGTGGCTGAGGGTCTGGAGACAGACCATGCTGGGGCCACTCTGTAGTACATACTCTTACACACAAGCTTCTTCACCGCCGCTCTCTGCCCGCTGTCACACACCTGCATTGTGTAAGTACCCTGGCACAAAAAATATACATGCCGCACTATAGCTGCTCCAACAACACACACCATCCCTGCTCCAACCACACATACCACCCCTCCTCAGTTCCCGCTCTCGGTGCCCGGGCTGCGTCCCTATTAACGCTTTTGGCTGAGGCCTGGGGCAGGAGGTGTCTTCCTGGCCAGGGAGCCTGGCCAGCGGTTGTCTGGCAGCCTCTGAGTGTGCATGTACAGAGTCCACTTCAGGGACTGTGGACTCCATGACTCTCGCTACATACTGGGACAGCTGGTTAACCCTTTTTGTGCCAGAGGATTGAAGCAACACAATGAGCAATGCCTTGCCTACCCCTCTGGCACTTACAGGACCGTAATAATATCTGTATGTGTGCGTGTGTGTGTGTATACGCATGTATGTATGTGTGTATGTATGATCAATGTCTGTATATGTCACTGTATCTGTGTGTGTCTATGTATGTGTGCAATATGATTCTTTCTGCTTCACACATTACACAAAAAAACATAATCAGTTAATACAGCTAAATGAAATGTACAATACAAACAAACACAAAAAATTCTTACAAAATACCTTCAACATGCCACCTACAACATTTCAAACAAAAAATGCTACATAACACATACCCTACTACAATGACGGGCAATGCCGTCACATATTGCTAGTATATATATATATATATATATATATATATATATATATATATATATATATATGAATCAAAAAGCTGTGCACTCTCGGATTTAAAAATGTATTAAATCAAAAAAATCAAGCGATGTTTTGGTCCTCGTTGGGACCTTTGTCAAGCAAACATCTATATACACAAGGGAACCGGGTACCTGAGAGTCCACAGGGAGCCGAATAAGTAGAAACTGGAACTGCAGACAACAGAACTCACAGGAGCAGGCTAAGTCCAAGGCAGCAGGCAGAGAAAGCAGTCCAGGATGCAGAGTGGTGTCCAAGCCAAGGGTCAGGGCAGGCAGCTCAAGATGCAGAAAGATATCCAAGCCAGGGGTCAGGGCAGGCAGCTCAAATTGCGGAGTGGTGTCCAAGCCAGGGTTCAGGGCAGGCAGCTCAAGATGTAGAGTAATGTCCAAGCCAGGGGTCAGGGCAGGCAGCTCAAATTGAAGAACTCGGTAGGCAGGCCAAGGTCAAAACACGAGGAATCAAACAGGCAAAGAAAGAGCTCCAACAGAGAAGGATGCGAATACAAAGAGAGCAGGAACTCGAATAGTGGAGCGCCGGTTACTAAAACACACCGGGCTAAATACTGGAGCTGGCTGACGTCATGGTGGTGCAACGTGACCTCACGTGATGACGCCGACATGATTGACTAGCAACGCCCCAGACAGATCTACCATAGCACTGACAATACCCTTCAGAAACCACCAGCAAGCCCAAGGGTCCGCAACAAAGTCTGCAGAACTCTCAACATAGAATAAGGCACCGCAGACAGACACCAACAGGTGCAGGCAGACCAAGGCTCAGCTAATCCTGCCGAAGGTGGTTAGGCTCAGAGGAGGAGCTGCTTGGTCTCCAGTGCTGTGGTGGGGATGGAACATATTGTTTGAAATAGCACTGGTCCAGACTCCTGTATTCCATCAGGAGAAGCGTGAAAAGGAAGACGCCGTCTTGCCTGCGGATAGCTCTTAGAGGCCAAGGGGAACCAAGCACACTGGCCCCCAGTAACCTCTCCAATTATGTCATTCAGATCAGGGCCAAAAAGGAATGAACCCTGGAAGGGGAGAGAAACCAGAGATTGCCTAAAGATCGGGTCAACAGACCAGAACTTAAGCCACAGAGAGCGCCTAGCAGCCACATGTACGGCAGAGACCTTAGCCTCAAGCCAAACAGCATCAGATAAGGCATCAGTAAGATAGCACCGAGCCGTAGAAATATCATCCAAAAAAGACATAATGTTAGCTTCTGGAGCACCCACACGGACAGCATCAAACAGCTGGTCAGTCCAAACAGCTCTGTTAACCCATGCAGAAGCCAGGGTAAGTCACAAGGACGCACCTATGGCAGAGAATACAGCCTGTAAAATATCATCAAGCTCCCTATCAGCTAAGTATGTGAGAGCAGAGGGATCCACTGCTCGAGATGCAGGGGAAGGGCTGGCAATATAGGCATCAACCTTGGGAGGTGTACCCCACCAAGCCAAGGCCGCATCACAAAAAGGATAGAGCTTAGACAGTCTGAGACAAACTCATTACAGGGGTCTTCCACTCATCCAGGATAGTCTGGTCAAGAGCAGGGTGAGGTGGAAATAATGTGGAAAACATCTTGTATCCCTGAAGGACAGCAGAAGCAGACCGAGGTGCCAAAGTAATAGGAATACGTACGGTGTTCAGAACCACCTTAAGGAGACCATCAGCAGAGGTTCCAATTCAACGGAGGTGCCACCGAGGTGAAAGGAAGCCCCAAGTGAACACACAGAGTCCTCTGAAATTTCCAGCGGTTCCTCCACAGAGGAATTAAACAAGTCAGGAATGCCAGGTGCCATAGGGGCTACATGAATGAGGGAAGTGGAGGGCATCCATGACTGAATAACCACTTGATGTGGAAGAGGAATCTGAACAGTAGAGGGCCTGGTATAGCCGCAGGGGCCACAGTGCATAAAGGGCATAATTGTCCTGAATACTCCATTTGGCATGAGGAACAATAATCAATGGGGATCAAGGACACCCCAGAAACAGCAGCCCTAGGTTTAGCCCCAAGTCCAAATGCGTCTGACATCGTCACAGGTATAAACGTCTGAAAGTATAAGAGAAACCCAAATACAGTGTGTAAGAGTAAGTATTTCACCCCAGTATCACGGTGCAGCTTCCAGACTGTCACTCTCATTTGGGCTGCGCTCCGATTGGTTGACCCTGTTTTGCCCGCCCCTGGTGACCTTTTTATTCTGGGCTAGTGGCATCTGTCATGGGCCCTTTCGTGGTGTTCCTGAGCCAGTTTTGCTGTGCTGTGTTCCTGTGTTCCTGATCTCCGGTTACCGACTTGGCTATCCTTGACTACGTTCCAGTGTACCTGCTCCGTGATCTGACCCGGCCTGGCTGACGTTCCTGCTCGCTCTCCTGATCCGGCTTGTCTGAGAAACTGCTCCGTGATTCGACCCGGCCTGGCTGACGTTCCTGCCTGTTTTCCTGATCCGGCCTGCCTGAATGCCTGCTCCGTGATTCGACCCGGCTTGCTGAAGTTCCAGTTCCAGTCGCTGTGGCCGGTCTCCGTTCCTGTTCTGCCTTGTCACTACGGCGACATAGTGACTGTGCTCTCACTATACATCTCGGCTCCGTGCCTCCTGAGTCCTGCCACTGAGCTATCGCTGCTGTGTTGTGTTCTCTCTACCGAGCTGTTAACCCGTGCAGAGCTGTGGCTTTCTACCGAGCTGTTAGTCCATGCAGAGGTTGCGTTCCTACTTCTGAGCTGTTAACCCGTACAGTGCTGTGTTCCTACTATCGTGCTGTCTCCAGTGCAGAGCTGTGCTACAACTAGCTGCCATTAACCCGTGCAGAGCTGTGTTCCAGTGAGGGCGTGCGGCCCATACAAAGAGTTGCCTTGTGCTGAGCCAGTTCTCTCCTTGCAGTCCTGAGTAGCTCATTACCGCGCCCGGTGGCGTCCGGTTCTGGCTGTTTATGTGCACATCTCTGTGGCTAGCCATAGGGCTATTGATACAAGCTCTTGCAATCCATCTCTCTCTCTTCAGTGGGTTTATTGACTTAAGCTCTTGCAAATCCATCACGCACGTCTGGGTTATACGCTCAAGCTCTGGTATCAGGTCATCTCCGTAGGCCGCAGGGCTCTTGGCCCAAGCTCTTGCAATCCAGTACATCCGCGACGCCCGGAGGGTCTAGTGGTTTCAGCTCCGGTACTCAGTCATCTCCGTTACGCCCGTGGGGGCTATTCGCTGAGGCTTTGGCAGCCTATTTACTCAGTTTCACGCCCGTGGGGGCTAACAGTACCATACAGCAGGTGGGAGGCAGGTTTCTCCATGATGGACATTTCCTTCAGTATTACAGACTGTGGGTGTTGAGTATTCTCCACCTTTAACACCTTGGGCATGCCAAACTACACAACTGAGACGGACTGATTATTCCATTAACCTATTGTGTATCAGTACTCAGTGTCTGTTCTTTTCTGTATATTGTATACTGTGCATACTACTGCTATTCCGCTATTTCACAGTGTCTCCCCTAGGGGGCGATATTACCTGTCATTATTTTGTTCTTAAATAAATTGCATTTTATTTTTATCCACTGGTCTGAGTGTCTTGAAAACCGTGACACCCAGAAATACTTGAGTTGGTGAGATAGCTCAGTGGTAAATTCCCTGACTATGGAGTCTATTCAAACCGCAAGGTTGCAGGTTCTAATACCGGCAGCGTCAACTCAGCCCTTCATCCTTCCGAGGTCGATAAATGAGTACCATTGATTGGGTAATAATAACATCTATTAATTCTGAGAGCGTGCGCTGAAAGCGCTTTGAGTCCCACTGGGAGAAAGGTGCTATATAAATACTAGTTATTATTGTTAAAATGCACATATCTGGCATGCGAAAGGTTAATCTGCTGAGAAGAGGAGGAGAGTCCAAGCCCTGCGTAGGATACTCATGAAGTAAAGGATAGAAAATGGCGTCTGCAACGGGTGTCAATTAGAAACGAGCACGCGAAGCAAGCACTCACGGGAAATGTAGTTTTCCCTGACAAATACCCCAAACAGTGCTTGAAGCCCCTTGAGCCCCCAAAACACTCAGAAAGTGAACCAGATGATAGAACAAGGGCAGACAAGTAAAATGAGCCATCTCTGAAGTCACTACGTTGAGCGGTTGCAGAGATATGTCCCACACTGTAAAGTCCCATAGAGGTGAATGGAGCATGGCATCTATGTGGTAAAGCGCGTGGAACTCAAATAAACCAAAAAGTTTAAAAAGTGTGTGAACGGCGCAAAACACAGTAGAAAACACTAAAATGAATGAATAAACATTGGACGCGATAGGGAAAATGTAATGAACCCCCAAAAAGTGCCCAAACAAAGGGTAAATTTACCACAGAAACCCAGTTGCTCCAAACCCCAACAAACATACAGATAAACCCAGTGACTGCAGGAGTATGCAGTAGGAACTCCAATGGAAACTCCTGTGTGGAGGGGAAGCATGGGACATGTGGACCTCAGCATTCAAAGGGTTGCTCACCTTTTTAGCAGGTCTTCTGTCTTCATATTACCATTTGCTAACGAAGAAGCCTCAGTGGGCAATTTCCAGGGAAAAAACAGGCTACACAAGTTTTACACTCTCAGGGCTGACAGGTCCACAACAGCACCTGGAAACTGAGCTGTCCAGCTTGGGAATGTCAGTAATGGTAATATGCCTAATGGTTGGTATTCCATATCTAACAGAAAATAATACATATAACTAAAACCTAAACAGAACTGTTTATCTTGCCTTTCCTATTCAAGGAAACAATCTAACTGGAGGGGATTGGCTGGTGACCAGCTAAGGAGGGAAGGAAGGCTCCACCCTTCATTTCTTTCCAAGAATTGTTTCCTGCCTACTTAAAGGGGCAGTCACCTTCCCAAAGTTACCAGTAACCTATATTGGACGACAGAGAAATACATATAAGCACTTTCCCATTGAAGAGTGTCTGTGATATTCATTTGGAAGTAAAAACATTTACATACTGGGCATAAATACAGTTGAATTAATTTTCTATCTTGCTGCTCCTTCAAGGAAGTGAAGATGAATTCATGAACCTGGCTAACCTTTCCGGTGAGCAGAGGTTGAGACACCTTTACACCTGTTGTAAGGAAGGGAACTTCTGTACTTATTTTTAGTGAAATAAATAACTAATCTAAAACTGAAGGGATAAAAAAAATTGTCTGCAGCCCCTAGACATGTGGTAAAGTAATTAAGGATAAGCTATATAATTGAAATACTTCTCATTAGATGCGGGTAGACCTTTGGCCATTTTTGATAAGGGTAAGGATAGAAGTTGGATTAGCTTTTCAAATAGAGTAAAAGGGAGCGTTTGGTCCCTGACTTGGGGTAAAGCTTTAACGTGGTTTACGCTATATGATTAGGCATACTACCCGCATAAAATTAGGGAACATTAAGCAATTAAACTAGGGATGCAAATGTTAAACTGGATTTGGGGCTTTAATGAAAGGAAAGGAACCTTAGGCCCCTTACTTGGGGTAAGGTTATTATACTTAACTTGCCACCTCAGTAGAGGCTGGGGAAACCTTCATCACCTGACATGGGGTAAGGTTATTATACTTAATTTTCCACCTCAGTAGAGGTCAGGAGAACCTTTGTCCCCTGACGAGGGGTAAGGTTATTATACTTAATTTTCCAACGCATTAGAGGTTGGAAAAACCTTCGGCCCCTGATGAGAGGTAAAAGTTCGTGACTGACCCAGCTCGTCTGAGTACCCGCTCCGTGATCCGACCCGGCTTGGCTGACGTTCCTGCTCGTGATTGACCCGGCTTGTATGAGTACCCGCTCCGTGATCCGACCCGGCTTGGCTAACTTCCTGCTACATGACCTGCTAACGGACTGTTCCGGTGACCTGCTAGCTCCTGCTCTCCTCTCTGGTTGTCGCTGAGCTCCTGTCCGGGCTTGCTGCTGCCAGTGCTAAGTATTACCTGATTGCAGAGTTGGGTTGCTGTCCTGAGCCTCTGTATCGCTTGCAGAACTTACATACTTCTCAGAGCCTCCGATCCGTAAGAGCTGCATTTAGCCCTAGCTGTGCCGCAGTATGTGTTGCTGGCCTCTTTCACTGCTACAGAGCCTCCCTCTTGCATTACATCTGCTGAGCTGGCCGCTTATGCATTGGTTGGTCGGCGGCTCATTACACCATAACAGAGTAGTGCTGTCGGTAACGATTCCGGTAGGGCGTTATTTGGCTCAAACGTTTACATTAACACCATTGAGGCTGAAGGCACAAGCTAATGTAACTGAGTGTGAAGGGCTTTTGGCTCTCCGTTGCAGCATCTGGAGTCCGTTGCTATGCCCATGGGGGCTATTGGCTCTAAGTTCGTGCAGGTTGACTAGGTTACGCCCGTGGGGGCTATTAGCTCACTACCCCTGTCCGCTGGTCTCCATTGTACGCCCGTGGGGGCTATTCGCAGCTCTTGCAATTCAGGTTATACTGTGGTGACGCCCATGGGGGCTAACTACTCGAGCACTTGCAGTGTCAGTCATACCCTTGGTTACGCCCATGGGGGATATTCTGGGTACTGTGTTGCTACTATACCCTCTGGTCATGTATGGCCTAGCAACATCTTCTCTCAGTACTATAAGTGTGATTCCAGCTACACTTACTGCTTCCAATTAACACCTTGGGCGTGCCAAACTCCACAACAGAGACTGTTTGTCACGGTTTATTATGACTCTCAGACACAAATTTTAGGTAAAAATCAATTTTATTGAAATAATAAATTGATAACGTAGGATGGCAATCACATACATACAGATATATACAGAATATAACAAGACAGAAGGCAGACTCTACCGGTCCTGTCAATATACCGGACAGGACAGTCTGAAGTAATAGAATGTTAGGCTCTACTGGCCTTGCCAATACCAGGTAAGGCAACCTGCAGATGGAATCGCATAACGGTTCTACCGGCCTTACCAAATTACCGGGCAAGGCAGCCTCAATAGATTCATAATGTAGGCTCTACCGGCCCTGCCAATACCGGGTAAGGCAACCTCAGATGGAATGTGGCAAAAGGTTCTACCGGCCTTACCAATACCGGGCAGGGCAGCCCTGAGATAGTAGCAGCAGTCAGATGGTAATGGCAAATTGACAGAATCGTAAAGCCGCAAGGCTTTGGAGCAAACCAGCGTCCGCACGCTGGGACCAACACTGAATTGTATAGCCGATAGGCTTAGGAGCAAACCAGTGACCGCACACTGGTGTAACAAGCGAGTTAGTATAGCCGTAAGGCTTAGGAGCAAACCAGCATCCGCATACTGGTGTAACAAGTGAGTCTGTATAGCCGCAAGGCTTTGGAGCAAACCAGCGTCCGCACGCTGGGACAAACACAGAATTGTATAGCTGATAGGCTTAGGAGCAAACCAGCGACCGCACACTGGTGTAACAAGCGAGTTTGTATAGCCGCAAGGCTTTGGAGCAAACCAGCGTCCGCACGCTGGGACCAACACAGGATAGTACAGCCGATAGGCTTTGGAGCAAACCAGTGACCGCACACTGGTGTAACAAGCGAGTTTGTATAGCCGCAAGGCTTTGGAGCAAATCAGCGTCCGCACGCTGGGACTAACACAGGATTGTATAGCCGATAGGCTTTGGAGCAAACCAGTGACCGCACACTGGTGTAACAAGCGAGTTTGTATAGCCGCAAGGCTTTGGAGCAAACCAGCGCCCGCACGCTGGGACTAACACAGGATTGTATAGCCGATAGGCTTTGGAGCAAACCAGTGACCGCACACTGGTGTAACAAGCGAGTTTGTATAGCCGCAAGGCTTTGGAGCAAACCAGCGTCAGCACGCTGGGACCAACACAGGATGGTACAGCCGATAGGCTGTGGAGCAAACCAGTGACCGCACACTGGTGTAACAAGCGAGTTTGTATAGCCGCAAGGCTTTGGAGCAAACCAGCGTCCGCACGCTGGGACTAACACAGAATTGTATAGCTGATAGGCTTTGGAGCAAACCAGTGACCGCACACTGGTGTAACAAGCGAGTTTGTATAGCCGCAAGGCTTAGGAGCAAACCAGCGTCCGCATACTGGTGTAACAAGCGAGTCGCCGACACGACCAGGCAGGAGGTCGCCAGGATACAGGAGACAGGCGATGCGATGACAGGAACCAACAACGATCAGTCAGGTCAGGAAACAGCAGAGAAGAAGTTCAGCAGGAACTGCAACACCAGAGACTAGGCCGGAACCAGGACTGGAAGTACTTCAGCATGCAGGAAACACTGGAACAGTAGAGATCAGGAACTCAGAACACATGAGATCAGGAACTCAGGAACACTGGAACAGAGGCCCAGCTATCACTAGCATAGTGATAGCAAGAAGGTCAGAAACAACACGAAAGGGCACTCAAAGGGTGCCCAATACAGGTTTAAATAGTCAATAAGAGGCGGGCTATCTGCAGACAGCCAATAGAAGCCCCCTACTGGTGACAGACAAGGAACTGCAGCAAATCACGGGCACCGTGATACTGTTCATCTATACATTTAACCCTTATATGGGGTTCTCTCCTGTGCCTGTCCTGAGACAGTATATGTAATACTCTTATTCTGTATACTGGGCCTGTGGGGGCATTTCTGTCATTATCTTGCTATTATTTTGTGTTGCCTGTAGAGGGCGATCATTTGCATTAATTTTCTTTTAAGAAAACTGTGTTTTATTTCACCCCTGGTCTGAATGTCTTTAAAAACCGTTACAGTACGAAAGGGCCATGACCTCAGACAGTAAGGGTGAAAGTAACACCCAAAACATCCACTGGAGAATGGATGTCCATGAGCAGCGTCTAGACCAGTTGGCACTGGCATTACAAACGTTACTTGAGCGTACGGTACACCTTGACAAGCCGTATCAGAATCCGGTGGTCCCCCCAGCTCCGACACCGGATAATCTGCCGGTAGCCCCTCCTTCCGTTACTAGAGGTTTAACGGCGGCGGCGCCGTTACCCTTGAGATATGATGGCGAACCTTCACAATGCAGGGGCTTTATTAATCAGTTGGAAACTTTTTTGGAGTTGACGCCCCAGGCATTCCCCAACGATTGGAGTAAGGTCGGATTTATGATTTCACTATTCACGGGCAAGGCTCTGGCTTGGGCGAATCCCTTGTGGGAGAATGCCAAACCCTGCACTCTAAACTTCAATGAGTTTGTAAGAAAGTTCCGCAGAGTGTTTGAGGTTCCTGGCAGGACTGCCTCTGCTGCCAAGTGGTTAATGGAGATACAACAGGGCGAGTGTACTCTGGGCGATTACGCTATTGAATTTCGGACGTTGGCAGCAGAGGTGGGATGGAATAATGAGGCATTAGTTGCAGCCTTCGCCCAAGGTCTATCCGAATCCATTAAGGACGAAATAGCTGCTCTAGATTTACCTGGGGATTTGGATGAGTACATTGACTATGTCATGCTCATTGACTCCCGCATTCGTGAGAGACGGTTGGCTAAGAGGGCGAGATCCAGAAACCAGGGCCAAGGCATTTTTCGTAACCCACCCTCCCCACCCATTCCTCCTGAGCGCCTACCTGAAGCTGGAGAACCAATGCAGCTGGGGTTCACCATACTGACTAAGGAGGAGAGGGCTTACAGTAGGAAGCAAGGCCGTTGCTTGCACTGTAGCAAACCTGGGCACATGTTACGCACTTGTCTGGTAAGGCCGGGAAACGGACACATCTAGGTTACCTTGGGGGACAGGCCCTAGGTGGTGTACAGCAGTCCCTGGATATTAATACACTGAAACCTACCATTCAGGTGGTATTCTCTTGGGCTGACGGTCTCGTGGAGGTCTTGGCACTAGTAGATTCTGGTGCAGCCGGGTACTTTATGGACCAGTCCTTTGCCGAATTGCACAACATTCCATTATGTCAGAGGGATTCTCCCTTGGCGATCGAGGCCATTGATAGCAGACCCCTGGAACCTGCATTTATTACTATGGAAACTACTCCTATTACAATGTCAGTGGGGGCTCTCCACAAAGAGGAAGTACGCTTCCAAATAATCCGTTATCTTCACCACGCAGTTATTCTAGGGTATCCCTGGCTACTTCTACATAACCCTCAGTTTGATTGGCAGAGATGTGAGGTGAATTCCTGGTCTGAGTATTGTACTAGGAGATGCCTATCTCACCCGATTAAGATTTTATGTACCTCTCCCTCTGTGCCAACGGAATATGGGGAATTCAGTGACGTATTCAGCAAGGGAGAGGCCAGCGCACTGCCTGAGCATAGACCTTATGATTGCTCTATTGATTTGCCCTCGGGTGTGGTGCCTCCTAGGGGCCGCACCTATCCACTGTCTTGTGATGAGACCAGGGCAATGGAGGAGTACATTGAGGACGCTCTCAGTAGAGGTATCATTCTCAAGTCTACCTCCCTGGCTGGTGCCGGATTTTTCTTTGTAAAGAATAAAAATGGCGAATTGAGACCTTGTATTGACTACCGGGGCCTGAATAAACTGATGCCTAAGAATGCCTACCCTATTCCACTCATTACTGAATTATTTGACAGGTTGAATGGCTCTTCCATCTTTACTAAACTTGATTTGCGGGCGGCCTACAACTTGATCAGAATTAAGGCCGGAGATGAGTGGAAAACGGCATTGAATACCAGAACAGGGCACTACAAATATCTGGTGATGCCATTTGGCCTATGTAATGCACCTGCCGTATTCCAGGAGCTTATTAATGACATCCTGCGTGACTTGCTCCAATCCTGTGTGGTGGTATATCTCGACGATATATTGATTCACTCTGCCAACCTCACACAGCATGTTAAGGATGTTTCTGAAGTCTTACTCCGACTTCCCAAGAATAAATTATACTGTAAATTAGAGAAATGCGAATTTCATATGTCTCAAGTACCATTTTTGGGGTTCGTAATCTCTAAGGATGGCATCGCCATGGACCAGGCTAAGTTGGCAGCAGTCCTGGAGTGGCCTCGCCCTAAGGGGTTAAAAGCTATTCAGCGGATCTTGGGCTTTGCCATGTACTATAGGAAGTTCATCCAGAACTTTTCTGCGATAGTGAAACCTTTGTCTGATTTGACACATAAAGGGGCTACTCCCTCTCAGTGGTCTGAAGCAGCCGAGAATGCATTTGAGTCCTTGAAGGCTGCCTTCGCGTCCGCTTCAGTGTTGTCCCACCCTAATCCCTCCCTGCGATTTACCCTGGAAGCTGACGCCTCAGAGGTTGGGGTGGGGCAGTGCTCTCCCAGCGCCCTGTGGGTGGTGGCACCCTGAGACCCTGTGGATTCTTCTCTAAAAAACTTTCCAGTGCACAGAGTCATTATGAGAATGGCAAGAGGGAGTTGTTGGCCATTATTTTGGCACTTAAGGAGTGGTGCAACCTATTGGAAGGAACTAAGAACCCGGTATTAATCCTCACTGATCACAAGAATTTGACATACCTCTCTGAGGCTAAGAGATTGTCCTCGCGACAAGCTAGGTGGGCGCTCTTTTTGTCCCAGTTTAATTTTGTAGTGTCCTACCTTCCGGGCTCTAAGAATGTTAGGGCAGACGCTCTGTCCAGACAGTTTGCTTCAGACACTGAGAGGGAGGAAGACCCCGTACCTATCATTCAGCCAGATCGTATCCTGGCTAATATCCGTACTTGCATAACCTCTATCACGGTCCCCGTGTTTGCTGTCAATCTCTGTGATGATACTTGTACATTGGTAGAGGCTGATTGGCCCGCCCAGGATGCGCCTTTATATAATGGGCCTTTGGTACTTCTCAGCTGCCCTTTCGTGGTGTTCCCGATCCTGCGCATTTGTTGCTGTGTTCCTGCCTTCTGTGTACTGACTCGGCTCGTCTGACCCTTCTACGTTCCTGCTCCGTGATTGACCCGGCTCTGGCTGACGTTCCTGCTCCGTGATTGACCCGGCTCTGGCTGACGTTAATGCTCCGTGATTGACCCGGCTCTGGCTGACGTTCCTGCTCCGTGATTCGACCCGGTTCCGGCTGTTGTTCCTGTTTCCTGATTGTTCCTGTGCTCCTGTGGCATCTCGTTGCCTACCGGCGACATTCTGGACAGTGCTGAGTGTTCGCTCTGACTATCACTTCTCTCTAGCTGAGCTGTTGCCTCCGTTACCGAGCCAGTCTATAGTGCCTTGCTGAGCTGCTGCCTCTGTTACCGAACCTGCCATTAACCCTTGCTGTGCCGGTTGCCTCAGATATAGAGCCTGTACACTTATCAAGCTTGTTGCGTCCTACCGAGCCAAAATACACTTATTGAGCCTGTACCTTTTGACCGAGCCTATCCGTTACACTAGTAGAGCAGTTTCCAGTAGGTGTGCATTCAGTCCTTGGTTGCACCCCCGGGTGCTTATGGGCGTTCCATTGCTCTTGCATTGTGTTGCTCCATGACGGCACCGGCAGGGTGTCTTGGCTCTGGCCTCCAAGTGCTCAT
Organism: Rhinophrynus dorsalis; assembly: GCA_037306005.1. Classification (NCBI taxonomy): domain Eukaryota; kingdom Metazoa; phylum Chordata; class Amphibia; order Anura; family Rhinophrynidae; genus Rhinophrynus; species Rhinophrynus dorsalis. The sequence goes on along the minus strand of CM074725.1, from coordinate 94,566,424 downwards.
TGTGTTACGTATCTATCGCACTACCAGTGCATTGGCTTTCAAACAGCTTGGGCAGTGTTTCTCCGTCCTAGCACCTTAGGGGTGCCTGTGGCTCAGGTCCCGTTGGTTCACGCAGGGTTCGTTTATTGGGAGAACAAAGGGCGCTCCAGGTTCTGGGTTTTGCTCCAGCAGTGGCTTTGCTCTGATACTTCACCCTCCGGGGTATTGGCTCAGCTCTGTTCATCTTGCTGTAACTTTTGGGCGTCCTATTATACAGCTATTTGAGAGTGATCCAGTTCAGACACTTTCTGCACTTTTCCTTGCACTTACCAGTGACTGATATTACCTACCGGGCGTTGGCCAATTATCATCACAGAGACTGATCTGTTGCTCTAAGCATTAACCCTTGGTACTACATTCTCTCTGACCATTCTAGTAGCTCCCTTATATTGTGACAGAATTACTGTCATTACTTGGATTACCAGTCTTGGCCCCCAGGGGCCCTGTTCTTTAATTTTATTTTCAATAAAACTGTGCTTTTTGCTTTTAACCATTGTCTGAGTGTCTGAAAACCGTAACACCTCGCCACTGGGGGAGGGGATCTTGGCTTCTCAATCTAGGGCTCCGCCTGAGACCCCAGTTGGCAAATGCTTTGTGGAAGAGCCGTTGTGTACCCGTCTATTGGAGACGTACCACTCATCTAAGGCGGTTGGGCACATCGGGAGGGATCAACTTATATGGTCTCTTTCGCAGTTGTTTTGGTGGCCTACCCTTAGAGCCGATTGCTCCGACTTTACTGCCGCCTGTACCACCTGTGCCCGTACCAAGACCCCCAGACATCTCCCAGTGGGCTTACTTCAACCAGTGCCGAATGGCGAACGTCCATGGTCCCACATATCTGTCGACTTTTTGGGAGAATTACCAGTCTCTAGGGGGTATACGTTTATCCTCATGGTGGTCGATAGGTTCTCTAAAATGGCTCATTTCGTGCCTCTCAATGGTCTTCCATCGGCTCAGGAATTGGCTGTAGTCTTTGCCAGGGAGGTGTTCCGCCTACACGGGGTACCCAGAGTAATTGTCTCCAACCGTGGGAGCCAGTTTGTATCCAGGTTTTGGAGGGCATTTTGTGGTCAGATGGGCATCCAATTGTCCTTCTCCTCCGCCTACCATCCCCAGACCAATGGGGCCGCTGAGCGTGCCAATCAGGGATTAGAACAGTTCCTGCGTTGCTTTGTTACCGATCATCATGATAATTGGGCCGACCTGTTGCCATGGGCAGAGTTTGCCAGGAATTGTGTGGTTAATTCATCGTCCGGGAGCTCCCCATTTCTCATTAATTATGGGTTCCAGCCTTGCCTGCTCCCGGACTCATTTCAGGCACAACAGATTCCTGCCCTAGATCAGCATATGGCGCAACTTCGTTCCACATGGGCACAGGTTCAGAGGTCCCTCAGTCAGTCATTTCCGCGTCATCAGCGGCACGCTAATCGCAGACAGCTACCAGCGGTCTCATTTCAGGTAGGGGATAGGGTATGGCTCTCCTCCAGAAACCTCAATTTGCAGGTGCCCTCCAATAAGTTGACTCCCCGGTTCATTGGGCCCCTTAAGATCATCCACAAGGTTAATCCGGTTTCTTATGCATAGGAACTTCCACCCTCTATGCATATTCATAATGTGTTCCATGTGTCTCTTTTGAAACCATTGGTCTGCAACCGTTACACTACTACGCCAGTGATTCCTGGGCCGGTGGACGTTCAGGGCCAAGAGGAGTATGAGGTTCAGAGTATCATTGACTCCAGGAGATTTAGAGGAAAGTTGCAATATTTGGTCCACTGGAAGGGCTATGGTCCTGAGGAACGTTCTTGGGTTGACCAAAAGGACCTCCGTGATCCGACCCGGCTTGGCTAACTTCCTGCTACATGACCTGCTAACGGACTGTTCCGGTGACCTGCTAGCTCCTGCTCTCCTCTCTGGTTGTCGCTGAGCTCCTGTCCGGGCTTGCTGCTGCCAGTGCTAAGTATTACCTGATTGCAGAGTTGGGTTGCTGTCCTGAGCCTCTGTATCGCTTGCAGAACTTACATACTTCTCAGAGCCTCCGATCCGTAAGAGCTGCATTTAGCCCTAGCTGTGCCGCAGTATGTGTTGCTGGCCTCTTTCACTGCTACAGAGCCTCCCTCTTGCATTACATCTGCTGAGCTGGCCGCTTATGCATTGGTTGGTCGGCGGCTCATTACACCATAACAGAGTAGTGCTGTCGGTAACGATTCCGGTAGGGCGTTATTTGGCTCAAACGTTTACATTAACACCATCGAGGCTGAAGGCACAAGCTAATGTAAATGAGTGTGAAGGGCTTTTGGCTCTCCGTTGCAGCATCTGGGGTCCGTTGCTATGCCCATGGGGGCTATTGGCTCTAAGTTCGTGCAGGTTGACTAGGTTACGCCCATGGGGGCTATTGGCTCACTACCCCTGTCCGCTGGTCTCCGTTGTACGCCCGTGGGGGCTATTCGCAGCTCTTGCAATTCAGGTTATACTGTGGTGACGCCCATGGGGGCTAACTACTCAAGCACTTGCAGTGTCAGTCATACCCTTGGTTACGCCCATGGGGGCTATTCTGAGTACTGTGTTGCTACTATACCCTCTGGTCATGCATGGCCTAGCAACATCTTCTCTCAGTACTATAAGTGTGATTCCAGCTACACTTACTGCTTCCAATTAACACCTTGGGCGTGCCAAACTCCACCACAGAGACTGTTCATCTATACATTTAACCCTTATGTGGGGTTCTCTCCTGTGCCTGTCCTGAGACAGTATATGTAATACTCTTATTCTGTATACTGGGCCTGTGGGGGCATTTCTGTCATTATCTTGCTATTATTTTGTGTTGCCTGTAGAGGGCGATCATTTGCCTTAATTTTCTTTTAAGAAAACTGTGTTTTATTTCACCCCTGGTCTGAATGTCTTTAAACCGTTATATGATATGTAAAAGAAATAGTTTTAATAGTTATCAGACAGGTATTAGGTATGACATAAAACATTTTTTGAATTGTAACAGCAAAAATGTTGTGTACCTTATTGAATGTGGTTGTGGTACGCAGTATGTGGGCCGTAGCACCAGACGTTTCAGAGAAAGAATAGGGGAGCATCGAAGAAATGTCTTGAGGGGGGACCCTAAACATAGCATGTCACGCCACTTCAAGAAGTGTCCACATGAGGGTATTACTAATTTGAAAGTTACTGGAATAGCCACTACTTCTCCCACAAATAGAAATATTTTAAAAAAATTGTGTAGGGCAGAAGCAGAGTGGATATATAAATTATGCACTTTAAGTCCCTTAGGTCTAAATGATAATATGGAGCTCAGTAATATCATTTAAGATAAGTTAAAATATATAGAATGTTTTAGAGATGTTGGGGGACTTTTTCTACATTTTGTTATATTTTTTTGGGAAAATGGATTTTATTTATTTTTTTTTTTTTTGCCGATTGAATTATATACTATATAATGTTGTGATAGGAGGAACATGAGAGTATATGTAGTCATAATATTAGTATGTATACCCTCAGTCCTAAGAATCTCTAAAGTCCGCTGATGTCCCTAGTCGGCCCACCTTACAGAATAGTCCTCTTATAGTAGTGGTCAGGTGATAATTGATGGAGGTATGGAGATAGAGGTGTCTGGAGTATGATCTGAGTTTGGGTGTCGGGATGTCCGGTAGATTGAGGGTTAACTGTACATAGTGTGTCTATTGGTGGTAATCTTTTTATTGTGCAACCTTTGACACAAAGGGTTGGTATATTACTCAAACACGCGGAAGATTCCTTACACGTAATTTAGACAGGTGACACATCTACCCATATTCATCACATCGACCAAAAAACCAAGAGTGACCGAGGACCACTGTATGCAGTGGACGGAGATTTTAGGTCGTGTGACAGCTGGGATGTAGTTTCTATGGAGACAAGGATTACATGTACACTAACAGGAAGTTGGGTATGCGTTCCATAAGCCGGATGCGTCCTGTGATTTGGAATGCGGAAGAAGCTGTGCACGAAACCTACATTTCCAACTGTTTGAGTGGGAACCGGCGCGGGAATGGTGGAACGGAAGAGAACTAGGATGGGGGTGTTTATATGAAGGTACAAATAGACCTAGTTAAGGCTATATCACTTATGCCCCTGACGAAGTCCAGAGAGGATGAAAAGCATTGGGTGTTTCTTGACATACATAGGATTCTATGATATACGTGTTTTAATATTTTTTTATGTGTTACAAAGTATTTTTGTACATTTGCCAATAAATAGAGGCATTTTAAATAGCCCAGGCAAAAGTCAATCATTATTATTTTGCTGACATCCATCAAGTGTGAAGAATGGTGGTGTTCCACAGCAAAAAAAAAGGAGGAAGAAAAGGTGATATACATATTGAGAAGAGCCGTTTTACCTAGAGGCGGGTGAAGTCTCTGAATCCAGTGAATACCCATCCTGATAGGGGGGCATTCACAGTGATATATATTGTCCAACAGTGTACTCTTAGATGCGCTTTGGTGCTGTTTCTCTCTTTTCTGTGTCTCAGCCAGATCAGTCAGCAATGTAGTGGGTTCTCAGCCAGATCAGTCATCAACGTAGCGGGTTATCAGCCAGATCAGTCAGCAACGGAATTGGAACAGATCAGGATATGCAGGAACGTCATCAGGCAGGCCAGGTCGAACAAAGCAGCAGCAGGAACTACCGCTAAGTACAGGTACACCACAAAAGGGCGTCTGTCCACTGACATGACAGAGTATAAAAAGGGTTGGCCCTGGGTGGAGTCAATTACAAGGACCAATAAGAAATGCGGCAGTCAATACAAGGAAGTGAGAATGTCGCCACCTGCAACCAGGAGCAAGGGCACCGTGATACGGGGATAGGCAGTTTATGCGAGCATGATTGCACATTTGTGGATTTTTTCCTGCAGCCTCTGGTTTTATCTCTCAGTTCCTATTTAAGAGATTCTGCAGACTTGCTGCTGAAACTGCAAGAGCTACATGTGGAGCCGGGGCCCTGCTCATGACGTGTGATGTGGAAGCAGGGCCTCTTGGCAGTGGATTACCATCTACGGAGGTCAGATTTGTCCCCTAACACAGCATTTTATGATTTGATTTTGTGTTTACTGTCTTCTGTTATCCAGCATAATTATTTCCAGTTTGATTCCACCTTTTATTTACAACTTGTAGGGACAGTCATGGTGCCAAGTGTGCCCCTTCTTTTGCCAATTTATTCTTAGGGTGGTGGGAACAGGTCCATGTTTTTGGTGAAGAACTCAAGAAATACACAAAACACATCACCCTATGGTACCGATATATCTATGATATATTTTTCATCTGGCAAGGTTCCAGTGTTTTGCTTGAGGAATTTTTGGGGATCCTTAATGTCAATAATCTTAATATTCATCTTACTTGTCAATACTCTGTTGCTAAAGTAGAATTTTTGGATCTGTCTATTTGCATTGATAGTTTGCACAATATACAGACTACACTTTTTCGCTAACAAACAGCAGTAAATTCCCTGTTACATTTCTCTAGCGCTCACGCTATGCGCCTCAAAAATGCAATTCAAAAGGGACAGTATCTGAGGTCTCGTAGAAACTGTTTCACGGATGAATCATTTAAACACCAGGCAGATGATCTATGTAAGAGATTTTTGGACAGAGGCTATCCACCCAAAAGTGTACATAGAGGCTTCTAGAGTGCAAGAAATTCCAAAAGACCTACATTACTACAGACAGGTAAATGCTGGTCCTTATGAATCAGGTCCGCAAAGGCAAGCTTCAAACGGCTGCTAAGAATCTTGGCAAACAGCTTCACGTCAACGTTCAGCAAGGAAATGGGACGGAAACTGGAGCAGAGTTCCGGATCTTTCCCGGGTTTCGGCAGAACAGTGACATGTGCGGTCAAAGAATGAGGAGCCAAAGAGGTACCCGGGATAAGAGAGTTGAATGTAAAGCAAAAACGTGGGATCAAGATTTCACGAAAGGTTTTATAGTAAGAAATAGTTAGTCCATCCGGTCCCAGGCATGTGCCATGCACATAGAAGGAACTCCGTACCAACTGGCAAGATCGGACCATTGACTCATTGCAGAGAGAAGCCAAGGATGCTTGTAGCTGGGTCAGCTCCTGATAAACCTCCGGAAACAGTGTTGTCTTATGCTCCCTTTCAATAGTCGCAATACTGTCAAGAAGATGACGCATCCTGGCCGCACGCTGTCATTTACGAAAGGCCCCCATACTAATCAGTTGCCCACTAATCACCGCTTTGTGGGCTTCCCATACCACAGAAGGAGATATGTCCGACCCGGAGTTTTCGGCAAAATACTGCATGAGGGATTCACGCAATTTAATCACATTCGAAGAGTCCTTTAACAAGGAATCATTGAGCCTCCAGCAAAACCGACGACCAGACATGGAGGGAATCAGCAGTTCTAGCAAAACAGGAGCATGATCACTCCAGGTGATATGGCCCACCAAAGTCGACCGCGTCAATTGAAGATGTCTGTGTGAAAGAAAAATGTAGTCCAACCTAGAATACTTGTTGTGTGGAGGGGAGTAGTAAGTAAAATCGTAGGGTGTGTGATATGCCAAACGTCAGCCAATTGTGATGTAAAGCTTGCCTCACCCTCCGCAACCTGGCTAATCTGACAGAGGAAACCCCCGTTGAGGAATCTAGGGACGGATGTAGGGTGACATTGAAGTCCCACCCAAAATCAGTATACCCTCCACAAAGTCAGATAGATCCTTCAGAATAGAGCAAATGAACAGATGCTGGTCTCTGGTAGGGGCATAGATATTAGAAATCGTAAGCTTCTCTTGACCAATAGTCCCCTTCAAAAAGAGGGCCCTGCCATCATTATCTGACCAAGTATCCTGAACCATAAAGGGAAAGGATCAGGCCAAGAATATCGCCACACCCTTGGTTTTCTGAAAGGGGGAGTGAGAGTAATAACCGTGAAGGTAAAGTGAATGTGAGCAGTAGGGAGCCCTCCCCCTATGAAAATGTGTCTCCTGAACCAGGCCAACATCTGCTCCCTGGGCTTTCAACTCTCTGAACAGTCTAGATCTCTTACCCGGGGCATTCAGACCTTTAGCATTAATAGACAACACTTTAAGGGTGTAATCAGGTGTAGTGGAACCCACCATATGGAATGTATAATGGCTAAATACATGGTATTGGTAAGAGAAATTGAACTCTAGCCCAAGACCAACAAGTTTCCCAGCCACACACGACCAAGATCCAAGAAAGCGAGCAGCAAAGCAAAGGGGAAGAAGAGAGAAAGATATTAGAAAAAACAGAAGAACAGAGTGAAGCATGAAAGGGGGAAGAGAAATAGAAACAGAGACAGACATAAGACACAGAAGACACAACAAACCACCTGTGTGAGCGACCTGGGAGTCCATGGAGGTAAGAAACAACTGGACCACGGATCCCCAGGGCCCAGTAACCGAAAGGGACAAGAGGGTCAGTTAGAGAAAAGCAAACCCCCCTCTATAAGAGTAATGGGCAAAGGTGTAGGGAAAGGGACCCCTGATAAATGGGGGGAGCAGGTATAGGGAGGAGATAGATGTGGGGAAAAAAAAGTAGGGGGGAAGAAAAAGGGGGGGAAAGGAGGAGGGGGGAAGGAGGAGGGGGGAAAGGAGGGGGGAAAAAAGGGGGGAGGGGGAGGGAGAAAGAAGGAGAACCCCCAGGACATAGTTACCTAGCCCAGAAGAGGCCACTAACTGTATTAAGCACCACACAGGATAACTCCCGTATTATAAAGACAGAGAGAAGGAAAATAAGGGGAATGTACCACAAGTATAATCCGGGCAGGCAAGGAGGGTAGAGGTAAGCGTGTGTGAAGGGGGCCACCCAACCCCATCCAAGCCAGTTAGCAAGGGCCCCTCTATTAAGAACACATAGTAAAACAGGTAATTGCAAATACATATTGACCAATATACAAGTAAAATAATACAAAAAAAATAAACCCCCCTCCCCCGTAACTTGGAGCAAAAGAACAAATCACCCATCTGGGGCTAATAGTCCCCTGTCCCAAACTGCATAGCGTCTCTAGCAAGAAGCATACGATTAATGACCATTGAGTCCCCCAAACCTGGTAGCCGGACCTCCTGCAACCCGAGGCCAAGAGCAGTCTCCACTCTCTAAGCCCTAATCCGGCTGGGTTCCCAAAGCATCAGGAGGGAAGTTCGAAACAGCATCGGGGGAATCCAATCCGGGTGCAGGAACAATGTGAACTGAAACCGGACTCCCGGCAATCCAGCAAACAAGGCCAGTACAAACAGCAATCAAGGTAAGTAAGTAAAGGCTAGTAGTGGGTACGTCAGGCCTCCGGAGCCGGAACCTCCATCCGGGCTGGGCCCGCTTCGTCTCTCCTCGGTCTTGGGCGTCATCGTCTCTGCGGTCGCTGTTCCCATGGGCCATTCCGCAGGGCCAGAAGCTGAAGCGGATAGTCCCCAGAGGCAAACTCTCTCCATCTCCCCAGGTCAGGCACTGCAAGTCCCAACGCCTCACAGAAGGGCTCTACATCCATAGGGGCTCGCACAGTATGCAGGGAACCTATACAGGGAACCATCCTTCCGGACAGAGTGGGATAGTGGAAAGCCCCAGCTGTAAGGGATATCAGCAGCACGAAGAACCTCTATCAGTGGAGCAAGAAGTTTCCTCTGCTGTAATGTCGCTACATCAGGGAGAATGTGGATAGGTGAACCGTTATACTCCAGGGAACGCTTCCTGCGGGCGGCCATTACAATATCTTCCTTCAGGTTGAAAGAGTGTACTCGGCATATAATATCCCACGGGGTGCTGGAAGATAGATCTTTGGGGCGCAGGGCCCTGTGGGCACGGTCCAAAACAATGGTAGAGGAAGGGTCTCTTGCTAAAATATCATTGAAGACTGCAGTCACCAGTTGGCGAGTATCCTCTGGGCCCTCAGTCTCTGGGAGAACTCGAACCCTTAGATTGTTCCTGCGTCCACGATTGTTGAGGTCAATGACCTGAAGCGCCAGTTGGGATGCCATTTTGTTCTGCGCCACAAGCCTAGCATCCTTGGCCTGTAGTGAGGCTTACAGAGTAGCCTGGTCTTGCTCTAGAACCTGTATTCTGGATCCCTGTTGACATAGATCATCGCGTATCTCAGAGAGTTCATCTCGGACAGCCGAGCAGACTTGATCTACCACTGAGGCAAAATCTTTCCGTATCAGCAAGGTAAATGCTGCAAAGTTCGCCTTAGTCACTCCCCCGTGGTCAGAAGCCTCACAAGCCACTGGGGGCAGTCCTCATCAATCTCACCGTCGGAAGAGCCAGGGGTATCAGCAGCATCAGGCTGTGAGGGAGTCCAGGCCGAAGAACGAGTCTGGCCCGGCGTGAGGGGTATAAGGTAGTTCTGCATTGGTAAGGACAAGGCAGGTTTAGTGTCTTTCGAAAGACCTGAGTCCTAGGAACCTTTTTCGCCGTTTTGCACATAACGGGTTTGTAGGTGATAAATAGCTCGGGGAGCGGGAGATAGAGCAAAGCACGTCCTCTCACATCGCGCACCTTTTTCTTCTTCCTATTGTCCCAATGCACCACAATATATATTAACGTTTATTATTTTATATGTGCTTATGCTTCTATGCTATATATTAAAGGGATAGTAATACTTAAAATGTAAAAAAAATATGTTGTAGGGTTTATCCCCCTGAGTAAAACAAGAGTACTCCCACTGCTGAAAGGTGTTTCATTCAAAAGTTATTAATTTTCAAAGCTGAATTTTTTAGGTGCAATATCACAGTGTATACAAACAAATAAAAACGCAAGAAAAAGAAATCTAAAAGCAGTGTTTACTTTGCAGGACAAACGCATATATATTTAAAAACTTACAGGATAGAAGTAGTTAACAAGCCTATCTCCCTCCACCGGTAGTCACCGCGTCCCGGCTCCCCAGTAGATCTTTCTCAGGGTAATCCAATATGTTTTAATGCTCCAACTCCTCCAGTATAACTCCGATCCTTACTGAGCGTCTCCTTCGGTTTCGCTGAATTATCACCGGCTATGTCGTTATTCTCCTGGATCAGAGCTTATGATCGATATTCACCTTATACACACATACTAAGACGCGGGCTTCCTCAAAGGGGGGGCGTGACCAGGAGGGACCAAACATGCAACCCTCCTCCTTTCCTTTTTCCCACGCGTATCGTGGACTTCTACTGTCCACTTCCTCAGGGAATTACAGAGCCTCCTTCAGGCTCAACTTATATACAGTATATCCACCTATCAAAATATTTGATAATAAATATAAAAATATATTTGTATCAGCCTCTAACTCATTCTTACCATTCTTAAAATAAAAACTTAAGATATAAAATAAGTTAAATTTATGTAACCATTATCTCACACACCTCTTTCTCACTATCTTTTTCTTTTTCTATAAACATTTTTCATCATTTGCAAAAGGTGCACTTGGACATTTTTACATTTTTTTAAATATATTTTTTCTTTAAAAGAATATATCTATATCTCCTTATCCCAAAGACACACCAACTCCTGAAAAAATGCAACGGACACATACATCTACTACATAGTAAAAGCTGCTATATCTATGTCTATATTGAGACCTCCTGGACTCTGAGATTATAACTCATGAATCCAGAAGGTCTCTCTTTTCCTTAATCTCAAAAATCTATCCCCTCCTCTCCTACTCATCTTGACTTATTCTATTGTCATAACTGAAATTCCATCAGATTTCCCAGCATGGCATTCAACAAAATGTTTGGACACGCTGTGCGCAAGTAACCCCAGACGAATATTCTGTAGATGTTCCATAGATCTGGTCCTTAACTTATGCACAGTCCGCCCCACATACTGCAAGCCACAGGGACAACTCAAAAGGTATACCTCATAATTGGAATTGCAATTCATCAAATCCTTTCATTTATATTCCCTTCCTGTTATTTTTGAAGTAAAGTTATTACCATTTGTTCCATATACACATACTTTACAACCTTTCCTTCCACATTTAAACATACCCTTGGCTCCAAAAATACCTTTCTTTCTCCCCACTTCCCTACCCCCTATATCACTAGGAGCTATCATATTTTTAATATTCATACTCTTCCTAAATGACACACTAGGTTTCTCTCCCACATACGGTCCCAAAATAGGATCATTCTGAATAATGTGCCAATGTTTTCCCAAGGCATGTTTTATTTGTAGTGCACCCGTACTATAATTAGTTGTAAAATAAGGAAACTTTACTTCCTCCTTTTTGGTTTTCTTTTTCTTCTCTTTATACCTAATCAAATCCTCTCTTTCCATTTTTTCTACCCTCTCCAATGGTTTAGTACAAACTTCCAGATCGTACCCCTTCTCCAAAAATGTATCCACTATTATCTCCGCCTCTGTATCAAAATCCTCCTTTCTACTTGTCGCTACCTTCCCGGTCCTGGGCGCCGTGCGGGAAGGTCTCTGTACTCCTCTTCCTCTTCTACGGGGTATCTGCGCAGGCGCCAACGTCGGGTTACGTCAGCGTCATGACGCTCCCTGTTCTTCTTACACAGGCGCCCGACTTCCGCCCGGTGCTCAGTAGTCGGTGTCCTGTGTCTGGAGAGGTGCTGTATCGCTTGATCTCTCCTTCTCTCCTGGAACGCCTCCCTTGGCTCCCTGCCAGCTGACACTCCCCTGCCTCCTCGCTCCCCAGCTACTCTTCAGCTGCGCTTTGGGGCTGAACCAGTCCCCTGCCTCCTCGCTCCCCAGCTACTCTCCAGCTGCGCTTTGGGGCTGAACCAGTCCCCTGCCTCCTCGCTCCCCAGCTACTCTCCTCGCATTCCTTGACTGGACTTAAGGTCCTCCAGGTGGCTTCCACCTACCTGCCTTCTCATTTTTCTCCTGCCTGTCTACCTACACCAGCACCAAGGGTCCACCCTTCTACCTACCTACTCCAGCTCCTCGTGATCACCGGCCTGTCTACCTTCTCCAGCATCTAGTGTCCACTCTTCTACCCGGTGAGTTCTAACTAATAGCCTAGTATAGACTCTCCCTGGGGCAGGTGGTGTTAGCCTCCTTTGTGGTGTGTTATCCTGGACCTCTTTCAGCTCAACTGAAGGGGGTCATCTGGCTTCGCGGCCAGCATCTTTACCCGGCTTCGGCCGCAGCACAGCACACCATAAAGGAGCCTACGTCCACTAGCACCGCTCCCCAGCACCGTTCCCTAGCCTCTCTCTACCTGCCCTTGTTGGAGGAGTCTCCTCATTTCCCTCTTTAGTTTCGGGGGCATCCTAGTCCTGCCCCCCGGGTTCCTAAGTAAAATTCATCCTTTCAGTACTACTGAGCCTGAACATGGAACCCGCAGGGCTTATGGAAGCCCTTACCGCTCTGAGCTCCCAACTCTCCTCGCTAACAGCCTCCATAGAGGAGTTGCAGAGCAATCAGGCTGCGCTTCAGCGTAGGCTGTCTGAGCTCCAGCCCGCGTCCCCGTCTCGTGGTCCTACGGCTCCTCCCACAGGTCCTTTCATGGACCTTGGGGCCTCCGCTCCTGAACCCAGGGTTCCCCTTCCCGATCGCTTCAGTGGTAACAGGAGCCAGTATAAGTCGTTCATGACTGCCTGCGAACTCCTGTTTCCCATTAATCCCAGAACCTATATGTCGGACTTCGTGAAAGTCCGCACCACAATAACTCTGCTTTCAGGGGAGCCTCAGGCATGGGCATTCAACTTGTTACAGGAGGACAGTCCCGTGCTTCACTCGTGGCTTTCTTTTCGTCGTGCGATGGACATGCTGTATGATGACCCTATGTGCTCTGCATCAGCGCAGTCCTCCATTAGGGCTTTGACCCAGGGTCGTCGGCCGGTCGAGGACTACATCGCGGACTTCCGTAGGCTGTCCATCGAAACGCAGTGGAACGAGCCCGCTCTTCTTGACCAATTCCGTCTGGGCCTCACCGACACTTTGAAGGACGAGTTGGCCCGTGTCGGTATACCTCCTTCTTTGGAGGACCTTATGCTTCTGGTCATTCGAATTGACCGACGCCTTCGGGAAAGACGCAGGGAACGTTCGTCCTCCGGACAGCCTGTTCTACCTACGTTCGCAGCACCCACTGCACCAATGGTGCCTACGGCTCAAGAGGAACCAATGCAGTTAGGCCTGGTTTGCGGTCCCCTTTTGGACGAAGAAAAGGCACGCAGACGTCATCTGAACTTGTGCCTATATTGTGGTGGCAGCGGACACCTCCTCCGGACCTGTGGCAAGAGACCCCAGAATCCCAGAAGTAAGGCCATTTCTTGTGGCGAATGGCTGGGGTTGTCGGCCACCAATCATAACCATTTGTTTCTTATGGTCTCTTTGCAGTGGGACCATGAAAACCATACCATCCCTGCCGTCATCGATTCGGGTGCCAGCGGATGCTTCCTGGATGTGAAAGAAGCTGCACGTTTAGGGGTTCCGTTGAGACCAAAGGAAACACCATTGCTTCTCCAAATGGCTGACGGAAGACCACATCACAACGGACCAGTGTCCCAGGAAACCCAAATGCTCCGCCTATCTGTTACACCACATCATCAAGAAGTCCTGTGCTTTGATGTTATTTCATCTCCATTACACCCTCTCATCCTGGGGTTGCCTTGGTTGCGCAAGCAAAACCCGTCTATCGATTGGTCCCTGGGTACAGTCTCATTTCCTCCTCCTTCAACGGAGAGTCTACACATTCTCGTCACACGGCCCACTCCACCGCCTACATCGCCTGCTGAATACCATGAATATGCGGATGTCTTTGATCTCCGGGGTGTCGACCAGTTGCCCCCTCATAGGAGCTACGACTGTCCAATTGACCTGTTACCTGGAGCACCTATTCCCTATGGCCGCATCTTTCCCCTCTCGGGGCCCGAACTTCAGCATCTGAAGGCTTATCTAGCAGAAAACCTCCAAAAAGGGTTTATTCGCCCGTCTACGTCACCCGCAGGGACGGGAATCTTCTTCGTTGAAAAGAAGGATGGTGGTCTACGACCCTGTGTGGATTACCGGACCTTGAACGATATCACGGTGAAAAATCGGTATCCGCTTCCCCTGATACCAGAATTGTTAGAACGTATCTCTGATGCCACAGTCTTCACTAAGTTAGACCTACGCGGGGCCTACAACCTGGTCCGTATTAGAAAAGGTGACGAATGGAAGACGGCCTTTCGCACCCGTTATGGTCATTTTGAATACCTAGTGATGCCTTTTGGGTTGTGTAATGCCCCCGCGACCTTCCAGTGTTTTGTCAACGACATATTCTCCGACCTCCTGGACCAGTATGTGGTGATATACCTGGATGATAATCTGGTTTTTTCTTCTTCCCTATCTGAGCACCGGCAACATGTCCGCACTGTCCTAGCCCGGTTACGGACTCATTCCTTATTTGCCAAGATTGAAAAGTGTTCATTTGAGATGCCTGACATCGAGTTCTTGGGGTTTCTCATCTCCCCAGGTCACGTGAAAATGGATCCTCGCAAGGTGTCCGCAATCCTTGAGTGGCCTACGCCTACCACCAAGAGAGCAGTGCAACGGTTCATCGGATTCGCGAATTTCTACAGGCGGTTCATTAGAGATTTCTCCAAGATTACGGCACCCATCACAGCCCTCACCAAGGCTTCCGTGGCTTTCCAGTGGTCCACAGCTGCTGACCTAGCGTTTTGTAGGCTGAAGGAACTCTTCACCAAGGCACCTGTTCTGTCCCAACCTGACATTCGGAAGCCGTTCATTCTGTAGACCGATGCATCAGACATCGCTACTGGGGCCGTGTTGTCACAACGGTCTGGGAATGAAGACCGACTACATCCGGTGGCCTACTATTCCAGGCGTTTGACTCCTGCTGAACTAAACTACACCGTAAGCGATAAGGAACTGCTGGCAATCAAGAATGCCCTGGTGGAATGGCGCCACCTTCTGGAAGGATCAGAACACCCCATCATGGTCTTCACGGATCACAGGAACCTGGAATATCTGAGGAATGCTCGCAGGCTGTGTGCACGGCAGGCCCGATGGGCTCTCTATTTCTCCCGGTTCCGTCTGCATATCACGTACCGACCTGGATCTAAGAATCAAAAGGCAGATGCATTGTCCCGCATGTTTCCCCAGACTAATCAGTCTGCACACCCTCCGGACACCGTCCTCCCGGCTGCTGCCTTTCTCCTGACCGCTGCCCCGCTGCTGGACCAGCTTAAGCAATACGTGCTTCGGGATTCTGACACCATCCAGCAGCATGCCCTCCAGCCCAAGGATGGTCTCCTTTGGAAGGGTGACTACGTCTTTGTCCCACTGACTTTTCACCAAGAAGTGCTACGCATGTTTCACGATGACCTCCCAGCAGGGCACGGAGGATATGCTCAAACCCTGGAGATGGTTCAACGAAACTTCTGGTGGCCCGGCATGATACACGATATACGTGCATACGTATCGACATGTAACACATGCATCCGATCCAAGAACCAGCATACAAAACCACCTGGTCTACTCCGTCCTCTGTCCATACCTTTTATACCTTGGAGAGCCATCTCAATGGATTTTATCACCGATCTGCCTCCTTCTGACAAGCACACCACAATCTTGGTGGTGGTGGATCGGTTCTCCAAGATGGCTCACTTTGTGGCCACTTCTGGTGTACCATCTGCTCCTCAGACAGCCACGCTCTTCATAAAAGACATCTTTCGACTGCACGGATTGCCTTCCTCTATAGTCTCGGACAGAGGTCCCCAATTCACCTCCCGGTTTTGGAGAGCGCTCTGTCGCTCGCTCCGTATCCAGTGCAACCTCTCCTCCGGATATCATCCTCAATCCAATGGGCAGACGGAACGGGTCAATCAGACCTTGGAGCAATACCTACGCTGTTACACCACACACCTCCAGGATAACTGGTCCTCTCTTCTTCCCATTGCGGAGTTTGCATATAACAACCACATGCACAGGTCTTCTCAGTCCACTCCTTTCTTTACGGTTTACGGATATCATCCACAGGTGTTTCCTGACCTTTCCTCCTGCTCTCCGGTGCCTGAAGTTTCTCAGCGTCTTCAACAACTTAGGCGGTGTCACCGTCTTCTTCGGCTTACTCTGGCAAGGATGCAGCTGCAGTACAAACACCAGGCTGACAAACATAGAGGTCTGGAACCATCCTCTGAAGTGGGTGATCGAGTTTGGCTGTCCACCGCCCATATCTGGATGTCTTGTCTGTCCCGAAAACTGGGGCCTCGGTTTCTTGGTCCCTTCCGGATCATTCGTAGGATCAACCCTGTGGCTTTTCGTTTGTCTCTGCCCTCCACTCTTCGGATCCACCCTACCTTTCATGTTTTGCAACTCCGTCCCTGGAAGGCGTCCCCCTATCCTCACCGTGATCCTGTCCATCCTCCTCCTGTTCTTGTGGGTGATGCTGAGGAGTATGAGGTCCAGGCTATCCTTGATTCTCGTCTCCGGCGTGGTCGTCTCGAATATCTCATCGATTGGAAGGGATATGGACCGGAAGAGAGGTCCTGGGAGCCCTCGCTCCGAGTCCATGCTCCTGCCTGTGTCCGGTCGTTTCACCGTCTGCATCCCGCTTGTCCTGGTCCTGGGTCCGTCCTGAGGCCGTCCTTGGGTAGGGAGCTCTGTCGCTACCTTCCCGGTCCTGGGCGCCGTGCGGGAAGGTCTCTGTTCTCCTCTTCCTCTTCTACGGGGTATCTGCGCAGGCGCCGACGTCGGGTTACGTCAGCGTCACGACGCTCCCCGTTCTTCTTACACAGGCGCCCGACTTCCGCCCGGTGCTCAGTAGTCGGCGTCCTGTGTCTGGAGAGGTGCTGTATCGCTCGCTCTCTCCTTCTCTCCTGGAACGCCTCCCTTGGCTCCCTGCCAGCTGACGCTCCCCTGCCTCCTCGCTCCCCAGCTACTCTCCAGCTGCGCTTTGGGGCTGAACCAGTCCCCTGCCTCCTCGCTCCCCAGCTACTCTCCAGCTGCGCTTTGGGGCTGAACCAGTCCCCTGCCTCCTCGCTCCCCAGCTACTCTCCTCGCATTCCTTGACTGGACTTTAGGTCCTCCAGGTGGCTTCCACCTACCTGCCTTCTCATTTTTCTCCTGCCTGTCTACCTACACCAGCACCAAGGGTCCACCCTTCTACCTACCTACTCCAGCTCCTCGTGATCACCGGCCTGTCTACCTTCTCCAGCATCTAGTGTCCACTCTTCTACCCGGTGAGTTCTAACTAATAGCCTAGTATAGACTCTCCCTGGGGCAGGTGGTGTTAGCCTCCTTTGTGGTGTGTTATCCTGGACCTCTTTCAGCTCAACTGAAGGGGGTCATCTGGCTTCGCGGCCAGCATCTTTACCCGGCTTCGGCCACAGCA
This sequence comes from Rhinophrynus dorsalis, assembly GCA_037306005.1. NCBI lineage: Eukaryota > Metazoa > Chordata > Amphibia > Anura > Rhinophrynidae > Rhinophrynus > Rhinophrynus dorsalis. The sequence continues at coordinate 94,549,098 of CM074725.1, read as the reverse complement.
CAGCACATCATAAAGGAGCCTACGTCCACTAGCACCGCTCCCCAGCACCGTTCCCTAGCCTCTCTCTACCTGCCCTTGTTGGAGGAGTCTCCTCATTTCCCTCTTTAGTTTCGGGGGCATCCTAGTCCTGCCCCCCGGGTTCCTAAGTAAAATTCATCCTTTCACTACTACAATTCCGTTTCACCCTTTGTAATTGTCCAAGGGGAATATTTTCTTTCCACTTTTTCGAGTGGTTACTTTTAATATGTATATATCCGTTACAATCCACTTTCTTACAAGAATTTTTAGTTAAGATCTTTTCATCTTCATGGAATAAAATTATATCTAAAAACTCAATACAGGTCCTATCAAAATGAGCTGTAAATTTTAGATTAAACGTATTATCAAATAATGTGTAAAAAGTCTCAGCACATCTTCCTCTCCATCCCAAATAATCAAAATATCATCGATGTACCGCTTATATAATATCAGATGATCTTTGAATGGATTCACTCCATATATATGTTGCTTTTCCCATGTACCCATGTATATGTTGGCGAAGGAAGGGGCAAAGCCACACCCCATAGCTGTACCCGAAATCTGATTGTAAAAAGATTCCCCAAACAGGAAATAATTGTGAGTTAACACAAAATAAATTCCCTGAATGAGAAAATCTATTTGGGATTGTGGCAATACCCCATCCTCCTCCAACATATTCCTCACTGCCTGTACTCCTCCCTCAATGGAATACACGTATATAGCGAGGATACATTGCATGTTAACCACACATAGGAGTCCTTCCATTCAATATCATCCACCAAATTCAACACTTGTATAGTGTCTTTCAAAAATGATGGAAGTTGGTACACCAATGGTTGGAGGTAAATATTGATGTATTGAGATAAATTATAGCTCATAGAATCGATACCCGAAACTATGGGCCTCCCTGGGGATGCCCATATATCCTTGTGCACCTTGGCAAATGATAAAAAATAGGAATTTTACAGTCTTCCTTCCCTAAAAATCTACTCTCTTCTTCATCTAAAATTCCTTTTCCTTTATATTCATCAATCAATTTTTTTAAAACCTTAAAATATTCACCTGTAGGGTCTCTATTTAATTTTTTATAGGTATCCACATCTCCTAAAAGTCTAAGTGCCTCTCCAATATAATCTCCTCGATTCTGAACAACAACCCCCCCCCTTTATCTGATTGTCTTATAATAATGCTGCTATTGCTTTTCAGATTATTCAAAGCCACTATTTCTTGTCTTGACAAATTATTATGTTTCAAATCTTCAAAGCGACTACAGCATTTCTCCAAATCCTTCACAACCAATTCTCCAAAGATCTTAATATACTCACCCTGACTCTACAGGGGATAAAAAGAGGATGTATTCCTAAGCCCACTATGTATTGGTCTTGTAAACAACACATTTTCTCCTTCCCCCTCCAATCTTAGCCCTTCAAGTCTTCTTTCAGTATATTGTTCTTTTATAGATAGGTTTGGGGACAATCTTAAGTTACTAATATCTGACACACATCAATCCTTACACAGAAAATGTCTTCTGACAGTCAATGATCTAATGTACTTCTGGATATCAATGTATGTCTGAAATCTGTTCGGCCCATTGTTCAGGGCAAATGTGAGACCCTTCTTCAGGACCCCCACTTCAGAACCAGTTAAATCTCTATCGGACAGATTAAATATCCCAACCCTACTATTCTTAGGCTCTAGACTTTTCTCGCTACTTTTGCCACATTTGTTTCTCCTCCTATTCCTTCCACCCCTACATCCTCTTGTTCTCTTATTGCTCTTTTTATTCCCCTCATCGTTGTCTCTACCACTCTTTTCAACCTCTGGGGGCTCCAATGACTGCACCCCAAAAAAAGAGGGGTCAATACCTCCTTTACATTAGCTTCACCAACACAATGAGAGTCTTCCTTTCTCTCCTTATCTATATGAGAACTTATTTTATCATCCATATCTACCGTTCCCCTCCTAACTATCTCCATAGTCTCTTTTACCTTATCCCCCTTTCTATAGATACTCCCTACCAGATAATATACTATATTAAGAAATTGCCCAGTTTTGGGATCCCTCTTAAAAACTTTCCTCTTTTTCTCTTTATCCTGTATCTTCCCATCTCTCTGTTACCCTCCTATTAGAGGCTTTATCATACTGATACAATTTACCATAGATCTAAAGACCACACTCTCTCCTTAATGTTTACTTAATGTAAGATCTCTCGTAAACTTCTTCTTTTTAGTTTTTATGATATTAATTTCCAAATTATTAATACTTTTTTAAATATTTTCTTCCAATCTCTTTGACTCCTCCGTAGTGCCTGCCCTATTAATCCTTATCTCCAATGTTTCCACCTCCTTTCTGATTTTTTCCAAATTTTTTTCCCTATAATTTATCAATAATTGTATTCATTTCTTTGAACAATCCTCCAAAATATCCTCCCAATTTGTTATAAACTCCACATCCTCACTTTCAAAAGTGGGTGTCTTATATATTTTTAACCCCTTAGGGATAAGTTTATGTTTGGCATAATTTTCCAAAGAAATTAAATCATACCATTCTTTCGTTTCTTTCATCAATGCCTTTTCTAGCAATTTAAGTAACCCCACTGAATCTTCTCTTGGGAGGTGTTCAATATCAGTTTCAAATAAATCTAGAGTCCTATTTCTATTTGATCTTATCCTGTGATAATCCATCATACTATCTCCCTGCTGCAATGTCACAAAGAGTAAATACAAGCAATATCCAAAAGATGAGACAGAGCTGGGTAGATCGTATAATAAACCACACAAAAATAAACTGAATATTTGTATATAAATAACCTATGGTAAATGCAATCCCACCAAAAGAAATTACATATAATTAGTAATGTCCAAAAGACAAATGGATGTTAGTCACTTATCTCTATATTCCTCCCAACAATGATGTAGATGATATGAGGTTAATGTTCACAATGGAGATGTTAGTAAGTCATCAGTCACATTTGTTCATGGAGAAAATAGGCACAAACTTTTCCAAAAAACTTTTTCATGCAGCCTGTCCACAGAGAATCTCCATTCCCAAAAGTCTACACAAACAAATAAAAGAGCAAGAAAAAGAAATCTAAAAGCAGTGTTTATTTTACAGGACAAACGCACGTATATTTAAAAACTTACAGGATAGAAGTAGTTAACAAGCCTATCTCCCTCCCGGTACCCTCTGGAGGATTTTGATACAGAGGCGGAGATAATAGTGGATACATTTTTGGAGAAGGGGTACGATCTGGAAGTTTGTACTAAAGTATTGGAGAGGGTAGAAAAAATGGAAAGAAAGGATTTGATTAGGTATAAAGAGAAGAAAAAGAAAACCAAAGAGGAGGAAGTAAAGTTTCCTTATTTTACAACTAATTATAGTATGGGTGCACTACAAATAAAACATGCCTTGGGAAAACATTGGCACATTATTCAGAATGATCCTAGTTTGGGACCGTATGTGGGAGAGAAACCTAATGTGTCATTTAGGAAGAGTATGAATATTAAAAATATGATAGCTCCCAGTGATATAGGGGGTAGGGAAGTGGGGAGAAAGGAAGGTATTTTTGGAGCCAAGGGTATGTTTAAATGTGGAAGGAAAGGTTGTAAAGTATGTGTATATGGAAAAAAATGGTAATAACTTTACTTCAAAAATAACAGGAAGGGAATATAAATTAAAGGATTTGATGAACTGCAATTCCAATTATGTAGTATACCTTTTGAGTTGTCCCTGTGGCTTGCAGTATGTGGGGCGGACTGTGCGTAAGTTAAGGACCAGATTTATGGAACATCTACGGAATATTCCTCTGGGGGTACTTGCGCACAGTGTGTCCAAACATTTTGTTGAATGCCATGCTGGGAAATCTGATGGAATTTCAGTTATGGCAATAGAACAAGTCAAGATGAGTAGGAGAGGAGGGGATAGATTTTTGAGATTAAGGAAAAGAGAGACCTTCTGGATTCATGAGTTAAAATCTCTGAGTCCAGGAGGTCTCAATATAGACATAGATATAGCAGCTTTTACTATTTAGTAGATGTATGTGTCCGTTGCATTTTTTCAGGAGTAGGTGTGTCTTTGGGATAAGGAGACATAGATATATTCTTTTAAAGAAAAGATATATTTTAACAAAAATGTAAAAATGTCCAAGTGCACCTTTTGCAAATGATGAAAAATGTTTATAGAAAAAGAAAAAGATAGTGAGAAAGAGGTGTGTGAAATAATGGTTACATAAATGCAACTTATTTTATATCTTAAGTTTTTATTTTATATCTTATATTTTAAGTATAAGAGAAGGAGGATAGTAAGATTGAGTTACAGACTGATACAAATATATTTTTATGTTTTATGATTATAAGAGAAACTAATATTTTGATAGGTGGATATATTGTATATAAGGTGAGCCTGAAGGAGGCTCTGTAATGCCCTGAGGAAGTGGACAGTAGAAGTCCACGATACGCGTGGGAAAAAGGAAAGGAGGAGGGTTACATGTTTGGTCCCTCCTGGTCACGCCCCCCCTTTGAGGAAGCCCGCGTCTTAGTATGTGTGTGTAAGGTGAATATCGATCATAAGCTCTGATCCAGGAGAATAACGACATAGCCGGTGATAGTTCAGCGAAAACAGAGGAGACGCTCAGTGAGGAGCGGAGTTATACTGGAGGAGCTGGAGCATTAAAACATATTGGATTACCCTGAGAAAGATCTACTGGGAAGCTGGGACACGGTGACTACCGGTGGTGGAGGCAGAATGTACCGGGAGGGAGATAGGCTTGTTAACTACTTCTATCCTGTAAGTTTTTAAATATATATGCGTTTGTCCTGCAAAATAAACATTGCTTTTAGATTTCTTTTTCTTGCGCTTTTATTTGTTTGTGTAGACTTTTGGGAATGGAGATTCTCCGTGGACGGGCTGCATGAAAAAGTTTTTTGGAAAAGTTTGTGCCTATTTTCTCCATGAACAAGTGTGACTGATGACTTACTAACATCTCCATTGTGAACATTAACCTCATATCATCTACATCATTGTTGGGAGGAATATAGAGATAAGTGACTAACATCCATTTGTCTTTTGGACATTACTAATTATATGTAATTTCTTTTGGGGGGATTGCATTTACCATAGGTTATTTATATACAAATATTCGATTTATTTTTGTGTGGTTTATTATAAGATCTACCCAGCGCTGTCTCATCTTTTGGATATTGCAATATTACAGTGGCCTGAAATTGTACAGTGGCGCTGTTGCTACACCATCCTATGGAGATTTATGGTCCCGGGACCAGAGCTGTCCATTGGATCGTGTAGCAACAGCGCCACTGAACAATTTCAGGCCACTGTGATATTGCACCTAAAAAATTCAAGTTTGAAAATTAATAACTTTTGAATGAAACACCTTTCAGCAGTGGGAGTACTCTTCTTTTACTCAGGGGGATAAACCCTACAACATATTTTTTTTTGCATTTTAACTATTACTATCCCTTTAATTTTAGCTCAAACTTATGTTATCCCGTTTTCATATATCGCATGTGGTTGATATTCCTGTCGATATAGGAGTATGAGTTTTTAACTAAATGATGTGGGACATTTGGATGTAAAAATACCATATATAATAACTTTTGTAACGATGTTATCACAGTGCCTGTGATTCCTGTCAGTCTCATCTGTGGCAGACACTGATTTGCTGTGTTGGTTTGGCCCGCCCCCTGGTGATCTTTTTATACCTGGCTAGCACATCTGTCAGTTGCCCTTTCGTGGTGTTTCTGAGCCAGTTATACTGTTGCTTTGTTCCTGTGTTCCGGATTCCTGTGTACCGACTCGGCTTGTCCTGACTATTCTCCTGTGTTCCTGCTTGTGTATGATCCGGCCCGTCTGACTACCACCCTTGGATCCTGACCCGGTTTGGCTGACGTTCCTGCTCGTGTATGACCCGGCTTGTATGACTACCTCCTGCGTGCTCCGACCCGGCCTGGCTGACTTCCTGCTCCGAAGATCGACTCCTGCTTTCTACAGTGACCTGCGTTCCAGTTGTCGCCGCCGCGACATTTCTATCTGCTGTTCCAGCTTTTGGTGTGACTGTCTTGCCTGGTGTACTCCGATCAGTGCAATGCATTTACCTATGCAGAGTTGTGCGTATGTGCGCCTCCCTCACACTGCAGAGCCTTGCTATACCGCTGAAAAGCCTCGAGTAAAAGTGCTATTTAACCCTAGCAGTGCCGCCTGGGTTCCACTCTCTCGCTACTTCCGTAAGAGTCTCGTTCTCGGTGATACTACTGCTGAGTTGGCCACTCTCCATCGGCAGCTCCATACATCCTTGCAGAGTATTCACATCCGTTAGGCCGGTTGGGCGCCTAAGACTCTCTCTTGTTTACTGGGCGATTCCGCTATACCGAGTGGTGGCAGGCACAGGCATCAGCATTTGCAATTCCGGTAATTACGCCCGTGGGGCTGTTGGCTCTAGCGTGTTTTATCCCGGTGTCCGGTTAAGTCTGAGGAGGCTTGGCAGCTCTCGCATTGCAGGCCGGTTCCATTCACGCCCGTGGGGGCTATTTGCACTTGCACTAGTTGAAGCAGTTCCAGTAGGTACGCCCTTGGGGGCTACATGGACTCCTGTGCTTCTTCTTACTGAACACCGTGGCGAGGCAGTCCTGTATCCAGCCTGTGATGACCTTGGTCTCCAGCACAGCCTAATAACACCCTGGGCGTTCCAAACATCCACATCTGAGACTGACTGTTATCAAGGACTTAACCCTCTGTGGGTATATGCAATTCTACTGCTGTGTAATTGTACCTATAATTCATTTGTGCATTTACAATTGTATCTACTAGTCCTTACTACTGGTGTATATCTACCGCCACTAGAGGGCGTACTTCTGCCTTAACTTATTTTAATAAAATTGTGTTTTATTTCACACACTGGCCTGAAAGTCTTAAAAACCGTTACAGATGTTATGCACATTATCTCCTTCTTTTGTGAGCACATGCACGTTGTGCTATGATGTTGGTCTTTAATATGGAGACAAAATTTTGTTGGTGGATCTTCAGTTTCATTATACGTTGCTCTTTACCGATCGTCTGTGTCATGGGTTGTATTTGGCGCATGCGCATATATCTTTTAATTCATTGGGATTTATCTTTGTGATGCGCCTTTATATATATTCTGGGATCGTTCAACTGTATATGTATATAGTTATATAACTTGTGCATTTATACATATTTTCTATATTTATTCTTTATAACATCTCTGGATGTGGTAGTCAGCCAAAGCCTGGTTCGGTACACAGAGAGCGGTAGTCAGCCAAAGCCTGGATCGGTACACAGCGAGCAGTAGTAATGGAATCGGTTTTGGGATCGTAGTCAGGCAAGCCGGGTCATAAACAAATCGTGCAGTGAAGACAGGAGCAAGGTCAGACAAAACCGGATCATACACGGAAAAGGAACACAGCAGCAAACGTCTGGTCAGGAACACCACGAAAGGGCACCGGTATAGTGACAGGAGGGCGTATATAAAGGCAAGCCCTGGGAGGGGCTGAAAACCCAGAGCCAATAAGAAGCAGCCAAGGTAAACCCGGAAGTAAGAATGTCGCTCAGGCAGAATCACGGGAACCGTGATAGTACCCCCCTCTCAAAGACCCCCCTCCTGTCTTGAGGAGGTCTAGGTTTGGCAGGAAACTTAGCATGGAATCTGCGCAACAACAGTGGAGCATGGATGTCATAGTGGTTCACCCATGAGCGTTCCTCTGGCCCATATCCCTTCCAGTGCACCAAGTATTGGATCTGTCCACGGAATCTACATGAATCCAAAATACTCTGCACTTCATATTCATTATGGTCCTGAATATGCACTGGACCTGGGACTGCAGGAGTGGTGGTATAACGATTACACACCAGCGGTTTAAGAAGTGACACATGGAACACATTATGTATCTTCATGGAGGCAGGTAATTCCAATGCATAGGAGAAAGGGTTGACAGAGTACCCTGAATGGTCCCACAAACCGAGGAGCAAATTTGTAACCAGGGACTTGCAACCTAAGATTCTTAGAGGACAACCAAACACGGTCCCCCACCTGAAATACTGGAGCCGGCAAACGTTTGTTGTTGGCATGCTGCTGGACTCGTAGGAAAGAATCACCTAGGGAATTCTGGACCTGTGCCCATGTGGAGCGGAGTTGCCCAATATGCTCTTGCAGAGCTGGAATCTGTTGTGCTTGAAAAGTGTCCGGGAGCAACCCATAATTGATCAGAAAGGGTGAGTTCCCAGATGCATTACATACTGCACAGTTCCTGGCGAACTCTGCCCACGGCAACAAGTCAGCTCAATTGTCATGATGGTTGGAAATGAAACAAAGTAAAAACTGTTCCAAGCCCTGGTTAGAACGCTCAGCGGTCCTATTAGTCTGGGGGTGATAGGTGGTTAAAAAGGACAACTGAATCCCCATCTGGTTACAAAAGGCCCTCCAAAATCTCGACACGAATTGACTCCCATGGTCCGAGACCAGCACCTTGGATACCCTGTGGAGTCAGAATACCTCCCTGGCAAACACTGTAGCCAGATCCTTCACAGACGGCAAGCCAGGGAGTGGCACAAAATGAGCCATTTTGGAGAATCTGTCAACTATCATGAGTATCACCGTAAAGCCTTTAGAGACCGGCAGCTCCCCCAGGAAGTCAATAGAAACGTGTGACCAAGGACGGTCACCATTAGGAACAGTTTGCAACAGTCCCACCGGAAGGTGTCTAGGAGTCTTAGAAGGGGCACAAGTGGCACAGGCTGCGGTGAATGCCTCACAGTCATCTCTCATGCCTGGCCACCGAAACGTCCGGGACAGAGACCACATTAATTGATTTTTTCCCACATGACCAGCCACCCGGGAAGCGTGGTAAGTCTCCATTAATTTAGCCCAAAAGGGCTCTGCCACAAAGCACTTGCCCACAGGCTTCTCTGGGGGAGCATTGGCCTGAGATGCCAAAATCTCCTCCCCTAATGGTGAAGTGATGCTGGTCCGCAATGTGGCGAGTATACGGTCCGGAGGGATAATAGGCACTGGTACAGAGTCAGATTCTGGATCCGAACCAAACTGTCTGGACAAGGCATCGGCCCGTACATTCTTAGTACCAGGTAAGTAGGAGACAATGAAATTGAAATGAGACAAAAACAGTGCCCATCTAGCTTGTCTTGGAGATGGCCTTTTGGCCTCAGAGAGGTACATGAGGTTCTTATGATCGGTCAGAATCAATATGGGCGCTCTAGTGCCCTCCAACAGGTGGCGCCATTCACGTAAAGCCAAGATAATCGCCAAGAGTTCCCGGTCACCAATGTCATACAGACTCTGGGCTTTGGTCATCTTTTTCGAGAAAAATACGCATGGTCTCAACGTCTTATCAGGACCTGGTCTTTGGCCCAACACTGCCCCTACTCTGGTCTCAGAGGCATCCACCTCCAACATAAATGGTAACCCAGGAATAGGATGCGACAGAACTGGGGCAGTGGAAAATGCGGTCTTCAAAGTTTGGAATGCCCTGCCCGCCTCTGGGGACCACTCTGAGGCGTTGGCACCCTTATGGGTCATATCATTGAGTGGCATAACAATTCCAGAATAATCACGAATAAATTTCCTATAATAATTCTCAAACCCTAAAAATCGCTGCAAGCTTGTCCTTGTGCATAGCGAAGACCTCCTTAGAGATCACATAGCCGAGAAAAGCCATACTAGACCTATGGAAATCGCACTTCTCGAGTTTGCAATATAGCTTGTTTTGTCTTAGCCTCTGCAAGACCGCCGAGACATGTCTATGGTGAGTCTCCAGGTTGGAAGAATATATTAAAATGTCGTCTAGGTAAACGACTACACAGGATTGTAAGAAATCCCTTAATACATCATTTACAAATTCTTGAAATACCGCTGGGGAATTGCACAGACCAAATGGCATGACCAAATATTTGTAGTGCCCCGTACGAGTATTGAAAGCAGTTTTCCACTCATCACCTTCCTTAATCCGGACTAGATTATATGCCGCCCTAAGGTGTAGTTTGGTAAAGATGGATGCGCCCTTTAACTGATCGAACAATTTGGTGATGAGTGGAATTGGATAAGCGTTCTTTATCATTATTTTGTTGAGACCCCTATAATCAATACAGGGTCGGAACTCCCCGTCCTTCTTTTTAACAAAAAAGAATCCAGCCCCCGCGGGCGAGGAAGATTTACGAATAATACCACGAGCCAAAGTGTCACTAATGTATTCCTCCATGGCCCGGTTCTCGTCACAGGACAACGGGTAAGTTCTACCCCTAGGAGGCATAGCGCCTGGCACAATGTCAATAGCACAGTCGTATGGAAGATGTTGTGGCAGAGTGCTAGCCTCTCCCTTACTGAATACATTGCTGAATGACTGGTATTCAAGCGGTAGGGAGGGAGAGGTACACAAGATCTTAGTAGGGTGCCTTAGGCAATGAGTGTTACAGTGCTCGGACCAAGACAAGATCTCACATGTCTTCCAGTCAAGTCTGGGATTATGCTTATGTAACCACGGAAATCCCAAAATGACTTCAAAATGGGGAGACTGGATTATCTGGAACTGTAAGGTCTCCTTGTGAAGTGCTCCGATGCAAAGAGATAATGGGCATGTCTCCTGGGTGACCTGTGGCGGTACCAGAGGTCTCCCATCAATGGTCTCAATATCAAGCGGAGAGTCTCTGTTCAACAATGGGATATTATGCAGAATAGCAAAGTCTCTGTCCATAAAATATCCGGCAGCGCCGGAGTCAATCAGAGCAGGAGTATTCACAGAATCGGAAGTCCAAGAGACAACAATATCAAGTACCGGCTTGTTTAACGTGCCTTCCGGGGACTGGTTTATGCCACCTAAGATCTGTTTCCCGGCCACACGGGACAAGTCTTTAGGAGGTGACCTGCTGAAAGAGAAAATATTTTGCTTTTGTAAGGTCTACATACATATTTGTCATAAATCTGATATATATATTTTACTCTAACAAATATAGCTTGCTAAGAGTTAATTTAGAAGATGATGTTAAGACATAATATTAAGATGTTACATTTTCAAGGCTGACTTCTCCTTGTTTTGGAACAAATACTTAGATAAGCTTGTTATTGTACTTTTGTGGTAAGGGGCATTCTGCCAAGAGGATGAGCTGGGTCTAGGTACAGTTTTGTCCGAAGCTTTGAACTATTATCAAACCTAAGTGAGGTCTCACTTTTCGCATTGGTGAAATAACCAACAATGTCAAAATATGTTCATGAATCCGGGGAGGGAAACTCTCTCCCCCTTATTAATATGCTTACCACCCACTAATTTTGCATTATATAAACTGGTGAATTTTACTTAATAAATTAGATAAGAAGTTATAGCACAAGACCTTGTGTCTGCGTGTAGTCATTTCTTATCTCCAGGCCTGCGGCTTAGAAGATCTCTGAGGAACGGTGTGAAAGTCTGTGGTCCCCGGGGAGTATAAAGGCAAACAGAGAAATACAGAGATACAGCCAGTATTGTATCGATTTTGGTGTAGTCGGAAGGATCTTCATGGACTGGTGAGTTGACTATATATATATTTTTTTAATATATATATATGTTTTCATATATATGCTGCTATACATATGGTCTACTCACTTGTCTCTGAGGATATTATTATTATTATTATTTTTTAATACTGGTCTGTATTGAAGTTGGGTATACAGTCCCATCTTAAAGGGATAGTAATACTTCGTTTTAACTTTATTTTATTTTGTAGGCATTAAAAAAATATGAAGAATAATATAAGTCTTATCTCTCAAACCTTTATGGTTTAAGAGATATTCACAAGCAAAGTTTCCCCTCCCGCCCCTTTTTCCTAGTGTAAGCCATCTCTTCTCAGATGGGGAATCTGGTTGTAAGACCAGACAGATAACAGCAGGGGTATCACGGTGCCCGTGATTTGCTGCAGTTACTTGTCTATCACCAGTAGGGGGCTTCTATTGGCTGTCTGCAGATAGCCCGCCTCTTATTGACTATTTAAACCTGGATTGGGCACCCTTTGAGTGCCCTTTCGTGTTGTTTCTGACCTTCTTGCTATCACTATGCTAGTGACAGCTGGGCCTCTGTTCCAGTGTTCCTGAGTTCCTGATCTCATGTGTTCCTGAGTTCCTGATCTCTACTGTTCCAGTGTTTCCTGCATGCTGAAGTACTTCCAGTCCTGGTTCCGGCCTAGTCTCTGGTGTTGCAGTTCCTGCTGAACTTCTCTGCTGTTTTCTGACCTGACTGATCGTTGCTGGTTCCTGTCATCTTATCACCTGTCTTCAGTATCCTGGCGACCTTCTGCCTGGTCGCGTTGGTGACATTGCTACAATTCCGTGTTGGTCCCAGCGTGCGGACGCTGGTTTGCTCCTAAGCCTTGCGGCTATACAAACTCGCTTGTTACACCAGTGTGCGGTCACTGGTTTGCTCCAAAGCCTATCAGCTATACAAATCTGTGTTGGTCCCAGCGTGCGGACGCTGGTTTGCTCCAAAGCCTTGCGGCTATACAAACTTGCTTGTTACACCAGTGTGCGGTCACTGGTTTGCTCCAAAGCCTATCAGCTATACAATTCTGTGTTGGTCCCAGCGTGCGGACGCTGGTTTGCTCCTAAGCCTTGCAGCTATACAAACTCACTTGTTACACCAGTGTGCGGTCACTGGTTTGCTCCAAAGTATTTCAGCTATACAAATCTGTGTTGGTCCCAGCGTGCGGACGCTGGTTTGCTCCTAAGCCTTGCGGCTATACAAACTCACTTGTTACACCAGTGTGCGGTCACTGGTTTGCTCCAAAGCCTATCGGCTATACAATTTTGTGTTGGTCCCAGCGTGCGGACGCTGGTTTGCTCCTAAGCCTTGCAGCTATACTACTCGCTTGTTACTCCAGTGTGCGGTCACTGGTTTGCTCGCTAAACCTAACGGCTATACTATTCAGTGTTGTTTCCAGCGTGCGGACGCTGGTTTGCTCCAAAGCCTTGCTGCTTAATGATTCTGCTAAATTGCCAGTTCCATCTGACTGCGGCTATTATCTCTGGGCTGCCCTGCCCGGTATTGGTAAGGCCGGTAGAACCTTTTGCCACATTCCATCTGAGGTTGCCTTACCCGGTATTGGCAGGGCCGGTAGAGCCTACATTGTGTATCTATTGAGGCTGCCTTGCCCGGTAATTTGGTAAGGCCGGTAAAACCGTTATGCTATTCCATCTGCAGGTTGCCTTACCCGGTATTGGCAAGGCCGGTAGAGCCTAAAGACTGTCCTGTCCGGTATATTGACAGGACCGGTAGAGTCTGCCTTCTGTCTGTGCTATATTCTGTATATATATATATGTATGTTATTGCCATCCTAAGTTATCATTTATTATTTCAATAAAATAGATTTTTTTACCTAATACTTGTGTCTGAGAGTCATAATAAACCGTGACAGTACGAAAGGGCCATGACCTCAGACAGCAAGGGTGAAGGTAACGCACAGAATATCCATTGGAGGATGGATGTGCTCGAGCAACGTTTGGATCAGTTGGCAGTTGCAATTCAAACGATCCTTGAACGCACGGTACCTGCTGACCAATCTAGCTCTAGCCCGGTGGTCTCGCCAAGTCAGACACCGGAAAGTGATACCAGACCCCTAGGGGGTACTGTTAAAGGGTTAACGGCTTCTGCACCCTTGCCGCTAAGATATGATGGTGACCCTAGTCTCTGCAGAGGGTTCATCAATCAACTCGAAATCTTTATGGAATTGACGGCACACGCATTTCCCAATGATCGTAGTAAAGTGGGGTTCACGATATCACTGCTCACTGGTAGAGCATTGGCTTGGGCTAACCCCTTGTGGGAGAATGCTAAACCTTGTACTAAGAACTTTAGTGAATTTGTGCGTTCCTTTCGAAGAGTGTTTGAGCCTCCTGGTAGAACCACCTCTGCTACCAAACGCCTTATGGAGATACAACAGGGCAGGCGTACAGTGGGCGACTATGCCATCGAATTCCGCACATTGGCAGCAGAGGTAGGTTGGAATAACGAGGCATTATTGGCAGCCTTCTCTCAAGGCCTGAATGACCACATTAAAGACGAAATCGCTGCTAAAGATCTACCTATTGATCTAGATGATTACATTGAGTATGTTATGATAATTGACTCCAGAATACGTGAGAGATCAATTGCCAGAGATCGTAAGTTACGGTCAAAAAATAATGAGCCTAGTAGCATGTTTTGCCCACCCATCCCTCCCTTGGCATTGAAGTCTAGTGAACCTGTACGGGAAACAAGTGAACCTATGGAAATAGGCTTCACTAGACTATCCAAGGCAGAGAGAATATATCGCAAAAAACAAGGGTTATGTTTATACTGCGGTAAAAAAGGGCACTTGCTAAATTCCTGTCCGGTACGTCCGGGAAACGCACACACCTAGGGTATCTTGGGGGACAGGCCCTAGGTGGTGTACAATCGTCCCCAGTGTCGGGCATAATGAAACCCACCATACAGGTGGTATTGTCTTGGGCACAACGCTCTGTGGAGGTTTTGGCCTTGGTTGACTCCGGTGCAGCAGGGTATTTTATGGATAATACCTTTGCTGAATTGCACGGAGTTCCACGCATTGAAAGAGAAAACCCCTTGACTATTGAAGCGATTGATGGTAGACCCTTAGAACCGCCTCAGGTTATATTTGAAACTATGCCATTGTCTATGACTATTGGGGCACTTCACAGAGAAGAGCAGCAGTTTCAACTGATTAATTCCCCGCACCATGCGGTGATATTGGGATTTCCGTGGTTACAGTTACATAACCCACAATTCGATTGGAAAAAGTGTGAAATTGCTGCTTGGTCCCAGTTTTGTATGGACAAGTGCGTCATCCAGCCTATTAAGGTCATGTGCACCTCCTCTGCTATGCCGGATGTGTACCAACAGTTTGGCGATGTTTTTAGCAAAGGAGAGGCTAGTATGCTACCCCAGCATAGACCTTATGATTGTTGCATTGAATTGCAGCCTGGTGCAGTACCTCTGAAAGGACGCACTTATCCATTATCTTGTGATGAAAATAAGGCTATGGAGGATTACATTTCTGATGCCCTTGCTAGAGGGAT
Source organism: Rhinophrynus dorsalis (assembly GCA_037306005.1). NCBI lineage: Eukaryota > Metazoa > Chordata > Amphibia > Anura > Rhinophrynidae > Rhinophrynus > Rhinophrynus dorsalis. The sequence continues at coordinate 94,533,998 of CM074725.1, read as the reverse complement.
CATACGTAAATCTACCTCTCCAGCTGGGGCTGGGTTCTTTTTTGTAAAAAAGAAAAATGGCGAATTAAGACCATGCATTGACTACCGGGGCTTGAATAAACTAATGGCAAAAAACGCATACCCAATACCACTCATCACCGAGCTTTTTGACAGGCTTAAGGGCGCTTCGATATTTACCAAGTTGGACCTACGGGCCGCTTACAATCTGGTTCGCATTCGAGCAGGTGATGAGTGGAAAACTGCCTTTAATACTCGAGCTGGGCACTACGAGTATCTAGTAATGCCTTTTGGGCTGTGTAATGCACCCGCAGTTTTCCAGGAACTGATAAATGATGTTCTGAGAGATATGTTACAGACATGTGTTGTGGTGTACCTCGACGATATACTGATTTACTCCCAAAACATGGCACAGCACATCAAAGATGTATCCTCAGTATTGCTACGACTCCGTGAGAACAAATTATTTTGTAAAATGGAAAAATGTGAGTTTCATAGAACCAGTGTGCCATTCTTGGGGTTCATAATTGGCAATGATGGCATTGCCATGGACAAAGAAAAATTGTCAGCTGTCCTACAATGGCCAAAACCCAAGGGTCTTAAAGCCATACAGCGTTTCCTGGGTTTCGCTAATTATTATAGGAGGTTTATTAAGAACTTTTCTTCCATTGTCAAACCTCTGTCCGATCTTACGCACAAGGGTGCTAATCCTTCTTGTTGGCCGGTTTCTGCTGAGAAAGCCTTTGAGAATTTGAAGCTGGCATTTGCTGCGGCTCCTGTGTTATCCCACCCCAATCCTTTACTTCCATTTACGTTAGAGGTTGATGCCTCAGATATTGGGGTCGGGGCAGTACTTTCGCAGCGACACGAGAAAGGTGGAACTCTCAGACCTTGTGGGTTTTTCTCTAAAAAGTTGACTGTCACTCAAAGCCACTATGAGATAGGTGACAGAGAATTATTGGCCATTATCCTTGCTCTTAAGGAATGGCGTCATTTGCTTGAAGGTACTAAGAATCCTGTCTTAATCCTAACAGATCATAAGAATCTGACCTATCTCTCGGAGGCCAAGAGATTGTCCTCTCGTCAGGCCAGGTGGGCACTGTTCCTGTCTCGATTTAATTTCATTGTATCATATTTACCAGGGTCAAAAAATATCAGGGCTGATGCACTGTCAAGACAATTTGAGGCCGACAGTGACAGAGTGGAAGCACCAGCTCCTATCATCCAACCTGATAGAATACTGGCTACTATACGCACGAGTATCACTTCTCCTCTAGGGGAGGAGATCCTGGCCTCTCAGGGGTCCGCTCCCCATGAAACCCCAGTGGGCAAATGTTTTGTCGCTGAATCATTTCGTACTAGGCTGCTCGAAACCTACCATTCCTCTAAGGCTGCGGGACATATTGGTAGAGACCAATTGTTATGGTCCCTTTCTCAGTTATTTTGGTGGCCTTCCATGAGAAACGATTGTGCCGAATTTACGAATGCCTGTGCCATCTGCGCCCGCGCTAAGACCCCGAGACATCTCCCTGTGGGCTTGCTTCAACCGGTGCCTAATGGCGAACGCCCCTGGTCTCATGTTTCCATTGATTTTATGGGAGAGTTGCCTATGTCGAAGGGGTACTTCTTTATATTCATGGTGGTGGACAGGTTTTCTAAAATGGCTCATTTCGTGCCCCTCCGTGGTCTTCCTTCAGCGAAGGAATTGGCAATGGTGTTCGCCAGAGAAGTATTCCGGTTGCATGGAGTGCCTAGGGTACTGGTGTCTGACAGGGGGAGCCAGTTTGTGTCTAGATTTTGGAGGGCATTTTGCCAACAGATGGGCATACAGCTGTCCTTCTCCTCTGCCTACCATCCCCAGACCAATGGAGCCGCTGAACGAGCTAATCAGGGCTTGGAACAATTTCTCCGTTGTTTCGTTACTGACCATCATGATAACTGGTCCGACTTGTTGCCTTGGGCAGAGTTCGCCAGGAACTGTGCTGTCAATTCTTCATCTGGGAGCTCTCCGTTTCTGATTAATTATGGGTTCCAGCCCTGTTTGCTTCCAGATTCATTTCAGACGCAACAGATTCCAGCTCTGGATGAGCATATCGAGCAACTCCGTTCCACATGGGCACAAGTTCAGAGGGCACTTGGTCAGTCATTTCAGCGTCATCAGCGCCATGCTAATCGCAGAAGGCTTCCAGCGGTTTCCTTTCAGGTTGGGGATAGAGTATGGCTTTCCTCCAGAAATCTCAAGCTGCAGGTTCCGTCTAATAAGTTGGCTCCTCGGTTTATTGGTCCATACAGAGTTATTCGCAAAATTAACCCTGTCTCCTATGCACTAGACCTACCTGCATCCATGCGTATCCATAATGTGTTCCATGTGTCCCTTCTTAAGCCTCTGGTTTGCAATCGCTATACTACCACACCTGTGGTGCCAGGACCTGTTGAGGTCGAGGGCCAGGAGGAGTACGAGGTTCAGAGCATTATTGATTCCCGTAGGCTTAGAGGAAGGGTACAGTACCTGGTACATTGGAAAGGGTATGGTCCTGAGGATCGATCATGGGTGGATAGTACGGACCTTCATGCACCTAGGTTAACTAGGGCCTTTCATGCCAATTACCCGCAGAAACCTAAACCCTATTCTAGGAGAGGGGGTCTTTGAAAGGGGGGTACTATCACGGTGCCCGTGATTTGCTGCAGTTACTTGTCTATCACCAGTAGGGGGCTTCTATTGGCTGTCTGCAGATAGCCCTCCTCTTATTGACTATTTAAACCTGGATTGGGCACCCTTTGAGTGCCCTTTCGTGTTGTTTCTGACCTTCTTGCTATCACTATGCTAGTGACAGCTGGGCCTCTGTTCCAGTGTTCCTGAGTTCCTGATCTCATGTGTTCCTGAGTTCCTGATCTCTACTGTTCCAGTGTTTCCTGCATGCTGAAGTACTTCCAGTCCTGGTTCCGGCCTAGTCTCTGGTGTTGCAGTTCCTGCTGAACTTCTCTGCTGTTTTCTGACCTGACTGATCGTTGCTGGTTCCTGTCATCTTATCACCTGTCTTCAGTATCCTGGCGACCTTCTGCCTGGTCGCGTTGGTGACATTGCTACAATTCCGTGTTGGTCCCAGCGTGCGGACGCTGGTTTGCTCCTAAGCCTTGCGGCTATACAAACTCGCTTGTTACACCAGTGTGCGGTCACTGGTTTGCTCCAAAGCCTATCAGCTATACAAATCTGTGTTGGTCCCAGCGTGCGGACGCTGGTTTGCTCCTAAGCCTTGCGGCTATACAAACTTGCTTGTTACACCAGTGTGCGGTCACTGGTTTGCTCCAAAGCCTATCAGCTATACAATTCTGTGTTGGTCCCAGCGTGCGGACGCTGGTTTGCTCCTAAGCCTTGCAGCTATACAAACTCACTTGTTACACCAGTGTGCGGTCACTGGTTTGCTCCAAAGTATTTCAGCTATACAAATCTGTGTTGGTCCCAGCGTGCGGACGCTGGTTTGCTCCTAAGCCTTGCGGCTATACTAACTCGCTTGTTACACCAGTGTGCGGTCACTGGTTTGCTCCAAAGCCTATCAGCTATACAAATCTGTGTTGGTCCCAGCGTGCGGACGCTGGTTTGCTCCTAAGCCTTGCGGCTATACAAACTCACTTGTTACACCAGTGTGCGGTCACTGGTTTGCTCCAAAGCCTATCGGCTATACAATTTTGTGTTGGTCCCAGCGTGCGGACGCTGGTTTGCTCCTAAGCCTTGCGGCTATACTACTCGCTTGTTACTCCAGTGTGCGGTCACTGGTTTGCTCACTAAACCTAACGGCTATACTATTCAGTGTTGTTTCCAGCGTGCGGACGCTGGTTTGCTCCAAAGCCTTGCTGCTTAACGATTCTGCTAAATTGCCAGTTCCATCTGACTGCGGCTATTATCTCTGGGCTGCCCTGCCCGGTATTGGTAAGGCCGGTAGAACCTTTTGCCACATTCCATCTGAGGTTGCCTTACCCGGTATTGGCAGGGCCGGTAGAGCCTACATTGTGTATCTATTGAGGCTGCCTTGCCCGGTAATTTGGTAAGGCCGGTAAAACCGTTATGCTATTCCATCTGCAGGTTGCCTTACCCGGTATTGGCAAGGCCGGTAGAGCCTAAAGACTGTCCTGTCCGGTATATTGACAGGACCGGTAGAGTCTGCCTTCTGTCTGTGCTATATTCTGTATATATATATATGTATGTTATTGCCATCCTAAGTTATCATGTATTATTTCAATAAAATAGATTTTTTTACCTAATACTTGTGTCTGAGAGTCATAATAAACCGTGACAGTACGAAAGGGCCATGACCTCAGACAGCAAGGGTGAAGGTAACGCACAGAATATCCATTGGAGGATGGATGTGCTCGAGCAACGTTTGGATCAGTTGGCAGTTGCAATTCAAACGATCCTTGAACGCACGGTACCTGCTGACCAATCTAGCTCTAGCCCGGTGGTCTCGCCAAGTCAGACACCGGAAAGTGATACCAGACCCCTAGGGGGTACTGTTAAAGGGTTAACGGCTTCTGCACCCTTGCCGCTAAGATATGATGGTGACCCTAGTCTCTGCAGAGGGTTCATCAATCAACTCGAAATCTTTATGGAATTGACGGCACACGCATTTCCCAATGATCGTAGTAAAGTGGGGTTCACGATATCACTGCTCACTGGTAGAGCATTGGCTTGGGCTAACCCCTTGTGGGAGAATGCTAAACCTTGTACTAAGAACTTTAGTGAATTTGTGCGTTCCTTTCGAAGAGTGTTTGAGCCTCCTGGTAGAACCACCTCTGCTACCAAACGCCTTATGGAGATACAACAGGGCAGGCGTACAGTGGGCGACTATGCCATCGAATTCCGCACATTGGCAGCAGAGGTAGGTTGGAATAACGAGGCATTATTGGCAGCCTTCTCTCAAGGCCTGAATGACCACATTAAAGACGAAATCGCTGCTAAAGATCTACCTATTGATCTAGATGATTACATTGAGTATGTTATGATAATTGACTCCAGAATACGTGAGAGATCAATTGCCAGAGATCGTAAGTTACGGTCAAAAAATAATGAGCCTAGTAGCATGTTTTGCCCACCCATCCCTCCCTTGACATTGAAGTCTAGTGAACCTGTACGGGAAACAAGTGAACCTATGGAAATAGGCTTCACTAGACTATCCAAGGCAGAGAGAATATATCGCAAAAAACAAGGGTTATGTTTATACTGCGGTAAAAAAGGGCACTTGCTAAATTCCTGTCCGGTACGTCCGGGAAACGCACACACCTAGGGTATCTTGGGGGACAGGCCCTAGGTGGTGTACAATCGTCCCCAGTGTCGGGCATAATGAAACCCACCATACAGGTGGTATTGTCTTGGGCACAACGCTCTGTGGAGGTTTTGGCCTTGGTTGACTCCGGTGCAGCAGGGTATTTTATGGATAATACCTTTGCTGAATTGCACGGAGTTCCACGCATTGAAAGAGAAAACCCCTTGACTATTGAAGCGATTGATGGTAGACCCTTAGAACCGCCTCAGGTTATATTTGAAACTATGCCATTGTCTATGACTATTGGGGCACTTCACAGAGAAGAGCAGCAGTTTCAACTGATTAATTCCCCGCACCATGCGGTGATATTGGGATTTCCGTGGTTACAGTTACATAACCCACAATTCGATTGGAAAAAGTGTGAAATTGCTGCTTGGTCCCAGTTTTGTATGGACAAGTGCGTCATCCAGCCTATTAAGGTCATGTGCACCTCCTCTGCTATGCCGGATGTGTACCAACAGTTTGGCGATGTTTTTAGCAAAGGAGAGGCTAGTATGCTACCCCAGCATAGACCTTATGATTGTTGCATTGAATTGCAGCCTGGTGCAGTACCTCCGAAAGGACGCACTTATCCATTATCTTGTGATGAAAATAAGGCTATGGAGGATTACATTTCTGATGCCCTTGCTAGAGGGATCATACGTAAATCTACCTCTCCAGCTGGGGCTGGGTTCTTTTTTGTAAAAAAGAAAAATGGCGAATTAAGACCATGCATTGACTACCGGGGCTTGAATAAACTAATGGCAAAAAACGCATACCCAATACCACTCATCACCGAGCTTTTTGACAGGCTTAAGGGCGCTTCGATATTTACCAAGTTGGACCTACGGGCCGCTTACAATCTGGTTCGCATTCGAGCAGGTGATGAGTGGAAAACTGCCTTTAATACTCGAGCTGGGCACTACGAGTATCTAGTAATGCCTTTTGGGCTGTGTAATGCACCCGCAGTTTTCCAGGAACTGATAAATGATGTTCTGAGAGATATGTTACAGACATGTGTTGTGGTGTACCTCGACGATATACTGATTTACTCCCAAAACATGGCACAGCACATCAAAGATGTATCCTCAGTATTGCTACGACTCCGTGAGAACAAATTATTTTGTAAAATGGAAAAATGTGAGTTTCATAGAACCAGTGTGCCATTCTTGGGGTTCATAATTGGCAATGATGGCATTGCCATGGACAAAGAAAAATTGTCAGCTGTCCTACAATGGCCAAAACCCAAGGGTCTTAAAGCCATACAGCGTTTCCTGGGTTTCGCTAATTATTATAGGAGGTTTATTAAGAACTTTTCTTCCATTGTCAAACCTCTGTCCGATCTTACGCACAAGGGTGCTAATCCTTCTTGTTGGCCGGTATCTGCTGAGAAAGCCTTTGAGAATTTGAAGCTGGCATTTGCTGCGGCTCCTGTGTTATCCCACCCCAATCCTTTACTTCCATTTACGTTAGAGGTTGATGCCTCAGATATTGGGGTCGGGGCAGTACTTTCGCAGCGACACGAGAAAGGTGGAACTCTCAGACCTTGTGGGTTTTTCTCTAAAAAGTTGACTGTCACTCAAAGCCACTATGAGATAGGTGACAGAGAATTATTGGCCATTATCCTTGCTCTTAAGGAATGGCGTCATTTGCTTGAAGGTACTAAGAATCCTGTCTTAATCCTAACAGATCATAAGAATCTGACCTATCTCTCGGAGGCCAAGAGATTGTCCTCTCGTCAGGCCAGGTGGGCACTGTTCCTGTCTCGATTTAATTTCATTGTATCATATTTACCAGGGTCAAAAAATATCAGGGCTGATGCACTGTCAAGACAATTTGAGGCCGACAGTGACAGAGTGGAAGCACCAGCTCCTATCATCCAACCTGATAGAATACTGGCTACTATACGCACGAGTATCACTTCTCCTCTAGGGGAGGAGATCCTGGCCTCTCAGGGGTCCGCTCCCCATGAAACCCCAGTGGGCAAATGTTTTGTCGCTGAATCATTTCGTACTAGGCTGCTCGAAACCTACCATTCCTCTAAGGCTGCGGGACATATTGGTAGAGACCAATTGTTATGGTCCCTTTCTCAGTTATTTTGGTGGCCTTCCATGAGAAACGATTGTGCCGAATTTACGAATGCCTGTGCCATCTGCGCCCGCGCTAAGACCCCGAGACATCTCCCTGTGGGCTTGCTTCAACCGGTGCCTAATGGCGAACGCCCCTGGTCTCATGTTTCCATTGATTTTATGGGAGAGTTGCCTATGTCGAAGGGGTACTTCTTTATATTCATGGTGGTGGACAGGTTTTCTAAAATGGCTCATTTCGTGCCCCTCCGTGGTCTTCCTTCAGCGAAGGAATTGGCAATGGTGTTCGCCAGAGAAGTATTCCGGTTGCATGGAGTGCCTAGGGTACTGGTGTCTGACAGGGGGAGCCAGTTTGTGTCTAGATTTTGGAGGGCATTTTGCCAACAGATGGGCATACAGCTGTCCTTCTCCTCTGCCTACCATCCCCAGACCAATGGAGCCGCTGAACGAGCTAATCAGGGCTTGGAACAATTTCTCCGTTGTTTCGTTACTGACCATCATGATAACTGGTCCGACTTGTTGCCTTGGGCAGAGTTCGCCAGGAACTGTGCTGTCAATTCTTCATCTGGGAGCTCTCCGTTTCTGATTAATTATGGGTTCCAGCCCTGTTTGCTTCCAGATTCATTTCAGACGCAACAGATTCCAGCTCTGGATGAGCATATCGAGCAACTCCGTTCCACATGGGCACAAGTTCAGAGGGCACTTGGTCAGTCATTTCAGCGTCATCAGCGCCATGCTAATCGCAGAAGGCTTCCAGCGGTTTCCTTTCAGGTTGGGGATAGAGTATGGCTTTCCTCCAGAAATCTCAAGCTGCAGGTTCCGTCTAATAAGTTGGCTCCTCGGTTTATTGGTCCATACAGAGTTATTCGCAAAATTAACCCTGTCTCCTATGCACTAGACCTACCTGCATCCATGCGTATCCATAATGTGTTCCATGTGTCCCTTCTTAAGCCTCTGGTTTGCAATCGCTATACTACCACACCTGTGGTGCCAGGACCTGTTGAGGTCGAGGGCCAGGAGGAGTACGAGGTTCAGAGCATTATTGATTCCCGTAGGCTTAGAGGAAGGGTACAGTACCTGGTACATTGGAAAGGGTATGGTCCTGAGGATCGATCATGGGTGGATAGTACGGACCTTCATGCACCTAGGTTAACTAGGGCCTTTCATGCCAATTACCCGCAGAAACCTAAACCCTATTCTAGGAGAGGGGGTCTTTGAAAGGGGGGTACTATCACGGTGCCCGTGATTTGCTGCAGTTACTTGTCTATCACCAGTAGGGGGCTTCTATTGGCTGTCTGCAGATAGCCCTCCTCTTATTGACTATTTAAACCTGGATTGGGCACCCTTTGAGTGCCCTTTCGTGTTGTTTCTGACCTTCTTGCTATCACTATGCTAGTGACAGCTGGGCCTCTGTTCCAGTGTTCCTGAGTTCCTGATCTCATGTGTTCCTGAGTTCCTGATCTCTACTGTTCCAGTGTTTCCTGCATGCTGAAGTACTTCCAGTCCTGGTTCCGGCCTAGTCTCTGGTGTTGCAGTTCCTGCTGAACTTCTCTGCTGTTTTCTGACCTGACTGATCGTTGCTGGTTCCTGTCATCTTATCACCTGTCTTCAGTATCCTGGCGACCTTCTGCCTGGTCGCGTTGGTGACATTGCTACAATTCCGTGTTGGTCCCAGCGTGCGGACGCTGGTTTGCTCCTAAGCCTTGCGGCTATACAAACTCGCTTGTTACACCAGTGTGCGGTCACTGGTTTGCTCCAAAGCCTATCAGCTATACAAATCTGTGTTGGTCCCAGCGTGCGGACGCTGGTTTGCTCCTAAGCCTTGCGGCTATACAAACTTGCTTGTTACACCAGTGTGCGGTCACTGGTTTGCTCCAAAGCCTATCAGCTATACAATTCTGTGTTGGTCCCAGCGTGCGGACGCTGGTTTGCTCCTAAGCCTTGCAGCTATACAAACTCACTTGTTACACCAGTGTGCGGTCACTGGTTTGCTCCAAAGTATTTCAGCTATACAAATCTGTGTTGGTCCCAGCGTGCGGACGCTGGTTTGCTCCTAAGCCTTGCGGCTATACTAACTCGCTTGTTACACCAGTGTGCGGTCACTGGTTTGCTCCAAAGCCTATCAGCTATACAAATCTGTGTTGGTCCCAGCGTGCGGACGCTGGTTTGCTCCTAAGCCTTGCGGCTATACAAACTCACTTGTTACACCAGTGTGCGGTCACTGGTTTGCTCCAAAGCCTATCGGCTATACAATTTTGTGTTGGTCCCAGCGTGCGGACGCTGGTTTGCTCCTAAGCCTTGCGGCTATACTACTCGCTTGTTACTCCAGTGTGCGGTCACTGGTTTGCTCGCTAAACCTAACGGCTATACTATTCAGTGTTGTTTCCAGCGTGCGGACGCTGGTTTGCTCCAAAGCCTTGCTGCTTAACGATTCTGCTAAATTGCCAGTTCCATCTGACTGCGGCTATTATCTCTGGGCTGCCCTGCCCGGTATTGGTAAGGCCGGTAGAACCTTTTGCCACATTCCATCTGAGGTTGCCTTACCCGGTATTGGCAGGGCCGGTAGAGCCTACATTGTGTATCTATTGAGGCTGCCTTGCCGGTAATTTGGTAAGGCCGGTAAAACCGTTATGCTATTCCATCTGCAGGTTGCCTTACCCGGTATTGGCAAGGCCGGTAGAGCCTAAAGACTGTCCTGTCCGGTATATTGACAGGACCGGTAGAGTCTGCCTTCTGTCTGTGCTATATTCTGTATATATATATATGTATGTTATTGCCATCCTAAGTTATCATTTATTATTTCAATAAAATAGATTTTTTTACCTAATACTTGTGTCTGAGAGTCATAATAAACCGTGACAAGGGGACAGTCTTCTTACAATGAAAACAATGAAAACCCTGCCCCCCTTGACAAGCTTTTCAGGTTTTTCCCTTATCTTAATTGAAGATTGTCCCTCTCTGCAGTCTACTGAAAAGTGTTACATCAGCAAAAGGGGTGGGAGGGGGATACTTTGTCAATGAATTACTTTGGAACTACAACTCTGACAGAATTGAAATAACACTCTCCAAATTCCAAATACTATGATGATTAATTAGAGCTGCTTTTATTATGAAACATTACTATCCCTTTAATCAGGTGGCACACATGATTTAAGTGTCATGTGTGGGTAATACGATAATAGAGGCACCTGGTTGGTTTTCTGTATTGAAGTTGGGTATACAGTCCCAACTTAATCAGGTGGCACACATGATTTAAGTGTCATGTGTGGGTAATAAGGCACCTGGTTGGGAGGCAGGTTTTAGTCCTGGCCTCAGTATATTGAGAATATTACTATTTACAGGGTATCCAGGCTCCTGTAAAATACAGACATACATCCTTCCTCGGGATTGCATAAGTCAGGGGATACCACTAAGGGAATTGTATATATTTTACCTAATTTTTGTCGTTAACCATTTCTGATATCATATGTATGGCAACATGTTTCCTTATAGTTTAATGTATCGGTTATTGCTAATCAGATTTAAATGTCCTGTAATTGAGTTTGTGTGAGAAAATCTATCTAAATATTACATATTGAATGGAAGAGGTAATTTGTCCATACTTATATAGCCTGTTCCATATAGTCATAAGTCAATAATTTGTCTCCAAATAATTTATGGACCTATATAGACCTATATAGTCTATCCTAATTTGTCCTTTCGATATATGTACGGGTCAGAGTAAATAATCTGTCCTGCTCTATTCCCCTGATATATATATACGTGGGCAAGAGTAGATAATCTGCCCTATGGAGGCAAGAATAAAATATTTTACCTTATTATTTTGGGGGCAGCGTCTATGAGCACCCCATCATCACCAAGAAGATAAGTTGGAGGTAAGGGTAAATAACCTACCTCATAATTACTAGGGGCAGCATACATGAGCACCCTGTTCATCGGAAGAAAATACTTTACCACCACAAAACAAGGAACTTGTTATGCTAAGTATATGATATTTGTCTATATGTCGTGTTGTTTGTCTTTGTATTTTTGTCTGCTACAACAAACATTTGCATGATATTATTTTTATTGCTCTGTTGACCTTGGTAAGTGGTCTTGCTATATATATTGCTACCATTTGAACTTAATTCTAATAGTATTGTCAATAAGTACAGAATTATATATATATATATATATATATATATATACACATTAATCTATACTGATTTGACAGACATTGTTTATTTTGGACTGAAAGAACACGATAGACTGGGACTATCCCCAAACCTTAACAGACGAAATCCATCCACAGACGACATATGGGTTACTGATAGCCCTTACACCCCTTTACATCAAGATCATCTATACGCGAGGCTCACAAACTGACAACTGATAGATTATCAAACACTGACACACCCAGTACCTCAGGGTTTACGGAGGGACAGAAAAGGGGCGTGCTTCAGGCAGTCACCAGGTTCTTGGACATGACTTCTAATGAAAGTACAGGGGACAAAAACCCGACTATAGGAACTAGTGTGGGGGTTAAGACAAGACAAATGACAAGGGCTTCAGAGGCACAACAGAGACAGCAAAACCAAGAGGCTAAGATGACCACAAAAGAGAAGGTACTTCAGACCCTTACCCAGTCGGTAGGTGACATGCAGCTGACACCTGGAAATCAGAAAGGAACCAAGGTAGTGACCACAGTTGACATACATGAGGAACCACCTACCCTCACTAGCCAGACTCACCTGGCTATGCCTTTTATGACTATGGGCGACCAGGTTATTAACAAACCCCCTGATGTCCTGACAATGAATGCATGAATCAGATTAAGTCCCCCAGCGCAGCAATAGCTTATTTAAAAAGATGCACCCAAGGGGAGCAACTGACTGGGCTAGACTACAGATTTCTACTAGATGCATGCACTGAACACATGGGGATTGAATGGACTAAGGAATGTGCAACATTGTTTGTGGAAAATCATATTTAGTGCCCAATGACTGACAATGTGTGGTCAACAACAGAACATTTGAATACCATGTGGGAGCAGGTTAGGAACAAGCTAGTGGAATTAGGGGGTGATTTAAAAGACATCACAAAAGCCATTGCTTGCAAACAGAAAGGTACAGAAAGTGTTTCTGATTTTTTAACTCGTTTTGGAGACACCTGGGCAAATGATTGTGGCCTCGATAAAAAGAATGAGTCTCTGAGTCCACTATATGTACAGCATTTGCTCACTAATATGAAGCCTGAAATAGCACAGACTGTTAGAATGTGTATTGATAGCTGGCACAAATTAACTGCCGAAGAATTTGAGGAAGCAATTAGGATTAAGGATGCACCAGGAGAATTCCCCGGCTAAGGCTGGAACAGTTGCAGAATTTACCACTACTGAGCAACCCACATCAGAAATGAGTATGTACTTCCAGCAGGGAGGAGGAAGGGGTGAAAATCAGTCCAGAGGACCGTACCGAGGGAAATGGCAGAACAAAAGGGGAAGAGGCAGAGGATATTATGGGGGCCCCATAAATCACTCAGGAGGAAGGCAGTCTACTAAAGGAGTATGTTTTAATTGTGGTAAGGCGGGCCACTGGGGGAAGGAATGCTGGGCACCTCCACGGACAGGTCAGGCTAATACCCCTTATAGTGAACAAACACAACCTACTCAGACTAATACACAGAATCAGACTGCACAATACAACATGGGACCCCCTACCCATCATCTACAATGGAGACCACAACCCCAATAGGGCTGCCAGAGGACACAACCCCTTGCTTGTTTTGTTGCTCAGCTGTCTGAGAGGTGGGACACTCTCCCCATGTTAACCTTAGATGTTGAGGGGCGAGTGTACGACTTCCTCGTGGATACAGGGGCCACAAAATCGAGCATCTCTTCTAAGAATTATACAGATCCACTTACAACTGCAAGCATGTCCTCTGTTGGAGTAGGAGGGGTCCAAATTGAGTGCAAAGTCACTCCAAAATTGACACTTACTATTAGTGACCATGGTGATAAATTATAACATGCCTTTTTAATCTTACCAGATTGTCCTGTTAATCTGCTAGGAAAAGACTTAGGGCTCGATTTAAAGGCAACCGTTAAACCAGCCGCTAAGTGAAAAAGGCACATCGCTCGCAAATAATACAGGAGTTACGGCAGATTCAATAGCTACTCTACGAGAATAGCTATCGAGCGTAGGCACACAAAAAACACGTAACACAAAAGCCGTTGTCGCTCATGTTAATGCACAACGGGCGGCCAAATCACACGATAACTGCGCTCAAAACAACATGTAATATAACGGCTGCCGTTGTCAAGCAACCATGATTGATGCCAAAACAAATTCAAACACACAGCCAATCACAAAGCCCCATGTATCAAATAACTTCAAATACACCTATATATACCCAAAAATAACCGGCACACACTGTCTGTTATCGAGTTCTTCAGAGCCAGATATCAGGACCCAGGAGCGGAGGATAGTCATTAGAGAGAGGGAGAGAGGCGCGTTCATTGGAGGTAGAGGAGTTTTGCAGTTTGGAGAGAGGTGCACTAAATATACACATATCACACTTTTGCACATATTACATACACACATACAAACACAAACACATACACATACATACACATAGTCCTTTTATTTTATAACACCTTACACATTTTACTTTTTATTTTGACAGTGTGAATCTGGGAGTGAAAGTGTGTGACAGAGAGTGACTGGATCGAGTGTGTCTGTGAGGGCCTGTGGGAGTGCCTGGGTGTGACTGGGTGAGTGATGGCAAGGAGAGGAGGACAGGAGAGAGGGATGGGGAGAGTAGTGGAGGAGGAGGAAGCTCAGGAGGGGATCCCTCAGCAGAGCAGGGGTGGCAGAGGGAGATCTGCAGGGCGGAGGGGGACCCGGCCCACAAGAGCAGGCACACAAAGAAGAGGGACAGAACCTGCAGTGGGACGACGGGTAGTTCCTGGGGAGCACCCCACACAGGCAGGGTCAGACAAGGCAGGGCACTCCGGCTCTGAATCCTCCCATGCTGGAGCTGATGAGGGCAGGATCAGGGATCCCAGATATAGTGAGGAGGAGAACACGGCTCTTGTGGAAGCTGTCCTGGAGAGGCAGAGTGTTCTCCACCCGACGGCAAAGGTCCCTGGCCTGGCAGCGCGGAGGAAGGCAGCCTGGAATCAGATCTGCAGCCGGGTGAACGCGGTGGCAACATGCAGGCGGGATGTGGAGTCTGTGAAGAAGAGATGGGGCGACTGCCGGAGGGTGGTCAAGAACAAGATGTCTGACATGGCCAAGCAAGCCCGAGGCACCGGAGGTGGCCCATCTGTGCCCATCACATTCTGCGGCTGGGAGGAGATGGTGCGGCAGAACATGTCCCCGACCATGATCGAGGGGGCCGTGGGAGGAACTGACACTGGGGATGAGAGGAGCCTCCACACTACCGGTAAGTGCAACACTACAGAACAACACACTACAGCAACCAACACCAGCTGCACACACAGTCACACCTCAACACATGTCCATCACTCAGCCATACAACTGCACCAACACAGCACCATGAGGGTTAAAAAAAGGACACAACACCTGGACAAATGGCAACGTCCAACTTGGGACAAACCTGTCAAAGTCCTACTTCAACCCTCCTGTCGCTGTGCTCATTACACACAATACACAAACCTTCATTTTCAAAATGTCGACTGTCATAGATCATCACTGTTCACACACAATGTCACCCATGTCCCCACCCTAACCCCTTGAGTGCTAGAGGGATCATCAATGCATCAATCAACAATGCATTGGCAACCCCTCTGGGACTCAAGGGGTTAACCTGACAACAAACAAGTCAATAGGACAACGATCACATGCTACACAGGGGACATTCACTAAGCGGTGACAAACAGATGGTGGACACAAAGTAACCCTCACACACCCTCACTTCACCAGTACCAGTGTTAGTCCATGGAGAATATGCCAAAACAAGAATCAAGTTCATAGGGTCCCATTGTACAGACTCCATGGAAAACACTGGAAATGGGGAAAGGAGATCACTGGAGAAGTCACCATCATGTTCATTTCATCAGTTCAACATCACCGCTTACAGAATCACAAAAGGGGGCATCAGATCACACATCACAGTGTCACACAGAATAAATGCTTGTAGGTGCAACACACAGGCCGAAAACTATTTTACAGAATTCAAGCTGGAAAAAGTAGGCATTGGTGTTGTGGCTGCAATCATTTACTCTGACTTGAAATGAAATATCCCATATCTGATTCCCACATGGATCCACAGGGGTGCTGATGTCATGGATGGATGGTACACCAGCATCTCTATGCAGGATACATATGGGAAACAAATAGCAAACATTATACCTTGGTCACCAACAGGCCATGACTGATGGATATCTAGGACTGAGTACGGTTGCCTCACACAGAAGGATGGATGGGCTCATACACAGAGAAAAAAACAGGCCTCAATCAAAGATATCCCTCACTACTGGATTCAAATGTTACTAAATATGTTCCAACATGATGTGAACACAGAGATCACTTCACTGGATGTGATTGCCTTACTGGCCAGATATGTGCACCCATCACATATCAACCTACATTGCTACCATCCAAATACACATACATAGTATATCACACTCTACGTAGATGGGATATACGAGGTATGTTCATATCCATCATATCAATACAATGTCTTGTTGGATGGGTGCACATATATAGCCAGTAAGGCAATCACACCTAATGAAATGCTCTCTGGCATCACATCTTGGAAGGATATTACTCTATCCATATGAAGGGTACATATCCACATACATATATGACCATTTCTACTTGTGTGTCACTGTAATGGGATAGCAATGGGTAATGTCATCATGATGTCATATCATTGCCATCGTTAACAGATGTGTCTTGATCTAAGTCCCATCCCTCCAACACTCATGGTTATACAGATATTGATCCATGTGACAGGTGAAGATATCCATCATTTGACCACACGGAGGCTCTTCAGCAGAGCCAAAGTCACAACATATCGAGAGAAATACCTCTTTGGAATGGTCCACAGAGTGTGCTTGTAAATCATGCACACCCTGTACACCATTCCAATTAAGTATTGTTCTCTAAATGGGTTGATTTTGTCTCTGCTGAAAATCCCTCGTGTGGACAAATGACTGAAATCTACATCCGTCACATAGAGCAATATCTGAACAACCATGAGGGTAGGAGGGATAGGACTAACAGAGAACAACATCTGTTCCCACAATGTCTACAATCTGACATCAAGGTGGACTTAACCTTTGCCACCCCCCTGGAGGGATAGCCATCCCTACAAGTTGTGAAGACAAATATATGTTGTTGGATCCCCCCCCCCCGAGTTAAACAATGGTATTCCTACTGCTGAAAGGTGTGTTGATGCAAAAGGTATCACAGCTCAGACATGGATATGTCAGGGGCAATATCCCAGTGGCCTGATATTGTACAGTGGTGCTGTTACTACACAATCATATGGACAGCTCTGGTACAGGGACCAGATATCTACATGGGAGGGTGTAGCAACAGCCCCACTGTGCTATTTCTGGACACTGTGATATTGCACCTCAAAATGAAACCTTCACCCGTAATAACTCAAACAACACCTTTCAGCAGTGGGAGTACCCTTGTTTACCCAGGGGGATTAATACAAACACATATATTTTTCTTCACCACATATCAAAGTAGAACTGTCTCCACAAACATATGGCTAAGGTCACTAATCACAACATCTTCTTCCTCCACACAGCTTACGGCCCTCAAGCCCAGTGGCAGACAGTGGAGGAGGCTATGTCACCCCCCAGTGAGGAGGACACAGAGGAGGGGACCAGCCGGTGGTCACCTTACCCACCATCACCATCCCCTCCAACACAGGCTGCATCACCACCTACTGCACCACCACAGGCTGCACCACCCCTTCCAGCTGCACCACCACAGGCTGCACCACCCCTTCCAGCTGCACCACCACAGGCTGCACCACCCTTTCCAGCTGCACCACCACAGGCTGCACCACCCCTTCCAGCTGCACCACCACAGGCTGCACCACCCCTTCCAGCTGCACCTCCCCAGTACAGTGGCTGGATGCCACAGGAGGAGAGGTGGACATATCCATCCACCTCCACCAGCTACTACCCTCCATCAGCAGCACCACCACCACCAGGGAGACAATGGCTGCCAGGGACAGTGGCCACAAACCAATATGGCCCATATTCCTCACACATCAACCCACCCTCCTGGATGGCTCCACAACATGCCCCAAGGTATGATGCCAGGTGGGGTCCCAGCACCTATCAGTGGCCACCATATGAGCCTTGGCCACTGGACTACCCACACCTGGGCCTGATTGGTGAGCCCCAGCACCCCCTACCCAGGGACATATTCACACCTCCACCAGCACACACATCTCTGGGAAGCTCTGCATCACTTGATGTGGTGGGCATATGCCCATCATCTGCACCAGCCACTCCAACAGCAGCCACAGCACCCTCAACAGCAGCAGAGAAGGAAAGAGCACCCTCAACAGCAGCAGAGAAGGAAAGAGCACCCTCAACAGCAGCAGAGGAGGAAAGAGCACCCTCAGCAGCAGCAGAGGAGGAAAGAGCACCCTCAGCAGCGGAGGCGGAGGAAAGAGCACCCTCAACAGCGGAGGAGGAGGAAAGAGCACCCTCAACAGCAGAGGAGGAGGAAAGAGCACCCTCAACAGCAGGAGAGAAGGAAAGAGCACCCTCAACAGCAGCAGAGGAGGAAAGAGCACCCTCAGCAGCAGCAGAGGAGGAAAGAGCACCCTCAGCAGCTGAGGAGGAGGAAAGAGCACCCTCAGCAGCGGAGGAGGAGGAAAGAGCACCCTCAACAGCGGAGGAGGAGGAAAGAGCACCCTCAACAGCAGAGGAGGAGGAAAGAGCACCCTCAACAGCAGCAGAGGAAACAGCAGCACCAGGGACACCGGGCACATCCACCTCCAGCACCGCACGCCTCACAGGCATGGAGGCGGAGTGTATGGCCCTTCAAAGAAGACTACTCCGGTCCAGCAGAAGTACAGACAGCAACATCACCAGGAGCAGGAGGCAATCCAGGAGGAACATTGCCCAATTGGAAACCAGAATCCAAGCTCTGGAGTCGGAGGTGGCCAGGGGGAACACACTACTCCACCAGCTCAGGACTGGTCTCATGGACATGATGACACAGGTCCTTGTGGAGTTAAGGGAGATCAACCGCAGAGAGAACCTGAGGATGGAGAGGGCGAACTTGCGTTCCACCGAGGGGTCTACTGCTACCACCACCCCCTCCAGTGTTAGCCTTGAAGCAACACCTAGGGGGCAGAGGGTTACCAGGAGATCCACAAGGGCATCCACCTCTGGCACCCAGGCTAAGGCCCCCCACCCAAAGAAGAAAAAATGAAAGGCCCAACCTGTTAAGTTTCCCCTCAATAAAGAAAACATTTTTTTTTTAATTCCAGTCTGATCTGTTGTGTCTTCAGTTATGGATTGGGTGGCAGGGTTGTCTCCAATGCATTGCCATACAATGCAGTGAACACAACCTCTGCCTGGGTGAAATGTTAGTGGGATGCTACAACATGGGTTCACACACACACACCGTTGTACAAATTCAACTTGTAATACATCCCTGGAGCCATATTACACCACTGTGTTATATGGCGGTGTTGTGTGTTGAATTTGAACAACAAAACATACCCCTTAGCACAACAAATTGTACAACACTGAACATTTGTCTACATCATATGTTGTGTTTAACCCTTTGAGTGCCAGAGTGGTAGACAACGCATTGTAAAGAAATGCGTTGGGGACCACTCTTCCACTCAGTGGGTTAATGGGATAACCAGACAAACAGCTCTGTGACTTAGCAGGGACATTATAAGCAGGATAGATAAATGGGACATGTATCCATGTTGTCTTGGATTCACACACTCATTGTGCAACTGACTTACTGGAGAAGCCAATGTTTTTAACCTAGGATTTCAATGTGTAGCACACACATTGATATCCTGGGCTGAGCATTGAGTTGAGTTGCTGTTTCCCTAAGGGTGTAACAGACTTCACCAGTGATAACACATGTCCACTTAGTCTGGTTGTTCGTTAGCCCATGTACTGAGATATGTCAAAGTGGAGCAAAATCTCAGAACATGGATTATACTGAGCAATACAGATACTGTGGACAGGTATTCACTGTGGTAGTATGTCCCCTGTATCACCTCTTCATCACTCCCACAACACATTGGTGCATCACTGCCACCATCATCTGTTTGCATGGATACATCACAGAGTCCAGTCACTGGCAAACAAGTGGTGGACTCCTGTGATGTGGGTGATGCCTTTCCATGTATGGGGCATACTCTACCCTGGGTGTGGTAACACATTGACATATGTGTTCTCAAATATATCCTCCTACAGACACAGATAGAATGGTGATGGTTCATCTTTATTGTGTCTCAAAGTACATTAGAATGTACATGTGTTTTGTGTGTGTATTGCCTATATGCATTGAACACCTGTATGAGAACACTAAATGTACTTTGAAACTAAATCGTAATACTTCAGTAACACTGCTGCCCTGCTCATGTGTTGTCCATGAGGTTTGACAACTCTGTAGCTGAGCATCCTGACTGTACAGGTTAAAACACTCAAGAATTAGTGTTTTCTGTGTCTCTATGAGAATGTTCCAGTAGAGGTTTGTGTGAACCTCAAGTCAAACTTTGCATCACAAACAACATCACCATAAACAGCAAGGGGTGATCTTCATGAAGGTGTTGTCAAGACATCAATCCAGTCACATGGAAGATCTTTAGTTCAAGGATGGATCATGTTACGGATGCCTGCGGGACAAAAGGACAGGATGTGGAGCAGTAGACCTGAACTGATCATCAAGCAACAACAATTTAGTCTTTTTCATCCCCTCAGTTTTCACAGTTACAGGTGAGTGCACAAACCATTGCTTGACAATGTTTTGTGTACTCATCTGTAACCAATTCTGTGGGGAACTAAGGACATGTGCATCAGTCCTAGGGATATGTGCCCCTGACATGTATACACACATTAACAAGTGTTCTGAGAGCTCCATGGAAGTAATGACATTGTGCTGCCACTGTGAAAGTGACAGTGGCAGCCCAATGTCATTTGTTCCATGGAACTGTTAGGACACATTTGTTGATGTGTGTATTCATGTCAGGGGCACATATGTCTGCACACTCACAGGTCTGCATGGAGTCCGTGGTAATCTGATCTACGTCTCATGACCTCTACATTGTGTGCCCATACCACTGTACATCCACCCCTGTACTGCTCTTCTCAGCTGTAGCACAGTACAGGTCCCATATTGAGTCTGATGTCCCTTCTAATGCATATCATTAGATAATACTCTTTCGCTACAGGGCTAGCATGGTTGTTCAGGATATAATCATGGCATATCCAGTTAGTTGCTGTCAATCAAGCCGTGTAAGGTGATGAACATGGGTAATATGTTGTACCTTGTTTATCCTGGGGGTGTGCATGATATCCTTGGGGTCTGTATGTCAACGTGGAGAGTGGAATGGAGGATGGTTGTTGAGTCCACGCACACACAATTTTCCACGTCCACTGCCAGTGCAGTGCTGTGTCACTGTTCCTGTGGGGTGAGACATAACAAAATGTGCAGTGTGGTTAGTGTCACAGGACTGATGGGGGACTTGCATGGATTGTTTGCATGCATGTGTTATACTCACAGGTGAAGTATTCCGTGATGAGCCTGTCTCTGATCTGTGCCCCTCTCATGGTCTCCTCCACATGCCCGATGTCCATGGCCACTTCCTGTATGGGGGGGTCCGGGATGTGCTCCAGCAGCCTGGTGTCCACTGCGATGTTGTGCAGTATTGCGCACGCCACAATGATGTCACACACCTTAGCCGGTGCATACTGCAGTGCTCCCCCAGAGTGGTCCAGACATCGGAATCTTGACTTGAGGAGCCCAAATGTCCGCTCAATAGCATTCCTCGTTCTGGCATGAGCCTGGTTGTAGCTTTCCTGGGCATGTGTTTGGGGATTGGCCAGAGGGGTCAGTAGCCAGGACTTGCATCCATAGCCAACATCACCTGTGTAATGTGAGTGACATGGTGAAACAGGGAGCACATGTTGTGTGAATGATGTTTTGTGTGGTGGACGTAGTAGCTGTGGGTCAGGTGCATGCTGAGCTGAGTGGTGTGTACGCCTGTGTATGTGGTGTGATTTTGTTTTGTGAACTCACCCACAAGCCATCCCCCTGTAAAGGTTCCATTCTCAAAATCTCTGTGGACTGAGGAGTTTTGTAGAATGTATGCATCATGTGTGCTGCCAGGATATTTTGCACAGACATTCATGATCCTCATGTTGCTGTCACACACCATCTGCACGTTGATGGAGTGGAAGTTCTTCCTGTTGATGAATATCTGTGCGTCACATGCTGGGGCCTTAATCCGGACATGGGTGCAATCTATAGCACCCATGACCCTGGGCATGCCTCCCTTTGCGTAAAAGGCCTGCTTGACGTGTATCCAGTCCATGTCGGTGGTGGGAAAATGTATATAGGTACTGGCCTTGCTTTTGAGGGCTGGCAGGACCTGGGCCAGCACTCTGGAGAATGTGGCCTGTGACATGCCAGATGCGTAACCCTCAGTGGACTGGAAGGCCCCGCTTGCCATGAAGTGTATGGCACAGAGTAGTTTCTGCAGGCCAGTTAGGGCATGGTTGTGGATGTAGATGGGATCCACCTGCTCCTTGATGACCTCATACAAGGCAATGATGCTGTCAGGCCTCAACCTGTAGCGATCAATGACCTCGTCATCAGCCATTCCAAAGAGTGTGACCCTTGGGCGGTATACCCTGGGCCTTGGTGGTCGTCTATACATCCTGTGCCCTCCAGGTGGGGATGGACTCCTGTGTGGCTGCTGAGCCAGAGCCTCCTCACTTGCAACAGGTGAAGGCTGTTGATGAGGCGTGCTTGGAGTTTGCTGATGTTCCCTAGCTCTCTCCCTTGCACGCCTTCTCCGCAGTCTTCGCAACAATATGTAACCCAACATACTGTTTGCTCTCTCTATCTGTCTCTATCTCTCTCTCTCTCTCTCTACCTCTCTCTCTCTCTCTCTCTCTCTATCTCTCTCTATCTCTCTCTCTCCCTCCCTGAGTGGAAAACAAGCCACAAGTGAGTGTGTTGAGTTGTCCCTTTAAGTACTTGCTAGGGCGTTGTGTAGGTGTGGTGATGAGGTGAGTGCTGACCAATGGTGAGTTGTTTGTGTCCAGGTAAGTGTTAGCAGGTGTGTGTGTGTTATAAGATGTGGTGTGTTGTGCTTGTTC
Organism: Rhinophrynus dorsalis; assembly: GCA_037306005.1. Lineage (NCBI taxonomy): Eukaryota > Metazoa > Chordata > Amphibia > Anura > Rhinophrynidae > Rhinophrynus > Rhinophrynus dorsalis. Next base: position 94,511,280 of record CM074725.1, on the reverse strand, counting down.
TGTGTGTGCCATTTGCGGGCGTGCAGTTGTGGGGTGCAGGTCGAGTGTTGATGTTGCCCAGGTGAGCTTGTATTTGCAGGGTCCGCTTTGTGTGATGACCCCCATTGTTCCGTGCCATGTTGTGTTGTTGTTTTTTTGTGTGTCATTGTTCCTGTGGTGTTGCTTGTTGTTGTGTGTGTAGTGATTTGTGTTGTGTGTGCATGTTTTTGTGTTGTTTTGGCATTGCACGGGTTAATTTTCCCATTTACATGGTTGTGCGGTAAGCCTTTTGTGTCTTTTCCTCTGTAACGGATGTTTAGTTTTGGCCGTTAAGTGTCTAACGTGTGTGAAAAGTGGGTCTTAACGTTTAGCCGTTAGGTGTGTCTTTTTTTCAGCCGTTATCAGTACCGCAAGCCTTTGAATAGCTCTGGGGTATGTTGTTCCATGCGTCTGAATGCACATAAGTGTATCGGCCATAAGGATTCTGCAACTGCCGTTAGCTATTCTTTAGACGGATCTTTGAATTGCAACATGACACTTAACGCACCCGTTAGTGATTTTTTTTGCTAACGGCTGCCTTTAAATCAAGCCCTAGATGAGTAAGCTACAATTGACATTACAGATTACTGAGAAAGGAGGGGTAGTGTGTACTTCTGCATTTTCACTTCCTCTTATGACTAATGCAGATCATACTGACATTGAAAGAGTTAATTTTCAACATTTATCTTTACTGCTGCAGGATGACATCCTTGGTGTGCTTTGTAATGTTTACAGCCGGGTATGTTCACCCAAGGCCACTGTCATTGTGCGACACTGGACACCAGAATGCGTCCTAGGGGCTGCCCACGAAGCTGGTGCAGAACAGGTTCATGGTTTGTGGTTCAGTGAACAATGTGTATATTGTCACAAATGTAGGAGCTTATCTGTGGCTTGAGGGCAGTTGTCTGGTGAGCAAACAAACTTATATTCCTTTGGATCCTATCACTGCCAGTCTTTCACACATTTAGATTGTAACCTCAACATACCTCCAGCATTGACTGATCTACCACGCACACTATGGGCCAAATCATCCACTGATCCAGGGTACATTGACTGTTCCCCTTATCAAGCAACTCTCAAACAAGGTAGTACCCCTGTATATGTCAAGCAGTACCCTTTGTCACAGGAAAAAGAGATTGGATATATAACCCATCATACGGGAATTGAGACAAAAGGGCATTATTGTACCCACAGTATCACCTTACAACACTCCCATAAATCCCGTTCCCAAACCAGGAATTAACTCATGGAGATTGACACAGGATTTGAGATGTATCAATGACTTAGTACAACCCCTAGCACCCATAGTGCCGGATGTTATCACAGTGCACAGTGATCCTCTCCTGTCACTCTCGCTTGTGGTGTATGCTGATTTGCTATACTGGTTTGGCCCTCCCCTGTTGACCATTTTATGCCTGGCCGTGACACCTGTCTGGTGCCCTTTCGTGGTGTTTCAGAGCCAGTGTTGCTTTTGCTGAGTTCCTGTGTTCCGGTTTCCCGTGTACCGAATTGGCCTGTCTTGACTACGTTCCTGCTCGTTATTGACCCGGCCTGTCTGAGAACCCGCTCCGTGATCCGACCCGGCTTGGCTGACATTCCTGTTCGTGATTGACCCGGCTTGTCTGAGAACCCTCTCCGTGATCCAACCCGGCTTGGCTGACTTCCTGCTACGTGACCAGTAACGGACTGCTCCGGTGACCTGCTAGTTCCTGCTCTCTTCTCCGGTTGTCGCCGTAGCGACATTCTGACTTCCGCCATTGCCGCTGACCAGCCTGGCCGTGTGACCTGCTCCTGTCTGGTGTTGCTTGCTCCCAGTGCTGAGTATTGCTTGATTGCAGAGCTGTGCTGCTGTCCAAGAGCCTCCGTATTACTTGCAGAGCTATAGTACTCCTCTGAGCCTCCAATCCGTAAAGTTGCATTTTAACCCTAGCTGTGCCGCATTACCATTTGCTGAGCCTCCTCTTTCTGGTTTAGAGCCTAGCCTCTTTGCACTTCATCTGCTGAGTCGGACGCTTATGCTCTGGTTGGTCGGCGGCTCATTATACCTCATTGCAGAGTAGTGCTGTTCGGTAACGATTCCGGTAGGGCGCCATTTGGCTCTGGCTCATACGTTACGCATTTGGGGCTAAAGGCACTAGCTACTATAGCTAAGGGTGGAATTCTATTGACTTCTCCGTTGCAGCATATGGTGGTCCGTTGTTACGCCCGTGGGGGCTACTGGCTCAAATCTCTTGCAGGTTGATTTAGGTATACGCCCATGGGGGCTACTGGCTCACAACCTCTGGTCTCCGTTTGTACGCCCGTGGGGGCTATTAGTAGCTCTTACAGTTCAGGCTGTACCGTGGTGATGCCCATGGGGGCTAACTACTCAGGCACTTGCAGATTCAGTCGTATCCTTGGTTATGCCCGTGGGGGCTATTCTGGGTACTGTTCTGCTGATATTACCTCTGGTCACACAGGGCCTAGCAGCATCCCCTCTCAGAACTATAAGTGTGATTCCAGCTACACTTACTTCTCCCAATTAACACCTTGGGCGTGCCAAACAGAGACTGTCCATCTATGCATTTAACCCCTATATGTGTCTCTACTATGTGCCTGTCCTGAGACAGTATATGTGATTCTCTTATTCTGTATACTGGGCCTGTGGGGGCATATCTGTCACTATTTTGCTATTATTTTGTGTTGCCTGTACAGGGCGATCATTTGCCTTAATTTTCTTTTAATAAAACTGTGTTTTATTTTACCACTGGTCTGAGGACAGTAAAGGTGAAAGTAACACACTAAACATCCATTGGAGGATGGATGTCCATGAGCAGCGCCTAGACCAGTTTGCACTGGCATTACAAACATTACTTGAGCGTACAGTACACCTTGACAAGCCGAATCAGAATCCGGTGGTCCCTCCAACTACCACACCCAATAATCTGCCTGTGGCTCCTCCTACTGTAACCAGAGGTTTAACGGCGGCGGCGCCGTTACCCTTGAGATATGATGGCGAACCTTCACTATGCAGGGGCTTTATTAATCAGTTGGAAATATTTTTGGAGTTGACGCCCCAGGCATTTCCTAACGACCGGAGTAAGGTCGGATTTATGACATCACTATTGACGGGCAAGGCACTGGCTTGGGCGAATCCCTTGTGGGAGAATGCCAAAACCTGCACTCTGAACTTTAACGAGTTTGTAAGAAAGTTCCGCAGAGTGTTTGAGGTTCCTGGCAGGACTGCCTCTGCTGCCAAGAGGTTAATGGAGATACAACAGGGCGAGCGTACTCTGGGCGATTATGCTATTGAATTTCGGACCTTGGCAGCAGAGGTGGGATGGAATAATGAGGCATTAGTTGCAGCCTTCGCCCAGGGCCTATCCGAATCCATTAAGGACGAAATAGCTGCTCGAGATGTACCTGGGGATTTGGATGAGTACATTGACTATGTCATGCTTATTGACTCCCGCATTCGTGAGAGACGGTTGGCTAAGAGGGCGAGATCCAGAAACCAGGGCCAGGGCAGTTTTCGTAACCCACCCTCTCCACCCATTCCTCCTGAGCGCCTACCTGAAGCTGGAGAACCAATGCAGCTGGGGTTCACCAGACTGACTAAGGAGGAGAGGGCGTACCGTAGGAAGCAAGGCCTTTGCTTGTACTGTGGCAAACCTGGGCATATTTTACGCACTTGTCCGGTACAGCCGGGAAACGGACGCATCTAGGTTACCTTGGGGGACAGGTCCTAGGTGGTGTACAGCAGTCCCTGGATTCAAACACACTGAAACCCACCATTCAGGTGGTATTCTCTTGGGCAGACGGTCTCGTGGAGGTCTTGGCACTAGTAGATTCTGGTGCAGCTGGGTACTTCATGGACCAATCCTTTGCCAAATTGCACAGTATTCCGTTATGTCAAAGGGAATCTCCCTTGGCGATTGAAGCCATAAATGGCAGACCTCTGGAACCTGCATTTATTACTATGGAAACGATTCCTATCACAATGTCAGTTGGGGCTCTCCACAAAGAGGAAGTACGCTTCCAAATAATCTGTTCTCCTTACCATGCAGTCATTCTAGCGTATCCCTGCCTACTTCTACATAACCCTCAGTTTGATTGGCAGAGATGTGAGGTTAATTCCTGGTCTGAATATTGTGCTACAAAATGTCTATCACACCCGATTAAGATTTTATGTACCTCTCCCTCTGTGCCAGCAGAGTATAGGGAATTCAGTGACGTATTCAGCAAGGGAGAGGCCAGCGCATTGCCTGAGAATAGACCCTATGATTGCGCTATTGATCTGCCCTCGGGTGTGGTGCTCCTAGGGGCCGCACCTATCCACTGTCTTGTGATGAGAGCAGGGCAATGGAGGAGTACATTGAGGACGCTCTCAGTAGAGGTATTATTTGCAAGTCTACCTCTCCGGCTGGTGCCGGATTCTTCTTTGTAAAAAAGAAAAATGGCGAATTGAGACCATGTATTGACTACAGGGGCCTGAATAAACTGATGCCTAAGAATGCCTACCCTATTCCACTCATTACTGAATTATTTGACAGGTTGAAGGGCTCTTCCATTTTTACTAAACTTGATTTGCGGGCGGCCTACAACCTGATCAGAATTAAGGCTGGAGATGAGTGGAAGACGGCATTTAATACCAGAACAGGGCACTATGAATATTTGGTGATGCCATTTGGCCTATGTAATGCACCTGCTGTGTTCCAGGAGTTTATTAATGACATCCTGCGCGACATGCTTCAGTCCTGTGTGGTGGTATATCTTGACGATATATTGATTCACTCTGCCAACCTCACCCAGCATGTTAAGGATGTCTCTGAAGTCTTACTCCGACTTCGCAAAAATAAATTGTACTGTAAATTAGAGAAATGCGAATTTCATATGTCTCAAGTACCATTTTTGGGGTTCGTAATCTCTAAGGATGGCATCACTATGGACCAGGCTAAGTTGGCAGCAGTCCTGCTGTGGCCTCGCCCCAAGGGGCTAAAAGCTATTCAGCGGTTCTTGGGCTTTGCCAACTACTATAGGAAGTTCATCCAGAACTTTTCTACGATTGTGAAACCTTTGTCTGACTTGACACATAAGGGCGCTACTCCCTCTCAGTGGTCTGAGGCAGCTGAGAATGCGTTTGAGTCCTTGAAAGCTGCCTTTGTGTCCGCTCCAGTGTTGTCCCACCCTAATCCCTCCCTGCCATTTACCCTGGAAGTTGATGCCTTGGAGGTTGGGGTTGGGGCAGTGCTCTCTCAGCACCGTGTGGGAGATGGCACCTTGAGACCCTGTGGGTTCTTCTCTAAGAAACTCTCCAGTGCACAGAGTCATTATGAGATTGGTGACAGGGAGCTTTTGGCCATTATTTTGGCACTTAAGGAGTGGCGTCACCTATTGGAAGGTACTAAGAACCCGGTATTAATCTTTACTGATAACAAGAATTTGACATACCTCTCTGAAGCTAAGAGATTGTCCTCGCGACAAGCTAGGTGGGCGATCTTTTTGTCCCGGTTTAATTTTGTAGTGCCCTACCTTCCGGGCTCTAAGAATGTTAGGGCAGACGCTCTGTCCAGTCAGTTTGCTTCGGACTCTGAGAGGGAGGAAGACCCAGTACCTATCATTCAGCCAGATTGTATCCTGGCCAATATCCGTACTTGCATAACCTCGCCACTGGGGGAAGAGATCTTGGCTTCTCAATCTAGGGCTCCGCCTGAGACCCCAGTTGGCAAATGTTTTGTGGAGGAGCCATTTCGTACCCGTCTATTGGAGATGTACCACTCATCTAAGGTGGATGGGCATATCAGGAGGGATCAACTCATATGGTCTCTTTCGGAGTTATTTTGGTGGCCTACCCTTAGAGCCGATTGCTCCGATTTTACTGCCGCCTGTACCACCTGTGCCCGTACCAAGACCCCCAGACATCTCCCAGTGGGCCTACTCCAACCAGTGCCTAATGGTGAACGTCCATGGTCTCACATATCCATCGACTTTTTGGGAGAGTTGCCAGTCTCTAGGGGGTATACGTTTATCCTCATGGTGGTCGATAGGTTCTCTAAAATGGCTCATTTCGTGCCTCTCAATGGTCTTCCATCGGCTCCGGAATTGGCTGTAGTCTTTGCCAGGGAGGTGTTCCGTTTGCACGGGGTACCCAGAGTGATAGTCTCAGACCGTGGGAGCCAGTTTGTGTCCAGGTTTTGGAGGGCATTTTGTGGTCAGATGGGCATCCAATTGTCCTTCTCCTCCGCCTACCAACGGAGCCGCTGAGCGCGCCAATCAGGGACTAAAGCAGTTCCTGCGCTGTTTTGTTACCGATCATCATGACAATTGGGCCGACCTGTTGTCATGGGCAGAGTTTGCCAGGAATTGTGCAGTTAACTCATCGTCTGGGAGCTCTCCGTTTCTTATTAACTATGGGTTCCAGCCGTGCCTGCTCCCAGACTCATTCCAGTTACAACAGATTCCTGCCCTGGATGAGCATATGGCAGAACTTCGCTCCACATGGGCACAGGTTCAGAGGGCCCTCAGTCAGTCGTTCCAGCGACATCAGCAGCATGCCAATCGTAGACGACTACCAGCGGTCTCATTCCAGGTTGGGGACAGAGTATGGCTCTCCTCTAGGAACCTCAATCTGCAAGTACCCTCCAATAAGTTGGCTCCCCGGTTCATTGGTCCCTTTAAGATCATCCGAAAGGTTAATCCGGTTTCTTATGCATTGGAACTTCCACCCTCTATGCATATTCATAATGTGTTCCATGTGTCTCTTTTGAAACCATTGGTTTGCAACCGCTACACTACTACTCCAGTGATTCCTGGGCCGGTGGATGTTCAGGGCCAAGAGGAGTATGAGGTCCAGAGTATCATTCATTCTAGGAGATTTAGAGGAAAGTTGCAATATTTGGTCCACTGGAAGGGCTATGGCCCTGAGGAACGTTCTTGGGTTGACCAAAAGGACCTCCATGCGCCTAGACTTTTGCACAACTTCCACTCTAAATATCCTCAGAAACCCAGACCTCCTGCTGGGAGAGGGGGTCTTTGAGAGGGGGGTACTATCACAGTGCCTGTGATCCTCACCTGTCACTCTCGCTTGTGGTGTATGCTGATTTGCTATACTGGTTTGGCCCGCCCCGGTGACCTTTTTATGCCTGGCCGTGACACCTGTCTGGTGCCCTTTAGTGGTGTTTCAGAGCCAGTGTTGCTGTTGCTGAGTTCCTGTGTTCCGGTTTCCCGTGTACCGAATTGGCCTGTCTTGACTACGTTCCTGTGTTCCTGCTCGTGACTGACCCGGCCTGTCTGAGAACCCGCTCCGTGATCCGACCCGGCTTGGCTGACGTTCCTGTTCGTTATTGACCCGGCTTGTCTGAGAACCCTCTCCGTGATCCGACCCGGCTTGGCTGACTTCCTGCTACGTGACCAGTAACGGACTGCTCCGGTGACCTGCTAGTTCCTGCTCACTTCTCCGGTTGTCGCCGTAGCGGCATTCTGACTTCCTCCATTGCCGCTGACCAGCCTGGCCGTGTGACCTGCTCCTGTCCGGTGTTGCTTGCTCCCAGTGCTGAGTATTGCTTGATTGCAGAGCTGTGCTGCTGTCCAAGAGCCTCCGTATTACTTGCAGAGCTATAGTACTCCTCTGAGCCTCCGATCTGTAAAGCTGCATTTTAACCCTAGCTGTGCCGCATTACCATTTGCTGAGCCTCCTCTTTCTGGTTTAGAGCCTAGCCTCTTTGCACTTCATCTGCTGAGTCGGACGCTTATGCTCTGGTTGGTCGGCAGCTCATTCTACCTTATTGCAGAGTAGTGCTGTTCGGTAACGATTCCGGTAGGGCGCCATTTGGCTCTGGCTCATACGTTACTCCTTTGGGGCTAAAGGCACTAGCTACTATAGCTAAGGGTGGAAGGCTATTGGCTTCTCCGTTGCAGCATATGGTGGTCCGTTGTTACGCCCGTGGGGGCTACTGGCTCAAAGCTCTTGCAGGTTGATTTAGGTATACGCCCATGGGGGCTATTGGCTCACAACCTCTGGACTCCGTTTGTACGCCCGTGGGGGCTATTAGCAACTCTTGCAGTTCAGGATGTACCGTGGTGACGCCCGTGGGGGCTAACTACTCAGGCACTTGCAGATTCAGTCGTATCCTTGGTTATGCCCGTGGGGGCTATTCTGGGTACTGTTCTGCTGATATTACCTCTGGTCACACAGGGCCTAGCAGCATCCCCTCTCAGAACTATAAGTGTGATTCCAGCTACACTTACTTCTCCCAATTAACACCTTGGGCGTGCCAAACTCCACAACAGAGACTGTCCATCTATGCATTTAACCCCTATGTGTGTCTCTACTATGTGTCTGTCCTGAGACAGTATATGTGATTCTCTTATTCTGTATACTGGGCCTGTGGGGGCATATCTGTCACTATTTTGCTATTATTTTGTGTTGCCTGTACAGGGCGATCGTTTGCCTTAATTTTCTTTTAATAAAACTGTGTTTTATTTTACCACTGGTCTGAGTGTCTTAAAACCGTTACAGATGTCAATTCTATATTGTCTGCCATCCCAGCCACTAGCACTAGGTTCACGGTTATTGATTTGAACAGTGCTTTCTTTAGCATACCGGTACACCCTGATACACAACCACTTTTTGCTTTCACATATAGAGGGAGACAGTACACTTGGAGACGGCTCCACAGGGGTTCTGCAATAGTCCCATGATTTACTCCATTGTTGTCCATAAGACACTGGAAAATTGGGCCCCCCAGAAAGGTTCCACATTACTACAGTACGTTGACGACTTATTACTTTGTAGTCCAGATGAAGATGCATGTCAGGAAGACACACAGTCTGTTGTTACATTTAGCCACAAATGGCCACAAGGTGTCACCCAAGAAATTTCAATACTGCCTGCCCAAAGTGAAATACCTGGGATTTGTTTTGTCACATGGACAGAGACAGTTACCTTCAGATAGAGTGCAGGCGATTACAGGACTGGTCAAACCACAGACTAAGCAAGCCATGATGTTCTTCTTGGGAATGATCACCTACTGCAGACAATGGATTCCTGACTGTTCACACTATGACCATATTTTACGACAAAGCACTTTGAAAGATGCTCCAGAAAGGCTTTGCTGGACTCCAGAAATGGACAATGCTTATGTAACATTGAAATCATCATTATGCTCTGCTCCAACCTTGGGATTGCCTAACTATGCTGTACCGTTTCATTTGTACTGTACAGAGGGAGGGTCTACTTTTGCAGGTGTCCTTGGACAGGAGCATGAGTGCGGAATCAGGCCTGTGGCCTACTTCTCTAAGCTTCTCCCTACAGTAGTACAGGGCATGCCCGCATGCTTAAGTTCAGTGGCTAGTTGTGCTCTGTTAGTTGAGATGTCCCTGCCTATTGTTCTCTCTCACCTCACCACTCTACATACCACCCACCAAGTACTCCACATACTCAATAACATTACCACTCAACACATGACCGCCCCACGACATTCAGGTTACGAAACCATATTAACATCCACACAGAATTTGTCCATTAAATACTATCCTTCACATATGGGCCCCTCATTGGCACTACATAAGATGCTAACACATTTACAAACAGAAGAAAAACACATAGATGAAGAGCCACACGATTGTTTGCAAACCATTACAGCTGACACTTCGCCCAGACATGATCTATCCACCTCCCCTTTAAGCAGAGGAGAAGTGATTTTTGTTGATGGATCCTGTTCTAAGCCAGCAGATGGTGTATATCACACTGGGTTATCCATTGTACAATTGCCAGACGTTATTTTAATGGCTAATTCTTTACCATTCATTTCTGCACAAGCAGCAGAATTGATAGCTTTAACACAAACTTGTAAACTGTTTAAAGACCAAGATGTCACCATTTATACAGACTCTAGATATGCTTATGGTGTAGTTCATGATTTTGGGATTATTTGGAGAAATAGAGGATTTGTGTCACCAGATGGCAAAGGCATATCACATGCTACGTTAGTTAATGATTTACTTGATGCCATCTTATTACCCAGAACCCTCGCTATTGTCAAGTGTAAAGGACATAGCTCTGATTCCACAGACATAGCCAAAGGTAATACATTGGCTGACAAGACTGCAAAAGAGGCGGCCTTCTCAGGACCTTTACATAAAGATTACAATTGTACAATTGATGCACAACTTACAATGGTCATGATACCACCTACTCCCACTGTGGACATTGTTGCATTACAGGCATTGGCTTCTGATTCTGACAAAGACCACTGGACCCGTAATGATTTGACCTTGAACCCTGATGGCTTCTGGTCAGATAAGGAGGGGAGAATAGGCATTCCCAGGACAGCAGCTTCTATTTTTATAAGTCACTTTCACAGTTTTGGCCACATAGGCAGGAAACAGCCAGCCAGCACTATACAGAAACAATTTGTCATACAGGGCTTTCACAGAACTAGTTGACAGTCAACTATCAAGGTGTCTGACATGTGCTAGGAACAACCCAATGGGTACAAAACATGGTAAACATGAACACTTGACTCCTCCCGAGGGACCTATGCAAAATTTACAAATTGATTTTACACATATGCCAAAGTCAAAGGGGTTTCAGTATCTGTTGGTCATCTGTGATCAGTTCTCTAAATGGGTTGAGGCTTTTCCAGTGCGCGAGGAAAATGCTGCAACTGTGGCTAGTATACTATGTAAAGCAGTCATCCCTAGATTTGGATGTCCACTAGTGATCAACAGTGATAAAGGAACACCTTTCACGGCACAAATTACTCAATTGATTTGCCAGAAATTATGTGTAGAATGGAAGTTCCACATACCATATCACCCACAGTCCTCTGGTCAGGTTGAAAGAACAAATAGGACCATTAAAGAGAAATTAAGGAAAGGGACAAGGGGCACCTTTGTGAATTGGCCAGTATATCTGCCTGCAGTACTGGCAGAAATAAGAATGACGCCAAATAAAACAACTGGGTTTTCTCCATTTGAGGTATTAATGGGGAGGCCATTTCCTACCCCATGGGCCAAGACACATGGTCCACCTAAGTCACTTGGTGACTTGGAATGTATTAAACAAGAATATGTATCACAATTGATTGATAAATTGAATGGCATCTATGGTGATGTTTCTCTTTCTCTACCTTCCCCCTCAGGTAAACCAACCCACCCATTCCAGCTAGATGACCAGGTCCTGATCAAGCAGTTCATCAAGGACAAGATTTTGGACCCTCCATTCAGTGAACCAACTACTGTCCTTGCTGTAACACGGACCGCTGTCCTGACTGAGAATAGCCCAACATGGATACACGCATGTTGCGTCAAGAGGGCTCCCTTGATGAAATAACACCATCTCTTGATGAACAATTCATTGCTCTTTATCTGCCATTAACCCATCAAGAACAGCCCCCCCAAGAACACTCTGATAATGAATCTGTTGGTAGAAGAACCTACACCCTGATTGGGTCACGCGCACAAGACCCAGTATACAGGAATTTTGAGCGTGTTCTTATGATAATTGCGGGTGTGGTAATGATCACCACTATGATTACTATGCTTATTTATGTGCATCATTCAGAGACCATGATGACCCGTAATTATACCAGACTCTTATTTTCTAGAGCCCGTAGAAGTTTTGGGGAAATGGACACCCCTAATGTATGGTCATATATGGCCCTACACATAATGCAGACCCCCAATTTTTGTCTATCCCGTATGAAAAGCGTTACAAGCATCATGACCACCTGCCTTATCAGTATTCCGACTCCACTCCCAATCCTCCTCAATTTTACCCTCCTCCCACTTAGCACTTCCCCAGGTGATGCTCCTTTTTGGACTCTTGTGAAAGGTATTTCAGATCTGGATGATAAGCTTAACGTCATCCCTACTAATAGTTTATGGCCAAATATGACATCTATACGTACTATATCTGTTGCCCCAGCAAACTATTGTGTGTATTTTTCTGGGTACCCTAGTCATTTTTTTAGTCCAGGGGGACGGATCTCTGCTAGGTGGAATCTACCACCCCTAAAACAAGTAACTCACAATAACATGACCTGTAACTATATTGTTACCACCCAAACTGTCTATTACCCTGTTAAGCTGTCCAAAGGATAGTTTCTGTCATGTGGGAATACTTCCTACTCCTATATCCCAGGGAACACCACGAGTGGACCATGTGCTATTAGTAGAATTGCCATATCACTCCCCTCCAGATTTACCCCCCTGAAAGAATCACACATCCAGGAGATAGGGTGAGTTAAAAGGCAGGCCTTGCAACTGCCAGAAGATTGCGATTCCAGTGTCAGGCTAATGAATGATGCAGAAATCCTATCTCTAGGCATTTCAGTCATTGGGGTTCCTGCGTTAGCAGTAGCTACTGCCAAGACTGTTAGAAAACTTGCCTGTGCCATGGTCAAGGCTATTAACCATACTTCTATAGCTATGGAAGAGCTCTTGGCTGACGTCAAGAGTCTTCGGGGCATGAGACTTCAGAACAGGGCTGCAATTGATTACCTGTTATTAAAGCATAACCATGGGTGTGATGAATTTGAGGGAATGTGTTGCTTTAATCTATCTGATCACTCCAAGTCAATACACGATCATATCCAGGGATTACATGACATAGTTAGCAATATTAAACAGAGCTCAATTGGAGATGGTTGGTGGGATTGGTTGTGGTCATGGCTTCCTAATTTTGCCTGGCTCAAACAAATATTTGTTGGTTTCCTCCTTTGTGTTTTTATCCTTATCCTTGCCTGCTGTTTTGCCCAGTGTTGCCCATTCTTCATTAGTTGTGCCCGTTCTGCCATGCCCTCATTCGGCAAAAGTTAGTCTCCCTGTTGCTCATTTTTTCCCACAAACCGACCCATTAAGGATTGTATTTATGAAGACATTCCCCTCAAGATGCTAGACCCCAAACTATGATGACGTACCAGTTCAAGAAAGATCTCAAGTTGGTTCAGAAACGCTCGGCACAGAGTTGGCTCCCCATCGTATCTCAGAGGGAGGGGAGCAGTAGCAGATAGCCCCTTAGAGGATGAACTAGACGTAATAGCCTGTGCCAATGGTGCCAGAACTGGAGTGGCCACCAAAGGCTGTACAGGTCTCTCCAGACAGGCAGTGAGCTCCAAAATAGTAACGGAATCAGTCACGGGATCGTAGTCAGGCAAGCCAGGTCATAAACAAATCGGGCAGTGAAGACAGGAGCAAGGTCAGACGAAACCGGAACATACACGGAACAGGAACACAGCAACAAACGTCTGGTCAGGAACACCACGAAAGGGCACCGGTATAGTGACAGGAGGGCGTATATAAAAGCAAGCCCTGGGAGGGGCTGAAAACCCAGAGCCAATAAGAAGCAGCCAAGGTAAACCCGGAGGTAAGAATGTCGCTCAGGCAGAATCACGGGCACCGTGATAATCTCTTCTCAAACCTTTGGTGTGTAACTGCTATACCACCACCCTTGCAGTCCCAGGTCTGGTGCGCATACAAGATCATGACGAGTATATAGTGCATTATATTATCATGACGAGTATATAGAGTATTTCGGATTCACGTAGATTCCGTGGGCAGATCCAATGCTTGGTTAACCCATGAACGTTCCTCTGGGCCATATCCCTTCCAGTGAACCATGCTGACATCCATGCCCCACTTCTGTTGCGCAGGTTCTATACCAAGTTTCTGCTGAAGCCTGGACCTCATCTGCAGGGAGGGGGTCTTTGAGAGGGGGGTACTATCACGGTGCCCATGATTCCCGTTCTAGCGACATTACTACCTCCTGCCTCTTTCCTGCTGGACTCTTATTGGCCGCTGGGTTCTGCTCCCCCCAGCGTGAGCCTTCTTAAACTCAGTACTGTCATTCCTCTGGCGCCCTTTCATGGTGTTCCTGTATCTGGAGTTAGTTGCTATGTTTCCTGTTCCATGTATGATCCGGTTTTGCCTGACCTTGCATCTGTCACCACTGCCTTGTTCCAGTTGCCGACCCGGACTGCTTGACTACCGCTATCTGGGTTCCAATTCTGGCTGTGCTGATTCACTCTGTGTACCGACTCTGGCTGTGACTGACTACGCTTTGTCGCCGACCCTGGTTGATGACTGATCTCCGTGTACCGATCCAGGCTGTGGCTGACTACCGCTCTCTGTGTACCGATCCAGGCTGTGGCTGACTACCGCTCTCTGTGTACCGACCCAGGCTGTGGCTGACTACCGCTATCTGTGTACCAATCTAGGCTGTGGCTGACTACCGCTCTCTGTGTACCGATCCAGGCTGTGGCTGACTAGCGCTCTCTGTGTACCGACCCAGGCTGTGGCTGACTACCGCTATCTGTGTATCAATCCAGGCTGTGGCTGACTACCACTCTCTGTGTACCGATCCAGGCTGTGGCTGACTAGCGCTCTCTGTGTACCGACCCAGGCTGTGGCTGACTACCGCTATCTGTGTACCAATCTAGGCTGTGGCTGACTACCGCTCTCTGTGTACCGATCCAGGCTGTGGCTGACTAGCGCTCTCTGTGTACCGACCCAGGCTGTGGCTGACTACCGCTAGTTGTGTACCGATCCAGGCTGTGGCTGACTAGTGCTCTCTGTGTACCGACCCAGGCTGTGGCTGACTACAGCTAGTTGTGTACCGATCCAGGCTGTGGCTGACTAGTGCTCTCTGTGTACCAATCCAGGCTGTGGCTTACTATCACTCTTTGTGTACCGATCCAGGCTGTGGCTCACTATCGCTCTCTGTGCGCATATCTGGGCTTCACCGACTACGCTTGCTATACCATTCCTGGCTGTGGCAGTGTAATATTCGTAGCCTCCTGTTATCCTAGCATCTGCGTGTTAGTATCGCCTCCTATTGCTCGGTTACCCGAGCCTGAGCCTGTCAGTTTAGTCTGCGGTTACCTCATTTACCCGAGCCTGAACCTGTGCCTATCAGTACTGCCTTCGGTTACGCTATCTCCCTAGCCTGAGCCTATCAGTATTGCCTTCAGTTACGCTATTTCCCGAGCCTGAGCCTGTACCTATGCGTATTGCCTTCGGTTACGCTATCTCCCGAGCCTGAGCCTGTGCCAGTCAGTGTTGCCTTCGGTTACCTCTAGCTCCTGAACTTGAGCCTGTACAGATCAGTGTTGCCTTCAGTTACCTCTATCCCCTGACCTGAGTCTGAGCCTGTCAGTATTGCCTGTGGTTCTTCAGACCTCTGTGGCTGGTTCTGTCCCTGTGCCTCCCTGTGTTACCTTCGATTACCAGTCTCCAGGGTTTCTCCCTGCCGAGCGTGTCAGTTCTACCTCCGGTCTCCCTAGCCTCTAAGGCATAACGCAGGCTATTGTCTGTCAGTGTTGTCTCAGGTTCCCAGGACCGTGTCACTCTCCAGTGTCCCGGTTCCCTGATATTACTTCCCCAGTTCCTGGGGATTTTGCCCTGCAGTCACCTACCTCCTAGCTCTTGGGCCGCTTCCTTGGTGGTACTGCTGAGGTTCTGTTCCTGGTTCCTGTCGTCTGTTCCTGACAATATTGTATTGCCTGTTTGCTTATTTCTGTACCCTGACCTGTGTCAGATTTGGGAAGTGCCACGGTACTGTCCGAGTCTGGACCTGTGAAGGGGACCCTGTGTTCTTTATTATTCTTAATAAAGCAGATTTTACCTTACCAAATTGTACGAGAGTTCTTACAAACCGTGACAAGTTATGCGTTTTCATGTACATTATTGATCGCTCTATAATCATATGTTTCATTTGTATGTGTGCTTTACGATTATATGTTCTACTTAATGTGTGCATGCCGGTGTGGATGGGTGGATGTTTGATGCGATAGTCATGGGACTATTATTGTTTAAATCTATAACTATTGAGTTAGAATGTTTTGCACCTTACACAGTTTGTTTGTTTGGGCATGTGATTCAATTCTGGCGACTCATTGACTCCCGAAGAGTTTAAATTTCACTGTTTGTTCAATGACTGGTATCCCCTGATGAAGCCAATATGGCGATACGTGTTGGGATAGGCAGTGCATGTGTGGACGTTTGGTGTCTCCCTTTAATGTCCAGTTGAGGAGCTATTACCTTTGTGACTATTGGATAAGTAATTTTTGTGTGTTTTTCACTTATAATTTGCTCTGTTTATATTCACTTTTGTATTATAAAGGATTTGGATATGTGTAAGTAGCACTTTGACACTACATATTTTTTAGAATCAGAATATCTTATCCTTAGCTCCTATTACTTCAGGATTAGTCAGTTCTTCTATTTGTATCCCCCAATTGGGTTACTTTATTTATTATTGTGGGACACGTTAGGTCTAGGCATCAATTTTCCACATGTGGTTTTAATGATTTTATGTGATGTGTTTTTTCATTATACTAATAAACATTTTGTATATTCATAACTTGATGTTGCTTATATTTTGAGTGCCTCCGATTTAGCAAGTCTCTTTCTTCTGCTGGGCTTATTGGGAGGGAGTTTTTCTTCTGTCACTTTCCCCCTCTGATTTCCACTAGTATTTTGCTTTATATAGTGAGGCCGAAAAGGCATGTGGAGAGAGCAAATACTGTCTCCACTCAGTCAAACCACGGATCTGTCTTATTGGTCCAAACACAAAACTTGGTCATAGCTTCTCATATAGATCAATATAGGACTTAAAGGAACAGGACTCACTCTGTGGATGTTTCTACCCGAGGGGTATATAACCTTACTCAGGTCAAAGCACATGGGGAAAATTCTCTGTACCGTCCCCGTTCAGTCAAAAGGCTTAGCGGTTGTTACAATTCATCTATCCCACGTAGATGGTAACAGTATTCAAAAACAAAACAATGATGCTTATGCTTCAACTGTACTAAAAATATTTCTTTATTTAATCAAATATAAAATAACAACCACTACTGTAGTGACATATAAAAGTCAACTTGTTTCATAACCATACAGGCTATTTCATCAGGATGGTAGAGAAATAAACTCGCAACTCCCTTTAAAATAACAAAGAAACCTTTGAAATGGAAAGCGCCCAAATTTAAAGTCTCATATAGATGACGCCAGCCCAACTAATCTTAAAGGGAATGATAATAAATCCCAAAATATTATACATAAAAGGAGCTGCCAGATATTGCTATCGTTCATAATATACACTCTTCTTCAACACACAGATCTAACAGATAAAGCAAGCTAAAAATCAAATCAAAAATCAAATAAACTGAAACAAAATGGAATGTTTATGAAACAAAATAGTCGAAGCCATATAAATTCCCGATAACATTCCATCAAAAAAATACATTGTGTTGAATAGATTATGGACATATCAAGTTATAGGTTATCAAATGAAATTAACATATTTCAACCATCAACCAAATGATGAAAATGTGACTGTTAATATTTAAAAGCACGATTATTAGAAATAAATCCTTTACACTTAATTAAAATCCAAAAACTTGATAATGTCCCCAATCTATCCACAATAGCAATGAAACAGTAAAATATACAATGTATAAATAATACAATGTAATATGACAATCACAGAATGTATTGGGGTTAACCCATAAAAGTCATCCCATGGCTGTCAAATAATTGATACACAGATAATATTAGTAGAGATGAGCTCTAAATCAGTCCTAATAATATACCAAAAATGTATACCTCACAATAATAGCAGGTTTCTGAGATCTAAATATTTATTAAAAGGGAAAGAAACATATAAACATTTATTCCATAGAAAAATATATTATATGACACTATTGTTTCCATGTTTTCATTAAAGTGTTACAGCAAACTGTTAACAATGCTCCTGAGGTTGCAACCTCAGTAGCATTGTAAATGGAGTTTGCTGTAACGCTACACCACAGAAATCCAGCTTCAAAGGGGAGTGTGAACGCGCTCCCTGGGGCAGCTGGGAAGTCATGCGGGACATACAGTCCCACAGAACGCGTAAGTGCCAGATTTTGTCTTTATTTCATAAAACTAGATTAGCGTTGTTTTTTTTTTTTTAAGCATTACTAACCTAGTACTGAAGATATGCAGAGTTAAAATACTGCACTTCCGCAGGACTTGCCACATCCCTCCCAGCTGCCCCAGGGAGTGAGTTCACTCTTCCCTTCAAGGTGGCATTTATGTGAGCCATCGTTACAACAAGCTCCGTTTACCATGCTACTGAGTTTGCAATCGATAGCCCACATAAATGCCCCCATGAAGGGAAGTGTGAACGTGCTCCCTGGTGCAGCTGGGAGGGAGGTGGGGAAGTCCTGCAGCTTGGTGCCGCGCACAGAGGGTGCCGCACAATGCGGAAGTGCAGTATTTTACCTCTGCATATCTTCAGTACTAGGTTAGGAACGCTTAAAAAACAAAAACAAACAAACAACTCTATTTTAGTTTTACAAAATAAAGACAATGGGCACAAGTTTATATGATGTGAATGTTCCCCTTTAAAATCGCTTAATACCTGCTTTTCTTTGTGTCTCCTATATCCTCTTCCTCTACATCCTTGTCTCCTTCTGACCAATGTCTTCCAATGTTATCCAATATGGTTCCGCCTGATTTTTTTTTTTTATAAACCTTTGAGGGTGGGACATATGAATCTCTCCACAAAAAAAAGAGGATTTTAGTCTTACTTGTTAAATCCTTTTCTCTTAGTCCATACAGGTTACTGCTAACTCTGGCTAGGCAATCTACCCCTTTAATTTAGGCAGGAACAATTCTAGCATTGTATGCAGGAGTTGAAGCCAGCCTTTCCTCCTTGGCTGCAGCTAGCCAACCAGCTCCAGTAAGATTTGAGACACTAATTATGGACTAGATAGTAGAAGGGAAAGAAGACTCCTGCGAGCTTGACCCCGAAGGACCCCCACGGTCTGCCACAGGAGAGCCAAGCATGGTCCCTTGACAGGGTGGGAGACCAGTAACCTGTATGGACTAAGAGAAAAGGATTTAACAGGTAAGACTAAAATCCTCTTTTCTCTGTTGTCCAATACAGGTTTCTGGTAACTCTGGGATGTCCAACCACTGAGTTTCCTAGAGGGGGCAAGTAAGGCAAGGACCATGTACAAGGCCCCCAAAGTTACCAGAGCAGATATGACCATCAGATCAGAGATAGCCCAACAAAAAGTGAGTGTCAACAGACACTGAACAGGCGTACAACACCCCAACTGTTACATAGCACACTGAACTAGAGCCAACAGGGCTCATAAGTGAAGGAAGAACCAAGTACCAAAGAAAATCCTAGACAGGAAAGACTACCTCCAGGATCTTCCTCCCAAAGCTGGCATCAGCCTATGCCAGCACATCAACGCGGTAATGCTTCGAAAAGGTGTGCACAGATGACCAAGTGGCCGCCTTGCACAACTGATCAGCAGAGGCCTGATTCTTGTAAGCCCAAGAAGCCCCAAATAGATCTAGCAGAATGAGCTGTGACCTGAAAGGGAACAGGCTTCTTCCTGAGCTTGTAAGCCTTACGAATAGTGGACTTGATAGAGGAAGCAATAGTCACCTTGGATGCAGGTCTTCCTGCCCTGGGACCCTAAGGAATGACTAACAGTGCATCAGATTGCCTGATAGACTTGGCGTGATGTACATAAAACTTGAGACAACGCACCACATCTAACAAGTGGAGATCCCTCTCCTTGTCAGAGGTGGGGTCAGGGCAGAAAGAAGGCACCACAATCTCCTGATTGATGTGGAACTCTGAAACCACCTTCGAAAGAAACTCCTGAGAAGTGCGAAGCACCGCCATATCCTTGTGAAACACCAAAAAGGGTGGTTTACAGGACAGAACATGCAACTCCGTGACACAGAGAACAGAGACAAGTGCCATGAGAAAGGACATTTTCCACGTTAACATGCGTAGGGGAATGGTAGCCAAAGACTCAAAGGGAGGGTGCTGAAGAACGCCCAAAACCTAGTTAAGATCCCACGGAGGAGCGGGATTCTTAAAGACAGGACGAGTATGAGCAACTCCCTGAAAGAAAACCTTGACATCAGGAAGAATGGCAATGCACCTCTGAAAGAAAACAGAGAGAGCAGAAGTCTGAACCTTAAAAGAACTCAGACTGAGACCCTTATCCACACCGTCCTGCAAGAAGGCCAGGACCATAGGCAGATCAAATTCCTGAGACAGGTCCCTATCACCACACCAAGATAAAAAGGTTGACCAGACAGGATGGTAAGCCTTAGAAAAAACAAGTTTGTGGGCACTAACCATAGTAGCCACCACGCCAGAAGAAAAACCTTTCTTCTTTAGTATTGAGGATTCAGTTTCCAACCCATCAAAGCTAGACGATGAACATCCTCCTTCCGCAGGTAACCCTGTAGAAGAAGATCCGGATGGCAAGGGAGCCAGAATGGCTCTGCCACTGACAGATCCAGGAGCTCCGGAAACCATGCCAGTCGAAGCCAGTATGGAGCAATCAGAATGACTGGGCAGCGTTCCAGTCTCAATTACCGCAACACCCTCTGCAACATGGGGAGGGGAGGAAAGATGTAAGCCAGAGGAAATAAAGAAATTGACATGGCATCCACCGCTATAGCTAGAGGATCCCTCCAGCGAGAGCAGAACCTAGGAACCTTCCAGTTGTGTCTTGTCACCATCCAGTCAATGCAAAGAAGACCCCACTTCTGAACAATGAGGTTGAACACCTCTGGGTGCAGCTCCCACTCGCTGCTGTCCACTGTGTGTCGACTGAGGAAGTCCGCCATGACATTGTCTACACCAGGAATGTGCACTGCGGATATGGCAGGAACGTGTTCTTCTGCCCAGGACAAAATAGCCTTGACCTCTAGCCAAGCAGTGAGACTTCTTGTTCCTCCCTGATTGTTGATATAAGCCACTACTGTGGCATTGTCGGACTGTACCCGGACTGGGCAGTCTTCCAGCTGGGGTGTCCAATGAAGAAGGGCATGAAATATCGCCCGAAGCTCCAACACGTTGATGGGAAGGAGAGATTCCTCCAAAGACCACCGACGCTGAGCACTCAGGCGACCCAGGACCGCTTCCCAGCCGGAGAGGCTGTCATCCGTCGTCACTGTCATCCAGAAGGATACCAGGAAGGACTTGCCCTTCAACAGATTGGAGATGTCGAGCCACCACGAACAAACTCAGTTCCGCGTGAAGAGGAAGGGATACTGACATCTCCAGAAGGTCCGGCTGACTCCTGCACACCTGGATCACAAACCTCTGGAGTTCCCTGGTGTGAGCCATGGCAAATGGGACCGCTTCTATTGTGGAGATGAATGTCCCCACTAGAGAGGACAGCTTCTTGGCTGGAACTGAGTATCGAAGAGCAGGCCCAGGAAGACCAGACACTGGGATGGGACAAGATCCAACTTGTCCATGTTGATGATCCACCCGTGATGGGTGAGTGCATGAATGCAGTCCTGAACCTGCTGATGAAGAAGAGCCAAAGAAGGTGCCTTCAGAAGCAGGTCATCCATGTATGGAGTGACTTTGATGCCGTTGCGTTGTAGGATGGATACTAAGGCTCCCAGGACACAATTGAAGACTTGAGGGGCTGTAGTCAGACCAAAGGGAAGAGCTGAAAACTGAAAGTGCCCTTGGTCGCAGGCAAATCTGAGATACTGCCGGCTCTCTGGATAAATGGCGATATGTAGATACGCATCCTGAAGATCCAGAGAGGCAAGGAATTCCCCCGGGGACAGATCAGCAATCACCGTCCTTAGGGACTCCTGGTGATAATGAGTCCTGAACACAAAGGAATTGAGATCCTTCAAATCCAAAATGGGACGACAACCGCCGTCCTTCTTGGAGACCTCAAAGAGATTTGAGTAAAAACCCATAACTCTGTCCTGAACTGGAAACGGCTCTAGAACATCCTTGTCCAGAAGGGCCTGGATAGTGCCATTGAACAGACGTCGTTTCTCTGCGCCCTGGGGCGTATGAGAAGGAAAAAAGTGAAAAGGAGGAAGAGAGACAAAAGGGATCCTGTATCCTTCCACCACCACCTGTAAAACCCAGGGGACCGCCACTGAATCCTCCCAGACTCTGTGGTAGTGACGCAGATGGCCACCCACAGAAGAGTGGGGACCTGGGTTTGGTGAGTCATTCTGAAGAAGGCTTGAAAGCCTTAGGGTTGGAGAAGATCTCGGTCTTCTGTTGCTGTTTGGCCTTGGAGGAGGTACGTGGAGCTGAGGGAATCGCCTGGTTTGCCGGACGTGTCTCAGTTTGAAAAGAACGAAAATACGATTACGCTTGAGAGGCGCTTTCTTCCTGGGGACCAAAGGCAGAAGTGTACTTTTACCCCCTGTGGCCTCACTAATCAGCTCCTTAAGATCTGGCCCAAACAATGATGTGCCTTGTGTCAAAGATACCCAGAAAAGTTCAGGAGTCAGTACGGTATAGTTAATGCAATTTTATTGACAAAATGAACAAATAAATATATACATATATACATACAAAGGTACAGGCAAAGGGTTAAAGCCAGCAACCCTGCTATCAGAAATAATAGGATGCAAGGTTAAACCTCAGTGCTAGAGACTAGGCCTTAGCCACTAGTAGTCTCAGCTGGAGCCAGGAACAGTAGCAGGAATGCAGGATCTTGATCCGACGTAGCAGGTGTATCGAATCAAGCCTGCAGTCAGTAGGGAGCGATATCTGACTCACTCCTGCAGTCAGAATGGAGCGAACTCTGACTCACGCCTGCAGTAAGAATGGAGCAAACTCTGACTCACGCCTGCAGTCAGAATGGAGCGAACTCTGACTCACGCCTGTAGTCAGAATGGGAAATAGTTAGCTAACTCGCCTGCAGTCAGTACTAAGCTGGGTGTCTGCTAGGTACAAGGAACAAACGTAAGAGTAGTCAGACAGAGCCACAAGTCAGCACCAGAGGGGGTAGTCAGACAAGCCAGGTCATACACAGTTCAGGTAGTCATCCAGAGCCACAGGTCTGCACCAGGTTGGATGGAAGACTAGCCAGGTCATACACAGAGCCCAAGGTAATAGAACTGCTATGAATAACAACGCAAGGGCAACTGAGTCAGGACTCAGGTAGGAGGAGCAGCTCAGAGGGAGGAAGTAGGTAGGAGGAAGTAGGTAGGAGGAGACTACAGGAAGCAAACACATAAAACAGAGGCCTGCTGCATGCTTGAAGCCTCGGGTCTGTAGATGACGCTAAGCTGTAACACCTTGAAAAGGCAAGGAGAGCAAGGCTTTCTTAAAAGCGGTGTCAGCAGAGCAGATCTTGAGCCAAAGAGCTCATCTGGCAACCACAGACATGGTGGAAACCCTAGCCAGCAAACGGATGGCATCAAATCAGGCAGCAGAAACATAATGGGGACCTCAGAAATGTTGGCAAGAAGGCGCAACATATCTGAAGTAGGAGCACCCTGATGGACAGCCAGGGTGAGTTGTTCAGTCCAGACCACAATGGCCCGGTTAACCCATGCCGCAGTGAACGCTGGACGCATGGCGGTACCAGCAATGGCAAAAATGGACTTGAGGGAAACCTCAAGTTTCTTGTCAGTCCAGTCTTTCAGAGTGGAGGTGTCAGAAACTGACAAGGCAGTAGACTTAGATAGCCTGGAAATAGGAGCATCCACTGAGCAAGCGCCGCCTCAGAAAAGGGGTAAAGCTTGGCAAATTTCTTGGACACAGAAGGTTTCCTGTCCAGGGATTTCCACTCATCAGACACAAGGCGGTCAAGAGTGGGGTTAGGTGGAAAACAAGTAAGGGGCTTTTTAGGCTCCTGAAACACATCAGAGGGATCTGAAAAAAACTCCTGAACTAAGTGAATGTTTAGGATAGTCATGACAGCCCTGATCAGGCCCTCAGCTGAGGGCTCAGGATCAGCCTCAAAGGGGTCCCCAAAAAACTGAGAGGAGCCCACAGCAGAACATTCCTCAACATCTGGATCCATTAACAGTTCCTCTTCAGAGGAATCTGATATGTCAGGTACCCCCTGCTGTTTAGGCAGGGAAGATTTGACTGAAGAGGGGGTCTGCCATGAATGAAATACCCCCTGTAAATGGGATGGAAAGAGTTGCAATGTAGACCGAAGGTCCCTAATAGCAGCCTTGAACTCTTGCACCCAAACTGGCTCTAATGCATGGCTGGAGGTCCCTGGAAGAGACTCAGGGACATCAGAACATTCTGGGCATAAATTACCTGAAAATTCTCTAGGTAACCCTGAATGACAAGAGGAGCAATGTGCAGAAGGGGACACAGAGAACCCAGCATCCTTAGTCTTAGGTCTGGCCCCAAGCTCCAACAGATTAGACATTCTCACAGTGTCAAAAAAACTTTATAGTATAAAGAATCACCCAATTAAAGTGTGTAAGATTAAAGTTTCACCCCAGAAATTGCTAAAATACACTTATCTGTCAGTCGAAGGGTTAATCTGCAGAGGAGAGAAGGAGAATCCCAGTCCTGCGTAGGATACGCGTTCTAGAAAAGGCACAAAATGGCTGCCACGGTGGGAGCCAATCAGTAACGAGCGCACGAAGCAAGCGTTCATGGGAAATGTAGTTTTCCCAGAAAAAGTACCACAACAGTGCCCGAGCCCCCTGAGCCCTCAACACACTTGAAACATGAACTGGATGAAAGAGCAAGGGCAGACAATTAAAATGAGCCATCTCTGAAGTTGCTACATTGAGCGGTTGCAGAGATATGTCCCAGACTGTGCAGTCCCATAGAAGTGAATGGAGCAATGGCATCTATGCAGTAAAGCATGCAAACTTTTTGCAACGTTGAAAAAGTAAAAATAAAATTACATGAAACATCACTACATATATCAATAATAACAGAATAAATAAGAAAGTTGCATTTGAAAAGTGTAATTAGAAATCGAGAAGATAAAAAGGATAATGAGATTTTTTTGTGGAGAGATCCATATGATCCCCCTCAAAGGTTTATTAAAAAAACAATCAGGCGGAACTGTACTGGACAACTTCCAATCGGTTCCAAAGTTTACAAATGGAAAGTCCAAATCTTCTAAAAAGATGTTGGTCAGAAAGAGACTAGGATGTAGAGGAAGAGGATATATGAGACACAGAGAAGCAGGTATTAAATTATTTTAAAGGTGTTTTTAAGTTATTCAAATATCCGTTGAAGAATGACGAGATTAAAATTTTAAAGAAAGGCTTATCCTTTTGTCCCACCAGTAAACCCAATTTATAGTCTCTATTTGTGGATTTGAACAGTTTTGTTTGTAAATTATCATTAAAAGGATTTTTTGCACAGAAAATAAATGAATGAGGGCCAATTCCCCATTATAGTCAACTAGTGTAAAAGCCTGTGTACACGGGCCAAGGTCTGGGTGATGTTAACCCTTTGAGTGCCAGAGGGGTACACAACGCATTGTCTTGCAATGCACTGCGTACCCCTCTGGCACGCAAAGGGTTAAGAGGCCAGTCCTACTCTGCTTCCTGCCGCCGACGCAGTCATGCACTGTAGGGACTGCCCGAAATCACAGAATGCTCCTAGCATTATGTGCCTTCAGGCAGTCTCTACTGCGCATGATGGTTTCTGACAAACATCCTAGCAAATTATTATATAGGATGAGGCAAAGAATGATTCACAGATTTTTGTTTGTGACACTGACATTGTGGACAGGGTTAATGGTGGTGATGTAGTACTTTCACAAAACTTGGAAGAAAGTATAGACAGTAGTTTAAAACCAAAATCTACTTTTTCCCAATTCAGTCCAAAGGATGTTTTGTGGAGACATTCCAGACATTAGTTATGAAACATTTTAGATATATGGTAGAGAAACAGGAATATAGTTATTTTACCAATCTGTCAAATAGCGAATGGAAAGCAATGGAATCTTAAACAAATAACAGATATAGTTATTAAACAGGAAGATAAAGGGGGGGGGTGTAATTTTAGATAAATCAGAATATGTTAAAGAAGCATATAGAATTCTTAAGGATGTAGAATATTATGAGGTACTGTCCAAGGATCCCTTGGAAGATTATAAACTAGCTTTTAGTCATCTTGTTGAACAAGCATATATAGACAACTTATTGACTAAGAAAGAGAGGAAATTCCTTTATGTAAGAGATCCAAAATAGGCTTATTACGATCATCTGTCTAAAGTACATACAGATATGGTAAATCCACCAGGTAGGTCCATAATCTCTGGCATAATTTCTCTGACTTCAAATTTATCAGAATTCATTGATTTTCATGTGCAGAAACATGTAGTCAATCTCAAATCATATTTAACCCATTAGCGACCCTTGACGTACCAGGACCGTCAAGGGTAAATTTGCTTTACGGACCAGTGATGGTCCTGGTACGTCAAACGTTAAATGGTAGCAGCGCGCCGCAGTGCATGCTGCTACCATTCATTCCAGGCTGAGACTGAGCGGTCCAGTACCGGACCATTCAGTCTCAGCCCCTGTCAGTTGTGCCAGGTCATGTGATCGCTGCATCAGCGATCACATGTACCGGCATTCTAAATCAATGAATGAGGCAGCGCTACTTACTACCTCTAGTGTATCCTCTCTGCCAGTGCATCCCTTACATCAAAGTAAGTGACAGAGAAGCAGAGAGGAGACACCTAGTGGAAATAAAAAATGCAGCAGCTGGGGGTGTTAACCCCTTCACTGCTGGTGCAGGAGGATGGCTGGATGCAGGTCAATTTCTGACCTTCTAAATACATTTTTTTTTTTTTTTTTTAATAAAAACAACACACTTTTTTTTTTTTTTACAAATAAATATTTAATTTTTAAAAAAAACATCTCAAGAAACAAAATTGGAAGTGTGATTGTTATGGAGCCATGTAATACACTTACACACGCCTCCAAATGTAATGAACA
The DNA here is from genome assembly GCA_037306005.1 of Rhinophrynus dorsalis. NCBI lineage: Eukaryota > Metazoa > Chordata > Amphibia > Anura > Rhinophrynidae > Rhinophrynus > Rhinophrynus dorsalis. The sequence continues at coordinate 94,484,556 of CM074725.1, read as the reverse complement.
AAAAAGTGGGAAAATAGGGTGGGAAAAAGAGACATGGGGATTTTCACACAGGGGGGACAAAACTGCGCATTTTGTAGGTATGACTGACTGGTCATACCTTTCATGCAGTCTCCATAAAAATTTAACCCTTTGCGCCCAATTGATCCCAAGAGAAAAAACAAAAATGGTGGGGGTTTTTACATTTTTTTTTTACCTTTTTCTTTAATTTTAATAAAGTAAAAGGTGGGTTATCCATATAAGTGGGGTATCAAAGGAAAGCCCTATTTGTTTGTAAAAAAAACAGTATATCATTTATGGGGGTGGAATAAAAGCCTAAGAGGGAAAACACTGTTGAACAAAGACATAGTCAAGGGGGGCATGGCTGACCATCGAGAAGAATGGCCGCTTGATCTCAGAGCTCCGCTGCCTCCCTGGTCTTGCCCTGTAATTAGCGCACCTTTAGCTACTATGGTTCGCAGGAAGAGGGGACCTGTTGCAGTCTCCACCCCTGGGGGTAAGGGGAAGACCCCCACTTCTTTGCTCAGAGCCTTCTTCCAGTCTCAGGCTTCGGAAGTTTCCCCGATGGCGGGGGATGAAACTGTGGCCTCTCCAGCCTGTTCTCACTCTACGAATGACAACGCATTGGATCGCTCCCCGGAGGTCTTAAGTGACAGTGATCCTCAGATCTCGGGACATACTATTTTTTCCTCTGCACCGTGGAGGACTGATTTTCAGACGCTCATCCAGGAAATTAAAACTACAGTCCAGGACGAGGTCTCTAAACTGCGTACAGATCTAAAGGGCCTGGAGACGCGAGTGGTGGCACATGAAGAGGCCTCTGGTCTACATTCTCGCAAGCTTCAGGTTGTTTCCCAGATCTCAGCTCGTCATTCTATCTACTTGGCGGACTACCGACGGCGGATCGAGGATCTGCACAACCAGGGGAGACGCAATAACATCCGCGTCCGCGGTTTTCCTGAGGCCCAGGCTGGTGAGATTGAAGATATACCCCAACTCCTACTTACCATTTTCAATGCCATGCTAGGCCGCCCACCGGATTCTCCTATGTCACTAGTTCGGGCCCATCAGGCCCTGCGCCCTAGAGGCCCTCCTGAGAGTACCTCCCGGGATATTGTTTGCTGCTTGGTAGACTTTATCTTAAAGGAGCTGATTATGCGGAGGGCAAGAGAACTGGGCTCGTGGTCCCACGACGGACATGCCATAACCTTTTTCCAGGACCTATCGGACTTGACGTTACAGTCGCGGCGTGCCTTGAGACCCCTGACATCTTTGCTTCAGCAACGCAATATTTGCTATTATTGGGGCTACCCCTTTGCCTTAACGGTCCGAATGGGTGACGATTCCTTCACATTACAGTATTTTCATGAACTCCCTGGCTTTTTGGAGGACTTGGGATTCCCGGACCTACAGATCCGTGACTGGAGCGTCCCTGACCAGAGGAGACCCCTTGGGCAGAGGAATAGACGTGGGGCTCGGGACTCGGGGAGGTCCGGGCCGATCCAGTCTCCCACTGCTCCCCGAGGTCGGAGGGATGTTGAGATAGAGGAATAACTGTTTCTGCTACTGTGCTGTTTTTGGTAGCCCACATGGCTATCCAGCTGGCCATTGGCTTGACTTACACATGCTACTGTATGCTGAGACTCCCCTTCTCCTCCCTTCTGTTTATTATATAGTGCACCAATCTTTCTGCTGTGCCTCTCCTGTCCCCCTTTACCTAACCACCCCCTCTTTCTCCCCCCCCTTTTTTTTTTTTTTTCTCTTACCCTTGTGAGATTCTTTGGGCACTTGACTACATACTTTGGCCTGTCTCATTAATATGTGCTTATATATTGTTTATTGATTTTTATGTATGTCTTTCACATTGGCTCATGGCGGGTTAGGCAGTCGCCTGGAGATCACTCTCTTTGGGGGAGCACTTTTGTCCCCCGAAGTATTCTGTCTTAGGCTCTCCTCTTGGGTGGGAGGGAGTGTTTCATGGGAGTAGAAGGGGTTTGTCTTAGCTCATTGGCTTCTGCCTGGCCCGCCTGAGTTTAGCCCTTTTAAGCCCTAAATTATTATGTTTTGGGGGGGGGGGGGGAGTAGTGACATCCGTTGCTGCTCTCTTCCCATTGTTTGTGGCAGAACTGGGCGGTTGGCCTTTATACGTGAATACTGCTCTTGTTCTCTAATTGCACTTTTTTACCCCTGCTATGATTTGAGTCCTTCTGGAGATTTTGGGGATTCAGATGAGAGCAGGGCTCCCTGTCCTTCTTGGAGTTGGAATTGTTTTGGGTGTCTTGGGTTGGGAGGAATGAGGGAACGGGGGATTAGTTCCCTGTTCTGCGGGATTAGTGCCCTTCATTGATGTTAGTGGTTGGGTGATGCTGGTTTTTGGCCCCATATTATGATTATTGCCTTCATTGGCTCCGTTCAAGCTTCCTAGTAACTTTTACTGACTCATGTGCATTTCTGTAGACCTTATAGGGAGGTAGTACACTCTACTTTACCTTTACCGAATTCTGCTCCACTACAATTATTTATCTGTTGTTACCCCTCTGTGTGTGTTTTTTGTGTCTGTGGTGTGTGCCCCCCCCTCTCTCCCCCCCCCCCTCCCCTCCTTTTTTTTTTTTTTTTTTTTTTTCTTTTCCCCTTCCTCTCCACTCACCCATTGTCCCCATGGCGGGTGGCTCCTCGTTTGTCCCTTCAGACCTTCGAGTCTTCACCCTTAATGCTAAGGGACTGAATGTCCCTGAAAAACGGTTGCATCTCCTACGTGAACTTCGTACCCTTCGTGCTTCTGTTGCCTTCATTCAGGAAACACATTTTCGCGGCTCTTCCCCTCCCCGTTTGATATCTAGGGACTACCCCCTTTGCTATTGTAGCTCTGATCCTTCTGTTAAACATAAGGGTACGGCTATCCTTCTTTCACGGCATCTGCCCTTTGTTGAGGAGGGATTTCTTCGGGATTCTGAGGGGCGATATGTTTTTCTCAAGGGCAAAATCGCTGATACTACATACACCTTCGCTTCGCTTTATCTGCCGAATGTTTGACAACACGTTCATCTTGCCGCAATGCTTGCGACTCTCCGTGATTTTCAGGAGGGCTTCACAATCTTAGGTGGTGATTTTAATATTGCCTTGGATCCGACTTTGGATACTTCTTCAGGTTCCTCTAGCATGCCACGGTTTGTGCTACGGCAAATTAAAAAGTTGCTGTTTGACCATCAGTTGGTAGATTGTTGGAGGGCATTACACCCAGAGGACAGAGACTACAGCTTCTATTCGGCGCCTCATAATCGCTACTCACGTATCGATTATGTCTTTGTATCTCATTAACAGATGAGAGTTGGTACCGTGTTAGCCGTATAAATACAGGAGGCATATATAGTTTTTGATACCTTTTATTGGCTAACTAAGCAGATTTAAATGCAAGCTTTCAAGACCTTAGGTCTCTTCCTCAGGCATGTTATACAGATAAATATGAAAACATCTCTCTTAAATACAAGTACACATCACATTGTTTAGCATGGAAATCAGATAACAGAATGCAGTCCAGATCCAGATATCTTTGATCAGTCAATGGTAAATTGCACTCTTCCTCTGAGGCTTTAGAGGTATTTACGATGCTCTTGGGTCTGTGGAAAGGTCAGTCAACTACCAGGTGCTGTAGGCTTTTGCTTAGAAATTATATTTTGTCATAAATTCCTTATCCCTGTTCAACCCACTACAAATTGCATTAAATTTTAACATTAATTTTACCTCCCATACCTTTCTGTCCCTCTGAGTGCGAAACAGTCCCATCAATACAGTTAATTTAATATCCTTGACACTGTGCCCATTTTGGCAAAAATGTTCTCCCACTGGTGTCTCTGTCTTTTTGTTATTAACACTGGATCTGTGGGAATTAAATCTCCTATGTAGTGCTTGTCCAGTTTCTCCCACATACAGAGCTGTTGGGCATTTTGCACACATGATAAGGTATATTACATTGGATGATTTACAGGTGAAGGTACCATTGATCTTATGGTGTAACTGGGTGTTTGGAATTGGTATGTTGTCCGTGGTGTAAATGTGTGCACACGTTTCACATCTCTTTTGTAGGCAGGGAGATGTGCCATTTTTTGTATTTTTACTCAGGGCACTCCTCACCATCAGTTGTTTCAAATTTGGAGGCTGTCTGAATGAGAGTAAGGGAGGCTGTGGGAATATGTTCTTGAGTCTTTCATCTGTATGTAATTTCTTTTGAAGTTCTCTTGAAATTTTGCGTAGCACTTCAACCTGGGGGTGGTAAGTGACCACCAGTGGCACCCGGTTTCCCTTATGTTGTTCTTTGTAGTGTAACAGATTTTTTCTTGGTATTTGGGTAGCCTTCTGTATCTGACTGTCAATAATACTTGCGCTGTAACCGTGTTTTATAAAGTCTCCTCTGAGTTCCTGGAGGTGCTTGTCACGGTCCATCCTGTCAGAACAGATGCGGTGGTATCTGATGGCCTGGCTGTATATGATGGAGTTCTTTGTGTGTTTTGGATGGAAGCTATTGCTTTTCAGGTATGTTGGTCTGTCTGTTGGTTTGCGGTATAGGGATGTGTGGATGGGGTTTTTCTGAATACTGATAGTTGTGTCAAGGAAGTTAATGCTTGTGCGTGAGTGACTGAGTGTTAGGTTGATATTGGGGTGGAATGTATTGTAATTCTCATGGAATTTGAGAAGTTCCTCCTCACTGGCGGTCCAGATGATAAGAATATCATCTATGTAGCGGAGGTAGACCAGGGGTTTAATCTGGCAGGTGGACAGGAAGTCCTCTTCCAATTTTGTCATAAACAGGTTGGCATATTGTGGTGCCATTCGGGTACCAATTGCAGTCCCCATTTTCTGAAGGTAGAGGTCCTATCCAAACTTGAAGTAATTGTGGGTGAGAATAAACTGTATGAGTTTTGTTACCGGTTCCATGGGTGTGTTATTTTGTTCCAGATATCCCTGGCATGCTGCTATGCCATCTGTGTGTGGAATGTTGGTGTAAAGGGATTCTACATCCATGGTGGCCAGGATGGTGCTCTCTGGAATTGGCCCCAAGTCAGCTAATTTGTTTAGAAGATCCGTGGTGTCCTGAAGGAAGCTGGGTGTTTGTTTTACAAGGGGTTTCAGGGTATTTTCTACCCAGCCAGATATATTCTCTGTGAGTGTACCAATCCCTGAAATTATGGGTCTTCCTGGGTTTCTTTCCTTGTGTATTTTTGGTAGCATGTAGAAGGAGCCTATTTTTGGATCTGTTGGTATTAGGGGCCTTATCTGTTCTTCAGTGTTGGAGGGCAGTTCTATTATGATCCTGTTAAGTTGTTTTGTATAATTTTTTGTGGGATCTTCTTGTAATTTTGCATAATATCTTTCATCAGAGAGTTGTCTATTTGCTTCTTGAATGTAGTCCGCAGTGTTCATTATAACAACAGCTCCTCCCTTGTCTGCAGGCTTAATAATAATGTCCTGGTTATTCTTAAGTGACTGTATGGCTTTTTGTTCCTTTTGGGTTAGGTTGGGTGCTGGTTCACATTGTCTTTCCAGTATTTCTGTAGTGACTCTGTTCCTGAAACTCTCTATGTATCTGTCCAGTGTGGGGTTACTTCCTGGTTTTGGAGTCCAGGTGGATCTTTTTGTGGGTGCATTGATGTAGTGATGTAGCTCTGTGGTGTTATAATTATTATCCATCCTGTCATGGAAGAATTCCTTGAGTCTGAGTTTTCTGAAAAACTCCTACATGTCACTGCAGAGTGTTACCCTGTCCACAGGTTTAGTGGGACAGAATGACAGGCCTTTTGAAAGTACAGATATTTCCTCTCTGCTTGGCTTATATTTGGAAAGGTTCACAACGCAGTTCTGTTCCGGTTGATTTACAGATTCTGCTGGTAAACCTGCTTTGCACCTCAGTCTCTGTAGTTTCTTCCTCTTGGTGTTGATGAGGAGTGTTTGTAGTTTCCTGTAGTACTGTTTAAGGGCCTGTTGCATGTCCTCAGTGTCTGGTCCAAGCTGTTCCTTTAGAGCTGATATTTCTGCTTGTATCTTTGATTTCCTGTTGTAGCAGATCCCAATAAGGTTGTTGCGTAGCCTCTGGGAACTCCTGGCACATAGTTGCTGTGCAAACCTGCTGTTGTATGTGTCCAGTGTAGGATTTTTCAGCATGAGGCCTTTAGGTATTAAATTTTCCTTTTTGCATGTAGTCAAGAAGAAGATGTCACTATCCAGTTGTGCAAGTTTCTTTAGGAGGTTTCTCATATTCATTTGTGTGCGGTACATTGAGGTATCTTCCATTTTGATAACAGATGAGAGTTGGTACCGTGTTAGCCGTATAAATACAGGAGGCATATATAGTTTTTGATACCTTTTATTGGCTAACTAAGCAGATTTAAATGCAAGCTTTCAAGACCTTAGGTCTCTTCCTCAGGCATGTTATACAGATAAATATGAAAACATCTCTCTTAAATACAAGTACACATCACATTATTTAGCATGGAAATCAGATAACAGAATGCAGTCCAGATCCAGATATCTTATTTATGACAAAATATAATTTCTAAGCAAAAGCCTACAGCACCTGGTAGTTGACTGACCTTTCCACAGACCCAAGAGCATCATAAATACCTCTAAAGCCTCAGAGGAAGAGTGCAATTTACCATTGACTGATCAAAGATATCTGGATCTGGACTGCATTCTGTTATCTGATTTCCATGCTAAACAATGTGATGTGTATCTGGACAGATACATAGAGAGTTTCAGGAACAGAGTCACTACAGAAATACTGGAAAGACAATGTGAACCAGCACCCAACCTAACCCAAAAGGAACAAAAAGCCATACAGTCACTTAAGAATAACCAGGACATTATTATTAAGCCTGCAGACAAGGGAGGAGCTGTTGTTATAATGAACACTGCGGACTACATTCAAGAAGCAAATAGACAACTCTCTGATGAAAGATATTATGCAAAATTACAAGAAGATCCCACAAAAAATTATACAAAACAACTTAACAGGATCATAAAAGAACTGCCCTCCAACACTGAAGAACAGATAAGGCCCCTAATACCAGCAGATCCAAAAATAGGCTCCTTCTACATGCTACCAAAAATACACAAGGAAGGAAACCCAGGAAGACCCATAATTTCAGGGATTGGTACACTCACAGAGAATATATCTGGCTGGGTAGAAAATACCCTGAAACCCCTTGTAAAACAAACACCCAGCTTCCTTCAGGACACCACGGATCTTCTAAACAAATTAGCTGACTTGGGGCCAATTCCAGAGAGCACCATCCTGGCCACTATGGATGTAGAATCCCTTTACACCAACATTCCACACACAGATGGCATAGCAGCATGCCAGGGATATCTGGAACAAAATAACACACCCATGGAACCGGTAACAAAACTCATACAGTTTATTCTCACCCACAATTACTTCAAGTTTGGACAGGACCTCTACCTTCAGAAAATGGGGACTGCAATTGGTACCCGAATGGCACCACAATATGCCAACCTGTTTATGACAAAATTGGAAGAGGACTTCCTGTCCACCTGCCAGATTAAACCCCTGGTCTACCTCCGCTACATAGATGATATTCTTATCATCTGGACCGCCAGTGAGGAGGAACTTCTCAAATTCCATGAGAATTACAATACATTCCACCCCAATATCAACCTAACACTCAGTCACTCACGCACAAGCATTAACTTCCTTGACACAACTATCAGTATTCAGAAAAACTCCATCCACACATCCCTATACCGCAAACCAACAGACAGACCAACATACCTGAAAAGCAATAGCTTCCATCCAAAACACACAAAGAACTCCATCATATACAGCCAGGCCATCAGATACCACCGCATCTGTTCTGACAGGATGGACCGTGACAAGCACCTCCAGGAACTCAGAGGAGACTTTATAAAACACGGTTACAGCGCAAGTATTATTGACAGTCAGATACAGAAGGCTACCCAAATACCAAGAAAAAATCTGTTACACTACAAAGAACAACATAAGGGAAACCGGGTGCCACTGGTGGTCACTTACCACCCCCAGGTTGAAGTGCTACGCAAAATTTCAAGAGAACTTCAAAAGAAATTACATACAGATGAAAGACTCAAGAACATATTCCCACAGCCTCCCTTACTCTCATTCAGACAGCCTCCAAATTTGAAACAACTGATGGTGAGGAGTGCCCTGAGTAAAAATACAAAAAATGGCACATCTCCCTGCCTACAAAAGAGATGTGAAACGTGTGCACACATTTACACCACGGACAACATACCAATTCCAAACACCCAGTTACACCATAAGATCAATGGTACCTTCACCTGTAAATCATCCAATGTAATATACCTTATCATGTGTGCAAAATGCCCAACAGCTCTGTATGTGGGAGAAACTGGACAAGCACTACATAGGAGATTTAATTCCCACAGATCCAGTGTTAATAACAAAAAGACAGAGACACCAGTGGGAGAACATTTTTGCCAAAATGGGCACAGTGTCAAGGATATTAAATTAACTGTATTGATGGGACTGTTTCGCACTCAGAGGGACAGAAAGGTATGGGAGGTAAAATTAATGTTAAAATTTAATGCAATTTGTAGTGGGTTGAACAGGGATAAGGAATTTATGACAAAATATAATTTCTAAGCAAAAGCCTACAGCACCTGGTAGTTGACTGACCTTTCCACAGACCCAAGAGCATCGTAAATACCTCTAAAGCCTCAGAGGAAGAGTGCAATTTACCATTGACTGATCAAAGATATCTGGATCTGGACTGCATTCTGTTATCTGATTTCCATGCTAAACAATGTGATGTGTACTTGTATTTAAGAGAGATGTTTTCATATTTATCTGTATAAAATGCCTGAGGAAGAGACCTAAGGTCTTGAAAGCTTGCATTTAAATCTGCTTAGTTAGCCAATAAAAGGTATCAAAAACTATATATGCCTTTTGTATCTCATTATCACTTACCTCTACTCCGTTCCGCTTCTTATGGAGTCTTGTCGTGGTCCGATCATGCTCCACTTCGGGTCTCCTTTACTTCTCCTCTTACTCGCCCTGCTCACTGTTCTTGGAGGCTTAACGAATCCCTACTATCACAAGAGAGTGTTCGTAAATCGACAAAGACACTCCTGACTGACTACTTCTCAGACAACACTTCGGAAGAGGTGGCCGAGTTGACAGTTTGGGAAGCCCATAAGTGTGTGGTTCGGGGCCATCTGCTCAATCTGTCTTCAGTGGCCAAGAAGGAACGCTTGCGTAGGCTTCGCGACCTTTATACGCAAATTGCCTCTCTGGAGAGATCACATAAACAATACCAGAGACCGGAGGTTCTACAGCAGCTTTTGACGTTGAGACGTGAATTGGCGTCCGTCCTTGCACATCAAGCCCATCTTCACTTTCGGAAACTGAAGGCCCTATTCTATGAACATGGTGATAAGCCAGGGAAGTATTTGGCCAGGGCTTTACGTCGCTGTCGGCGACTTACGTAAATTTCTAGAATTAAGAGTCCTAAGGGACTTACACGCCTTCTTCCTTCAGACATTGCATCTGAATTTGTCTCTTATTTTTCAGATCTCTATAATTTAAGACGGACACCCGCTGATTTGGCTCTCCCAGTCGGAGAGTCGGCTTACGTGAGTCGCCATCTACGTCTTCGATTGCGGCCTGAAGATTCGGAGCTCCTGGAGCGCCCTATTTCCTTGACAGAGCTGGCCCTGGCCATTCGGGACTCTAAAGCCGGGAAATGTCCAGGTCCAGATGGACTCCCGCTTCTCTACTATAAGCAATTTCAGGAGATCTTGGGTCCTCACTTGGTCTCTGCTCTCAACTCAATATTGGAGGGTTGTGCGATTCATCCACACACCCTATCTGCCACTATTTCCCTCATCCCTAAGGAGGGTAAGGATCCTGAGGTTTGTAGTAGTTATCGACCCATTTCCCTCTTAAATGCGGACCTAAAGCTGTTCTCGAGGATTTTGGCCTCTCGTCTGGCCCCTTTTGTGCCTCATTTGGTTCACCCGGATCAGGCGTGCTTTGTTTGGGGGTGGGAGTCCAGGGACTGTACTATCCGTGCATTGAATTTGATACAGTGGGCTCGGGGCTCATCTACTCAGTTGGTTCTTTTGTCAACGGATGCGGAAAAGGCCTTCGATCGCCTGGACTGGAATTTTATGCTCGAAGTCTTGAAGCAAATTGGCCTTGGTCCCCAAATGCTTGCTTGGGTGTCGTCCCTGTACTCTCACCCCTCTGCTAGGGTTCGAGTCAATGGTGCTCTGTCTGAGTCTTTCCATATCTCTAATGGAACACGGCAGGGATGCCCCCTATCACCGCTGTTATTTATTTTGGCCCTCGAACCTTTTCTAGAAGCAGTTCGAACTAATACTGATATTCGGGGCCTCCTGGTGCAGGGTACTCATCATAAGGTTTTGGGTTTTGCCGATGACCTACTGTTTCTGATTACTTGCCCTAGGTTGTCTATACCGGTCTTGACCGGGAATTTCGGGAGTATGGCGAGTTGGCGAATTTTAAGCTAAACACCTCTAAGTCGGAAATTTTGAATATCAACTTGCCGGCTTCAGAGGTACAGTCCTTGTCAGCCTCTTTCCCTTTTAAATGGTGCCGTAATCAGCTTCAATATTTGGGAGTGTTCTTGGTCAGTGACTTATCTCGCCTTTATTCTTTCAATTTCCTTCCGTTTCTATCCTCCTTACGCTTAGGGCTCCGGGCTTGGACCCCGCTGTGTGTTTCCTGGTTTGGCCATATCAACGCCCCGAAAATGAATGTCCTTCCTCGCTTGCTTTACCTTTTTCAGACTCTACCAATTCGTATTCCCGTGGCATTCTTCACCTCTCTTCGATTCTTATGGTTAAGGTTTTTGTGGGCTCGGAGATGATCTCGCTTTAGCTATCATGTTCTTCAGCGTCCTAAATCTTTTGGTGGCATGGCATTACCCTGTCCGCGTACTTATTATCGTGCATGTCATTTACAGCGTATTATGGAGTGGACGTTTCACCCACCTCAGAAGCTTTGGATCAATCTAGAGGGTGCTACTTTAGACGTTTCCCTACGGGTTCTGCCCTGGCTATCGCCTTCCCATGCTAGGTCACTTTCTAGAAATCAGACTCTGGTTTCTGCTACAGTTGCTACTTTTCATGGTATGCTTTGCCATTTTCGACTCACTACTTTCCCGTCCCCGCTTACGCCGCTGCGTCAGAACCCTGATTTTCCACCTGGCCAAGACTCTGGCTCCTTTTTAGGTTCCTCACAGGATGAGTTTCCGTGACTTTCGTCATTTTTGGGAGAGACGGGTGAACTTCATTCCCTGCAAGAAATTTTGCCTCATAGGGTATTGATGGCCCTTGACTGCTTTTATTATGGCCAGCTGAAATCATTTGTTCTCGCTCTTCCGCAATCTCGGAATTTGCTCCAACCCTGCACTCCCTTTGAGGAGTTGTGTTTGGGAGAGGCACTTCCTCCTCATAGTGTCTCAATACTCTATCGTTTGCTCCTCTCTCTCGGTGATTTGTCCTTTCCTGCTTTCGCTCGGAAGTGGGAGGTCTCTCTGCAATCTACGTTTAGTGATGCTCAGTGGAAAAAGATCTTTGAACTGACCCATAAATGTTCCTTGTCTACTAAGGCCCAGGAGACGTCTTATAAATTACTCACCCATTGGTACCGCACCCCGGCGCTTTTGCATTCTTTTTCCCCTGGGACTCCGGATATTTGTTGGCGTTGTAATGCTGCCCCTGGCACCTTGCTGCACATTTGGTGGGATTGTCCTCTCATCATTCCTTTTTGGTCCCAAATCCATGCACTTTTGGGGAAGTTTTCTGACTCCCCTCCTCCTTTCCTTCCAGCTCCTCTTCTGCTCCATCACACCTCTTTACCTATTGCGGTTTATAAGAAATCGGTGATCAGACACTTGCTGAATGAAGCTAAAGCCCTTATCCCTTTACACTGGGGTAAGCCGTCACCTCCGACGATTCCAGAGTGGATTGCCAGAGTTGAGGCCACGCGTGGCCTTGAGAAGCTCGCTTTGACGGCCGAAGGTCAAAGAGACCGGTACATTGCCACTTGGTTGCCTTGGATGTTGTTTCTCGAGGCCCCAGAGACGCGGGTTTATTTAGATCAAACTGTTTCATGACTCACGTGATCACTCTGTCTGTGATATTCCTTGGACCTCTTGGTGGAGACACCCTGGTGTTGGGACGGTGGTGGGTTGATCCCCCCTCCCCCCCCCCCTTTTTTTATTATTTTTTTGTTGTCTGTGTCTACCCTTCCCTTCTTTTGTTGTCTTCTGTTTTTCTCTCCTGTTTTAACACTTTTTATTCCTGGGGACTCTGGGACTTCCTTCCTCTGACTCTCTTTTTTGTGGAGCTCGGAGGGGATGATGGACAGGGATCCTGAGCTTTGAACGACGCCTTTGGGCCTTTGTTCTGTAGGTTTTATACATCTCGTTTCTTCATGTTTTATATTGACCATACCTTAATGCTGTGATGTTACTGTTTGCCCTCAAAATGTGAGATATTTCGAGTCATTATTTCTCTCTGTTTATTCTTTTTTTAATTGTACATTGTGGTGTATTTGTCGATGTATTTCCCTCCCTTTGTCTTTTCTTTCTTTTATTTGTCTATTGTAATATTGAAAAACTTTTTTTTTATAACTTGAGATTTATTGAAAAGACATGGTCAAAAAGGTCAGAATTGCTCCGGTCCTTAAGTCAAATCCACCTCTGATTTTCCCGGTCCTTAAGGGGTTAAAAGACACAACTGCGTTTTTAGAAATATGTAAAGGAATCATTTGAGAACCACACTATACGTGGGCTTCTTTCAATGTTCTTTCATTGTATTCCAACAATGTTGCATACCCCTCTGGCACTCAAAGGGTTAAAAGCAGTTGAGTTATTTTTGACAGAGGACTATTTAATGCCAGGGAAACAAATACATTTTCTCTTAAAGTCCATAGAATTCATACTTACCCACAACTGCTTCACATTTAATGACCGATATTTCCTACAAAAGAAATGGACGTCAATGGGAACCAAGTTTTTGCCCAGTTACGCTAATTTAGTGATGGGTTGGTTTGAAGAAAAATATATATTGAACTCCAACCCCCATGGGCGCAAAGTTGGTCCTCCACAAAAGATATATAGATGACATCATAATCATATGGCGAGGTGAAAAATCCCATATTGATGATTTTTGTAATTATGTTAATAGAAATGAGTTGGGTTTCAGATTTACTATGAATAAGGGTAATAGTTCAAATAGTATGAAATTTCTGGATATTATCTTAGAGGGACGTCTCAATCAATACGAGAACTTTTTTTTTAAAAAAGTAGATACTAATCGCTACTTAAGTTTTAGAAGTAGCCTCTACAGAAATTGGATGACTAATATTCCATATAGTCAGTTTAGAAGAATTAGGAGGAATTGTACCGATATTAGTAATTATGCTAAAGAGTCAAGTGTGTTGATTGAAAGATTTTTAGAAAAAGATTAACCTGAAACGTTAATTTTAGATTCCTATTTCAAAGCTAGAAAGGAAAATAGGGAAGTAATTTTGAATCAAAACAAAAAAATCAATAATAAAAAAGACAAAGAGAAATCTATGTCCAATAGGTGAAATTTACTCACCGATATTTGTGTTTCCTCTGTGTCCTTCCACGGCATACTGTGGGCTTTGGTTCCGCCTCCCAGCTGGGTAGGACCAATTAATTTCTTTTAAATACCGCTTGCTACCTCACCTCTGCAGTTATACAGTTGACCAAGGTGAAAGATACAAGAGGTTAGAGATAGCCAGACCAGAATACATTGTCATACAGTAGCAGGTAAGTTGAAAGACGTGGAACTGATACAGATACCGTAATACCCTTGGGAGGGTTTCTGTGGAAGGACACAGAGGAAACACAAATATCGGTGAGTAAATTTCACCTTTCCTCTGTGTCCGATCCTGTAACGATTTTTAAGACTCTCAGACCAGTGTGTGAAATAAAACACAATTTTATTAAAATAAGTTAAGGCAGAAGTACGCCCTCTAGTGGCGGTAGATATACACCAGTAGTAAGGACTAGTAGATACAATTGTAAATGCACAAATGAATTATAGGTACAATTACACAGCAGTAGAATTGCATATACCCACAGAGGGTTAAGTGCTTGATAACAGTCAGTCTCAGATGTGGATGTTTGGAATGCCCAGGGTGTTATTAGGCTGTGCTGGAGACCAAGGTCATCACAGGCTGGATACAGGACTGCCTCGCCACGGTGTTCAGTAAGAAGAAGCACAGGAGTCCACGTAGCCCCCTCGGGCATACCTACTGGAACTGCTTCAACTAGTGCAAGTGCAAATAGCCCCCACGGCTTGAATGGAACCGGCCTGCAATGCGAGAGCTGCCAAGCCTCCTCAGACTTAACCGGACACTGGGATAAAACACGCTAGAGCCAACAGCCCCACGGGCGTAATTACCGGAATTGCAAATGCTGATGCCTGTGCCTGCCACCACTCGGTATAGCGGAATCGCCCAGTAAACAAGAGAGAGTCTTAGGCGCCCAACCGGCCTAACGGATGTGAATACTCTGCAAGGATGTATGGAGCTGCCGACGGAGAGCGGCCAACTCAGCAGTAGTATCACCGAGAACGAGACTCTTACGGAAGTAGCGAGAGAGTGGAACCCAGGCGGCACTGCTAGGGTTAAATAGCACTTTTACTCGAGGCTTTTCAGCGGTATAGCAAGGCTCTGCAGTGTGAGGGAGGCGCACATACGCACAACTCTGCATAGGTAAATACACTGCACTGATCGGAGTACACCAGGCAAGGCAGTCACACCAAAAGCTGGAACAGCAGATAGAAATGTCGCGGCAGCGACAACTGGAACGCAGGTCACTGTAGAAAGCAGGAGTCGATCTTCAGAGCAGGAAGTCAGCCAGGCCGGGTCAGAGCACGCAGGAGGTAGTCATACAAGCCGGGTCATACACAAGCAGGAACGTCAGCCAAACCGGGTCAGGATCCAAGGGTGGTAGTCAGACGGGCCGGATCATACACAAACAGGAACACAGGAGAATAGTCAGGACAAGCCGAGTTGGTACACAGGAATCCGGAACACAGGAACAAAGCAACAGTATAACTGGCTCAGAAACACCACGAAAGGGCAACTGACAGATGCGCTAGCCAGGTATAAAAAGGCCAAACCAACACAGCAAATCAGTGTCTGCCACAGATGAGACTGACAGGAATCACAGGCACTGTGATAGTACCCCCCTCTCAAAGACCCCCTCTCCCCGCTCGAGGTCTGGATTTAGAAGGGTATTTGGAGTGAAAGCTGCATAGTAATCTAGGTGCATGGAGGTCCCCTTGATCAACCCAAGAGCGTTCCTCAGGACCATAGCCCTTCCAATGAACCAAATATTGCAGCTTTCCTCTAAATCTCCTAGAATCAATAATGCTCTGTACCTCATACTCTTCTTGGCCCTGGACGTCCACCGGCTCAGGAATCACTGGCGTAGTAGTATAGCGATTGCACACCAAGGGTTTCAGGAGCGACACATGTGACACATGGAACACATTGTGAATGTGCATTGAGGGTGGAAGTTCCAAAGCATAAGAAACCGGATTAATCTTGCGGATAATCTTAAATGGACCGATAAACCGGGGAGCCAGTTTGTTGGAAGGCACTTGTAAATTAAGGTTACTGGATGACAGCCATACCCTGTCCCCAACTTGAAAGGAGACCGCTGGAAGACGTCTGCGATTAGCGTGCCGTTGCTGTCGCCTAAATGACTGACTGAGGGACCTCTGGACCTGTGACCAAATGGAACGAAGCTGTGCCAAATGCTCGTCCAGAGCAGGAATCTGCTGTGCCTGAAAGGAGTCCGGGAGCAGGCAAGGCTGGAACCCATAATTAACGAGAAACGGAGAGCTCCCGGACGATGAATTGACCGCACAGTTTCTGGCAAACTCAGCCCATGGCAACAGGTCAGCCCAATTGTCATGGTGATCAGTGACAAAGCAACGCAGGAACTGCTCCAGTCCCTGATTGGCATGCTCAGCGGCCCCATTCGTTTGGGGATGGTAGGCGGAGGAGAATGACAATTGGATGCCCATCTGGCCACAAAATGCCCTCCAAAACCTAGAAACGAACTGGCTCCCACGGTCGGATACAATCACTCTGGTTACTCCGTGCAGGCGGAACACCTCCCTAGAAAAGACTACAGCCAATTCCTGGGCCGATGGAAGGCCAGTCAGAGGCACAAAATGTGCCATCTTGGAGAATCTGTCGACCACCATAAGGATGAACGTATAACCCCTAGAGGCTGGTAATTCTCCCAGAAAGTCAATAGATATATGAGACCAAGGGCGGTCTCCGTTGGGCACCGGTTGCAGTAAGCCCACGGGGAGATGCCTAGGGGTCTTGGCACGGGCACAGGTGGTACAGGCTGCAGTAAAAGCGGCGCAATCGGCTCTCAAGGTAGGCCACCAAAATAATTGCGAAAGAGACCAGACTAGTTGGTCCCTACCAATATGCCCAGCTGCTTTAGAAGCGTGATAAGTCTCTAACAAACGGACACGGAATGGCATATCTACGAAACACTTCCCCACAGGGGTCTCAGGGGGTGCCCTAGATTGTGATGCCAATATCTCCTCCCCCAGAGGCGAGATAATGGTGGTACAAATAGTGGCCAGAATGCGATCTGGCTGAATGATAGGAACAGGTTCCTCCTCCCTCTCAGTGTCAGAAGCGAACTGACGAGACAACGCATCAGCTTTAATATTTTTTGAGCCAGGAAGATAAGACACTAGGAAATTAAATTGTGACAAAAAAAGTGCCCACCTAGCTTGTCGGGAAGACAGTCTTTTGGCTTCGGAAAGATACGTTAAATTTTGATGGTCAGTAAGGATAAGTACCGGAGTCTGAGTACCCTCCAAAAGGTGACGCCACTCCTTCAGAGCTAGGATAATGACCAGCAGTTCCCTGTCCCCAATCTCATAATGGCTCTGCGCACTGGACAATTTCTTAGAGAAAAAACCGCAAGGCCTCAAGGCGCCACCTCCCACAGGACGTTGGGAGAGTACTGCTCCAACCCCAACCTCAGAAGCGTCAACCTCCAACGTGAATGGCAGGGAGGGATTAGGGTGGGATAGCACAGGAGCAGATGCAAAGGCAGATTTCAGGGTAACAAATGCGGTCTCCGCTGCCTCGGACCACTGAGAGGGAGAAGCGCCCTTATGAGTCAAATCTGACAAAGGTTTAACAATCGTGGAAAAGTTCTGGATGAATTTCCTATAATAGTTCGCAAAACCTAAGAATCTTTGGATGGCCTTTAACCCTTTAGGACGAGGCCATTGCAGGACTGCTGCCAACTTCTCCTGATCCATGGCAATGCCACTTTTTGAGATAACGAAACCCAGGAATGGTACTTGAGATGTATGGAATTCGCACTTCTCTATCTTACAGAATAGCTTGTGCTTGCAAAGTCGGAGCAGGACTTCTGAAACATCTTTGATATGTTGGGAGAGGTTGGCAGAGTGAATTAATATATCATCTAGATATAAGACCACGCAAGACTGGAGCAGGTCTCGTAGAATATCATTAATAAATTCCTGAAATACTGCAGGCGCATTGCATAAGCCAAATGGCATCACCAGATATTCGTAATGCCCTGTTCTGGTATTAAACGCTGTTTTCCACTCGTCACCTTCTTTAATTCTGACCAGATTATAGGCGGCTCGCAAGTCAAGTTTAGTAAAGATCGATGAGCCCTTCAATCTGTCAAACAATTCGGTAATAAGTGGAATCGGATAGGCATTCTTAGGCATAAGCTTGTTCAGCCCACGATAGTCAATGCATGGCCTGAGTTCACCACTTTTCTTTTTCACAAAAAAAATCCGGCACCTGCCGGAGATGTAGATTTCCGAATGATACCCCTCTGAAGGGCATCAGCAATATAGTCCTCCATAACTTTATTCTCCTCACAGGACAGTGGGTAAGTGCTCCCCCTGGGAGGCACCGCACCAGGAGACAAATCAATGGCGCAATCATATGGCCTATGCTCAGGCAATGCGCTGGCCTCTCCTTTACTAAACACGTCACTGAATTGTTCGTATTCAGCTGGCACAGCCGGAGAGGTACACAATATCTTGACAGGTAAGGAGAGACAGTTCTTATTACAGTATTCAGACCAGGAGTTAACCTCACATCTCTGCCAGTCAAATTGGGGATTATGTGCCTGTAGCCATGGGAACCCCAAAATAACTGCATGGTGCGGGGAACGAATAATTTGAAATCGTATCTGCTCTTTGTGACAAGCCCCCACAGTCATTGTCACTGGAATAGTTTCAAGCGTAATAAATGCAGGCTCCAGGGGTCTGCCATCAATGGCCTCAATTGCAACTGGAGAGTCCTTTTTACATAAAGGAATGCCTTCAGGGTGGCAAATGACTGATCCATGAAATAGCCTGCTGCCCCGGAGTCCACCAATGCCAGGACCTCGATTACCTTGTCCGCCCAAGCGAAGACCACCTGGATGGTGGGTTTAGTGGTGCTAGAATCTAGGGACTGTTCTACACCACCTAGGGCCTGTCCCCCAAAGTACCCTAGGTGCGTTCGTTTCCTGACCTAACTGGACAATTGCGTAAAAGATGCCCTGCTTTGCCACAATAAAGACATAGACCTTGCCTCCTACGATATAATCTCTCCTCCTTAGAGAGCCTAGTGAACCCCAATTGCATAGGTTCAGAATTATCGATGGGTCGCTCAGGAAGAACGGGTGGTGTGGGTGGGTTAAGGAAGCTGGTCTGGCCATAGTTTTTTGCTTTAGCCCTTTTAGCCAACCGTCTCTCTCGGATGCGAGAGTCTATTAATAAGACATAATCGATGTGTTCATCCAGATCGCTGGGTACATCACGAGCGGCAATCTCATCCTTAATTTGTTCGGAGAGACCCTGAGTAAAGGCAGCCAGTAAGGCCTCCTCGTTCCAGCCCACCTCTGCTGCCAAGGTCCTGAATTCAATAGCATAATCGCCCAGTGTGCGTTCGCCCTGCTGAATTTCCATCAGCCTTTTGGATGCAGAGGCAGCCCTGCCAGGAACCTCAAACACTCGTCTGAACTTTCTTACGAATTCTCTAAAGTTCAGAGTGCAGGGTCTGGCATTCTCCCACAACGGATTCGCCCATGCCAATGCCTTGCCCGTCAACAGAGATATCATAAGACCGACCTTACTACGGTCGTTAGGAAATGCCTGGGGTGCCAACTCCAAAAATATCTCTAGTTGATTAATGAATCCCCTGCAAAGGGAAGGTTCGCCATCATATCTTAACGGTAGCGGTGCAGATGCCATTAGCCCTTTTGAATTAGCTGATGGGACTATGGGCGGATTATCCGGTGTCAGGACTGGGGTGACCACCGGATTAGGACTACGCTTGTCCAAATGTACTGTACGTTCGAGTAACGTCTGTAGAGCCAGTGCCAATTGGTCCATGCGCTGCTCATGGACATCCATTCTCCAATGGATGTTCTGTGTGTTACTTTCACCCTTGCCGTCTGAGGTCATGGCCCTTTCGTACTGTAACGGTTTTTAAGACTCTCAGACCAGTGTGTGAAATAAAACACAATTTTATTAAAATAAGTTAAGGCAGAAGTACGCCCTCTAGTGGCGGTAGATATACACCAGTAGTAAGGACTAGTAGATACAATTGTAAATGCACAAATGAATTATAGGTACAATTACACAGCAGTAGAATTGCATATACCCACAGAGGGTTAAGTCCTTGATAAGTCAGTCTCAGATGTGGATGTTTGTAACGCCCAGGGTGTTATTAGGCTGTGCTGGAGACCAAGGTCATCACAGGCTGGATACAGGACTGCCTCGCCACGGTGTTCAGTAAGAAGAAGCACAGGAGTCCACGTAGCCCCCTCGGGCATACCTACTGGAACTGCTTCAACTAGTGCAAGTGCAAATAGCCCCCACAGGCGTGAATGGAACCGGCCTGCAATGCGAGAGCTGCCAAGCCTCCTCAGACTTAACCGGACACCGGGATAAAACACGCTAGAGCCAACAGCCCCACGGGCGTAATTACCGGAATTGCAAATGCTGATGCCTGTGCCTGCCACCACTCGGTATAGTGGAATCGCCCAGTAAACAAGAGAGAGTCTTAGGCGCCCAACCGGCCTAACGGATGTGAATACTCTGCAAGGATGTATGGAGCTGCCGACGGAAAGCGGCCAACTCAGCAGTAGTATCACCGAGAACGAGACTCTTACGGAAGTAGCGAGAGAGTGGAACCCAGGCGGCACTGCTAGGGTTAAATAGCACTTTTACTCGAGGCTTTTCAGCGGTATAGCAAGGCTCTGCAGTGTGAGGGAGGCGCACATACGCACAACTCTGCATAGGTAAATACACTGCACTGATCGGAGTACACCAGGCAAGGCAGTCACACCAAAAGCTGGAACAGCAGATAGAAATGTCGCGGCGGCGACAACTGGAACGCAGGTCACTGTAGAAAGCAGGAGTCAATCTTCGGAGCAGGAAGTCAGCCAGGCCGGGTCGGAGCACGCAGGAGGTAGTCATACAAGCCGGGTCATACACAAGCAGGAACGTCAGCCAAACCGGGTCAGGATCCAAGGGTGGTAGTCAGACGGGCCGGATCATACACAAGCAGGAACACAGGAGAATAGTCAGGACAAGCCGAGTCGGTACACAGGAATCCGGAACACAGGAACAAAGCAACAGTATAACTGGCTCAGAAACACCACGAAAGGGCAACTGACAGATGTGCTAGCCAGGTATAAAAAGGTCACCAGGGGGCGGGCCAAACCAACACAGCAAATCAGTGTCTGCCACAGATGAGACTGACAGGAATCACAGGCACTGTGATAGATCCACAGCATACTGTGGGACTTACCAGAGCAGTGCCCCAGAGAGGGATGGGGCAGCAATTAGGTTTTAAGTCTGGATAGCTGCTTCAAGCACCTTCCGTCCAAACTTGGCGTCTGAAGATGCTTGTAGGTCCAGTCTATAATGCTTGATAAACGTAGAGACTGAAGCCCAAGTTGGCGCTTTACATATGTCTTCTGGAGAGGTTTCCGCCTTGATGGCCCAAGAAGTGGATATGGCACGTGTTGAATGTGCTTTTAGACCCTGAGGAGGCCCCTGACCTGCTGTTTCATATGCTAAGGCAATGCAGTCACGTATCCATCTAGCAATGGATGCTTTACAAGCTGTTGTTCCCTTAAAGGGATAGCAATACTTAAAATGTAAAAAAAAAACATATGTTGTAGGGTTTATCCCCCTGAGTAAAACAAGAGTACTCCCACTGCTGAAAGGTGTTTCATTCAAAAGTTATTAATTTTCAAATTTGAATTTTTTAGGTGCAATATCACAGTGGCCTGAAATTGTACAGTGGTGCTGTTGCTACACGATCCTATGGATAGCTCTGGTCCCGGGACCACAAATCTCCATAGGATAGTGTAGCAACAGCACCACTGTACAATTTCAGGCCACTGTGATATTGCACCTAAAAAATTCAACTTTGAAAATTAATAACTTTTGAATAAAACACCTTTCAGCGGTGGGAGTACTCTTGTTTTACTCAGGGGGATAAGCCCTACAACATATATTTTTTTACATTTTAAGTATTACTATCCCTTTAAATTTACCTCCAAAGTGGACCAGGAGGGAATCCGATTTTCAGAAGTCCTTAGTCCTGAGAAGATATGTTTGCAGGCATCTGACTAGATCCAGGTTGTGCAAACGTTTTTCCAGATCATGTTCTGGATTTGGACAGAATGAAGGCAGAACTATTTCCTGGTTAAGGTGAAATGGGGAAATCACCTTTGAACAGAAGGAAGGCTTGGGACGCAGTACCACCTTATCCTGATGAAATGTAAGGAACGGTGAAGCTGCTACTAGGGCTTGTAGTTCGCTCACTCTCCTGGCCGATGTAACAGCAATGAGGAATGCCGTTTTTAGAGTTAGATATTTTACTGATACCTCCTGAAGGGGCTCAAAATAAGGGTGGGAGGACAATTGTTGTAAGACCAAGTTTAAATCCCTGGGAGGTATGGTCTCTCTAATGGTTGACTTAATCTTAGATATAGATGTTAAGTAACGTCTGATAAGATAGTTATCAGCAAAGGGCGTAGCCAATATAGCTGATAAGGCTGACAGTTGCACTTTTAATGAGGTCGGTCTTAGCCCTTTCTGGAACCCCTCCTGCAGAAAATCCAGAATTTTGCAGGCAATATGGTTGATCTGTCTAGGTGACGAGAGATACACCATTTATAAAAAATGGACCATACTCTGTAGTAGATTTTTGTAGATGATGCTTTACGCCCTTTGAGCATAATGTCAATAACCGGTTCTGAGGTGCCTTGTAGCCTTAAAGACTGCCGCTCAGCCTCCAGGCCCTGAGCTGGAAGAAGGCTGGGTCAGGATGATGTAGAGGACCCTGAAGAAGAAGGTCTGAAGTGACTGGTAGTTGAAGCGGAGGTCTGCAAGACATTCGAAGTACCTCTGGAAACCATGGCTTTCTTGGCCAGTTTGGAGCAATTAGAATTACTTCTGCATTGTCTCGTCTGATTTTCCTGATTACTTCGTTCAACAGAGGTAGAGGAGGAAACAAGTAGGCCAGTTTGAACCGCCATGGAATCCTTAAGGTATCCTGCCCTAGAGCTTGAGGATCCTTCCACCTGGACAGGTACCTGGCACACTTTTTGTTCAGATTTATGGCCATGAGATCTATGTCTGGGAGACACAGGTTGGCCACCACCTGTTGGAATACCCTTGGGTTTAGTTCCCATTCACCCAGGTCTACTGGATTTCGACTTAGAAAGTCCGCCTGTACATTTTGGTGACCTGATAGGAAGGATGCTGTGAGGGACTGAAGATTGTTTTCTGCCCAAAGGAGGATTTTGAGTGCCAGATTGTTTAATTGGGAGCTGCGAGTTTCCCTTTGATTCAGAATGTATAGGACGGCCGTGGAGTTGTCTGATCTGATCAGGACTGGTTG
This sequence comes from Rhinophrynus dorsalis, assembly GCA_037306005.1. Lineage (NCBI taxonomy): Eukaryota > Metazoa > Chordata > Amphibia > Anura > Rhinophrynidae > Rhinophrynus > Rhinophrynus dorsalis. Next base: position 94,461,545 of record CM074725.1, on the reverse strand, counting down.
TTGCTGAAGGTCTCGCCTGAAATGTCTTAACGTGTTCCAGACTGCTAGGGGTTCTAGGTCATTGATATGTAACTTTGTCTCCTGGAACATCCATGTACCCTGAACTGTCTTGTTGTTCCATATTCCTCCCCATCCTAGTTTGCTGGCATCTGCATGAAGGATCTGCCAAACTGGATCTAGTAGAGGTCTTCCTCTTGCCAGGTGCGCAGGTTGGGTCCAACACCTTAATTCCAGTCTGGTCTGTTTTTTTGTTTAATAACGTTTTATTGATTTTATGGTTAAAGCAGTACAACAAAAGAGTAAGGACATATAAGACAAAAGAAGTGAAAAGAACAATTACATCAGTACATGCACAAATTGCGTCCATAATGGGAGATATGTACTATAACGTAAGTATATGCGACCTAAAGAGCAAACCAGCGACCCAATCCCCCAGCAGTAAAGGGGACGAAGCCACTGGGCAAGGCTCCAAATCAAAACCCCCAGACCCACACCCCTCATAATTCAGGGAACTGGCCGCCCGGGGCCCTGCGGCAAGAGCATTATACCCCCGCCACGACACCCCACCGACCGGCCCCTTTCACATACCCCAAAACTGGGGTTGGGATCTGCCAGGAGGTCCACCAGCATCGCACATAAATCACAAACATGAAAGAGCACAGTGCATACGGATAAACTGGAAATCACAAAAGCTAGAGAAGGGTTCAGGATAGAAAAGAGGGAGACAAGAAAAGCAGGGCAAGTTGAAGGAAGAAGAAGAGGACAGGACAGAAATAGCAGAAAGAAAGAAGGAAGTCTCACCGCGGGAACCCGAGAAAAAGCATGACAAGAAAAGTCCAACGTTAACTGACCCGGGGCAATCTCCGGCAAAAGGAGTCTCCCCTCATAAATTCATCCCAATGGAACCACCGAAGAGCATGGATTAACCTCCCTGCCATCCGCAGTGTGTATCAAGCTCTCCGAAGACCGGATCTCCTCTATAGAGGCCACCCAGTCCTCAAAGGAAGGAGCACACGACTGCTTCCAGACCCTGGGGATCAGGACTTTAGCTGCGTTAATCAAGTGTACGGTAAGAGATCGAATATAGGTGCGTATAGGGTGTGTAGTGTGATGTAGTAAGAGAACCAAAGGATCCATAGGAATTGTAGGGTCTGACACCTCCCTAATCGTCTCAACCACCATCTGCCAGAAAGGCTGCAGAACCAGACAAGACCACCATACATGAATGAAGTCACCCCTGTGGCGTTTACACCTCCAACATATATTTGGGACAGTGGGATAAAGTTTGTGTAACAAGGCCGGAACCCTATACCATCGGGTTAGTATCTTGTAAGCGTTTTCCTGAATCCTGGAGGACATACAGCACCGATGTGTCAGAAGGGAAATCTTGGACCACTGAGATTCCGATAGCTCAATACCACAATCGAGTTCCCAGGAACGAATAAAATGAGGTTTGGAAGAATGCTCTAAAGTGAGTAAAAGACCATGAAAATAGGATTTTAGTCTTACCTGTTAAATCCTTTTCACTTAGTCCATACAGGTTACTGCTAACTCTGGGTAGGCAATCTGCCCCTTTAAGTAGGCAGTAACATTTCTCCAAATGTATCCAGGGGGCGGAGCCTCCAGTCCCTCCTCAGCTGCTTCCCAGTCAGCTAACACCAGAATGATTTGAGACCCTACTAACTGACCAGAAATAGGAGAGAAGAAGACTCCTGTGAGCATGCCCCGAAGGACTCCCACAGGAGAGCCAAGCATGGTCTCTTGACAGGGTGGGAGACCAGTAACCTGTATGGACTAAGAGAAAAGGATTTAACAGGTAAGACTAAAATCCTATTTTCACTGTCGTCCAATACAGGTTACTGGTAACTCTGGGATGTCCAACCATTGAGTTACCCTGAGGTGGGAAGGAGGCAAGGACCAGGCGCAAGGCCCCCAAAGTCACAAGGACCTCTATGAATCTACCGGACAGAGATCCCAACAAAACAGAAGTGTCAACGGACACCAACTAGTGGTAAAAACAGACCTCAGGAACTGTTACACAGCACACTGAACTAGAGCCAACAGGGCTCAACAGTAAGGAAGCACTAAGAACCTCAGAAGAAGAAGATCCTAAACAGGTAGAACTGCCTCCAGGACCTTCCTCCCAGTAGTGCTTTGAGAAGGTGTGCACAGAGGACCAAGTGGCCGCCCGGCACAGCTGATCAGCAGATGCTTGATTTTTGTAAGCCCAAGAGGCCCCAATGGACCTAGTGGAATGGGCCATGACCCGAAAGGGAACATGCTTATTCCTCAATTCGTACGCCTTAGGAATAGTAGACTTAATACAAGATGCAATAGTCACTTTGGATGCCGGTGTCCCAGCCCTAGGACCCTCCGGAATGACGAACAGAGCGTCAGACTTCCTGATGGATTCCGTGTGATGCACATAGAACTTGAGACAACGCACAATATCCAACAAATGGAGATCCCTCTCTTTATCAGAAAAGGGGTTAGGGCAGAAAGAGGGCACCACAATCTCCTGATTAATGTGGAACTCAGAAACCACTTTAGGTAAGAACTCCTTAGAAGTGCGAAGCACCGCCTTGTCCTTGTGAAACACCAAATAGGGTGGTTTACAGGAGAGAGCTTGTAACTCCGCCACCCGGCGGACTGACACAATAGCCAAATGAAAGGCTATCTTCCACGACAAAAGACGTAAAGGAATAGTAGCCAAGGACTCAAAAGGGAGAACTCCCAAAACCAGATTAAGGTCCCACTGAGGAGCCGGACTCCGAAAGGCAGGACGCACATGGGCCACACCCTGGAAGAAGATCTTGACATCAGGAAGGATAGCAATGCGCTCCTGGAAAAAGACAGAAAGCGCCGAAGTCTGAACCTTAAGAGAACTCAAACTGAGTCCCTTATCCACACCGTCCTGCAAACAGGCCAGGACAGTAGGAAGATGAAAATCGTGAAACAGGTCCCTGTCAGCACACCAAGACAGAAAGGTCGACCAGACCGGGTGATAGATCTTGGACAAAACAGGCTTACGAGCCCGAAGCATGGTAGACACCACAGCAGAAGAAAACCCCTTCTTCTTCAAAATTGAGGATTCAACTTCCAGGCTGTCAAATGGAGACGATGAACATCCTCCTTCCACAGATAACCTTGAATCAGAAGATCCGGACGAGGGGGAAGCGGAAAGGGCTCTGCCACCGACAGAGCCAGAAGGTCCGGATACCAGGACTGACGAGGCCAATTTGGAGCAATGAGGATGACCGGACAACGCTCCACCTTCAGCTTCTGGATCACCCTGATCAACATTGGAAGGGGGGGAAAGATGTAGGGCAGGGAAAACGCCCAAGGAATCGACATGGCGTTGACCGCCAGAGCCAGCGAGTCTCTCCACCTGGAGCAGAACGCTGGAACCTTCCTGTTGTGCCTGGTTGCCATCAGATCCACCAGAGGTACGCCCCACATCTGGGTCAGTAGCTGAAACACCTCCGGATGGAGTTCCCACTCTCTGCTGTCGACTGTGTGACGACTGAGAAAATCTGCAATGACGTTGTCTACGCCTGGAATGTGCACCGCAGAAATGGCGGGAACGTGAACCTCCGCCCAGGACAGAATGGACTTGACCGCTAGCCATGCGGCGAGACTTCTTGTCCCGCCCTGTTTGTTGATGTAAGCCACGGCGGTGTCGTTGTCGGATTCCACTTTGACCGGACAGTCCTCCAGCTGAGATTCCCAATGGCACAGAGCATGGAAAATCACCCGAAGTTCCAGAATGTTGATGGGGAGAAGGGACTCCTCCAAGGACCACTTCCCCTGAGCGCTGATGCGACCCAAGACAGCACCCCAGCCCGAGAGACTGGCGTCCGTCGTGACCTTGGTCCAGTAAGGGATCCATAAGGATCTCCCCTTCAGGAGATGGGAAAGGTCCAACCACCATTCCAAGCTCAACTCAACATGAGGAGTTAGAGATACTGGCAGCTTCAGATGATCCGGTCGATCCCTGCACGTCTGGATCACAAACCTCTGAAGTTCCCTGGTGTGGGCCATCGCAAATGGCACCGCCTCTATCGTGGAGATGAACTTCCCCACCAGCGAAGACAACTTCGGCACTGGAATCCACTCGAGTGCCAGAATCCTTGAAACTCGTTGGGAAATTTGATGAGCCGCCTCCTGTGGCAGAAACACCATACCCTTCTGAGTGTTGAACAGCAGACCCAGGAAGATGAGACTCTGGGATGGAGTCAAGTCCGACTTGTCCAAATTCACTATCCAACCGTAACAAGTGAGGGCTTGAATGCAGGTCTGAACCTGCTGATGAAGGAGTTCCGCAGACTCCGCCTTCAATAGCAAGTCGTCCATGTACGGAGTCACTCTTATACCATCCCGATGGAGGACAGATATCAATGCTCCCAGAACTCGTTGGAAAACCTGGGGAGCAGTTGTCAGCCCAAACGGAAGAGCTGAAAACTGAAAATGACCCCTGGCGCAGGCAAACCTCAGATATTGCCTGCTGGATGAATAGGAATGTGCAGATACGCATCCTGAAGATCCAGAGAAGCAAGAAACTCCTCTGGAGACATGGCAGCAATCACAGTGCGCAGAGATTCCTGACAATAGTGAGTCTTTACCACAAAGGAATTGAGATCCTTGAGATCCAAAATAGGACGACCCCCGCCATCCTTCTTGGTCACCACAAAAAGGTTGGAGTAGAACCCTGAACCCATGTCCACAGGAAGCACTGGCTCCAGGACCTCCTTGTCCAAGAGATCCTGAATAGCGCCGTCGAACAGACGCAGTTTCTCTGCATCTTGCGGAGAACAAGTGAGATGAAAATGAAAGGGGAGGAAGGGAAAAGAAAGGGATCTTGTATCCCTCTGAGACCACCTGTAAAACCCATGGGTCCGTCACAGATTCCTCCCAGACCCTGCGAAAGAGGTGGAGGCGTCCCCCACGGCAGGGTGCGGACCCGGGTTCGGCGAATCATGCCAAAGCAGCCTTGGAATTCTTGGGCTTGGAGGCAACCTTGGGCTTCCAGGACTGCTTGGGCTTGGAGGAGGGACGCGGATCGGACGGAACTGACTTGGTCGTCGAACGCGTCTCTGTCTGAAATGAACGAAAGGACCGGTAGCGCTTAGCCGGCAACTTTTTCTTGAAGACCAAAGGCAAAAGGATACTCTTACCCCCAGTAGCCTCGCTAATTAGTTCTTTGAGCTCAAAACAAAACAAGGAAGTACCCTGGAAAGGCAAAGAAAGCAAAACCTTCTTAGATGCAGTGTCAGCAGACCAAATCTTAAGCCAAAGCGCACGCCTGGCTACCACAGAAGAGGTACAGGCCCTAGCCATCATGCGGCAGCATCAGAAACATAATTCTGAGCCTCAGAAATATTGGCAAGCAAGCGCAACTGCTCTGAAACTGGCGCGTCCTGACGGACCACCGTGGTGAGTTGCTTAGTCCAGACCGCAATGGCCCAGTTAATCCCCGCCACAGCAAAAGCCGGTCGCATAGCAGTGCCAATAGAGGCAAAAATAGAGTTGAGGCAAACCTCCAACTTTTGTCCGTCCAATCCTGTAAAGCAGAAGCATCAGATACAGGTAAAGCAGTCGATTTAGACAGTCTAGAAACAGGAGCATCCACCTTGGGAGGATGAACCCATTTAGCCAGTTCAGTCTCAGAAAAGGGATAAAGTTTAGCAAACTTTTTTGAGACTGAAGAGGACTTGTCAGGATTTTTCCAAGCATCAGAAACCAAACGTTCAAGAGTAGGGTTAGGTGGAAAACAAGTAACAGCTTTTGCCGGTTTCTGAAAAACATCAGTTGGGTCAGAGGGAACCTCTTGACTCAAGGGAAGGTTGAGGGTGGTCAGAACGGCTCTAATTAAGCCTTCAGCAGAGAGTTCAGGGTCACATTCAAAGGGGTCTCCAACAGATCTGGAAGACTCAATAACTGTACCATCCTCAACATCAGAATCTTGCAACAATTCTTCTTCAGAAGAATCAGACACATCAGGTGCCCCCTGTGGTTTAGGCAGGGAGGTCCTGATAGTAGAGGGAGCCTGCCATAACTGCAGTGCTCCCTGTACCTGAGAGGGAAAGAGTTAAAGAGTGGACCTGAGGTCCCTAGTTGCAGCCTTAAACTCTTTAACCCAAGCTGGCTCTATAGCATGGCTGGAAGGCCCTGGGTTGCTGTCAGGACCTTCTGAGCATGCTGGGCATAAATGACCAGAGAATTCCCTAGGCAGCCCTGAATGACAGGAGGAGCAATACGCAATGGGGGATACTGATACCCCAGCCTCCTTACTCTTAGGTCTAGTCCCAAGCTCCAGCGGTGTAGACATACTCACAGTGTCAAAAATACCCCACTGTCAGAAATCACCAGCAGATGAAGGGTTAAAGTGCCACATAGACTGCTCCAAAACTCACAGACATACACAAATAAACGAATATATATATATATATATATATATATATATATATATAAATAAACACCCAATGAGTGCCGGAGTGCTCAATGAGAACTCCCAAATACAAGCCCAATTAAGGGACACTGTGGGACAAGTGGACCTTCAGCACTCAAAGGGTGGCTCACCTTTCTGCAGGTCTTCTGTCTTCAGGTCACCATGCAAAGAAAGGATTACCTCAGTGGATAATCCCCCAGGGAAGTACTTGAAACCAAGCTGTTCCCCCATCAGGGCATAAGGTCCACCAAAAATCCCTGGACACTGAGCTAGCCTCTTTGGAGAGGGCATTTGTCAGTCATGGTAACCCGCCTAATGGTGGTATTCCATATTTGACAGAAAACAATAAAAGGACTAAAACTGAAGAGAGATGTTCTCCACCTGGTGTGTACACACCCAGGAACAAATCATTCTTGTGTTAGCTGACTGGGAAGCAGCTGAGGAGGGAGGGGAGGCTCCGCCCCCTGCATACATTTGGAGAAAAGTTCCTGCCTATTTAAAGGGGCGGATCGCCTCCCAGAGTTACCAGTAACCTGTACTGGACGACAGTGAAAGGTGGATATTAGTTTACGGTGGGGTCCAGGAAGGAGACATATATCCTCGAAAACATGTCGAACAGGAGAAAGAGGAGAATCCGGACTCAGAGAATGCACAAAATGAGAAAGTTGGGAGTAAAAATACGGTACGGAGGGATGACAAACCCCTCCACCAAGCAAGGAGGGTAGGGGCAAGAGCCCTCCCTCCTGCGTAACAACCCCCAATCTAGGAAATCCCGAACCCCCCGGAAGGAGACGATTAAATACAGCACCGGACCTCCCTGGTGGGAAGGCCGAATTGCAAGTGAGAGACAAGAGAGGTGAAGGCCTATTTAGAAGACCCTTTGTTGAGGAGATCCTATGCCACTCCCTCAACGTATTCGGCATTGTGGGATGCAGTGAATCGAGTGATATCCCTCGGTCAGACGTCACCCATTCTGCAATCTGAGTAGGTACCGAGAGAAAACCCTGTTCCAATTGGACCCAAACCTTGTCGGCCAGGATAGTCCATTCCACCACCCTGGCCAGTATGGTAGCTTGGTAGTACGTCCCCAAATCCGGGAAGCCCATGCCTCCACACTCTCTCCGCCGGATCAAATAAGTATAACCCAAGCGACGAGCCCCGGACAACCACACAAAACTGGACAGCATTCTCCGGACACTACGAAATAAAGATTTAGGAAGGAAGATCGGAAGTGTCTGGATAAGGTATAAAAACCGCGGCAAAATATTCATTTTCATCACCGCCATCCGATCAAACCAAGATAAATGTTGTTTAGCCCACATCTGAAGGTCAGACTGCACAGAAGACTAAAGAGGGACAAAGTTACTCTCAAAAAAAGAAGATGGAGTAGACGAAGCAGTCAAAAAAAATCCCCAGATATTTAACCTTATGCGAGGCCCACCTGAATGGGAAAGAGGACCTTAAGGAATCACGCAAGTTCTCGGATAACGAGATATTTAAGGCAGACGACTTGTCCATATTTACCTTAAAATGAGAGAGACGACCGTAAATCTCAAGTTCACGCAGCAGATTAGGTATAGAAAGCAGAGGCTGAGTCAAGGAGAATAATAGATCATCCGCAAATGTCGCGAGTGAGAGAGAGTGAGAGACCATGAATCGATGGATTGGAGCGGACAGCGTTAAGGAAAGGTTCCAACGTTAAAACAAATAGAAGCGGAGACAGAGGACATCCCTGCCTGGTGCCGTTCGACAGAGTGAGTGTGTCACGGTTAGTTAAGACTCTCAGACTTAAGGTTTAGGTAAAAACATAACTTTATTGCAAAGTTAAGGCAATCCCATAGGGTTATCATACACATACAAACGATACAAATAAGCAAATGATCATATGAATAGGTTCTACCAGCCTTGCCAATAATACCGGGCAAGGCAACCCAGGCGACTCAGACGAAATAACAGTAGCAGGCTCTACCGGCCTTGCCAATACCGGGTAAGGCAACTGTAAGATGGTAACGTACCGGTTCTACCGGCCTTACCAATACCAGGCAAGGCAGCCTGAGGGAATACTAGGAGTAGGCTCTACCGGCCCTGCCAATACCGGGTAAGGCAACCTAAGGATGGCAACGTGAATAGGTTCTACCGGCCTTACCAATACCGGGCAGGGCAGCCCAAGAGAGGAGACCTCCCTGAGACCAACTGACTGTCAGGTGACAATGACAGTTGGATGGATATAGTAGGAACTTGGTCAAGCGATCTCACTCAAGCAGAAGTCTCATGCCAGAGAACTACAGGACAACTGCATTTGGGACTGGACAGCAACTCGGGACCTCCCAGTACCTGACTGAAGTCAGGGAGTAAACCAGCGTCCGTACGCTGGGACCAACTGACAGTAATGTGAACCGCAAGGCGTAATGGAGTTAACCAACAGTAGTAATGAGCCACAAGGTTTAATGGAGTAAACCAGCGTCCGCACGCTGGAACCAACAGTAGGAATGGCCACAAGGTTTAATGGAGTAAACCAGCGTCCGCACGCTGGAACCAACAGTAGTATGAGCCACCAGGTTTAATGAAGTAAACCAGCGTCCACACTCTGGAACCAACAATAGTATGAGCCACCAGGTTTAATGGAGTAAACCAGCGTCCGCACGCTGGAACCAACAGTAGTATGCGCCACCAGGTTTAATGGAGTAAACCAGCGTCCGCACGCCGGAACCAACAGTAGAATGAGCCACCAGGTTTAATGGAGAAAACCAGCGTCCGCACGCTGGGACCAACAGTAGTATGCGCCACCAGGTTTAATGGAGTAAACCAGCGTCCGCACGCTGGAGCCAAAAGTAGTATGCGCTACCAGGTTTAATGGAGTAAACCAGCGTCCGCACGCTGGAGCCAACAGTAGTAATATCGCCGGAGTGAAATGAGAACAATGTCGCCTCAGCGACTGAATACAGGGAACCACTGAGACCAGACAGAGGATCAACCGGAACGAGCACCGCTGAACTGACAGGCGACCGGAACATCAGCAACCACGGAGAACAACCGGAACCGAGCTGGAACGACAAGCAGGCAGGTACACAGGAACAGGAGACTCAGGAACTCTGAAACACTGGAACACTGGAACTCTGTAACTCAGGCCCAATCAGCATGGCAGGCAGGACAGAAAAGATGCTATCAGAGACACCACGAAAGGGCAACCAAAGGGTGCCCGGACTGAGTTTAAAAAGGCAATGTGAGGCGGGCTGACAGCAGACAGCCATGGGGAGCCTCCTGCAAGTAATAGACACTGGATAGCACAAATCACGGGCACCGTGATAGAGAGGCTCCGACAGGACACCATTTACCCGTACTCGAGCAACAGGAGAGCGATATAAGGAGGCTATCCACTGAAACATCCAATCACCCAAACCAATATGACGGAGGACCCCTCTCAAAAAAGGCCAGATCACCCTATCAAACGCCTTTTTTCACGTCCGTAGAAAGTAACACTGTCAGAATATTCCGAGAACGAGCAAGATGAATCAAATTGATGACTTTAACAGTACTATCTCGAGCCTCACGGCCGGGGAGAAATCCCACCTGGTCTGGGTGGATCAGGTCAGGAAGGAGCAACCGTATACGCATACTCAGGACCTTGGCGAATAATTTAACATCGACATTTAGGAGCGAGATGGGTCAGAAGCTTGAGCACAACTCCGGATCCTTATCCGGTTTTGGTATAACCGCAATGTGGGCATCCAATGTGTGAGTGGCTAGATGCTCCGTGGAAGACAAAGAGTTGAAGGCGAGGAGAAAGCGTGGGAGAAGAATATCTCGGAAGGACTTATAGTAGGAGATTGTCAACCCGTCCGGACCCAGACTCTTGCCCGTCGGCGTACTCTTGATAGCTAAATCCACTTCTTCCAGTGTCAAAGGTCGGTCCAAAGAGGCAATCTCATGCGTCGATAAGGTCCGCGACATATGTTTATCCAAGTAAGTAGAGATCGCCGATGTCAAATCCGGCGGGGCCGGGGCTGCGGAAGGGTCGACAATATTGTAGAGAGATTGGTAATAAACTCTAAACGCCTCTGCAATATCATCAGTACGATGAGACAGTGAAGACGGACTAGATCTGATCTTAGGAACAAAAGATTGAGATTTTTTGGCTTTAAGAGTACGAGCTAGAAGTCTGCCAGGTTTGTTCCTGTGCGCATAATGCAAACTGCGAACCAGTTGGCATGTCCTCTGCATTGAGTCGTTGCATATATCAGCCAGCTCCGATCGCAGTTGCACCAACTCCTGGTACATCTCCGGAGATAAGGACGCCTTGTGAGATTGTTCAAGGACAGATATCCTGTCCAGGAGAGTCACCAGTCGAGCCGCCCTCCGCCGTTTACGAAAGGTTCCCAGACTAATGAGATGCCCACGCACCACCGCCTTGAGCGCCTCCCAGACTAATGGCGGAGAAGAACCCTCCAGAGCATTCTCCTGAAAATAATGTAAAAGTGTATTCCTCAATTCAGCCAAGGCTCCAGGATCTTTCAATAGAGATTCATTCAGTCGCCAACAAGAACTACGACCTGACAAGGAAGGTATTAAGAGCCGCAAAGAGATAGGTGCATGGTCACTCCAAGTGATATTACCTATATCTGCAAATTTGGCCAGCGGCAAATGTCTATGCGTAATAAATAGGTAATCAAGTCTGGAATATCTTGTGTGTGGGGCCGAGAAATATGTGTAATCTCTGGTCTCTGGATGGCAAGCCGCCACACATCCACTAGCTGGGCATGGTGCAATGCTGCCCACACCCTACGGATCCGGGAGTGGAGCACCACAGACGTACCCGTCGAAGAATCAAGTGACGGGTTCAAAGCCAAATTGAAATCCCCTCCGAGAACTACGAGACCCTCCGCAAAAGAGTCCAAGTCTTTCAAGATAGAGCATATAAATAAATGTTGATCCTTATTTGGGGCATAAATGTTTGCTAACGTTACTTTCTCTGCCCCAAGGGTACCTTTCAAGAAAAGGGCTCTGCCATCGTTATCGGACCAAGTGTCTTGGATCACCAAGGGTAAAGTCTTAGACAGAAAGATAGCAACCCCTTTAGTTTTGTGAAAGGGAGAAAGGGAGTAATACCCATGAGGGAAAAGAGAGTGAGAACAAGTCGGAGCCCGATCTCTACGAAAATGAGTTTCCTGAACCATCCTTATATCAGCTCTACGAGCCCTCAACTCTCCAAATAATTTAGAACGCTTCCCCGGGGAGTTCAAACCTTTGGCGTTGATGGAAACCACAGTAAAAGTGAAATCTTTGGTAGCCATAGTCTCGGAACCAAGTTTCTCCACCCCAACACAGAAGGGTACCCATGAGACCAGGAACACACCCCATGTCAAACCGGACCTCCCACAGTGAGACCACAAGAGTAAAAGGAATCAGAACATAGGAAGAAGAAGGGGAAAAAGAAATAGAAAAGAAGAACAGAAGAAGAGGAAGCAGAGACGAACAATGACGACAAAGACACAAAGAAGAAAAAAACAACAATGACAACGCTAGGGTGAAAACCCAGACAATCCACAGGTCAGGAGGGCAGGAACCCGAGAGGAAGGAAAAAAGAGCCTCTCCGGACACGTCCCCCTAAATACAGAGACCCAACGGTAGTGTGAGGTCGCAGCACAGAAGGCACAGAATTAAATTCCAACAGAAAGAAAGGAATGGAAAAAAAAAACAACAAAAAAAAAACCCATACACACACACACCGGGGGGAAAGGGAGGGGAGACGCAAGCATCCATCACCAGACGTCCTTAACATAACAATAACAGTTAACAATGAAGAGTCGCTGAGAGGCCCACACCAAAGGCCACCCCGTGGACCCGACCCCCCACTCCCGCGGTCCGGAGTCGAACCACGAGAGGAGAGGAGGCATCCGAAGGCCGCCATCTACCCCCAAAAATATCATAGCTAAATAAAAATAAACAAAAATGAATGATAACCCCAACATGAAACCCCCCCCCAACCCCCCTATACATCACCGTGTAGGACACATATTCTCCTTGAGCAATAAAGAGAAAAAGGTATCAAGGGTACATAGGTGAGGGAGTCTCACAAATGAAAAGAAAGAAGGGTCGCAACAGCCCCATGGTGGGCTGACCTGAAAATGGACAGTATCACGTGTATTATTAGCCAAGGAGTCAGGAATGGGGCAATGGGAATACGGGGGTACCCAGAGGGAAGAGGTGGTGAGGACTACAGGAAGAAGAGTCAGGAACTAAGGGATCCCCTGCCAGTCCAGCCGGTAACTATAAAGAGGTGTCAACCCCAAAGGGACAGGCAGATGGGGTAGATAAAAAGGGGCCCTGAAGGGACTCAATCGCTGGACTGGGGGTGAAAGAAACTATAGAAATAACCTCCCTCACGATGGATAATAGGTAAACCCCGGGGCCATGGGTATAATGGAATAGAGGGGAGGTACAAGGTGAATGTGTGTCCGCCACAAAAAGACCCCTCGGGGGGCAGTGTGGAGTCCGAACCCCGGTGGAGCAACCCGTCGCCCATGGCATGCAACCCAGACAACCGGCCTGTCCACCGCGGCCGGGACCCCCATGCGTCCCCGAACCAGGCCACAAGGGGGCCACTACCGACCCCAAATTCAGAGCATGGTCTAAGGACCAATGTCCGTCTCGAGATCCATGTCCCAAACTTAGGAGGGTAACTCCACCAAACAATGGAAGGAACAGAAGTTCAAAAGAGAGGGTTCTCAGGTACGGTTCCCTGCTCCGTCAACAGCAGCGCCAGGCGCCTCCATCTCCCTGGGTTGGCACCTCTGACACCTTCGCTGAGGCCTTCCCTGCCATGGAGAGTTCTGCAAGGCCAAAAATTGTAGGGGAGCGTCTCCGAACAAAAAGGTACGCCATCCAGTCAGATCAGGGGTCTCCAAGGTCAGTGCATCACATAAAGGTCCGGCATCGTCTGGGACCCGAACATTGTAGGTGGTGGAGTCTTTCCTCACATGTAGGGACAGCGGGAAGCCCCAGCGATAGGGAACCGATGCTCTCAGCAAAAGATCCGTCAATGGCTTTAACAGCTTGCGCATCTGTAACATAGCCCAAGTAACATCTGGCAGAATGTGGATCGAGGTTCCTCGAAATACAATGTCCCGTTTCTTCCTGACAGCTGAGAGAATTTCCTCTTTGAGGGAGAAGGAATGTATACAGCAAACAATATCCCGCGGGACGGGATTGCTCAGGTCCTTTGGACGAAGGGCCCTATGAGCCTGATCTAGCACCACTGATGTGGACGGGTCCCGGTCCAGGAACTGATTAAAGATCTCCATCGCCAGTTGCCTAGTATCCTCCACACCCTCCATCTCAGGCAGGCCCCTGATCCGGAGATTATTCCGGTGGCCTCTGTTGTCTTAGTCTATCACATGCTGCGCAAGCTGCGAGGCCACCCGGCCTTGAGCCATCACCTTACGGTCCAGAGCCTGTAGGGAGGCCTGCAGGGTGGTGTGGTCCTGTTCCAGAACCTGGATCCGGTTCCCATGCTGCCGGAGATCATCCCGAATCTCTGACAGTTCATCCCTGATTGTCGATCTAACCTGGTCTAGGATAGACGCAAAGTCCTTTTTCAGTTGCATGGTGAAGGCCAGAAAGTCAGATCTGGTCAGGATCTCCGGTCCGCTGAGAGTAGGGCTGTCAGTAGGAGAGGGTTCCTCGTCCTCCATTTCCCCATCCGAGGAGCGAGGAGTGCGCTCATCCCTCGCCCCGTAGTCAGGTGCAGTCCGCGGTTGTGATGACGCCGTAGGCCGCAGCGGGATCAGATAACCGTTCAGAGCTTGAGACGAAGAGGGTCTGGTCTCTTTCGGCAACCCTGCAGGTCGGGTCGTCTTCTTATAAGATTTGACCATAGTTGTAGGAGCATAAAACAATAAAATCACCTTAAAATAGCACTCGCGGGTCGGGAGCTGTAGAAGTGTGCGTTTGCTCACATCGCTCGTACGCCCCGCCCTCCCCAGTCTGGTCTGTTTTGAGACCGGAATAAGCTGATGGAAGTTCGAGGGATGTCTTTTGTAATAGGTTAGGTAATTGTCACGGTTTTTGAAGACTCTCAGACTTAAGGTTTGGTAAAATAACTTAACTTTATTAAAAGTTAAAGGCAGTCCCCGTAGGGTAAACATACATAACAATACAACAGTAATAGAACATATAATAGGTTCTACCGGCCTTGCCTAAATACCTGGCAAGGCAACCCAAGTGACAGTTTTAATGACAGGCTCTACCGGCCTTGCCTATACCGGGTAAGGCAACAGTGAGATGACATATACCGGTTCTACCGGCCTTACCAATACCGGGCAAGGCAGCCCCTACGGAATGCTGAATGTAGGCTCTACCGGCCCTGCCAATACCGGGTAAGGCAACCTTAAAGATGGTGAATTATAAGGTTCTACCGGCCTTACCAATACCGGGCAGGGCAGCCCAAAAGAGTACTAGAGTAGGCTCTACCGGCCCTGCCAATACCGGGTGAGGCAACCTACAGGATGGTATCGTCAAGGTTTTACCGGCCTCACCAATACCGGGCAGGGCGGCCTGAGCAAGCAGACCAGCTGTCAGGTGACTAAGACAGCATAGAGCATAAGTATAGAGGTCTTACTCAGCAGGAGTCTATTGCCAGGGATACTCAGACAACTGCAAGGAAGTGGACAGCGACTGACCACAGTACTGGATGTTCAGGAGTCCACACGTTGGGACTAATGGTAATAGCGCCACCAGGTTTAATGGAGCAAACCAGCGACTGCACACTGGAACCAACAATGTATATCGCAAAAAGGTTTAGTGGAGCAAACCAGCGTCCGCACGCTGGAACCAACAATGTATATCGCAACCAGGTTTAGTGGAGTAAACCAGCATCAGCACGCTGGGACCAACAACGTACATCGCAACCAGGTTTAGTGGAGCAAACCAGCGTCCACACGCTGGAGCCAATAATGTATCTCGCAACCAGTTTAGTGGAGTAAACCAGCGTCCGCACGCTGGGACCAACAATGTATATCGCAACCAGGTTTAGTGGAGTAAACCAGAGTCTGCACGCTGGGACCAACAATGTATATCGCAACCAGCTTTAGTGGAGTAAACCAGCGTCCGCACGCTGGGCCCAAAAATGTATATCGCAACCAGGTTTAGTGGAGTAAACCAGCGTCCGCACGCTGGGACCAACAATGTATATTGCAACCAGGTATAGTGGAGCAAACCAGCGTCCGCATGCTGGAACCAACAAAGTATGATCAGCAGCGAGAAGAACAATGTTGCCAGAGCGACGGCTGGAGCAGGAGATTCAGGAACTCAGTAAGATTAACCTGCGAGGTGCTGGAACACAGGAACACAGGAACTCAGTAAGATTAACCCGCGAGGTGCTGGAACACAGGAACACTGGAACTCTGGAACACAGGAACACTAGCATACAGGAACACTGGAACACAGGATCAGCAAGTACAGCAGGAACAGGCCCAGAAGCCTGACAAGCAGGTCAGGCAGAGTGAAGTCAGAAACACCACGAAAGGGCAACCTGGAAGTGCTCAGCCTGGGTTTAAAAAGGCTGTGTGAGGAGGGCTAATCACAGACAGCCAATTATGATAGTCAGCAAGTGACTGACACTGAACAGCACCAATCACGGGCACCGTGATAGTAATGCAGTTGAGTTCTGCGGGCATGAATTTGAGCCCAGGGAATGACCTGATATGTTGATGCCAGATGTCCTAGGAGTCTTGAAAAGGATTTCATTGTCTGTTGTCTTTTCTGAAGAAACTGGATGACATGACTGATGATCCGTTGCTGATGGTCTGATGATAAAAATGCCTGGCCTAAGTTTGTGTTGATTTGTATCCCCAAGAATACCAGGTTCTAGGATGGGACCAGAGAGCTCTTGTTGAAGTTTATGAGCCATCCTAGCTTCTGTAATTGCGCTACATATGTGTTGGTGCTGGACAGGGCTTTTTGGAGTGATGACTCTATGATCAATATGTCATCCAGATATGGAATGACTTTGAGAAGATGATGTTGTCTGAGAAAAGCCATGACATTGGCCATGATCTTTTTGAAGATCCAGGGGGCCGAAGCTAGACCGAATGGCAGCACTCGATAATGGAAGTGTTTGCCGAAGATGTGAAATCTGAGGTACCTGCGATGTAGCTGTTGGATCGGCACATGATAATATGCATCGCGCACATCTATCCGTGTTAGATACTCTTCCGGTTGTATTAATTTGAGTGTAGATGAGACTGTCTCCATCTTAAAATGGTGTACCTGGAGACAATTGTTGAGGTCTTTCAGATCCAAAATAAGACGAAGTTCCTCAGTAGGCTTTATAGTGTAAAAAAGAATTGAATAGAAGCCCCGAAATCTTTGATGAAAAGGGACCTCTTCTATTACCCTGTTGATCAATAGGGACTGTAAGGCTTGTTTCATCTGCTGGACCTTTGACTTCTGTCTCAATTTGGAGGTGAGAATGCGATGAGGAAGGGGGCAGTCTTGAATTCCAGCGAGAACCCCTTCTGAATGATTTCCCATACCCATTTGTCTGGATGGATGAGTGAGCAGGCCAAATGGAATTCCTCCAGTCTGCCCCCTACTGGAGGAGAAGGGGTTAGGCTGGCTTCATTGGGAGAATTGACCCCTTCGCTGGAAATCCCTGCGATTTCCAGTCCTTTGGGTAATTTGAGTACCTCTCCTCCGTTGGTCATATCCTCTTCCTGGCTTGTAGCTGTGAGCCCCTCGAAAGGACTGTCTTCTATATTGCCCTGATCTTCCAGGTGACGTTCTGATCTTCTTATCCTGAGGCAGGAACTGGCTCTTTCCACCTGAGGACCTTTTTATTATGTCCTCAAGTTGATCTCCAAATAGTTTGGCTCCAGAAAAGGGAAGTGAGACCAGTTTATTTTTGGAAGAGGGATCTGCCTCCCATGCCTTGATCCACATGGCTCGCCTGGCTGTTACTGAGAGTGATGATGCTCTTCCCAATAGACGAATGATATTTAGAGAGGCATCACATGAATAGTTGATGGCATCTTTAATGATGGCTAGATCTTTAAGGAGACGTGCAGAGACACTGAGGATTCTATTTTCTCTTCTAGATCCGCAAGCCAGATGCGTAAGGTTCTGAAGGTAGAGGCCATGGCTGTTGCTGTCTTAAGATTTTGGCCGATGGTGGCAAACTATTTTTTCAATACACTATCGGCCCTCTTCTCCATTGGATATTTTAGAGTGGTGCCATCCTCGAGGAGAATAGTTGTGCGCCTTGAGGTCTGTGCTATGGCAGCATCTACTTTAGGTGGCGTGTACCAGTTGGATGTTTCTCCCTCTGCAAATGGATACATATGATGGAATCTCCTAGAGATGGCCCCTTGTTTTTCTGTCTGCTTCCATTCACTGTGAATGATCTCCTGAATTGAGCTATGGACTGGGAACTGAGGTGCATCCTTTTTGTATCCCACAAATGCTGCGTCCATAACATTTAGGTCTTTTTGTACATCAGACAAACCCAGTGTTTTCCTCACCAGGTGATCCACCTTACTTATGCTGAAGCTGCCTGTTTCCTCCACCAGCTCTCCGTCTTCAGCTGATGAGGCCGTGGATTCAATGTCAATATAGGTATCATCGTAATCATCCTGAGCCCCTAACGAACCTTCCTCTGGATCTGACGGTCTGGGACGTTTCCGTACTGCCTCCTGCATTGATGTGAAGGTCTCTTGCATAGAGGTCTTCATCCAGGACAAAAGATCCTGGAACTGAACTGGGACATTCCCTCCAGCTGCTTGTTGCAGGCATGCAGTACATAATTTAGCAGGATCTGAGACAGGCAGTGTATTCTGACATCCAGCACAGGGTTTATCCTTAGACCCAGACTTCTTCTCTTTTGCTGAGTCTGAGGCTTTTACTTTGTCAGCCTTAGACTCCTTGGTAGCTGACATGACTGTAAGTTTGCAGGATAACTAAGTAGGCTGCAGAGACTAATCTCCAGGCTAATAGAGATAGAGCTAGAGATGGCTCCCCACTAACACATACATATACATATATATGAGTGTTCATATATTATGTGTCTGTAGCCAGAATAAAAAAAGACTCCATACCTGAGCTCCGTTGAGCTGCTTGCTCTTTTGTGTGCCCTGGCTGTTATTCAGCGTGCGTTCCAGCAGTGGCACGCTCCATCTGTTCATTTCCTGTTCCTGCCTACAAGTGCTGTGAGCGGGCGCTTGCACGCGCTAACGAGCCGGTGCTTTAATGAAGCTGAGGCAGTCTGGGGGGAAGTGGCGTTTCGCCGTGTGAGCAGCCAGTTTCCAGCCCTACATTCTGACTCCTGTACCGCGTTGTAACCCGGTATGTGAATGTGTCCTCAGTTAGGCAGACACATTCATGTGCCATTTGACAGCTGCTTTAGAGGGAGAGAGAAAGAGTGAGGCTTAACCTTCGTCCTCCAGCTGGGTAGGACCAAATAACTGCAGAGGAGAGTTAGCAAGCGGTATTTAAAAGAAATTAATTGGTCCTACCCAGCTGGGAGGCGGAGCCAAAGCCCACAGTATGCCGTGGATCGGACACAGAGGAAAATATAATGTTTATTGCCCAAATCAGTTGTGCACATTATATTAAAAGGATACTAAAGAAACACTGGAGTGCACTTACCATAGATCCATTGTTGAAAAATGATATAGAGCCATCTCCAGGAGTAGTATTCCGTAGAGACAAAACCTTGAAAAATAATTTAGCACAGAGTAAGTTACAAAAGTCTAAAAAGAAAATCATAAAAAGGATTCAACCTCAAATAATTAATAACATAGATTTATCATTATGTCCCCTGGTAGGGAGTTATAAATGTGGAAAGCCTAGATGTAATACCTGTAATTTTATTTCAAATAAGGTAACTTTTTTTATTCAAACTTTACAGGTAATAAATATTTTATTAAAGACTATATGAGCTGTGACTCTGCCTTTGTAATATACGTTATTACTTGTAAGTGTGGTCTATAATATGTGGGCTGCACTTCTCAGAATCTAAGAACTAGATTTGGTCAGCATGTTAGGAACATCAGGAATAGATTCATGTTACATGGAATATCAAGACACTGTGCACTACATCATAAATCTGATCCGAACTCTCTGATAATAACACGTATAGAACAAATTAGGGGATGTAATGAAGAGAAACTTACTCGGTTAAAGGGATAGTAATACTTCATTTTATCTTTATTTTATTTTGTAGGCATTAAAACAACATGAAGAATGATATGTCTTATCTCTCAAACCTTTATGGTTTGAGAGATAGTCACAAGCAAAGTTTCCCCCTCCCTCCCCTTTTACCTAGTGTAAGCAATCTCTTCTCAGATGTGGAATCTGGTTGTAAGACTAGACAGATAACAGAAGAGGACAATCTTCTTGCTATGAGAACAATGAAGGCCCTGCACCCCTTGACAAGTTTTTCAGGTTTTTCCCTTATCTTAATTGGAGATTATCCCTCTCTGCAGTCTACCTGGGCACCTCCCTTCTCATCTAGCTGAACAGTGTTACATCAGTAAAAGGGGCGGGTGGGGTATACTTTGTCACTGAATTACTCTTGAACTACAACTCTGACAGAACTGAAATAACACTCTTCAAAGTCCAAATACTATGATGATTAATTAGAGCTGATTTTATTACGAAACATTACTATCCCTTTAAGGAATAGGGAGGCATTCTGGATCTATAAGTTATGTACCTTGAGTCTGGAAGGTCTTAATGAAAACATGGAAACAAGATTTTTACTATGTAATAAATGTTTATATGTTTATTTCCCTTTTAATAAAGATTTCGATCTCAGATACCTGCTAATATTGTGAGGTATACATTTTTGGTATATTGTTTGGACCATTTAAACAGAGTGAGAACAAATTACAGAGTGTTGCTCATCGCTATTAATATTATCTGTCTGTGTATCAACTATTTGACAGCCATGGGATGACTCTTATGGGTTAATCCCAATATATTCTGTGGTTGTCATATTACATTGTATTATTTATACATTGTATATTTTATAGTTTCATTGCTATTATGGATGAATTTGGGGACATTTTCAAGTTTTTGGATTTTTATTAAGTGTAAAGGATTTCTTTCTAATAATCATCCCTTTAAATATTAACAGTCACATTTTCATCATTTGGTTGATGGTTGAAAAATGTTACTTTCATTTGATCACCTATAACTTGATATGTCCATAATCTATTCAACACAATGTATTTTTTATGATGGAATGTTATCGGGAATTTATATGGCTTTGACTACATTGTTTCATAAACATTCCATTTTGTTTCAATTTATTTGATTTTTAGTTTTAACCGGTGCTTGCTTCATCTGTTAGATCTATGTGTTTAAGAAGAGTGTACATTATGAACGGTAGAGATATCTGGCAACTCCTCTTATGTATAATATTTTGGGATTTATCATCATTCCCTTTAACCCCTTCAGTCCCAGAGGCGTGGGCCATTGCCTGTACCCTGCAGGCCAGACACTTTTTCAGCATTTTTGCTATCCTTCCATTTATGCTTGATTACCTCTGGGGATTTTTAGTTAAATATGGAAAACTATATATTGTTTTTTTCAGAACAAATTGAGCTTTCTTGTGGTACCTTACATGAAGAGAATTTTACATCGTGCAAAAAGCTATGATGTCATAATGACAAAAAAAGTGAAAATTTACTAATTTTGCTAAAATCACATACTATGTATCAAAAACATTTACCTTGATTGAAAAAGTTTCAATTATTTGAAAAAGCCCAGAGTCCTCCGAGTAAAAAAATACCAAATTTGTATAGTTTTACCTACGTCCAAGGCTAGCGTAGAGCCCTAATCACCAGCAGCGCAAAATGACATTTTCAACTTTATAAACTAAAATGCACATTCTAGGGTTTTTGTGGTAAAACTACCCCAAAACAGTGGAATAACTATATAAAACTATATATTTCTGAAAAGTAGACAACCTGCCGCATCTAACGAGGGGTAACTTGCCTTCTTGCCCCAAGCCTGTTGTGCCCAAATGCTTCCAGAAGGTGGCACTATAGGAAAAAAATGGCATTTTCTTACATTTCTGCCCCTTCAACTGTACTGAAATCTGTGAAAACCATGGAATTTACAACTGTATTCATTAGCTAGTGCTCTTGGGAGAAAAATGACACCCCATTGGTTTGGGTTCACCTACCACAGGGGATGCTAGAAGTGCAAAAAGACACCTACTACAACCTCTAAATTTTCTAACATTTTGTCAAACATTACTTGTCTATACAAAAATGGTTATAACAACTACAGAAGTAAAGAAAGGCTACACAAACCATACCATTTTGGAAAGAAGACAACCTGCTGCATCTAATGAGGGGTAAATTGCCTTCTTACCCCAAGCCTGTTCTGCCCAAATGCTTCCAGAAGGTGGCACTATAGGAAAAAAATGGCATTTTCTTACATTTCTGCCCCTTCATCTGTATGGAAATCTATGAAAACCATGGAATTTCCAACTGTATTCATTAGCTAGTGCTCTTAGGAGAAAAATGACACCCCATTGGAATGAATCGACATACCTTAGGGGTGCCAGAAGCGCATAACTACAACTACCTGTTTGCTTCCTCGAAAATGGCTGCTTGTACTAAAATGTTCATAACTGTTAGAGACATGATGGAAAGGTATAAAAGGTATACCATTTTGGAAAGTAGACATTCTCCCGCATCAAATGAGGGGTCACTTGCCTTTCTACCCCATGGGCTGAAGTGCACAAATATTTCCAAAAGGTGGCGCTATGGAAATAAATACATGTTTTTTTTACATTTCCACCACTTCAAAGATACTAAAATCTTTGAAAACCATAACATTTCCTGCTGTATTCAGTACCTGCTACCAACATGAGAAAAATGGTAGCCCATTTGTGTGGGTTAACATACAATATGTGGGTGCTAGGAACACGTATGTAAACCTGACACTTTTGTTTCTTAAATTATCTGCTTGCACTAAAATGGTTATAACCATAATAGATATGCAGGAAAGGTAGAAAACAATGCCATTTTGGAAAGAAAACAACCTGCTGCATCTAATGAGGGGTCACTTGCCTTCATACCCAAAGGCTGGTATGCACAAATGCTTCCAGGAGGTGGCGCTAATGAAAAAAAGGCATTTTCTTACATTTCTGCCCCTTCAAATGTATGGAGCTCTGTGAAAACCATGGAATTTTCAACTGCATTCGTTAGCTAGTGCTCTTAGGAGTCAAACGACACCCCATTGGTATGAGCTGAACTACCTTAGGGAGTGCTTGAAGTAGAAAACTACACCTACTACAAACTGATGTTTCTAACATTTTCTCAAACCTGACTTGCCTCTATGAAAATGGCTATAACACCTTCAGAAGTGAAGAAAAGGTAGATAAACTATACCATTTTGGAAAGAAGACAACATGCCGCATCTAATGAGGGGTCACTTGCCTTTTTACCCCTAAGTTAGTTGGCACAACTATTTCCAGAATGTGGTGCTACAGGAAAACAAACAAACATTTCTTTTACACTTCAGTCACTTCAAAGATACTAAAATGGTTCAATGGCGTGGGATTTCCTAGGAGGACTTCTTGCCAGCCTAAGAAAAATGGTACTCAACTGCTGTGGGTTGACATACCAATTTGAGTGACAGGAGCGTAGCTACCAGTGAAACAAGAATGGGAAGGCAAACAGTGTATGTGTGATTTTATGGCTAACAGATGAAAGAAGCTAGGGCGTCAGCCAGTGTATGCGCGGACCTGTGACTACCAGTGTAACAGTGTGGGAGGGTGAGGGATTAGGCAGTGTGTGTGGGTATGAGCAGAGGAGCAAGGATGGTGGAGATGGTGGGGCAGTGTCTAAGAGTGTGTATGGGAGATCTGTGACTACCAGTGTGCACTGTATGTCCCCCTCATACAAAGTTTGATTCCCAGCCTGAATCTAGTGCATACTGGTACTTTGAGTCTACCAATAGGCAGTGGAAACAGGCTGGGGGTCATGCTGGGGAATGGGACTGCCAGTTGGCTGTGGAACCAGGCAAGGGAATACGGTATGTGTGTGTGTGTGTGGGGGAATCAGAGGCATTTCATACCTCGTTGGGGAGGCGGTGTCAGGAACATTCCTGGTGTCCCCCATCCAGGTCTAAAAACAGAATAATGAAAAAAAAAAAGTATGTGTGTGTTACAGGGGGTCCAACGTATTGCAAAGCACTGCGTTGGACCCCCCTGTGGCTTGGTAATCAGAGCTTGTTGGGGGGCCATCAGGACCAATCCTGATGACCCCCCCAACAATCTCTGATAACAAAGTAATGATAAAAGCCCTGTGTGTGCCGCAGAAGGGAGGCTGCATTGCCCCCCCCGTGGCACACACAGGGTTAATTTTTTTTTAATTTACTTTTTTTTATTATAGACCTCTTTGAGGGGTATACGAACCCCCCTGATCCCCCCAATGAGTATTTACCAGAAAAAAAAAAAAGCAATGCATTGGACCCTTGTGGCACTCAGAGGGTTAATTTTTTTTTTACTTTGTAATCAGAGCTTGTTGGGGGGCCATCAGGAGCAATCCTGATGGCCCCCCAACAATCTCTGGTAACAAAATAATGATAAAAGCCCTGTGTGTGCCACAGGAGGGTAGGGTGCATTGGACCCCCCCCCCCCCCGTGGCACACACAGGGTTACACCTCATTGAGGGGCATCAGGATCCCCCCTGATCCCCCCAATGAGGTCTTAAAAAAAAAAAAATCCCCCCCAAAGAATTGACCCTGTGAGTGCCACAGGGGTCTCCAGCACATTACAAAGCAATGTGCTGGGGACCCTGTGGCCCTCACAGGGTTACTTTAATTTTTTTTTTTTATTTATTTATTTTTTAAACTTTTCAGAACTCGTGGGGGACATCAGGACCCCTCCTGGTGTCCCCACAGTCATTGATCTGCCAGCCTAGGCTGGGAGATCAATGAGGCCACCGCAGGAGAGCAAGAGCTCTCCTGCACTTCTCTCCTACCACCGGTAGGAGTGAACAGGACCGGGGAAACTTCCCTAACGTCATCGGTGACCATGTCACCGATGACGTTGGGAGGATTCCCCCGGTCCCGCCCACTCCTACCCGGAAGTTCGGGTAGGAGAGAGGGGGAAGGAGAAACTCTGTTTCTCCTTTGTGTTTATTGATCTCCCAGCCCGATCGGCATGAGGAGTGATCCTCATGCCTCCCCACGAGTGCCAGGGTTTCGTTTTTTTTTAATGCGGCCACTGCATGCCGGTTATACGCCGTACGAGCGTGGCACAACAGGTACAGCTGTGTCCACTCGTACGGCGTAAGTAGCTGGCACTCTAGGGGTTAAGATTAATTGGGCTAGCGTCATCTATATGAGACATTAAATTTGGGCACATTCCAATTCAAAGGTTTCTTTGTTACTCTAAAGGAAGTTGCGAGATTATTTCTCTCCCGTCCTGATGAAATAGCCTGTGTGGTTATGAAACGCTTTTACTTTTATATGTCACTACAGTAGTGATTGTTATTTTATGTTTGTTTAAATAAAAGATTTTTAGTACAGTTGAAGCATAAGAATCATTTTATTGTTTTTGAATATTGTTACCATCGACGCGGGATAGATGAATTGTAACATCCGCCATGCCTTTTGACCGAACAGGGATGGTACAGAGAATTATCCCTGTGTGCTTTTACAGGGACGGTACAGAGAATTATCCCTGTGTGCTGCTCATTTATTTATCTACTAGTTGAACAGCCCGTTACACGGGCCACAGTGCCTCTGGCAGCCGGTTGCGGGGCAGTCACACGCAGTGGAGACTGGCCGCGCCTCGGCTGATACAGAGCTGGGCGCTCCGAAGGAGCGCCCAGCTCTGTATCAGCCGCGGCGCGGCCAGTCTCCACTGCGTGTGACTGCCGCACGCGCAGCAGTGTCTACTGCGCATGTCAGGCGTTACACACAACTTAGCGAATTATTATATAGGATTTTATTTATTTTTCTGTTATTTATATAGGCTCCTCTTGATTTTATATGGCTTATAGTTTAAATGGTGTTTCTTTGGGGAAATCTACTTATGAAAAGGATTTAGACAATAGACTTAGCAGTAGAGCGCAGTGCCAGCTGGCGGCTGCAACGGCCAATAATATATCGGCATGTATTAAAAGCTGTATTGATCACTGGAGGAAGATATTCTAGGCGCCTTTTCTGAAAAAGGATATTATGGAACTAGAGAGAGTGCAGAAGAAGGCTACAAAACTAATAAGGGGAATGGAAAGTTTTAGTTATAAAGAAAGGCTAGAAAAATTAAATATGTGCACACTAGAAAAATGGCATCTTAGAGGGGATATGATAAAATTATATAAATATGTTCATAGCCCATACAAAGGGCTCTCCAAAGACCTGTTATCATGGTGCCCGTGATCCTAGCGGCAGGGCGACATTGTTACTTCTGGGTTTCTCCTTGCACGGTTCTTATTGGTTATTGGGCTCTTGCTCCTCCCAGGGCTAGCCTTTTTAAACTCTCTCCTGTCATCTTTTCAGCGCCCTTTCGTGGTGTACCTGCACCTAGGGTTTGAGTTGCTGCTTTTTCCTGCTCCATGTATGACCCAGCTCGCCTGACTTCGCTCCTGTGTTATTGCTTTCCGTTGCTGACTAGGACTGGTGACTACCTCTGTGTGTACTGATCTGGCTTTGGCTGAGAACCTGCTCCGTTGCTGACTAGGACTGGCTGACTACCTCTGTGTGTACCGATCTGGCTTTGGCTGAGAACCTGCTCCGTTGCTGACTAGGACTGGCTGACTACCTCGGTGTGTACCGATCTGGCTTTGGCTGAGAACCTGCTCCGTTGCTGACTAGGACTGGCTATCTCCCTCCGTGTGTACCGACTTGGCTTTGACTGAGCATCCGATTCCATTGCTGATTAGGACTGGTTACTATCTCTGTGTGCACCGATTTGGCATTCTGGCTTCTGACCCGTCTGGGTGCGTACCCTGTGCTCCGCTACTTTTACTCTCGCTACGCAGTGACTTCTGCTACAGCACCTTCTTGGCCTGTCATTCCTGAGGTCACCTGGAAGACTGTGTTGTGAGTAGCTCCGGTTGCTTGCCAGTATTCTATCTGTGCTGCTTCTGCTATCCCTAGTGTTCTAGGGACTCGGTCACTTGCCAGCGTCCTATCTGTGTTGCCTCCGCTATCCCTAGCGTTCTAGGGACTCGGTCACTTGCCAGCGTCCTATCTGTGTTGCCTCCGCTATCCCTAGCGTTCTAGGGACTCGGTCACTTGCCAGCGTCCTATCTGTGTTGCCTCCGCTATCCCTAGCGTTCTAGGGACTCGGTCACTTGCCAGCGTCCTATCTGGGTTGCCTCCGCTATCCCTAGCATTCTAGGGACTCGGTCACTTGCCAGCGTCCTATCTGGGTTGCCTCTGCTATCCCTAGCGTGCTAGGGACTCTATCACTTTCCAGTGACCGTTCTGTGTTGCCTCTGCTACCCCTAGTCTTCTAGGGATTTGCCCTGCAGTTACCTACCGCCAGAATAGGAGGGCCTTTCCACGGTTTGGTACGGATGTGATTTACTCTATTCCAGTTACCAGTTGACGGATCAAGCCTACTAAGTTCTTACTGTATATTTTGCTTGGCAATCATTTCTGTTCATCCTGACCTGTGTCAGATTTGGGAAGTACCACGGTACTGCCCTTATCTGGACCTGAGTAGGGTGATTCTTACTTGTTGATTTATTATTCTCAATAAAGCTGATCTTAACCTTACCTAATTGCCTGAATGTTCTTACGAAACTGTGACAGTACAAAAGGGTCATGACCTCAGTCAATACAGGTGAAGGTAGCTCTCAAAATATCCATTGGAGAACGGATTCACATGAGCAACACTTGGATCAGTTGTCACTGGTTGTACAGAATATTCTGGAGCGGACTGCACACCTTGACAAACCTGTGCAGGCATCAGTGGCCACCCCAGCTTTGGCACAAGCTCTGGCTCTAAGTAATCCATGTAGATGTTGTCTGCATCCGCTCCACTCACATTGATATATGATGGGGAACCTACTTTATGCGGTGGTTTCCTGAACCAGCTAGAAATTTTTTTTTTAACTGGTACCACAGGATTTTCTGAGCGAGAGAAGCAAGATGGAATTCATGATATCCTTGTTGACAGGCAGAGCGCTGGCCTGGGAGATCTGGGAGACGGCCAAACTGATTACCACAAACTTTGCAGAGTTCATAAGGGCCTTCTGTAGTGTATTTGAGGTTCCTGGGCGCTCCACCTCTGCAGCAAAACGATTAATGAGAATCCAACAGGGCACATGTATGGTTGCAGACTATGCGATTGATTTTGCATGCTTGCAGCAGAGGTTGGTTGGAAAGATAAGGCACTTGTGGCAGCCTTCTCGCAAGGTCTCGATGATAAAATAAAAGATGAAATCGCAGCTCGTGAATTGCCAGAGGAGCTGGACAAATTCATAGAATTTGCTACCCTGATTGACACTCGTATAAGGGAAAGAAACCTTTATAAAGACCGTAAGAAGAGGCCTTCAACTGGGTCTTTGCCCAGTCCTGGTTTCAAACCCATGCCTCCCTCACCTCCCGTGCCTCCTGGTGCCACAAGCAGTAGTATTGAGCCTATGCAGCTGGGTTTTACACGATTGTCTAAGGAAGAGCAGTTCTTCCGCCGCAGACAAGGCTTGTGCCTGTACTGTGGGAAAGCTGGACACTTGTTGCAGACATGTGCTGTGCGGGCGGGAAATGAACGCACCTAGGGTCCAGTGGGGGACAGGTCCTAGGTGGCGTATATCAGACCCCAGAGGGCACACAACGTAAACCCGTGGTGTATCGTGGCATCCTGGGCGGGTTCCTCCTTTACTGCTCCTGCCTTGATCAACTCCGGCGCAGCCAGCTATTTTATGTATAAGGCGTTTGCTGTCCTGCATAATATTCCATTGGTCGATATGGAATTCCCACTGGACATTGACGGAAGACCTTTGGTGCCTCCCCAGGTTACTCAGGAGACATGTCCGTTGTTGATCCATATTGGAGTGCTTCACACAGAGACTTTGAGGTTCCAGATCATTCAGTCTCCTCACTATGCGGTCATTGTGGGATTTCCATGGCTGCATACACATAATCCCAGAGTGGACTGGAGGTCCTGCAAGATTCTGGCTTGGTCTGATTACTGTATGGAACATTGCTTATGGCAACCTACCAAGATTTTGTGTACCTCTCCCTCATTACCGCTTGAATACCAGTCATTCAGCGATGTGTTCAGTAAGGGAGAGGCTAGCACTTTGCCACAACATCGGCCATATGATTGTGCTATTAATATTGTGCCTGGCACCATGCCTCCTAAGGGCAGAACCTATCCTTCGTCTTGTGAGGAAAATCGGGCAATGGGGCAGTACATCTCTGATGCTCTGGCTCGTGGTACAATTCGCAAGTCTTCCTCGCCCACGGGGGCTGGATTCTTTTTTGTCAAAAAGAAAAATGGGGAATTCAGACCCTGTATCGATTATAGGGATCTGAATAAGATAATGATCAAGAACGCTTACCCCATCCCACTCATTACCAAGTTGTTTGATCGACTGAAGGGCGCTTCCATTTTCACCAAACTGGATTTAAGGGCAGCATATAACCTAATAAGGATCAAAGAGGGTGAGGAGTGGAAATACAATTTAACTACTCGGACGGGTAACTACGAGTATTTAGTTATGCTCTTTGGTCTATGCAATGATCCGGCAGTATTTCAGGAGTTTATAAATGATGTTCTTAGGGACATGTTACAGTCCTGTGTAGTGGTCTACTTGGATGACATTTTGATTTATTCTCCTGATTTGGAGATGCACCGTAAGCATGTCACCACGGTGTTGCAGAGGCTGAGAGAGAATAAATTATTCTGCAAGCTGGAGAAGTGCGATTTTCATAAGCCCAGGGTGCCACTCCTGGGCTATGTCATTTCCAATGAAGGCATTGCTATGGACAAAGACAAACTCTCTGCTGTGTTGCAATGGCCACATCCCATTGGTCTCAAACCCTTACAGCATTTCTTGGGTTTTGCAAATTATTATAGGAAATGAATTTGTGACTATTCCATGATTGTTAAACCATTAAAAGACATGACTCATAAGGGGGATAATGCATCTGTGTGGTCTCCAGAGGCATAGAGGGCGTTTGAATCCTTAAAATCCGCATTTTCCACTGCACCAATACTGTCTCATCCTATACCTGGTTTGCCATTTACCTTGGAGGTTGACGCTTCTGAGGCAGGTGTAGGGGCAGTGCTGTCACAAAGGCCTGGGCCCGGGAAGACACTAATGTAATGCGGATTTTTCTTGAAAAAGATGACTAAGGCCCAAAGTGTCTATGACATTTGAGATCGCAAACTACTGGCGATCATTTTGGTACTACGTGAGTGGCGCCATTTGCTGGAGGGTACCAGGGCCCCGATTTTGATTCTGACTATAAGAATCTTACATAACTCTCTGAGGCAAAAAGGTTATTTCCCAGACAAGCCAGATGGACGCTATTCCTTTCGCATTTCAATTTCATTGTTTCCTACCTACCTGGTACCAAGAATGTGAGGGCTGACGCCCTGTCCAGACAATTTGGTCCTGATCCGGATTCCGAAGCTGCACCTGTACCAATTATACCTCCGGATCGTATCCTAGCCACACTACGTACTAGTATCCCATTGGGCGAGGAGTTCTTGGCATCCCAGGCCGACTCGCCTCCGGAGAAACCCACGGGCAAGTGTTCTGCGTCTGAACCATTCTGGGTCAGGTTAATGGAGACTTAACATACCTCTCGTGCGGCCGGTCACGTGGGTAAAAATCAACTGATTTGGTCCTTGTCCCGAATGTTCTGGTGGCCTACACTGAGGGCGACTGTGCCGCATTTACGGCAGCTTGTGCTTGCTCCAAGTCCCCAAGGCACCTTCCAGTTGGGCTATTACAAGCTGTTCCCAATGGTGACCGCCCATGGTCACATGTATCTATTGATTTCATGGGAGAACTGCCTGTCTCTAATGGCTACACAGTTATACTTATGGTGTTTGATAGATTTTTGAAAATGGCCCATGTTGTGCTGCTCCCTGGCTTGTCGTCGGCTAAGGTATTGGCCATGGTGTCCGCGAAGGAGGTGTTTCAACTCCATGGAGTCCCCAAGGTCCTGGTCTCTGATCGCGGGAGTCAATTCGTGTCCAGGTTCTGGAGGGCGTTCTGTGATCAAATGGGTATTCAATTGTCATTTTCGTCTGCGTACCATCCCCAGACCAACGGGCCGCTGAACGTTCCAATCAGCGATTGGAGCAACTACGTTGTTTCGTTTCCAATCATCACAACAACTGAGCTGACCTGTTGCAGTGGGCAGTGTTTGCCAGGAACTGCATTGTTAACACTTCTTCTGGAAGCTCACCCTTTCTTATCAACTATGGGTTCCAGCCATGCTTGCTCCCAGATACTTTCCAAGCACAGCAGATTCCGGCACTGGATGAGCACATTAGGCAACTTCGCTCCACTTGGGCACAAGTTCAGAATTCCCTACTTGACTCCTTTCAACGATATCAGCGACATGCCAATAATAGAAGGTTGCCTGTCCCTGTATTCCAGGTGGGGGACCGGGTATAGTTATCCTCCAGGAACCTTAAGTTGCAATCCATGCAATAAGTTGGCTCCCCGATTCGTGGGTCCGTTCTGGGTACTCCGTAGAGTCAACCCTGTTTCCTATGCCTTAGAGTTGCCTGCATCTATGAGTATACACAACGTGTTCCACGTGTCTCTACTAAAACCTTTGGTATGTAATCGATACACATCCACTCCTGCAGTCCCTGGCCCGGTTCGTATTCAAGACCACGATGAATACGAGGTGCAGAGTATTCTGGATTCACGTAGATTCTGTGGGCAGATCCAATACTTGGTGCACTGGAAGGAATATGGTCCAGAGGAATGCTCATGGGTGAACCACTGACATCCTGTCACGGTTTTATTGAACACTCAGACAATTTGGTAAGATAAAACAAGGAAGCTTTATTAAAACAGTATAAGGCACAACAAGGCCCTACACGGGTCCAGACTATACACAGAGAACAGATATATGGTCTGACACAGGTCAAGGCAATACAGTTGACACAATATGCAAATGTGACTGGAATGTAGACAGGAACGAAACCTCAGCAGTACAGAACCAGATAGGCCCTAGGAGGGAACTATACTGCAGGGCAGGCACCTCAGTATAGGGAGGTGAATAGGCTCTACAGGCCTTACCTATAACCAGGTAAGGCAGCCTAGTAACTGGTGTCAACGGAATAGAGGAGGCTCTACCGGCCTTACCTATAACCGGGTAAGGCAGCCTAGTGTTAAGTTTTTTACGACACTCAGACCAAAGGTTAAAAATAAAACACAGTTTTATTGAGGTAAAAATAAGGAACAGCGCCCCTTGGGGCCAGAATAGGTAATAGCACGTATCAGACAAGTAATGGATGTAGGACAGGCCCAATATAGTAAGAGCAAATAGCTTGCAACAGAAATCAATGGAGGTAAACGGGTTAATGCCCAATACAAATAATCAGTCTCTGTTGTGGTGATTAGCCAACGCCCGGTGAATATAAACAGTCCAGGTAGTAGTGCAGAAAGCAAGCGCTAACAGTGTGACTGAACTGAATCACTACAAGATAGCTATACTGTAATATGCCCAATAGTATAGCAAGAGCTGACTGGAGCTAGAGCCAATAACACCCCTTGGGTGCGGTAACGGAAGAGAGACACTGCAAGAGCAAATGGGACCAGAGCCAAGCACACCCCTAGGTGCGGTAATGGAAGAGACACTGCACAAGCAAATGGAACCAGAGCCAGGAGCACCCCTTAGGTGCAGTAACGGAAGAGACACTGCACAAGCAAATGTAACATGAGCCAAACGCACTCCCTGGTGCGGTAAGATGGTACAACACTGTGAGCAATAGGAGACCAGAGCCAAGACACCCTTCAGATGCCGAAACGGAGTAACACACTGCAAGAGCTAACGGAATGCCCAATAGCACCACAAGGTGCAACGACTGCAAGGAAACAAGCACCGTAGTTGGAGATAACTGCTCTGCTAGTGTAAACGGATAGGCTCAGTGATGGAGGCAACAAGCTCAACAAGTGTTAAACCGCTCAGAATCGGAGGCAACAAGCTTGGCAAGTGTACACAGAGAGGCTCGGTAATGGAGGCAACAAGCACAGCAAGTGTTCTCTGACAGGCTCGGAAACGGAGGCAACAGCTCAGCAAGTGTTCTCTGACAGGCTCGGTAACGGACGCAACAAGCTCAGCAAGTGTACAGACAGGCTCAGTAACGGAGGCCACAAGCTCTGCAGAGGAAGTGTGATCAGTCAGTGCAACACTGCAAGCACAGTTCAGAATGTTGCCAGTCAAAAAGATCAGAATCTCGCAGGAACACTGGAAGCAATCACGGAGCAGGAACGTCAGCCAGAGCCGGGTCAATCACGGAGCAGGAACGTCAGCCAGAGCCGGGTCAATCACGGAGCAGGAATATCAGCCAGAGCCGGGTCAATCACAGAGCAGGAACAACAGAGTAGTCAGACAGGCCGAGTCAGTACACAGGAACGCAGGAACATAGCAACAAAATGCGCAGGCACGGGAACACCACGAGAGGGCACCTGACAGGTGCCATAGGCCCAGTATATGAAGGGACACCCTGGGCGGGCCAATCAAGCTCCGCCAATGGAAGAGCACCACAACAGAGAGTGACAAGGAATCACGGGGACCGTGATAGTACCCCCCTCTCAAAGACCCCCTCCCCTGGCCGAGGTTCTGAGGATATTTAGAGTGAAAATTGCACAATAACCTTGGAGCATGAAGGTCCCTCTGGTCGACCCAAGAACGCTCTTCAGGCCCGTAACTTTTCCAGTGGACCAAACACTGCAATTTACCTCTAAACCTCCTAGAATCAATAATGCTCTGAACTTCGTACTCCTCTTGGCCCTGAACATCCACTGGCCCGGGAACCACCGTGGTAGTATAACGGTTCCATACCAAGGGCTTCAACAGCGACACATGGAACACATTGTGAATGCGCATAGATGCCAGGATTGGCACTTGCAGATTGAGATATCTGGAGGAGAGCCATACCCTGTCCCCAACCTGGAAGGAGACCGCTGGCAGCCTTCTACGGTTGGCATGCTGCTGATGTCCCTGGAAGGACTGGCAGAGGGTCCTCTGAACCTGTGCCCAAGTGGAGCAGAGCTGCTCAATATGCTCGTTCACCATTAGGCACCGGTTGGAGTAGGCCCACTGGGAGATGTCTGGGGGTCTTAGCACGGGCACAGGTGGCACAGGCTGCAGTAAATGCGGAGCAATCGGCTCTAAGGGAGGGCCACCAAAATACTTGTGAGAGAGACCATATTAACTTATCCCTCCCGATGTGCCCAGCCGCCTTAGAGGAGTGGTAAGTCTTGAGCAAACTGGTACGGAAAGACTCATCCACAAAGCACTTGCCAACTGCGGTTTCTGGAGGAGCCCATGCTTGAGATGCCAAAATTTGCTCCTCCAGTGGCAAAGTGATACTGGTGCGCACTGTTGCCAAGATCCGATCTGGCTGAATGATAGGTACCGGGACTTCATCCCTCTCAATGTCAGGGCTAAACTGTCTGGATAGGGCATCTGCCCTAATGTTCTTAGAACCTGGCAGGTAGGACACTATAAAATTAAACAGAGACAAGAACAGTGCCCACCTAGCCTGGTGGGAGGACAGCCTTTTTGCTTCTGAGAGATATGTCAAATTTTTATGGTCAGTAAGAATTAATACCAGGGTTCTTGTGCCTTCCAATAAGTGTTGCCATTCTTTCAATGTGAGGATAATGGCCAACAGTTCCCTGTCACCAATCTCGTAATGGCTTTGGGCACTAGAGAGCTTCTTGGAAAAGAACCCACAAGGTCTCCTGTTGCCACCCTCTTTAGGGCGTTGAGAAAGAACTGCCCCTACCCCGACTTCGGAGGCATCGACCTCCAATATAAATGACAGGGTGGGATTGGGGTGGGACAGTATAGGAGCAGAGGCAAAAGCAGATTTAAGTGTCTCAAAAGTGTTTTCAGCTGCCTCAGACCATTGAGAGGGATTAGCGACCTTGTGCATGAAGTCAGACAGGGGTTTCACAATGGTAGAGAAATTCTGAATAAATTTTCTATAATAATTGGCAAAGCCCAAGAATCGTTGAATATGTTTTAACCCTTTGGGCCGTGGCCACTCTAGGACTGCTGACAATTTCTCCTGGTCCACGGCAATGCCATCATTAGATATCACAAATCCCAGGAAGGGTACTTTGGACCTGTGAAATTCACATTTTTCTAATTTACAGAACAATTTGTTCTTGCGTAAACGGAGCAAAACCTAGGACACATCCTGGATGTGCTGAGTTAGGTTAGCAGAGTGTATCAATATATCGTCAAGGTATACGACCACACAAGACTGCAGCATATCACGGAGGATGTCATTGATAAACTCTTGAAATACGGCAGGTGCATTACACAATCCAAATGGCATCACTAAGTATTCGTAGTGCCCTGACCTAGTATTGAATGCCTTTTTCCACTCATCTCCAGCCCTGATCCTTATCAGGTTGTATGCGGCCCGCAGATCAAGTTTCATAAATATAGAAGAACCCTTCAACCTGTCAAATAACTCCGTAATGAGTGGTACAGGATACGCATTCTTGGACATGAGCTTATTCAATCCCCAGTAGTCAATACATGGTCGTAATTCGCCATTTTTCTTCTTCACAAAAGAAAACCCTGTACCTGCCGGAGAGGATGATTTGCGAATGATTCCCCTCTTGAGGGCATCCTCAATGTACTCCTCCATGGCCCTGTTCTCCTCGCAGGACAGAGGGTACATCCTACCCCTAGGAGGCACCACCCCTGGAGGCAAATCAATAGCGCAGTCATATGGCCTGTGCTGCGGTAATGCTCTAGCCTCTCCCTTACTGAATACGTCACTGAACTTCCGATATTCAATTGGCACGGAGGGAGTGTTACACAAAATCTTGACCGGGTGTGACAAACAGTGTCTAGTACAATACTCAGACCATGACTTAACCTCACATCTTTGCCAATCAAACTGAGGGTTGTGCGACAATAACCATGGGAACCCCAGAATGACCGCATGATGGGATGAGTGTATAATTTGGAAACATACCTCCTCCCTGTGGAGAACCCCAATAGACATAGTGATAGGAGTACTTTACATAGTGATAAAAGCTGGTTCTAAAGGTCTACCGTCAATGGCCTCAATGGCTAGCGGAGTATCTCTTTTAGACAACGGAATATTGTGCCGTTCAGCAATGGAACGGTCCATGAAGTACCCTGCTGCGCTAGAATCTACCAAGCCAGTACCTCCACAGCTTGGTCGGCCAGGGAAAAACTCACCTGGATGGTGTTTTTTTGTGTACAGGAGTCTGGGGACGATTGTACACCACCTAGGGCCTGTCCCCCAAGGTACCCTAGGTGCGTGCGTTTCCCGGCCGTACCGGACAAGTGCGTAGTATGTGCCCATCTTTGCCACAATATAAATATAAACCCTGCCTTTTACAGTGTGCCCGCTCCTCCTTTGTAAGTCTAGTGAACCCGAGTTGCATTGGCTCATCTGGTTCGGATGCTCGGTCAGGAGGAATGGGAGGTGAGGGTGGGTTTAAAGGACTACTGTGCCCATAGTTTCTGGATTTTGCCCTTTTGGCCAGGCGCCTTTCACGGATGTGAGAGTCAATGAGAATGACAATCGATATACTTATCTAAGTCACTGGGTACATCTCTGGCCACAATTTCATCTTTAATTGAATCAGACAACCTCTAAGCAAAGGCTGCCACCAATGCCTCATTATTCCAGCCTACCTCTGCTGCCAGTGTCCGAAATTCTATGGCATAATACTGTACGATCGCCCATTTGTATTTCCATCAATCTTTTGGGAGCAGAGGCGGCTCTACCAGGTACCTCAAATACTCTCCGAAACTTCCTTATAAACTCATCGAAGTTTAGAGTGTAGGAATTGGCATTCTCCCATAAGGTATTCGCCCGCGATATCATGAACCCCACCTTGCTACGGTCATTCGGGAAGGCATGAGGTGTCCGTTCCAAGAATATCTCTAATTGGTTGCTAAACCCCCTGCATAGTGTAGGTTCGCCATTGTATCTCAACGGTAACGGCGCAGCCGCCGTTAGACCTCTGGGAGGTGCAGCAGACAGCCCAGCATGATTATCCGGTGTTGGAACTGGGGGGACCACCGGATTTTGGTTCGGTTTATCGAGGTGTACTGTACGTTCCAGTAAAGTCTGCATGGCCAGAGCCAACTGGTCCAAGCGTTGCTCATGTACATCCATCCTCCAATGGAGGTTCTGTGTATTACGGTTTTTACGACACTCAGATCAAAGGTTAAAAATAAAACACAGTTTTATTGAGGTAAAAATAAGGAACAGAGCTCCTTGGGGCCAGAATAGGTAATAGCACATATCAGACAAGTAATGGATGTAGGACAGGCCCAATATAGTAGGAGCAAATAGCTTGCAACAGAAATCAATGGAGGTAAAAGGGTTAATGCCCAATACAAATAATCAGTCTCTGTTGTGGTGATTAGCCAACGCCCGGTGAATATAAACAGTCCAGGTAGTAGTGCAGAAAGCAAGTGCTAGCAGTGCGACTGAACTGAATCACTACAAGATAGCTGCACTGTAATATGCCTAATAGTATAGCAAGAGCTGACTGGAGCTAGAGTCAATAACACCCCTTGGGTGCGGTAACGGAAGAGAGACACTGCAAGAGCAAATGGGACCGGAGCCAAGCGCACCCCTAGGTGCGGTAACGGAAGAGACACTGCACAAGCAAATGGAACCAGAGCCAGGAGCAGCCCTTAGGTGCAGTAACGGAAGAGACACTGCACAAGCAAATGTAACGTGAGCCAAACGCACTCCCTGGTACGGTAAAATGGTACAACACTGTGAGCAATAGGAGACCAGAGCCAAGACACCCTTCCGGTGCCAAAAAGGAGTAACACACTGCAAGAGCTAACGGAATGCCCAATAGCACCACGCGGTGCAACGTCTGCAAGGAAACAAGCACCATATTTGGAGATAACTGCTCTGCTAGTGTAAACGGATAGGCTCGGTGATGGAGGCAACAAGCTCATCAAGTGATAAACCGCTCAGAATTGGAGGCAACAAGCTTGGCAAGTGTACACAGACAGGCTCGGTAACGGAGGCAACAAGCACAGCAAGTGTTCTCTGACAGGCTCGGTAATGGAGGCAACAGCTCAGCAAGTGTTCTCTGACAGGCTCGGTAACGGAGGCAACAAGCTCAGCAAGTGCACAGACAGGCTCAGTAACGGAGGCCACAAGCTCTGCAGAGGAAGTGTGATCAGTCAGTGCAACACTGCAAGCACAGTTCAGAATGTCGCCAGGCAAAGAGATCAGAATCTCGTAGGAACACTGGAAGCAATCACAGAGCAGGAACGTCAGCCAGAGCCGGGTCAATCACGGAGGAGGAACGTCAGCCAGAGCCGGGTCAATCATGGAGCAGGAATGTCAGCCAGAGCCGGGTCAATCACGGAGCAGGAACGTCAGCCAGAGCCGGGTCAATCACAGAGCAGGAACAACAGAGTAGTCAGACAGGCCGAGTCGGTACACAGGAACACAGCAACAAAATGCGCAGGCACGGGAACACCACGAAAGGGCACCTGACAGGTGCCATAGGCCCGGTATATGAAGGGACACCCTGGGCGGGCCAATCAAGCTGCGCACCACAAGAGAGCGTGACAAGGAATCACGGGAACCGTGATACCTAGTAACTGGTGTCAATGGAATAGAGGAGGCTCTACCGGCCTTACCTATAAACGGGTAAGGCAGCCTAGTAACGGGTGTCAACGGAATAGAGGCATAGGCTTGGAGTAACGCAACTGGAGCAGACTGGCAAGTGGTAACACCGCTAATGACTGGAGGGCACAGGCTGTATAGCATGTAAGGGAGGCTGCTATGAGGCACAGGCTTAGAATAGCGCAACCGGAGGCAACAGTAGGAGCAGACTGACAAGCGATAACACCGCTAGTGATCGGTAGGCACAAGCTGTGAGTAGCGCAACTGGAGGCAACAGTTGGGAGCAGACTGACAAGTGGTAACACCGCTATTGACCAGAGTGCACAGGCCGTATAGCACGTAACGGAGGCTGCAATGAGGCACAGGCTTGGAGTAACACAACCGGAGGCCACAGTAGGAGCAGACTGTCAGAATCGGTACACAGAGAGCGGTAGTCAGCCAAAGCCTGGATCGGTACACAGAGAGCGGTAGTCAGCCAAAGCCTGGATCGGTACACAGAGAGCGGTAGTCAGCCAAAGCCTGGATCGGTACACAGAGAGCAGTAGTCAGCCAAAGCCTGGATCGGTACACAGAGAGCGGTAGTCAGCCAAAGCCTGGATCAGTATACAGAGAGCGGTACATAAAGGGTAAAAATAAAGGGAACACTAAGATTACACATCCCACTGCTCCAAAAAATAAAGGCAACACTAAGATTACACATCCTAGATCTGAATGAATGAACTGACAACAAAATCACACAAAAAATTCTCAATGGAAATCAAATTTATCAACCCATGGAGGTCTGGATATGGAGTCACACTCAAAATCAAAATGGAAAGCCACACTACAGACTGATCCAACTTTGATGTAATGTCCTTAAAACAAGTCAAAATGAGGCGCAATAGTGTGTGTGGCCTCCACGTGCCCGTATGACCTCCCTACAACGCCTGGGCATGCTCCTGATGAGGTTGCGGATGGTCTCCTGAGGGATGTCCTCCCAGACCTGGACTAAAGCATCTGCCAACTCCTGGACAGTCTGTGGTGCAACGTGGCGTGGTGGATGGAGCAAGACATGATGTCCCAGATGTGCTCAATCGGATTCAGGTCTGGGGAACGGGTGGGCCGGTCCATAGCATCAATGCCTTCCTCTTTCAGGAACTGCTGACACACTCCAGCCACATGAGGTCTAGCATTGTCTTGCATTAGGAGGAACCCAGGGCCAACCGCACCAGCATATGGTCTCACAAGGGGTCTGAGGATCTCATCTCGGTACCTAATGGCAGTCAGGCTACCTCTGGCAAGCACATGGAGGGCTGTGCGGCCCCCCAAAGAAATGCCACCCCACACCATTACTGACCTACCGCCAAACCGGTCATGCTGGAGGATGTTGCAGGCATCAGAACGTTCTCCACGGCATCTCCAGACTCTGTCACATGTGCTCAGTGTGAACCTGCTTTCAACTGTGAAGAGCACAGGGCGCCAGTTGCGTATTTGCCAATCTTGGTGTTCTCTGGCAAATGCCAAACGTCCTGCACGGTGTTGGTCTGTAAGCACAACCCCCACCTGTGGACGTCAGGCCCTCATACCACCCTCATGGAGTCTGTTTCTGACCATTTGAGTGGACACATGAACATTTGTGGCCTGCTGGAGGTCATTTTGCAGGGCTCTGGCAGTGCTCCTCCTTGCACAAAGGCGGAGATAGCAGTCCTGCTGCTGGGTTGTTGCCCTCCTACGGCCTCCTCCACGTCTCCTGATGTACTGGCCTGTCTCCTGGTAGCGCCTCCATGCTCTGGACACTACGCTGACAGACACAGCAAACCTTCTTGCCACAGCTCGCATTGATGTGCCATCCTGGATGAGCTGCACTACCTGAGCCACCAGTCTCATGCTACCACTAGAGTGAAAGCACCGCCAGCATTCAAAAGTGACCAAAACATCAGCCAGGAAGCATAGGAACTGAGAAGTGGTCTGTGGTCACCACCTGCAGAACCACTCCTTTATTGGGGGTGTCTTGCTAATTGCCTATAATTTCCACCTGTTGTCTGTTCCATTTGCACAACAGCATGTGGAATTGATTGTCAGTCAGTGTTGCTTCCTGAGTGGACAGTGTGATTTCACAGAAGTGTGATTGACTTTGAGTTACATTGTGTTGTTTAAGTGTTCCCTTTATTTTTTTGAGAAGTTTATATATATATATATATATATATATATATATATATATAAAAAAAATCAGTAACAAAAAATGTAGGCTGTTGATTGCCTATTTAAAGGTAGCTGGCCGTTTGCTCTCTGTATCTGGTAGGGCAAGGGTAGGCTTCTAGACAGAAGTTAGGTTTTTAATAGTATTAAATAAAGCTGTGGTTTTAGATCATCATGTCTGCCCCTCCAAAATTGGCCCCTTGCAAAGATAAAACTCCTCCTGAGGGTACTGGTAAAGAGGATAAGGCTGCTACAAAATCTAAAGTTTGCTTGGCTTGTAATAAAAAATTATCCCCCTCTGAATCATCCAAGCTCTGTCAGGAGTGTATTAAGAAGTCAGCAGAACAAGATATGCCCATGCAATTTAAAGACTTTCTCCTATGGATGAAATCCTCCATGCAGGACAGATTTGTGGCTATGCAAGAAGCAGCAGCACCTAAGTAACACCCTTGTATGGAAGACCCTGGGGAAGGTACATCCTCAAGAAGAGAGGGAAGAGAAGAGAGATTTAGATAGTGCTCATGATTTAGTGTCAGAATATTCATCTTTTGAGGAAGGAGAAATTCCTGATGACGCAGGGGTTTTTAATTTAGATCATTTGCATAATTTTTTAAAAGCTTTAAAAACGTTAGGTCTTACTGAAGCACAGCAAGAACTGGGAGTACTAGATGCTGCATTTATGGGAAGCCGCAAGACTCCTCTGGTTTTTCCCGTACATCATTCAGTCTTTGGTCTCATCTGTTCTGAATGGGAAAAAGGGGATAGAAGAATTGGCCTCACTAAACGTTTTAATAGGATGTATCCCTTTAAAGAGGAAGACATAAGAACATGGTATTCACCTCCCAAAACTTATCCAGCTATTTCTCATATTGCAAGAAAGACCATTATCCCTATGGAAGATGGATCTGCTTTAAAAGACGCTATGGATAGGAAGGTGGATTCTGCACTAAAGAAACAGTTTGCCATAATAGGCTAAGATTTGAGATCCGCTACAGCACTAGCTTGTGTCACATGTATCTGGTTAAGCGAATTAGAGGAGGAAATTGACTCAAACGTTTCTCACTCCAAACTTATTAAAGAGGTAGCAACCATAAAGTAGTCTGTCAACTTTTCTTCTAAAAGTGCGCCACTTCAAGCTGGAGTCCGTTTCTTCGGTACTAAGAACTAAACAAGGCAAGGCTTTCATGACAACGGTGGATCTCATGGATGCCTATCACCACATCTCAGTAACCCAGTCACACAGAAAATTCTTGAGGTTCAAACTAGTGAATCAGCATTACCAGTTCAAGGTGCTACCCTTTGGGCTGGCATCAGCCCCAAGGGTTTTTACCAAAGTCTTGGAAGTCTCTATACAAACCCTGAGGTTACAAGGGATAATAGTTATCCTCTACCTAGACGACCTTTTGATTGTGGCAGGGTCAAGACAACAATCTCTAAATCATACAAGCCAGACGATCTTGCTTTTGCAAAATCAAGGTTGGATCAACTTCCAAAAGAGCCAAATAGAACCAACGAAGGAAATTATATTTTTGGGCATGAAAAAAAACTCTGTAGAACAGAGAGAGAGTGTTCCTCACACAAGACAGGATAATCAGGTTGCAGACAGCAGTAAAACGTTTCAAAAAGGAAAGATTTTTGACTGCTCAGGATTATATGAAATTGTTAGGAATTTTAAATTCTACTATCCAGATCATTCCTTGGGCAATACTTCATCTGAGGACTCTACAAAATTTCTCTCTCGCCAACTGGAACAAACAACTGTGAAACAAGATGCAGTTAATCCCATTATCCAATCTGGCCAGGAAGAGCCTAGTCTCGTGGACAGACAGTCGCAACCTAAAAAAGGGTCTTCCTTTACAAGAATCTCTGAAGGAAGTAGTAACAACCGACGCCAGCCTAGCAGGTTGGGGAGGCACCTGCAGGTTCTAAACAACTCAAGGAAGGTGGTCCAAGATAGAGTCAAGAAGTCACATAAACATACTAGAGACAAAAGCTGTATTAAATTGTCTCAGGAATTTCAAAACTCTGGTAAGGAACAAAGCCATATTAGTCAAATCAGACAACATAGAAACTTTACATCAAAAACCAAGGGGGAACCCTGAGCAGAACACTACTAAAGGAAGTAGAAAAGCTGTTAAATTGGGCAGAAAACAATCTAGTGTCCATCACAGCCGAGCACTTCTCGGGAAGACAGAACCTGCAAGCAGACTTCCTGAGCAGGAATCGTTTGGATCAAGGAGAATGGTCCTTAAATCAGGAGGTATTCGGGAACATCATATCAAGATGAGGCATTCCAGAAATAGACCTGATGGCAAAAAGCCAAAACAAGAAATGCAAGAATTTCTTATCCAGATGGTACGAGCCGACAGCCCTGGGTCAGGATGCGCTAGCCTGGACCTGGGAATTCAACCTGGCCTATGTTTTTGCCTCCACTTCCTCTAATCCATCAGGTTTTGAGGAAAATAATATTGGACGGGGCAGAAATCATTCTGATTGCTCCATTCTGGTCAAGAAGGACTTGGTTTGCCTCCCTTGTCAATCTGTCAATAGAAGAACCCATTTATCTTCCTGTCAGACAGAACCTGCTATCCCTGGGACCGCTGATGCACCCCAATCCAGCTTTCTTCAAGTTGAAGGCTTGGAGATTGAGCAGGAAATACTTCTACAGCAGGGATTATCCGAGTCAGTAGCTAAGACCATTGCGGCAGGCAGGAAAGCTTC
This sequence comes from Rhinophrynus dorsalis, assembly GCA_037306005.1. NCBI lineage: Eukaryota > Metazoa > Chordata > Amphibia > Anura > Rhinophrynidae > Rhinophrynus > Rhinophrynus dorsalis. Next base: position 94,418,364 of record CM074725.1, on the reverse strand, counting down.
TACATCTAAAATATATTGTAGGGTCTGGCGAATTTTCAGGACTTGGTGTAAATAGGGAAATATCAAACTCTCTGGTATCAACGTAGCCAGAATCCTAGATTTTCTTCAAAATGGATTTGACAAGGGGTTCAAATCATCCTCTATCCAAGTTCAGCTGTCTGCTCTTTCAGCCCTGTTGTCCAAACCCTTTGCGGATAATCCTCTGGTAAAGAAATTCATCAGAGCAATAGAGAAAACTAGACCCCATATTAGGTATATTGTTCCTCCATGGGACCTTAATGTGGTGCTAGAACAACTCATCCACTCCCTTCTTTTCAAGCCTCTGGAGTCTGCAACAATTAAAGCCTTGACATACAAAACAGTCTTCCTCACTGCCATAACTTCAGCCAGGAGGGTATCTAAAATTCTGGCCTTGTCTTGCTTTTCCCCATATTTGGTCTTTCATCAAGATAAGGTAGCCCTTAGATTCAAGCCTACTTTTAGATCTAAAGTAGTCTCTGAGTTTCACTTAAACCAGGAAATAATTTTACCCTCGTTTTGCCATAACCCTCAAAATGAGGAGAGGAAATTCCATAGTTTACACCTAGTCAGATGTTTATCATGTTATATTAACAGAAATAAAAAATTTAGGAAATCTGACTGTTCACATTTTTGGGAAGTTTAACCCCTTAACGACCCTTGACTTGGGTAAATCTGACTGAACGACCCATGACTTACTATGACCGTCATGGAATTCCGGGCTCCCCCTGCGGCTGCACGCCATTCGGGGAGTCTGGAAACGGAAGGGAAAAAAAAAAAAAATGCTCCATGGTCCTTGACTGACCGTGCCGATCGTTAAGGGAAGTGCAGCTGCTAAGTCTTCCATAGCTAGGTGGATAACCCAGTGTATCAAACTACCATATTCAGAGGCTAAGCTTCACCCTTGTATTTCTATTACGTAGGGGTGCACCGAAATGAAAATCTGGAACCAAAACCGAAACATCAGGTTGCACTTGGCCGAAAACAACTTTACACCCTGTTCCAAATTATTATGCAAATGATATTTTTCTCATTTACCTAAGTAATTGATGTAAATAACAGTCAGCATAATTCTCATGTTTTCAACTATTAAAAGTACAATTCAAATTTTATTGAACAAACCTCCTAAAGATAACAGTATTTTTTTTAAACACAAAAAAAAACTTACAATGCACTGTTCCAAATTATTACGCACAGTAAGTTTCAAAACACTTTATAGGTTGTAAAGAACTGAAAATTGTCATTTGTTGTGTTTGCAGCATATTTACTGAAATCAAAAGCTATTTCAATCAAACTTTTAACAACATATTAACTTTTTAAACATTTTAACAGGTCACGTTACATTTCAACATAGGACCCCTTATTTGATAGCAGCTTCACAAGTCTTGCATCCATTGAACTTGTGAGTTTTTGGACAGTTTCTGCTTGAATTTGTTTGCAAGATGTCAGAATAGCCTCCCAGAGCTGCTGTTTGGATGTAAACTGCCTCCCACCCTCATACATCTTTTGCTTGAGGATGCTCCAAATGTTCTCAATAGGATTGAGGTCAGGGGAGGATGGAGGCCACACCACGACTTTCTCGCCTTTTATCCCCATAGCAGCCATTGATGCAGAGGTATTCTTTGCAGCATGAGATGGTGCATTGTCATGCATGAAGATGATTTTATAACGGAAAGCATAGTTCTTCCTTCTGTACCAGGGAAGAAAGTGGTCAGTCAGAAACTCCACATACTTTGCAGAGGTCATCTTTACACCTTGGGGGACCCTAAAGGGGCCGACCAGCTCTCTTCCCATGATTCTGGCCCAAAACATGACTCCACCACCGCCTTGCTGACGTCGCAGCCTTGTTGGAACAGGGTGGCCGTCCACCAACCATCCACTACTCCATCCATCTGGACCATCCAGGGTTGCACGACACTCATCAGTGAGCAGGACTGTTTGAAAATTAGTCTTCATGTATTTTTCTGCCCAATGCAGCCGTTTTTGCTTGTCAGCATTCGTTAGTGGTGGCCGAAAAGAAGGTTTATGCACAGTTGCAAGACTCTGGAAGACTCTACACCTTGATGTCCGTGGGATTCCAGAGGCACCAGCAGCTTCAAATATCTGTTTGCTGCTATGTAATGGTATTTTAGCAGCTGCTCTCTTGATCCGATGCATGGATCTGGCAGAAATCTTCCTCAATGTACCTTTATCTGCACGAACCCATCTGTGCTCTGAATCAGCCACAAATCTCTTAACAGTACGATGATCACGCTTCAGTTTTCGTGAAATATCTAATGTTTTTATACCTCGTCCAAGGCATTGAACTATTTCACTCTTTTTGGCAGCAGAGAGATCCTTTTTCTTCCCCATATTGCTTGAAAATGGTGCTCTGCTTAATAATGTGGAACACCCACCTTTATTAGTTTTTCCTTAAATTGGGCTCACCTGGCAATTATCACAGGTGACAGTTAAATATCATTTGAATAATAATTTGGAACAGGGTGTAATGCATATTTTAAAACCATAACCCTGACTTTGAACCAGTTTTCATAAACTGAGCCTGTTATTTTATGTTTTTGTTTGTAGAAAGGAAAAAAAAAATTGGCTAGGGTTGGGCAAACATAAGAATCTCATTTCTGGTAGTGGAGAAATGAGATTCTTATGATTGCCCAGCAAAGGCCAAGATTTTTTTTTTTTTACCAACAAAAACAAGTTTTACATGATAATTTTGTCAAAACTGGTTCAAAGCCAGAGATAGGGTTTAAAAACATGCATTATGCTTGTATTTAAACCCTGACTGAAAAAGGTTTTATAAAATTATCCTTTTACATCTACTGTGGCTTTTCATTATTAGTATTTATTTTTTCTATAACCTTTAGTTCTTCTAAACATTTTTGGGATTTTGTGTCTGTTGATTTTAAGCAGCCCGCACTAGCTACGTTGTGATGAAGTGCGGTTGCTTGGTACTAGCATTACATCATCCCCTGCCCCCTCTCTAGATGTAAAACCAGTCTTCCGCAGATTGTAAACAGAAGCATCAGGTGAGCTCTGCTCCTGCTTTGTATTTCTGACTGAGCTGGCACGAGGGGAAAGCAGTTTGTGAGAACACAAATTGCTCTACGTGTCACCCGGTGCAGTCCGCACCCCTCTTGCGATGCCTCTGACGACCTCTAATCCAGTGCCATGGATTTTTTTATTTTGGCTTTTTGCCGAAAAGGCCATTGTCAGCCGAAACATTTCAGCTAACGAAATTTCGGTGCACCCCTACTATTAAGGCTCATTCCACCAGGGCTTTGTCCACTTCCTGGGCTTGTAAGGCTTTAGCTTCTCCAGAGGACATTTGCAAAGCCGCAACTTGGTCCTCTCTGAATACATTTATGAAACATTATAAAATTGATGCCCAGGTCTCAGCAGACGCCAGAGTCGGAAGACAAGTGCTCCAGGCTGTCATTCCTGATTAAGGGGTAAGACATTTCATTTTTTGTCATGGTAATCACTTTATATCCCACCCTATTAAGAAGTTTTCTATGCTTGGTTATATCCCATTCGTAGCTGAAGATAGGACACAGAAGAAAGTTAGAAATTTACTTACCGATATTTCCTTTTCTTCTGTGTCCTTCCACGGCTCCCCCTACCCTTAACCTGTTTGTGTTATATTTTTTAGCTTCGTCAAAAGGAGACTGACGATTCAAGTGAGTGTGCTCTTTTATGTTTGATTCTAATTGGTCCTGCCCCAGCCGGTGGGAGGAGACAATACCCATTTGTAGCAGTGGAAGGACATAAAAGAAAAGGAAATATTGATAAGTAAATTTCTAACTATATGTAAGATATGAAGTTCCAGGTAAATAACAGTTCAAGAAAGTCCAAATAAATGAAGGCCGTCTTTTTTATTGTTACTGTACAACCTTGATCCAAAATTGAAACTTGATCATAAGTAGTTGAACGTGCTCAAAGTGTATACATGTAAAAAGGCAGAAAAAAAAAAAAAAAAAAGAACAGCGCAACCCACCTCTGAGTGTAGTAATATCAGCATACATCCATAACGTAATAAAAAGACTTCCATACTCCCTATAGATGGGTACTCACATAAAAGAGGCCCCATTAGCCTCTATTTACACACAATGAATGTGTCAAGACTCCCGGTCACACACCTCCAGTGATTGCCCTTGCTTCTCTGTTACCTCTCCCGCGTTGTGCTCGACTCTTTCATTCTTTGATTGACCGCCTCCGTGTCTCCTTATTCTGGTCTTTCCATTTAAGTATATTCAGGATATATTACAATTATGGTAAGGGGGAAACGAGGGTACTACAAATATCTGCAAACAGGCTCATAGGTTAGAGCTGTCAAAAAAACAAGTCAATGAATGAATAGGTTTATTTACACAGAGCTTTACAATAAAATAACGAGAAAGTAGTCTGGAACTGCGAAATGCATAGGACCCAATTGTCCATTAGATGCAATCTGATGTATTTGTATGCAATGGCTTTTTTTTTTTTCTTAATTTAATACATATTTATATCCTATGAGCCATTTTCCAATCTATGTAGTACACTCATAATCGCAATATCATAACTCCCAAGTGTCCCTCTTTTGGACCCAAGTCCCTCTTTCCCACCCTGATGTCCCTTTTTTTTTTTTTTTTAAGGAAATCAGATAGTGTGGTGTGTATATAACTGTATCATATTGATCTTCAGCAATAAAACTCACATTATTGCTTGTTTAAACATCAGTATATGTGTTTATAAATTAGTGTGTGTAAATACAATACTTTGGTCTTGTTATAATTCATTTATTAGGTTACACAAGGAGGTGTCAGTAGGTCATGAAATACCCTAGAAATTATCGTCAATGCCCCGCTCACCAGCCACTCCCCCTAATATACAAGGGTCCCTCTTTCTCAATTTAAAATGTTGGGAGGTATGCAATATACCCTGAATACCCCTACCTGAAAAGGCCAGACTGAGGAGATACAGAGGTTGTCAAAGTGCTAAAGAGCCAAGTAAAACGCGGAAGAGGTAAGAGAAAAGCAAGTGCAACAACAGGAGGAGCTGAGGTGTGATGTGGTTCTATCAGGATGTTGGTAGATTTATGAGGAAGAACCAACTGGAGGGTGTTAAACCAGAACTGTGAACCCCAAAGGTCGTACATAAGCTCATCAGAGCAAAAGACATTATAGAGACAATTTCAGGACTCCCAGCTGCCACTTCCAAGATGGTATGGCAGAACGTGTCATCAGGGAGACTCACCAACAGACACAAGGACACTGCATGGATGGCCATTCAGGGGGGTCTGTCTCTCAGGTCATTCATGCAAGGAACCTATGCAGGTATAGACACTGCCCTAGAGGATGCGTGGCAGAAGAAACTGCCCTGCATGTTTTTTTGGCAGTGCCCCTTTGCCCAAGCTCTGCTGGATAACCTAGAAAATGAACTCAAAGACTCTGTTCCAAAGAGACACTTGTCGTACCACCCGGTAATGTATGGACTATTTCCAAGTACACACTCGTATGGTGCTATCCAGGAAGCCTGGCGCATCATGTGCTGTGTCAAAGACGCTCTGTGGTTTGCAAGGAATCGTCTGGTGCTGAGGAGAGAACAGCATACCTGGGAACTCTCCGGTTTTCAAAGTAAATTACCGGGTCTCCGGTGCAATGTGTGAATCCCCAGATGAGCAGAGTTTAAGTAGAAACTCTGCACACTTGTGCTCCATCCCGCCCAGTTCCTCCCACTCCCCGCCCTCTTACATCCATTTTTCGGGGGGGGGGTTATGTTTTTTGTCGCGCCCCCGTGACTAAGCACCACCCCTTTTATGACACAATTTGCGTCATTTTCCTCCCCCTGGGCACTGACAGGGTTACCCTCCGGGTAGCCCTGTTTCAAAGGTTCCCAGGTATGGAGAACAGGTGACAACACAGGACTGTCCCAGACTGATCCAGTCTGCTAAGAGACTATAACATCTTGGACAACCCTGAAGAGGACGACTAGCATTAAGAATGTTATTGTTTTAAATGTATGAATGCACTCTGTATTGGAAAGCATTACTGTACAAAGAAATGTTGTATTGCATTTTCCATGTCAAAATAAAGATTATTTAAAAAAACAAAACAAAAAAAAACGGTGTGTGACCAAAACTGCGGGTCTTATAGTCATTTTGCAAAATAGTGGCAAAGGAGATCTCTTTCTATGATAATACCAATCTATGAATTAAGAAAATCTTATTACACATCAAATGTATGCCGACATTATTACACTCAAAGAGGGTTCGTGCTTTTTTTGCTGCTTATTTGGAGAACAAAAATAGGATAATTTGCAAAACATATTGCTCTGACAAATGTAAGCCTTACAGCTTCGGTCTGTAAACTGATAACATACAGCGAACCACAAAATAAATGTTGCTCACGACTGACACCAAAGATAGAAATTGCAGCGTGTGGAGTACATTTCCTGCTACAAACATCAAATCTAGCGAAAACGACATAAGAAAACTAATCTGAGAAATGCACGTTAATAGCACGAATTACCCTTAAACTACTAGGTAATACTCGAAGACTATACTCTGAAAGAAATCACAACGGTAACTGAGCCAAACGGAACTGACGCACCTGAGCACAGTCCTTAATATTTGACCCCGCCTAACAAGGTGGAACCCGACAGTCATAAGGTCACATCGACAACACTGGCTACTCTGCCAATCACTACATGGCCCATCCTATCACTCTTTCCAGGTATGAAAGCACATTTTCGACACGCCCCCAAGACTGACGTACTACTCCACCAACCACGAGCAAGAATAGCATTTGGCCTCTTGTACGTATGGGAGGTTCCTACGTTAATTCCATAAGTGATTGAGAAACGTTCTTTTCTCTATGTGCGCAAAGACAGTAATAAAGAGGCCGTGGTGTGGGAGGGGATAGCACGTCAGAGCGACAGCACTTTCAACCAATTAAACTCTAGTTGGGCTCGAAGGGCCTAGAGAGGAGCACGCCCCCGCCTCGTTGTGTGGCGCTGCCGGCGGGAGAGGAGGGAACTCTGGTCAGCATCCTATTTGGAGCTTGCAGAGACAGGGGAACCCAGTGGTGGGGGACTAGGCCTCGCAGGTTGGCCCAAGTATCATTTCTTCGTGGAGTTCAAATTGGCCTGATCAAGAAACGCCTCTTCCTTGTGTATAGCGCAGTCGCGTCCGGCGCTTTGTCTGCATCCCGGGCGGTTGAGGCGGAGACAGGAGGAGGAGGAGGGAATTGGGTAGCGACCCCCAGGGCGGAGGTATAGAGGGGTTATGATTGAGGTATAGGGTGTATGTTTCTCAGCATGTACTTAATTAGATATATACATTGTATATGTTTCTTATGGGTTAATAAAGGTGATGTGTATAATCGTGTGTGCAACTGGGATGTGTGATTGTATTTGTTGGTGCATAGCTCTGTTTGTATTATTGAATGTGTTGAGTGTGGGTCTAATCATGCGTACTACAGGGAGGGTCGTGGGAATTTATGCAATAGTGGCTGTGTACTATTAAGATGCAAGGGGGGAATGTGTGTGATAGTGACTGTGTTCTATTGCAGGGTGCAGTGTATGTCAGTTTCTGTGTACTATTGTGAGGCACAGGGGCATTATGTGTGGTAGTGTCTGTGTACTATTGTGAGGCACAGGGGGCATTATGTGTGGTAGTGTCTGTGTACTATTGTGAGGCACAGGGGGCATTATGTGTGGTAGTGTCTGTGTACTATTGTGAGGCACAGGGGGCATTATGTGTGGTAGTGTCTGTGTACTGTTGTGAGGCACAGGGACGTTACGCGTGACAGCGTCTGTGTACTGTTGTGTGAGGTACAGGGGCGTTACGCGTGACAGCGTCTGTGTACTTTTGTGAGGCACAGGGGCGTTACGCGTGACAGCGTCTGTGTACTGTTGTGTGAGGCACAGGGGTGTTACGCGTGACAGCGTCTGTGTACTGTTGTGTGAGGCACAGGGGCGTTACGCGTGACAGCGTCTGTGTACTGTTGTGTGAGGCACAGGGGCGTTACGCGTGACAGCGTCTGTGTACTGTTGTGTGAGGCACAGGGGCGTTACGCGTGACAGCGTCTGTGTACTGTTGTGTGAGGCACAGGGGCGTGACAGCGTCTGTGTACTGTTGTGTGAGGCACAGGGGCGTTACGCGTGACAGCGTCTGTGTACTGTTGTGTGTGGCACAGGGGCGTTACGCGTGACAGCGTCTGTGTACTGTTGTGTGAGGCACAGGGGCGTTACGCGTGACAGCGTCTGTGTACTGTTGTGTGAGGCACAGGGGCGTGACAGCGTCTGTGTACTGTTGTGTGAGGCACAGGGGCTGTGTGTGATTGCGTCCCGTGCAGTGGCACGGGGGCGGTGCGTGTGTGTGATTGCGTCCCGTGGAGCGTCACGGGGGCGGTGTGTGTGTGTGATTGCGTCACGGGGGTGGTGTGTGTGATTGTGTCCCGTGGAGCGTCACGGGGGCGGTGTGTGTGATTGCGTCCTGTGGAGCGTCACGGGGGCGGTGTGTGTGTGATTGCGTCCCGTGGAGCGTCACGGGGGCGGTGTATGTGTGTGATTGCATCCCGTGGGGCGGTGTGTGCGCATGTGATTGCGTCCCGTGGAGCGGTGTGTGCGCGTGTGATTGCGTCCCGTGGAGCGGTGTGTGTGCGCGTGTGATTGCGTCCCGTGGAGCGGTGTGTGTGCGCGTGTGATTGCGTCCCGTGGAGCGGTGTGTGTGCGCGTGTGATTGCGTCCCGTGGAGCGGTGTGTGTGTGTGCGCGTGTGATTGCGTCCCGTGGAGCGGTGTGTGTGTGTGTGTGTGTGTGTGTGTGTGTGTGTGATTGCGTCCCGTGCAGTGGAGCGGTGTGTGTGATTGCGTCCCGTGGAGCGACACGGGGCGGTGTGTGTGTGTGATTGCGTCCCGTGGAGCGGCACGGGGGCGGTGTGTGTGTGTGATTGCGTCCCGTGGAGCGGCACGGGGGCGGTGTGTGTGTGTGTGATTGCGTCCCGTGGAGCGGCACGGGGGCGGTGTGTGTGTGTGTGATTGCGTCCCGTGGAGCGGCACGGGGGCGGTGTGTGTGTGTGTGTGTGATTGCGTCCCGTGGAGCGGCACGGGGGCGGTGTGTGTGTGTGTGTGTGATTGCGTCCCGTGGAGCGGCACGGGGGCGGTGTGTGTGTGTGTGATTGCGTCCCGTGGAGCGGCACGGGGGCGGTGTGTGTGTGTGTGTGATTGCGTCCCGTGGAGCGGCACGGGGGCGGTGTGTGTGTGTGTGTGTGTGTGTGTGTGTGTGTGTGTGTGTGTGTGTGTGTGTGTGTGTGTGTGTGTGTGTGTGTGTGTGTGTGTGTGTGTGATTGCGTCCCGTGGAGCGGCACGGGGGCGGTGTGTGTGTGTGTGTGTGTGTGTGTTTGCGTCCCGTGGAGCGGCACGGGGGCGGTGTGTGTGTGTGATTGCGTCCCGTGGAGCGGCACGGGGGCGGTGTTTGTGTGTGTGTGATTGCGTCCCGTGGAGCGGCACGGGGGTAGTGTGTGTGACTGTGTCTTATTGCGAGGTGTGGGGCCAATGTGTGTGACAGCGTCTGTGTCCTGTTGGGAGGCACGGGGGGTGGGGGGGAAATGTGTCTGTTTACTGTTTGGAACAGGGTTGTCCGAGTTCAGACCTCAAGGACCACCAGCTTTGCAGGACTTAAGGAGTTCCCTGCTTAAGTACAGGTGCGCCAATTATAATGAATGAGCTACTGATTAACTCGCCTGTGCTTAAATCCTGGCCTGTTGGTGGCCCTTGAGGACTGAACTTGGAGAGCCCTGATTTAGAAGGTTAGAAATTCATATGCACTGAAAGGTTATTCAATGGGTACCTATCTCCCCTTATGTAATATTTTGAGACTTATCTCTGAATAAATCTGTGTAAACGTGAGAGAATCTAAATTAGTTATAGGAAATGGTATACAGCAAAAAAAAAAAATTCTTAGTCACACTTAAATTCTCACTCAAATGCACAAAAATTGGCAAGTTACAGGTTGCATTCTTCGTGCCCTATATGCTGTGCTGATGATCTCCAACATGACATCAACGATTACAGCTGCAAAACCAGAAAGACTGATGCTGAACTGGAATTGAATTGAAGCCAGTAAATGCTAAACTGAAGTCCGCTGCTACTGTTGGTGAAATTTTACCCAGCACCAGCCTTGCCCCTATACACACATTCAAAGCAATGCTCAACTAGTAGAACCGAAAACACAAAAAAATGGAGTCGAATTTCCTCACTTAACAACCACACTGTCAAACAGGACTCGAGCTTCAACAAAATTCATATTTACCAAAACTGCAGCTTGTTGCCAAATACAAAACTAAAATAAGTGTAAAATGTTTATAAATGCTAACTCTTTAATAGTATTGCAAATCACCCTCTACTGATACTACAGCTTATAAAATTTATCACTAGTGTCATTGGTAAGTTAATTTACGATCTTACTGATATTTGTCATGTCTGTCATCAGCAAACCACATGGGGGCTTAAATTTACTTTGGGAGAAAGTAACTTTCCTGGCTTTTGTGCATTTGAGTAATAACTTTGGCTTCAACAACTTACTAATGTTTAATTTCTTTAGTTTTTTTTTTCTTCCTCTAAATGTTCAGTTGGTGCAATTTGTTTGATCCAGAATTGCACTGTTTTTCATAAAGTGGTGCAATTGTGGAGCAAGCCAACTGCACCACAGGAGTCAATTAAAAAGTCCTGTTTATTTGAATTGAATGCTAGAGGTCTCAGAATAGGACAGTATGTTGGGTTTGGTGACTACTAGTGAACCAGGAAGCAATGTAGGGATGGCAACAGTAAATTTTTGAGTTTGAGAAAGCATGAGAATGTTGGTTGGGGTGTGTGTGTGTGTGTGTGTCTATATATATATATATAGATAGATAGAGAGAGAGAGAGAAAGTCAATAGTTTGAAGACTAATCGGAAGGAGCACTCCAGGGACTTAATGAAAAGATTTTTATTAACTAATCATCAACGTTTCGAGGCTCACAAGGGCCTTCTTCAAGAAGAAGGCGGCTCCTGTGAGGCCCGAAATGTTGATGATTAGTTAATAAAAAATCTTTTCATTAAGTCCCTGGAGTGCTCCTTCAGTTTAGTCTTTGGACTATGGACTTTCTCTATTTATATTTGGGAAGCACCTGGGTATTTAAATAATTTGTTTACATTTGGTATTGGAGTGCCCACTTCCACGTGTGTGTATATGTAGATCTGTGTGTGTGTGTATATATATATATATATATATATATATATATATAATATGTATAATGTTGTGTCAAAAAAAATCTAAACACATTGTGATGCATTAACACACTCTTTGGTGTGCTTATATCTCACCCCTAGCAGGACCTGTAGGCTCCTACAGATACATGCAATAGTCCAGTTAATAAAACCTACGTGATCCTCCATTTGATGGTATATGTAACTTATTTGGAGTTCAACAGCTCAGTCAGGAAGAGATTTGTAACACGTTAGAGGCCAATTCTGTTGATAGTCAAATAAATTCAATTGTGACAATCCATAGGTTAACTTGGGCTGTAGGTCTGACTAATATTTCTCACAGAACCAAATGTGAGGGGGAAAAATATATCTAATTGAATTGCCAAAACAGTACTCACTAGACTTGAATTAAGTGCAGATATTCTGATTTCAACATATCCGTGCTCACTGTTACTTTTATCAAGAAAATATTCATTTTTTTTTTTTTTTTTTTCCTTGCGTGACTTGAGATTGATTATCATTCTGGGACAAATATTTTGTTGCTAACCACTTGACTTGGAGTTAATAAAGTCCAGGGAGATGTAATTTATTGACTGGGTGCATAAATAAGTTGTCTAGGGTAAACATGAACACTTGTACCATTTGTGTCTCTGTATTTTGATTTTCCCTTACAGTTTGTGCAACCTTTATTTGACCATTTAGTGACTATTTTCTGGTGTCTTCCTATTTTCTGAGCTACCCATTTCAAATGTGCGTTGCCCTAGTAACACTATTCTTCACTATTTGTGTCAGTCTGATTAGTAATTGTACACATTAGCTCTCTACCGTTTGCTTCTCAGTCATGTTCTTATTTTTTTTTTCTTTTTTCATTGGCAGACTTTAGTATCCACCACTTGTACTTTTGGCTTATGTGTGCTGGTGTTGCACGGGTTCCACTACCAGTGCATGCGACTCCTTGTCCCTTAGGCTCCCTTTCTTTTTAAAAGGTGATGTGTGATTAAGATATTACACAGACAGGAACAAATAGAATATATGTACACCATACAGAGAGAATCTGTATGATTGACTAAGTCGTTAGGCCGAAACGCATCCTAGAGTGTATATTATTTGCCTTTTCTCAAATGTATATGCTCACTATCAATCATACTGTTAGAGGTTTAGTTTGGTGCTATATTCCAAGTGGCTTCAAATTACAGTTTTGCAATCCGTCCGAGGATATAAGAACTATCCAGAAATCAATCCGGGATATATTCGGACGACTGACAATCCATAAAGACTGAAACTGGTGGGCACTGGTGTCCAAATTGCGCTTTTAGCAAACTAATAATCTTGGTTTGCATGGCTGTTTATGAGTAGATACAAGTCTCTCTGTTTCTGATATTTTATTAACCCTTTGAGTGCCAGAGTGGTATGCAACGCATTGCTTTGCAGTGCATTGCATACCCCCTGGCACTCAAAGGGTTAAAAACATACTTGGCTGTATATTTTTGATCTCCCTCTTTAACTCATGTTCATTAATTAACTTTTATCTCTTTTTTTTTTTTTTTTTTATCTGTTCTGAGTTTGAGCTGTCATTAAGGTGCTGTTCGATGCAGTGGAGACACTCTGATCCTGTGGGTTCAGCAGTGGCACAATCATTTTGTTGACTCACATCACCTATATACTATACCCTTTTAGATGTATTCATTTGTTCTATTTTGTCCCAGTAATTCTTTTATTTACATTTTTTTGCACTCTATTTCTATACAGTGGTGCAGGTACAGAGGATATAAAAAGTCTACACACCCCTGTTAAAATGACAGGTTCTTGTGATGTTAAAGAATGAGACAAAGATAAACCATGTCAGAACTTTTTCCACCTTTAATGTGACCTATAATGTGAACAATTCATTTGCAAAACAAACTGAAATCGTTGAGGGGGAAAAATAAAAATTAAAAAACTCAATAACCTGGTTGCATAGGTGTGCACACCCTCTTATAACTGGGGATGTAGCTGTGTTCAGAATTAACCAATCACATTCAATCTGCTGTTTAAATAGAAGTCATTACACACCTGCCATCATTTAAAGTGACTCCGATTAATCACAAATAAAGTTCAGCCGTTCTAGTAGGATTTTCCTGACATTTGCTTAGTTGCATCTCAGAGTAAAAGCCATGGTCCGCAGAGAGCTTCCAAAGCATCAGAGGACTCTCATTGTTGAAAGGTATCAGTCAGGAGAAGGGTACAAAAGAATTTCCAAAGCATTAGCTATACCATGGAGCACAGTGAAGACAGTCATCATCAAGTGGAGAAAATATGGCACAACAGAGACATTACTAAGAACTGGATGTCCCCCCAAAATTGATGCGAAGACGAGAAGAAAACTGGTCAGGGAGGCTTCCTAGAGGCCTACTGCAACATTAAAGGAACTGCAGGAAGTTCTGGCAAGTACTGGCTGTGTGCTACATGTGACAACAATCTCCCATATTCTTCATATGAACGGGCAATGGGGTAGGGTGGCAAGACGGAAGCTTTTTCTTACAAACAAAAACATCCAAGCCAGGCTGAAGTTTGCAACAACAAACATCAAGTCCCCCAAAAGCACATGGGAAAATGTTATGGTCTGATGAAACCAAGGTTGACATTTTTGGCCATAATTCCAAAAGGTATGTTTGGTGCAAAAACAACACTGCACATCACCCAAAGAACACCATACCCACAGTGAAGCATGGTGGTGGCAGCATCATGCTTTGGGGCTGTTTTTCCTCAGCTGGAACAGGGGCCTTAGTCAGGGTGGAGGGAATTATGAACAGTTCCAAATACCAGGCAATTTGGGCACAAAACCTTCAGGCATACGTTAGAAAGATGAAGTTCATCTTTTAGCACAACAACGACCCAAAGCACACATCCAAATCCGCAAAAGCATGGCTTCACCAGAAGAAGATTAACGTTTTGGAATGGCCCCGCCAGAGCCCAGACCACAATCCAATTGAACATCTGTGGGGTGATCTGAAGGGTGCTGTGCACAGGAGATGTCCTAGCAATCTGATAGATTTGGAGCGCTTTTGCAAAGAAGAGTGGGCAAATATTGCATCTTCAAGATGTGCCATGCTAATAAACTCCTATCCAAAAAGACCGATTGCTCTAATAAAATCAAAAGGTGCTTCAACAAAGTATTAGTTTAAGGGTGTGCATGCCTATGCAACCAGGTTATTGTGAGTTTATTTTTCCCCCTCAACGATTTCAGTTTGTTTTGCAGTTGAATTGTTCAAGTTATAGGTCACATTAAAGGTGGAAAAAGCTCTGACATGATTTATCTTTGTCTCATTTTTTAACATGATAAGAACCTGGCATTTAAACAGGGGTGTGTAGACTTTTTATATCCACTGTATTTGAGTCATTCCTGTCTGTCAGACCTTTAGCTTTTTGATCTATGGGTGTGACTCCTTCCGGGACCAACTTTGTGGGCTTCTTGTAACCGTTCAAGATGAATATTAATCCTTGGGTCACAATTGTATGTGTGTAGGTAAGGGGCCGGGCTGTGCTATACAGAGGAGCACCACATATTTTATGTAGGTTCACCCTGTGCTGGCATAGTTTCATCTATTTCCCACCTAGTCTGGAGTGGTAATATTTTTCTGAGGTTTATTATTCTTTCTCGGTTTTCTTGTTTGTGGGCTTCTATGTTAAAGGGATAGTAATACTTTGTTTTATCTTTATTTTATTTTGTAGGCATTAAAAAACATGAAGAACGATATAAGTCTTATGGTTTGAGATATTCACAAGCAAAGTTTCCCCTCCCGCCCCTTTTACCTAGTGTAAGCCATCTCTTCTCAGATGTGGAATCTGGTTGTAAGACCAGACAGATAACAGGAACAATCTTCTTCCTATGATAACAATGAAAGCCCTGCCCCCCTTGACAAGTTTTTCAGGTTTTTCCCTTATTTTAATTGAAGTCTACCTGAGCACCTCCCTTCTGATCTGGCTGAGCAGTGTTACATCAGTAAAACGGGTGGGAGGGGGATACTTTGTCATTGAATTACTCTTGAACTACAACTCTGACAGAATTGAAATAACACTCTCCAAAGTCCAAATACTATGATGATTAATTAGAGCTGCTTTTATTATGAAACATTACTATCCCTTTAAACATTATGAGACCTTAACATTGTTGCAAGTGTTTGATTCCATCTTCTCTAGTCTTGTTACGATGCTCTTAATCTGTGCCTTGACCATTTTCGTTTGTATTTGGGATTAATTGATTAAATCCGTTTCTCTCTCTCTCTCGTGATGCCACTATATATATATTTTTTTTTTATATGCTGAGGTCAGCCTCTAAATGAAATCATCAATTTCCAGCAGAAAGTAGGGTGCACAGCCCCTGAAATAAGGGAGGCTATTTGCCTCAGAAAATGTTGTTTGAATCACTTTGCACATAAATAATAATTCCTGTGTAATGTGAAAAGGTGCTTTTTTTTTTTTTTTTTTTTTCCCCCCCCCCCCCTCTTTAGGTGAAGGAGTTCATACCTTAGTGTGTGCTTGTTGTACTAGGCTGCCTACAATATGTAAACCAGGGTATATACCTCACTATAGATAACACATCAGGTACATGGAATATGCACTTCACAAATAAGTACAAGGGGTGAGTACATATTTGATATAGTTACCGGCTAGCCACTCCAGCCAAAACTAGCAGTTGCATGTATTTATTCATAGTTAATATATGTTTACTTGAGGAGAACTTATGATAACTTTCAGCTCATTTCTATTTTACGTCAGTAGAACATCATGACTATTGACCATGCTCACTGTGGGCTCCCCCTTTTTCCCTTCTCTAGAGCAGGAATATCAAACGAAAATATAATTAAGGACCACTTTCTCCTAAAAAAAAAAAAAAAAAAAAAAGTCCAGAACAATTCATTCTGATGTCTACTTCTATTTTGTTAGGTCTGGAGAGAGGGGTATGAAATGTAAATAATTTGCCGATCTGGGCTCTGTGTCTAGCTTACTTCTAGAACGGAGGTTTATAACATTTTAGTTCTAAAGCTTTTGGAAACTATTATCGTCCTCAACAGCTGGAGAGCCAAAGGTTTCTTACCACCACTCTAGAATGTGACTTCAAACAGATCTGGTGTATAAAATGGTGTTTGGGCCAGGAGGGCTTCACTGTAACTAAAATAAGAGATCCTTCTGGGGGTGGTATGTCATTGGCTATGGGCCTCAAGGCTAGAGGAACTGAAATGGTCTTTCTGTTTTAAAAACAGTTCTCAAGCAGAATATTTGAAATAATCAAAAGTCAAATTTTTAAATATGGAAAGAACACATTTATATAGTGAGTTCCACTTACGGTTTAATTTTTTAAGTTTGTGCAGCTAACCTTTGCTCTTTAAACACATGTTGTTATTGGTATTAAAGCATTTCCATAAGAGAGAATTGAGAGAGAAGCACACATTTTATTTCTTCATATAGGGGGACGTACAAGAAGTAATTCAGTAATAGTCATTCAGTGGAAATTACAATGTTGTACACATGTCGCAACACGGACACCTAACTTTCATACTTCTTTTCTTGTAGAACAGTGGGAGACCACATCAATGTCTGCATCCTGGTCCCATCCAAAGAAAGTTTGAAGAAACTGAACTGGGAGGGGGGGGGCTTTAGTCCTAGTCTCCTCCCTCGGGAGCAGCCCCTTGTGTCTTCGGACCCCCGCACCAGAAGAGTGGATGTGGGTTTGTCATGAGTCCGGCCGGCTGCTCCCATGTGAACAGCTTTAAGGTGGAGAATTGGAAGCAGAACCTGCGAGTTATTTACCAGTGCTTTGTGTGGAGTGGGACACCTGAAACCCGTAAGAGGAAGGTGAGTGTATATCCCAAAGTCTGTGAGTAATATGCTGGTGTTACAAGAAAATTAAAGGTATAACCCTTTATTTCAGTAGTACTTTGTAACTACATTTTTGTAGTTTCAAAGCATAAGCCTGTAACATTTGTAAACTGCAGTGGGCCATACACTTGTACATCAGTCCAAAAACTGCAGTACTGAACTCCTGGTAGGGAAGGTCTATGAATATCTTTTTAGCTCGGTAAAACAGAATTTTATAGTACACAATATTTATTTCCAAAGTGTAATTTAATCACTTATTCAGTTGTCGGACACATTTTTATCTTTTTGCCTTTAAGACCCTGGAGGTAGCCATGCATTTTTTTGTTCTTTTTCATTTAGCTTTTGCTGTCTAACTAATATTTAGAATTGTATTATTCTAGTAGTTCATATTTTACCTGGTTTTATTTATTTATTTTTCTCCATTCTATGTACTAATCTTATACTAGCTATTTCTCTCTCTCTCCACTTTTGGAGATATGAGTGCAGTCTGCAGTTGCAGCTAAAATGCAGTTAGATTTTAAAACACCTTCTCATATTTGAAGTCTGTCTTGCTTTCTAGTTCCATTTCACTTTGGTTAATCCTTTAACCCTTGGACTGCCAAAGCAGTGGGGGTGCAGTCCATTGATAAGCAATATGATGCATACACCATGTTCTTTAAAGTTTTAACAGGTTAGGAAATGAGGCACCCACTCAAAGCTTTGATATATCTTAAACCTTGAGTCACTGTTTTTACACTGCTTGTAGAGGAGAGTAAAATCTCTGAAAGGGAAAAGAACTGAACTAGCTGATTGCTGATGCAAGGTAAGAGCAAAACAAAGAAAATCCACATGGTAAGTTAATATACTGATAAAACATCACTAAAGTGATAACTTTATTTCTTCTTTTGCTGGGGATGGCATTGAAGGAGACTTCAAATTAAGACTTAAAGGAACACCACCACCTAATAATCCCGTTTATTTTATCACTTGGGATTACAAACCAACAAATTTCACGAGACTGGTAAAAGTGAGCCTATGAACTCTTCATGAACTCCCATGAATTCTTCATAGCTCTGTTTATTTCAACTTCTTGCTGCACTTCTTGTGCTGTGCAATGCTCAAAACTGTCTTTGTGTGTAAGGGAAGTCTTTGCAGGGCTATTTCTGCATATCTTTGAGCCACACAGTCACTCCTGGGAGTGAGCATGCTGCTCATTAAGTTTAAATAAATAAACTGCATGAGATCGACTGATTCCCTCTGCTGTTTTAAACCTTTTCGTTTTACTAAAAACATGTACTCCTCTCACCAGCCTCATCTTGCCTATAGAGGGCTAAGATGAAGCGCCACAATGCTGGGTTATTCCGTGTGTGTTGCACTTAGTAATGTGGCATGTGGTTGACCCATATTCTGGCAGCACTTTGAATGTGGGCGTACGGTCTTTTAATGAAGGCATTTATTTTAGATCTGGGCTCTGTCCAGTGAAGGAGGCATTGGTGATGTCACTAATTTGTTGATTTCCAATATTCAAATAATCAGTGTTGAATATTTTCCTAATTTTGTCTTTTATCAAATCTGTATTTTTAGGGGCATCTTGGTGTTTTTCATACAGCTTTTTTTCAGGTACTCATCTCAGTTTTTCATATTTTTGTTTTAATATTAACTTCTTTATTATCACACTAGTTGAACAGCCCATGTACACGGGCCACAGTGGAGGCAGCAATGGCCGCAGTGCAGTCATGCGCAGTAGAGACGGCCGCACCGTAGCTGATAACGGAGTGGGGCTCTCCAAATTCAGACCATAGTCCTCTCTGCGTACTTCGGTGTACTGTATATGACAGCTTCTGGCAAACATACATTTAGCAAATTATTATATAGGATGCTGTCCTTTATTTATATTTCCATTTCCTAGTTTATTAACATCCTTCCCTATCACATGGAGATAATAGATGTGTCCTGTTCAATGATCGCATGCACAGTCCCTTTTCTTTGTGTGTAATATACATAATATACAAACACACTTAATCTTAATTTATATTGTGGAATTCCTTGCCCAAGAATGTGGTAATGACAGATACTACATTTAAGAGAAGATTAGATACGTTTCTTCTGTGTCCCTATCCATGGCGATAGAGACTAATGGGGTATACTTCAGCGCCCCCCAGCTGGCGTAGGACCAACTTTAAAATACAAAAGGAATCCCCCTGCTTCCCTCGGCAGTCATTTTGGTCCTGCGTCAGCTGGGGTAGGTCGCACGGCAGTCGGCTCCTACTTTATTTATTTATTTATTTATTTATTTTCAGCAGATAAGGGACTTGCTTCGCTGCCAGCCGGCAAGGCAGAGGTGGATCTGCTTGGTACCTGGAGTCTCCCTCAAGTAGGTAGAGATTCGACGCCTAAGACAACGCATCCCAATGACATCATTGGCAGGCGTCCGACCGGGGGTTAGACGGATACCACTAAAGAGGAGCACCGATGACCGAGTTGGCCTGGTCCATGGATCTGCTCCCTCCCTCCAGTAGGCTTGCTGCGGGGGAAAAGGTAAGGGCTATGAGCCAACCCTTATTTGTTACTTTGCCTGATTTCAGTGGGCTAGGCCTATGCGTTCCAGGGTGAAACGCACGCCCAAGGCCTACCCTATTTAAACAAGCCATGCTGTGTGTTTCCTGACTATAGAATTGTTTATGCTATTATTTTAGTTAAGCTAATTAAAGGTTAAGTTTTAGATTTTATTATCTTGGATATGTCCTCCTCTTCAAAGAATGCAACTGTTAAGGATAAGGAAAAGGATAACGATAGAGGAAATGTGGAAAAAGAAGATAAAAATCCCCAGAAAACAAAAGTATGCTTGGGTTGTGATAATAAATTGTCTACAGAAGATCCTTCCAAGTTATGTGCAGAGTGTTTGAAAAAAGCAGCTAATCCTGAGATACCATCCCAGTTTCAAGATTTCCTATCTTGGATGAGGAATTCAGTGCAGGAAACCTTATCCTACCTTCAAGCATCTTATGTTTCTAAGAAGAGACCCAGAATTGAGGCCCCTGGGGAAGGTTTGTCATCTAGGCACATTAAAGTGGATGAATCCAGCCTCTTTGAAGACCTTTCTGATTACTCTTCAGAAGAAGAAGGGGAGATACTGGAAGAAGATGATGGTACCTTTAGCATTGATAAGATGAAACTCTTCCTTAAGAGCCTACATAAAATCGTGGGGTTAGCGTAAGAAACCAAAGAGCAGGGCATATTGGATGTGGCCTTCCTAGGCAAGAAGAGACACCAGTATTTCCTGTACATCATGCAGTATCAGATCTGGTAAAGACAGAGTGAAAGAAGGGGGTAAAAGAGTAACAGAATCCAGGAGATTTCACAGAATGTACCTTTTTAAAGAAGACTCTTCAGCATGGACAACACCTTCCAAAGTAGATGCTCCTATTGCCCAGTTAACTAAGAAGATCACTCTCCCCATGGAAGATGGCTCTTCACTAAGAGACCCTATGGACAAGAGATTGGAGGCCACCCTAAAGAAGCAATTTACAATTCTGGGGCAAAACGTTAAAGCGGTAACAGCCCTGACATGTGTGACAAGAATAATAAGAATTTGGTTGTCTGAACTAGAAGAAAAAATTGAATCTTCACTGTCCAGGTCAAAATTGTTGAAAGAGGTGGCCTTCTTAAAGGATGCAGTTGGATACTCATGTGACGCCTCCTGGGATATGATCGGGTTAGCTGCCTGTTCCTCCTCCCTTTCCATCACAGCCAGAAGGGCTCTGTGGATGAGACCTTTGGGAGCTGACCCCTCCTCAAAAAATAAATTAGTGTCTTTACCATTTTCTGGATCCACTCTTTGGGGATAATAAGATCTTAGTAACGCTAACCTCATCAAGGATGGAAGGGATCATCAACAGGGTCCGGACCTTCAGGAAACACCAGGTACACACGGCCCACGAATATATGAAAATATTAGGAGTAATGAACTCCTCCATTCACATTGTACCGTGGGCCAGGATTCACATAAGATCTCTCCAAAACCTGTTCTTAATGCATTGGAACAAAAATCCAGCAAACACCTCTCAAAGGGTTCACATAACAGCACGAGTCCAAATCCAAAAGGAGAAAAGGAGGAAAACCTGCACAAACTGGATCTAGTCAGATGTGTTTCAGTATATCTCAGTCAAACCTAAGGTTTTAGAAAAGCTGATTCACTATTTGTACATTTCCAAGGAAAATACAAAGGGTCACCAGCCTCAGTCATCCCTTTCAAGATGGATAACTCAATGAATAAAAATGGCCTATCTGGAAGCAGGAAAAGTTCCTCCAAAAAATCCTTTGGGCACATTCTACCCGTGCAATTGATACCTCCTTGAGCATCAAGAGCTGCTGCATCTCCGTAGGAAATTTGCAGAGCAGCAACATGGTCCTCAATTTCCACCTTCACCAGACATTATCAAATTGATGTACATGCCTCTGCAGAGGCAAAATTCAGGAGGAAGGTTCTTGAGGCAGCAGTCCACTCAGGATCGGTAAGACTAGCTAGTAGTTTTTTCCTTATCTTGTCTAGTATGACAGAATCATGTGGATGGGCAGGCACATGATTGTTCACAATTTCTTTAAATTTAAGGGACACTTTATTTTATACCCACCCTTTTGTTTACTGCTTGGGTATGTCCCATTTGTCTCTCTCGCCATGGATAGGGACACAGAAGAAAGTGAGACATTTTTCTTACTGATATTTCCTTTTCTTCTGTGTCCCTCCATGGCTCAACATGCCCATTAACCATCTCCACATTGTTTTTTCAGCTGTGACAATAGATGACTGCCAAGGGAAGCAGGGGTCTTACTTTTGTATTTTCAAGTTAGTCCAAAGCCAGCTGGGGGGTGCACTGAAGTATACCCCATTCATCTCCATCGCCATGGAAGGACACAGAAAAAAAGGAAATATTGGTAAGAAAAAATTCTCCATTTCTTTCAAGAGGGAACTTACTGTATAATAGGTAAAACAGGAAGTTCATATAATTTTTTTTTTTTGTCAGCAGGAAAGCTTATATAATTCTCATTTCTCTGTCGTCTAATACAGGTTACTGGTAACTTTGGGTAGGAGATCTGCCCCTTTAAGTAGGCAGGAACAATTCTAGAAATGACTGCAGGGGGTGGAGCCTACCTTCCCTCTTTGGCTGCAGCTAGCCAACCAGCTCCAGAAAGATTTGTTCCTTGGTAAAGAGACAGGCAAGAGAACAGTTCTGCTATAGTTTTAGAAACTTTTTTATTTTTCTGTTATATATGGAATACCACCATTAGGCAGATTACCATAACTGACAATGCCCTTTGATGTGGCTAGCTCAGTATCCAGGTGCTTTTTGTGGACCTTAAGCCCTAATGGGGAAAATCTTTATTCCAAATGCTTTCCCAGGAGTTACCCACTGAGGTACTTCTTGCTACATGGTAATCTGAAGACAGAAAATCTGCAGGACAGGTGACAACCCTTTGAGTGCTGCAGGTCCACTTGTCCCTCAGTGCCCCTCTGCACAGGGGTTATTCCTGGGAGTTCTTATTGCACACTCCTGCACTCACTGGGTCTTTTCTGTTATGTCTGTCAGAGTTTGGAGCAACTTTGTGTGGTAGAATAACCCTTTAACTGCTGGTTGGCATCTTTTGGGGTGGTTATTGGCACTTTCCCTACTGGGTTCAGTGTTTTCTGTGTCTGATTTACATGTACTAGTGATGTTTCATGTATTTTTAATTCTCAGTTATAACTTTGACCACATTGAGTTCCCACTTTGCCGCATAGACGCCATTGCTCCATTCACTTCTATGGGACTGTACAGTTTGCGACATATTTCTGCAACCGATCAACCTAGTGACTTCAGAGATGGCTCATTTTAACCCCTTCAGTGCCAGAGGCTTGGGCCATTTCTTGTAACCTGCAGGCCAGACACTTTTTCAGCATTTTTGCTATCCTTCTGTTTAGGCTTGATTTCCTCTGGGGACTTTTAGTTACATATGGAAAACTATATATTGTTTTTTTCAGAAGGAATTGAGCTTTCTCGAGATACCTTACATGAAGAGAATTTTGCATTGTGCAAAAAGCTATGATGTGAAAATGTACTTATTTTGCTAAAATCACATACTATGTATCAGAAAATTTTACCTTGATTGCGAAAGTTTGTTATTTGAAAAAGCCCTGATTCCTCCAAGTAAAAAAAAAAAAAAAAAAAAAATTTGGATAGTTTTACCTACGTCCATGGCTACCGCAGAGTGCTAATCACCAGCAGAGCAAAATGACATTTTCAACTTTATGAACTAATATGCTCATTCTAGGGTTTTTGTGGTAAAGCTACCCTAAAACCGTGGAATATCTATATAAAACTATATATTTCTGAAAAGTAGACAACCTGCCGCATCTAATGAGGGGTGAATTGCCTTCTTACCCCAAGCCTGTTGTGCCCAAATGCTTCCAGAAAGTGGCATTATAGGAAAAAAAATTGCATTTTCTTACATTTCTGCCCCTTCAAATGTACTGAAATCTGTGAAAACCCATGGAATTTCCAACTGTATTCATTATCTAGTGCTCTTAGGAGACAAATGACACCCCACTGGAATGAGTTGACCTACCTTAGGGGTGCCAGAAGCGCATAACTACACCTACCTGTTTGCTTCCTCGAAAATGGCTGCTTGTACTAAAATGTTCATAACTGTTAGAAACGTGAAGGAAAGGTATACCATTTAGGAAAGTAGACATTCTCCCGCATCAAATGAGGGGTCACTTGCCTTTCTATCCCTGGGCTGAATTGCGCAAATGTTTACAAAAGTTGGTGCTATAGGAATAAATACATTTTTTTTTTTTTTTTACATTTCCACCACTTCAAAGATACTAAAATCTTTGAAAACCATACATATTCCTGCTGTATTTAGTACCTGCTACGAACATGAGAAAAATGGTAGCCCATTTGTGTGGGTTAACATACAATATGTGGGTGCTAGGAACACGTACGTAAACCTGACACTTTCGTTTTTGAAATTATCTGCTTGCTCTAAAATGGCTATAACCATAATAGATATGCAGGAAAGTTAGATAAACTATACCATTTTGGAAAGAAGATAACCTGCTGCATCTAATGAGGGGTCACTTGCCTTCTTACCCCAATACGGGTGTGCATAAATGTTTTCAGAAGGAGGCTATATAGGAAGAAATGGCTTTTTTTTTTTTTTTTTTTTTTTTTTTTTTAACATTTCATTCCCCTTCAAATGTATGGAACTCTGTGAAAGCCATGGAATTTTCAACTGCATTCGTTAGCTAGTGCTTTTAGGAGTCAAACACCCCATTGGTATGAGTTGACCTACCTTAGGTGGTGCTAGAAGTAGAAAACTGCACCTACTACAACCTCTGATGTTTCAAACATTTTCTCAAACCTGATTTACCTGTACAAAAATGGCTAGAACACCTTCAGAAGTGAAGAAAAGGTAGATAAACCGTACCATTTTGGAAAGAAGATAACCTGCCGCATTGAATGAGGGGTCACTTGCCTTCTTACCCAGAATGTGGTGCTACAGGAGAGAAAAAAAAAAAAAAAGCAAACTTTTTTTTTTTTTTTAAACACATAAGTCACTTCAAAGATACTAAAATGGTTCAACGGCGTGTGATTTCCTAGGGGGACTTCTTGCCAGCCTAAGAAAAATGGTACCCCACTGCTGTGGGTTGACATACCAATTAGGGTGACAGGAGCGTAGCTACCAGTGAAACAGGGATGGGAAAGCAAATAGTGTATGTGTGATTTTATGGCTAACAGATGAAAGAAGCTAGGGCGTCATCTGGTTTATGTGTGGACCTATGTCTACCAGTGTAACAAAGTGTGTGGCAGGGTGAGGGATTAGGCAGTGTGTGTGGGTAAGAAAACAATATGCTATATGTCAAACACTGTTGCTCTTACACGCACTCTGAGGTGCGATGGGAGAATTAATCCATGATGTGCCAGGCCAGTCACTGGTCCTTAAATGACCAAAACTTATGATGGTTCTGACTCGTCCTTAGATGTTACAGGGTTAAATTATATTGTGCTATTATAAGCTCTAGTCATGTCTTTTTATTTTGCTCCTATGATGCAGTTGGTGTAATCCCGAAATACCTCCAGTTTGTTTTATAAATATGTGCCATCATTCTGTGTGGCACTGGCTCTGGGCACTGGACAGGCGTGCTTGCTCTTGGTTTGTCTATGAAACGGGTTGGTTGGTCTGGAGTTTTTTTTTTTTCCCTCTCCCTGGAATTTATTTTTGGGATAGCTTTGGTATATACCCATGTTATGTGGTGTAGCGACTGCTTCCTGCCCTAATCTTTTCTCCTTGCATTTTTGCTATATGTACAAGTTTCTCAGAATTAACTTCATATAGAGATTAGATTGAACAGTTGTTTAAATTTTAGCCATACAACAAACTTTATAAAAAAATAAGTTTGAAAAATGACAAACCTTTATTGGGGTGATAGTTTCCCTTTAAAGGGATAGTAATACTTAAAATGTAAAAAAAAATATGTTGTAGGGTTTATCACCCTGAGTAAAACAAGAGTACTCCCACTGCTGAAAGGTGTTTCATTCACAAGTTATTAATTTTCAAATTTGAATTTTCTTAGGTGCAATATCACAGTGGCCTGAAATTGTACAGTGGCGCTGTTGCTACACGATCCTATGGACAGCTCTGGTCAGTTGACCATAAATCTCCATAGGATGGTGTAGCAACAGCGCCACTGTACAATTTCAGGCCACTGTGATATTGCACCTAAAAAATTCAACTTTGAAAATTAATAACTTTTGAATGAAACACCTTTCAGCAGTGGGAGTGCCCTTGTTTTACTCAGGGGGATAAACTCTACAACATATATTGTTTTACATTTTAAGTATTACTATCCCTTTAAAGATACTGCTATGAGGGAGTCTCTTCCTCCAGAGGGGGATTGCAACTTAACCACTATGTCTCCAATGTTAAATATGGACTAAGGAAAAATTATTTATTGGTAAGTTGTTTGTTTAATACCATCGTATCCTGTTTCTTTAGTTGACAACTGTTCCAATTTATAAGAAAATATCTTAATATCAAAAGCTCTTTAAGATTAATAATCTTCTCAAAATCTCAGTGGATTGTCTTGAAAAGTTAAATGGCATCCCCAGCCACAGCGAAGACAGGGAAGCGAGGGAGGGTGGGCTATCAGATTCTCACATAACTCAGACTTTGAATCCTTTAAACCTATGTGTTTTAAAGAACTAAGAACTTTACATGGTTGCTAACCGCTTACACCTCTACAGTTGCAGGTCTAATTGCTGCATGTTTCCATCTTGCTTTGCACTGTACTTTCTTGTTTTTTTGGTAGCGTTCAGTCAACCATCTTGTTTTCTTCACTTTATAGTGTAATCTAGAACTCCATGCACACTTTCCTATAATGGGGACTCCTTATTTAATTTTTTCACTTTGAGAAAAGTGGCATATAAAATATAATTAAAAGAAATATATACATCTATCTGTATACCTATCTATATTAAAAGGATACATGGCAATTTTCATCCCAGACCACTGCCTGTGTGCTGTCTGGCTCCTGTCTTCTGCAGTATGGAGGAATCCGGGAAAACTCCTTTTTGCGCTCCCCCAATGTGTACGGATCAGATCCTTAAACACATTGTGACTTTTAAATTTTATATACATATTGTGTTTGGGCTGGTTACTGATTTTAGTTAATTCCGTGGGCATCTGCCCCTTGTTGGGCAGGAGGGTACGTGTGTCTGAACCTTCTGCCAGTTTTTGTTAATTTGCTTACTAGCCCATCACTTGTGTGGAGGTTAGATACTGTTCACTTCAGGGAGTCAGTAAGCTGAATGGATAGAAAAGGTCTTCCAATACAGGTTACTGGTAACTCTGGGTAGGCGATCCACCCCTTTAAGTAGGCAGGACCAATTCTAGAATTGATTGCAGGGGTGGAGCCTACCTTCCCTCCTTGGCTGCAGCTAGCCAGCCAGCTCCAGAAAGATTTGTTCCTTGGTGAAGATAACACAGGCAAGAGAACAGTTCTGCTATAGCTTTAGAAGTTTTATTTTTCTGTTAGATATGGAATACCTCCATTAGGCGGTTTACCATAACTGACAATGCCCTTAGATGTGGCTAGCTCAGTGACCAGGTGCTTTTTGTGGACCTTAAGCCCTGGGGGGAAAATCTTTGCTACAAGTTCTTTCCTCAGGAGTCGCCCACCAAGGCTGCTTCTTTAAACATAGTAATCTGAAGCCAGAAGATCTGCAGGAAAGGTGAGCAACCCTTTGAGTGCTGCAGGTCCACTTGTCCTACAGTGCCCCTCTGCACAGGGGTGTTTTCATTTGGAGTTCCTATTGCACACTCCTACACTCATTGGGTCTGTCTGTATGTCTGTTGGGTTTTTTGGAGCAGGTTTATGTGGCAACTTAACCATTTAGCTGCTGGATTGGCATTTTTTGGGGGGTTATTCTAACACTTTTCCTACTGGTTTAGTGTTTTTTTTTTGGGTGTCCTAACATGTTGTTATAGTGATGTTTTAGGCATTTTAGTTTTACACATTCAATTTTGTAAAATTTGAGTAAAGGCGTGCTTTACCGCATAGATGCTGTTTGCTCCATTCACTTCTATGGGACTGTACTGTTTGGGACATATCTCTGCGACCGTTTAACCTAGCGACTTCAGAGATGGCTCATTTTACTTGTCTGCCCTTGCTCTATCATCCGGTTCATGTTTCTAGTGTGTTGGGGGCTTCGGGCACTGTTTGGGGTTCTTTTCTGGGAAAACTACATTTCCCATGAGTGCTTGCTTCACGTGCTTGTCTCTGAATGGCGGCTGCCGCAGCAGCCGTTTTGTGCTATTTCCAGAACTAGAATCCCTAATCGCAGGGCTTGGACTCTCCTTCTCTCCTCTGCTGATTAACCCTTCACCTGCCAGATAAGTTTTTTTTTTTTTTTAACGATTTCTGGGGTGAAACTTTAATCCTACACACTATAATTGGGTGATTTCTTATACAGTAAGGTTATTTGACACTGTGTGTCTCTATACCGCTGGAGCTTGGGGCCAGACATAAGACTAAGGAGGCTGGGGTCTCTGTATGCCCCATTGCACATTGCTCTTCCTGTTACTCAGAGCTACCTAGAGAGTTCTCAGGTCACTTATGCCCAGCATGTTCTGATGTCCCTGAGAGTCTCCCAGGGATCTCCAGCCATGTATTAGAGCCAGCTTGGGTGCAAGAGTTCAAAGCTGCTACTAGGGACTTTAGGTCCTCATTGCAACTCTTTCCATCCCCGTTACAGGGGGTCTTTCATTCTTGGCAGGCTCCCTCCTCCGTCAAGTCTTCCTTCCCCAAACCTCAGGGATTACCTGATGTGTCAGATTCCTCTGAAGAGGAACTGCTGATGGATTCAGATGTTGAGGAATGTTCTGCTGAGGGCTCCTCTCAGTTTTTTGGGGATCCTTTTGAGGCTGATCCTGAGCCCTCCGCTGAGGGCCTGATCAGGGCTGTCTTGACTACTCTTAACATTCCCTTAGTTCAGGAGGTTCCTTCTGACCCCTCTGATGTGTTCCAGGAGCCTAAAAAGCCCCTTACATACTTTCCACCTAACTCCACTCTTGACCGCCTTGTGTCTGAGTAGTGGAAATCCCCGGACAGGAAACCCTCTGTGTCCAAGAAATTTGCCAAGCTTTGTCCTTTTTCTGAGGCCGTGCTTACTCAGTGGGTTCATCCTCCCAAAGTGGATGCTCCTATTTCCAAGCTATCTAAGTCTACTGCCTTACCAGTCTGATGCGTCTGCTCTGAAGGACTGGACTGACAAGAAACTTGGTCTCCCTCAAGTCCATTTTTGCCACTGCTGGTTCTTCCATGCGTCCAGCATTTGCTGCTGCATGGGTGAACCGAGCCATTGCGGTCTTGACTGAACAGCTCACCCTGGCTGTCCGTCAGGATGTTCCTACTTT
This sequence comes from Rhinophrynus dorsalis, assembly GCA_037306005.1. Classification (NCBI taxonomy): domain Eukaryota; kingdom Metazoa; phylum Chordata; class Amphibia; order Anura; family Rhinophrynidae; genus Rhinophrynus; species Rhinophrynus dorsalis. The sequence goes on along the minus strand of CM074725.1, from coordinate 94,389,333 downwards.
GGATAACTTGTGCCTTCTCGCCAACATTTCTAAGGCACAGCACTATGTTTCTGCTGCTTTATTTGATGCCATCCGTTTGGTGGCTAGGGTTTCCACCATGTCTGTGGTGGCCAGACGAGCTCTTTGGCTCAAGATCTGATCTGCTGATACTGCTTCTAAGAAAGCATTGCTCTCCCTACCCTTTCAGGATACCTCCTTGTTTGGGCTAGATCTGAAGGATCTGATCAGTGAGACCACAGGGGGTAAGAGTACCCTTGGTTCCCAGGAAGAAATTGCCGCTTAAACGTAATCAGTATTTTCGTTCCTGTCAGAATGAGACACGTCCAGCGAACCAGGCGGTTCTCTCAGCTCTGCGTACCTCCTTCACGCCCAAACAACAATGGAAGCCCAAGGTCTTCTCCAAGGCTTCCAAGCCTCCTTCGGCATGACTCGCTGAATCCGGGTCCACACTCTGCTGTTGGTGGTTGTCTGCGACACTATCACAGGATTTGGGAGGATTCAGTGATGGACCCATGGGTTTTACAGGTGGTGACGGAAGGGTAAAGGGTCCCTTTCTCTTTCTTCCTTCTCACACGCCTTAGGACACAGAGAAACGCCGTCTGTTCGGCGCTGTTCAGGCTCTTCTGGACAAGGACCTTCTAGAACCGGTTCCAGTTCAGGACAGAGGTATGAGTTTTTACTCAAACCTCTTTGTGGTCTCCAAGAAGGATGGTGGTTGTCGTCCCATTTGGGACTTGAAGGATCTCCATTCCTTTGTGACCCAGACTCATTATCACCAGGAGTCTCTACGCACAGTGATTGCTGCCATGTCCCCGGGGGAATTCCTTGCTTCTCTGGATCTTCAGGACATGTACTTACACACTGCCATTCATCCAGAGAGCCGGCAGTACCTAAAGTTTGCCTGCGACCGGGGACATTTTCAGTTCTCAGCTCTTCCATTTGGTCTGACTACAGCTCCTCAGGTCTTCAACCATGTCCTAGGAGCCTTAGTATCCGTCCTCCACCGGAACAGCATCAGAGTTACTCCATACATGGACGCCCCTTCTGTGGAACTTCATCAGTAGCTTAAACAATGCATTGATCCTCTCGCCCATCACGGGTGGGTCATCAACTTGGACAAGTCACATCTTATCTCATCCCAGCGTCTGGTCTTCCTGGCCCTTCTCTTCGACACTCAGAAGAACATGGTGTTCCTCATGGATGAGGTGGCCCACAGGGTCTCTGCGGTTCTGGCTCAAGATCCAGTTCCAGCCAAGAAGCTGTCCTCTCTAGTGGGAAAATTCATCTCCACTGTAGAAGCGGTCCCGTTTGCCATGGCGCGCACCAGGGAGCTCCAGAGGTTCGTGATCCATGTGTGCAAGGGTCAGCTGGACCTTTTGAAGAAGTCATTGTCTGTTCCTCTTCATGTGGAACTGAGTTTGCCATGGTGGCTTGACCTCTCCAACCCGCTGAAAGGCAAGTCCTTCCTGGTATCCTTCTTGACCACAGTGACGACTGATGCTGGGGAGCGGTCCTGGGTCGTCTGAGCGCTCAGGGTCGGTGGTCTCCGGAGGGATCTCTCCTTCCGATCAACATATTGGAGCTTCGGGCAATATTTCATGCCCTTCGACATTGGACATCTCAGTTGGAAGACTGTCCAGTCCGAGTGGAGACCGACAATGCCACTGCCGTGGCTTACATCAACAAGCAGGGTGGAACAAGAAGTCTCGCCGCTTGTTTGGAGATCAAGGCTATTTTGTCCTGGGCAGAAGATCACGTTCCTGCCATTTCCGCAGTGCACATTCCTGGCGTAGACAGTGTCATGGCGGACTTCCTCAGTCAGCACACAGTGGACAGCAGAGAGTGGGAGCCGTACCCAGAGGTGTTCAACCTCATTGTTCAGAAATGGGGTCTTCCTTACATCGACCTGATGGCGACAAGACACAACAGGAAGTTACCGAGGTTCTGTTCTCGGTGGAGAGACCCTCTGGCTCTGGCGGTAGATGCAATGTCCATTCCTTGGTTATTTCCTCTGGCCTACATCTGTCCTCCCCTCCCTATGTTGCACAGGGTGTTACAGAAATTACGAGTGGAGCATTGTCCAGTTATTCTGATTGCTCCATATGGCCTCGTCACTCTTGGTTTCTGGAGCTTGTGGATCTGTCTGTGGCAGAGCCATTTTGGCTCCCTTGCCATCCGGATCTTCTTCTACAGGGTTACCTGTGGAAATAGGATGTTCATCGGCTAGCTTTGACGGCTTGGAAATTGAATCTTCTATATTGAAGAAGAAAGGGTTCTCTTCTTGTGTGGTGGCTACTATGCTCAGTGCCCGCAAACCTGTTTCTTCCAAGATCTACCATTGTGTCTGGTCGACTTTTCTGTCTTGGTGTGCTGACAGGGACCTGTCTCAGGATTTTGATCTGCCTACGGTCCTGGCCTTCTTGCAGGACGGTGTAGATAAGGGCCTCAGTTTGAGTTCCCTTTAGGTTCAGACTTCTGTGCTTTTGTTTTTCTTTCAGAGGCGCATTGCCATCCTTCCTGATGTCAAGGTTTTCTACCAGGGCATTTCTCACACTCGTCCTGCCTTTAAGATTCCTTCTCCTCAGTGGGCTCTTAACTTGGTTTTGGCGTTCTTCAGCGCCCCCCCATTTCAGTCTTTGGCTACTATTCCTCTATGCGTTTTGGAAAATGTTTTTTCTCCTGGAGATTGTGTCTGTCCGCCGTGTCGCGGAGTTTCATGCTCTGTCCTGTAAACCACGCTATTTGGTGTGTCACAAGGACAAGGCGGTGCGTCTAACTTCTCAGGAGTTTCTCCCCAAGGTGGTCTCTGAGTTCCGCATCAGCCAGGAGATTGTGGTGCCCTCTTTCTGCTCTGACCCCACCTCTGACAAGGAAAGGGATCTCCACTTGTTAGACGTGGTGCGTTGTCTCAAGTTTTATGTGCATCGCACTAAATCTATCAGGCAATCGGACGCGCTGTTCATGAGGGTCCTAGGGCAGAAAGATCTGCATCCAAGGTGACTGTTGCTTCTTGGATCAAGTCCACTATTCGTAAGGATTATGAGCTAAGGAGGAAGCCTGTCCCTTTCAGGGTCACGGCTCATTCTACAAGATCTATAGGGGCCTCTTGGGCTTACAAGAATCAGGCCTCTGCTGATCAGTTATGCAAGGCGGCCACTTGATCGTCTGTGCACGCCTTTTCGAAGCACTAATGTGTTGATGTGTTGGCATCAGCTGACGCCAGCTTTGGGAGGAAAATCCTTGAGGCAGTCTTGCCTGTCTAGGATTTCCTTCTGTTCTTGGTGCTTCCGTCACTTTTGAGCCTTGTTGGCTGTAGTTCAGTGTGCTGTGTAACAGTTCTTGGGGTGGTGGTATCTGTTCTGGTGACTTTGGGGGCCTTGCCCTTGGTCTTTGCCTTCCCACCTCTGGGAAACTCGATGGTTGGATATCCCAGAGTTACCAGTAACCTGTATTTGACAACAGAGAATAGAGGATTTTAGTCTTGCCTGTTAAATCCTTTTCTCTTAGTCCATACCAGTTATGGGTCTCCCACCCTGTCAAGGGACCATGCTTGGCTCTCCTGTGGTAGATTGTGGGGGTCCTTCAGGGTCATGCTCACAGGATTCTTCTTTCCCTTCACTATCTAGTCAATAGTTTCAAATTGTTCTGGAGCTGGTTGGCTAGCTGCAGCCAAGGAAGGGAAGGTAGGCTTCACCCCCCCTACAATCAATTATAGAATTGTTCCTGTCTACTTAAAAGGGTGGATCGCCTAACCAGAGTTACCAGTAACCTGTATGGACTAAGAGAAAATAATTTAACAGGTAAGACTAAAATCTTTTTTTCAAAACTGAAACAATCTCCTTGCTCTGAGTTTAGTTCCCCTTTAACAGTTGCAACGGTTATTGCCAAGTGGGTATATCATCAATTCTATTGGAAGTTTGCTGCTGTTGGTATTTAGCTGTAGCTGAAAAGAAAAAGCAGAATTTATCTTTTTGCTAACCTTTTTTGGCTTGAGGAGGTCTTTCTATAGTTATTTCAAAATGTATTCAACTATTTTGCTTTCCTGCAGTATTCTTTTTTTAGATTGTCATGTGCGAAGATCAATACATTACCTAATAGCACATTAAAAACATACCACGGTTTGCTGACACAGGGGAACTGGGAGATAGATTTTTGACTACAATGCTAATGTTCCTATAGAATGGCCACTGCAGTGGTGCATTGCAGGAAATTTCTGGTGTTTGTGTGCTTCCTTCTTACAATATTACACATCTGTCAGTGAATCCTTACCTTTTTACCTTTATAAATTATACATTTTATCAACAATTCTAGTGCATACATTTCATTGGTGTAAGTATTGTATATATTTTTAGAACTTTAATTCTGAAGCATCTGCCTTGATGTCTATAAGTTCCTTTTCAAATGTTGAACACTAGGGATACAGCTGTGTGTTTTTTTTTTTTTTTTTTGTTTTTTTTAATTCTTCTGCATTTGTATCTCTTTTGAGCAATCCAGTACTGCTTCAATGATTGGTATACATTGTTACCGATGCCATTTCTTTCTTGCAAGCTCCGCGTAAAGGAACTTGCCATTTCAATATACATGATTCACATCAATACGACGGGAAGCATGAACGCTCTCCCAGATAGAGATGGAAGGGAGGTTTGGAGGAGAATTTGAGGACTAGGAAGTCCTTCACCGTCATGCTGATGTTACCCTGCGCATCAGAATGCGGAAGTGCCCAGCATCGTCTACATTTAAAGGCTAATATCTACCAAAGTATGTACGGGGGGGGGGCAGCCAATCAACGTAGCATTTTACTAGCTTGATCATATGAGACACGGTGTATTTGAGATGTAAGTTCCCCTTTAACACAATATATAACAACCACATATACCTCCTAAACATATATAGCTGCTCAGTGGCCCGGTTCGCTACCTTTTCTCCACAAAAATTCCTGCAAAGTTACATGTAGCTCGTCACGTCATAGAACACTTCTAAAAACAGGTGCTGTTGTGGACCCTTGCAGTCCCACTGTTCCCCTCCATACAGGGGTTTTCTTGGAGTTTAGAACTCTTGCACTCATGTTTGGTATCTTGTTTAGTTTCAACCCTGGGTTTTTGGAGCTTCGATGGCTGCATTTCTGTAATTTAACACCTTCACTGCTGGTTTGTGTTTTAGGGGCTTATATTAGCTTTTCTTTCTACCGTTATTCATTTTTATTTATCCCCACATGCTCTCTTGAGCCTTTGGGCACTTTTATAAAAATTTAGTAAATGTTACATTTATTTATTTATTTATTTATTCTGTGCCTTTAACGAGCGCTTTACAGCGTGGCCACCCTTGCTCCATAGATTTCTATTGGACAGGCTGTTTTGGGACGTATCTCTGCAGCTGTTTCAATTACAGAGTTGAGAGAGGGCTCGTTCTTCTTGTCTCCTCTTGCCCTATGATCTGGTGCACATCCCTCAGTGTCTTGGTGGGGCCCCGTGAGTTCGGATTCAAGCTTTGCTAGGTAACCGTAAATAGACAAAACTACAAGTCCCAGAATGCCCGTTTCGCGGACTTTCTTCTGATTGTGTGTGATTTTGGACGCCATTTTCTTTCTCTATTTGCTGGAGTATCCTATGCAGAGGCTTGTCTCTCCTTACTTTCATTCTCAGGTTAACCATTCGCCTGCCATATGAGTACTTTTTTGGGCTTTATGAGGTGTTTTTTTTTTTTTTTTTTTTTTTTTTTTTTTTTTTTTTTCATTTGGGTCATAGTATTTGTGTTTTGCATGCTGATTAGACACTTCTCCTGTTAGGATGTTGACTCTAAAGGGACATGGGGCTGGATATAAGGCTAAGGACTCAAGGGAATTTCTGACCTCCCCCCCCCTCCTTACTGTTCCTCATACCAAATAGGGCTTCCTAGATAGAGTACTCAGGACTCATGCTGTGGCCTATACAACTCCCTCTGGGCCCTACGCCCTTGAATACTAGCCACTCTGGGTCAAGGACTTGGTTCTCTAAGGCAGAGTTCCCACTTTACCTACAGGGGGTCCGCCAGTCTTGGAAACCCCACACTCAGTTCAGGTTTGTGGCCCTAATGGCCCCTGGCATTCCTGACCTGAATGAAAAACCTCTGAGGAGGATTCCTTCGTGGCTGATATGGAGGAAGTGGAATGTAAGGAAGGGCCCTCTTCATATGCTTATGGAGACCCCTTTGAAGCTGACCCTGGCCCCTCGGTTGAGGGTCTCATTAAGGCGGTTTTGATGACCTTACAGGTCAACACTACCCCTGATGAGTGTCAGACTTCTTCTGACATCTTCTGGAGGTGCAAGAAATCCCTCACGGTGTTTCCACCAGTCCTACTCTGGATCAGGTCATCCTGGAAGAGTGGAAAACACCTGAAAAATCTTTCAAAAAGCTTTTCTAAGCTGTACCCCTTCTCAGAAGCGGCTTTAGCTCAGTGGGCTACACCTCCTCGGGTTGATTCCCCTATTTCCAGCGTATGTAAGTCTTCTGCTCTACCCTTGGTGTACACCATGGCATTAAAGGATATGACTGATAGGAAGCTGGAGGCTATCCTGAAGGGATAAAATTGATAATCTGGTGAAAGCCATGAGAAAATCCTCTGGAATTATCAGATGTACAAAAAGATCTAAATATCATAGACACTGCATTTGTGGGCTATAAAAGAGCAAACCCACAAATTCAGGTTCACTGTTCAATCCAAGAAATCATTCAAAATGAATGGAAGCAGATGGAAAAGGGATGTGCCACCTCTAAGCGATTCCAACGCATGTATCCGTTCGCAGAAGAAGACACGGTGAATTGATATACACCACCAAAAGTGGAAGCAGCAATTGCACAAACCTCAAGGAGAACTAGTCTCTTGGAAGACGGAACCACGCTTAAAGATCCCATGGAGAAAAGAGCCGACAATGTGCTGAAGAAACTATTTTCTACCATTGGACAAAATCTCAAGACCGCCACAGCCATGGCTTCTACTTTCCGCACCTTACGCATATGGCTCACAGAATTGGAAGAGAAGATTGAATCTTCTGTATCCAGGGCTCAAATTCTTAAAGAACTATCCATTGTCAAAGATGACATCAACTATTTGTACGACGCCTCGCTAGACAACATCCGCCTGCTAGCAAGATCCTCTTCCCTATCTGTCACGGCTAGACGGGCCCTATGGATTAAGGCATGGGAAGCAGACCCATCTTCAAAAAATAGATTGGTCTCCTTGCCGTTCATGGGAGCCAAACTATTTGGTGACCAACTAGAAGACATAATAAAAAGGTCTTCTGGTGGAAAGAGCCCTTTCTTGCCCCAAGACAAGTAAACAAGAAGATCTCCAGTAAGAATAGGGCAGTTTTACAGACAGTCCTTTCTGAATGCCCGCAGTTATAAACCAGGCAGAGAATATGATCAAAGAAGGAGAGGTTCACAGATTTCCCAGAGGCCTGGAAACTGAAAAGATTTCCAGATGTGGGGATAATTCTCTCCCAATGAAGCCAGTCCTTCCCCTTCTCATCCAGTAGAGGGGCAGGCTGGAGAAATTCCATTTGGCCTGGTCTCACATCCATCCAGGCAAATGGGTAATAGGAATTCCAGTGAATACCCCTTCTGAATTATTTCCATCTGCCCCCCTTCTACATCAGTTCCGGCTTCTGTTCCACTTTTTTTATGTTAACAAGCCTTCTGGGGAGCTTCGCCTCATTTTAGATCTAAAGAACCTCAACTAATTTCTAAAAAAAACAACACTTCAAGATGGAGACTGTCACATCCACTCTGAAGCTAATACAGCCACAGGCATATTTGACATGGATCGACCTACATGATGCATACTATCCTATCATATCAAAGAACAATATCACAGATACCTCAGATTTCATATCTTCGGCAAACACTACCAATACAGGGTCCTGCCTTTCGGATAGGCATCAGCCCCACGGGTCTTCACGAAGATCATGGCCAATGTGATGGCACAGCTCAGGCAACAACACCTCAGCAATGTGATCTTGTACTTGGACAACATATTGATACTAGTCATCTCTCCAGAAATCTATCAATCAGCACAAAAATCTGTCTCCCTGTTACAATCCCTGGGATGGATTATCAACAACGACAAAAGCTCTCTGTCACCCACGCAAGATCTGATGTTTCTGGGGATTCGATTCAACATCCACCAAGGGCTAGCATCCCTGTCCACAGAAATATCCATTAGGGAGGCCTCCATTAGGGAGGCATCTGATTGGCCCCAAATGTAGGCGTCTGATTGGCCCTAAATGTATTCTGTAGCATGACAGTGACCCCAAACATACAAAGTCATTAAGAACTATCTTCAGTGTAAATAAGACCAAGGAGTCCTGGAATTTATGGTATGGCCTCCACAGACCAGTCTTTGAGAGAAGCAACTGATGCTGCCTAAATCCACAGACGAACTATGGTTAGTTGTTCAAGATGTTGGAACAACCCACCATCAGAGATCCTTAACAAACTGTGTGCAAGTGTACCTCAAAGAATTGATGCTGTTTTGAAGGCAAAGAGCGGTCACACCAATCTGTTCACTCATGTATTTTGTTAATTGATTTCTCTTCCTTCCAATATGACATACAGGTACCATGGGGAGGAGACTCTCTTCTCAGTAGGCTGGAACATTTCAAAACAGGGTCTTGGAGCTGGAGCCTCCCCTTCTCCTTACCAGGCTACCCTTAGCCCCACCTTCCAGTCTGACTTGTTCCAGACCAGAGTGAATGCTAGGAACTTTTCTGCTTAGTTTTTAGACTACGTTTTTGTTTTATATGTTAGATATATGGGGTGCCACAATCACCCCCACCCCATTAGGTGGGTTGCCATTCCTGGCATCCCCTGAAAGATTGTCCAGCATGCAGGAGCTGCTGTAGACCTTTGCAGCCTTGCGGAGTGAATCTTGCAGCCCAAGTTTCTCTCTCCTAACTGGGTCAATCTGAGGCTCTGGTTTCTCATAATAATCTGAAGAGAAAAGATGAAGATTGGCGCGTAACCCTTTGAGTGATATGGTCCACTTGTCCTATTTGCTCCCCACCGTACAGGGGTCATCTTGGAGTCTAGAACTCCTGCACTCATTTTGTGTACTTTATTCAGTTTTGTCCCTGTGGTGTGTGGTTTTTTTTTTTTTTTTTTTTTTTTTTTTCTCTCTTCTTCTTCCCCCTCAGAACCATACATTTTTATTGCTCCGTACATGCCCCCTTGGGTATTTGGGTAATTTTGGTCACTTTTGTAAAATTTTTATTTTTAGTGTACTACGCCTTTAAGGCGCACTTCTGATGTGGCTACACTTGCTCCATTGACTTCTATGGGACAAACTTCGGGACATATATCTGCAACAGTTTGTAATACAGAGTTTAGAGAGAACGTATTCTTCTTGTCTCCCTGATGCAAGCAAATTCTCAGCTTAGGTTTCTGCCTTTTCTGTTACAGCAGGATGCATCTTGTGGCTCAAGATTTGGTCTGCTGACTTCTGAGAAATCACGTATTTCTTTCCCTTTCCAGGGCAAATATCTTTTCGGATCTGAACTGAAGCAGATCATCAGTGAGGCATTATGTGTTCAGGAAGAAACCTTTTCCTTTCAGCGTATCGGCACACACAACCAGATGTGTGGGTGCCTCTTGGGCCTACAAGAGTTAGGTCTCTGCTGAGCAGAGGTATGCTTACTTTTACCAAATTTTTACTTTGTCAATGTCCTGGCCTTGGCTGAGGCCAGCTTTGGCTAGAGGGTCCTTAAGGCAGTGATGTCTGTTTTAAGGACTTCTTTCATGTTTTTTATTCCCTCTGTGCAAAGTTTTGAATACTGTTAGTTCTTGTTCAGTTGTTTGGTGTGCTAGTTTGTTATCTGACACCTGATGTTTATATGGTACAGATTAGCCCCATGTAATGCTGTTCTCCAGTGGAGGGTTTTTCTCTTCTTCCTCCCAGGAATCGTGATGGAGGGATCCTCTTGGGGGTCTCTGTCCAGGGTATCTTTCCCCTTGTTTTTTTTTCCCTACTACAATGCTTATATGTGAAACTAATGGGTGGGGGTACAGCTGGAGGGTAAGAAGGAAGTCTCCACCTCCAAGGTCCTGCTTTTTTGTGTGTCCTAGTTTCTGGACGATCAGACTTTTACACCATTGTCCCTGTGTTTCACATGGACTAAGAGAAAAGGATAAAAAGATGTAATGTTACGTTTACTAAAATCCTTTTTTTACATACATGCACTTTAGCACAGTCATTCTGAAGAACAACTTTCTTTGAAACATTTTATTATTTATTTATTTATTTATCAGATCAATCTGTAACATAGGCTCCGGTCTATAACATGAACTAGCCCATCCCCACTCTGAATCCCCCTACCCCTTCTCTAATCCCACTTCCTCATTTACACTACCATCCTGTGTTGCATTACCCCCCCTTCCTAGTTTTGTCTCCTCAAACCCACTGACCATTCTAACCCCACAATAGCCCTCTTTTGATTAAGGTGCAGTCCATATCTTCTGTAGATTGTCACCAAGGGTAAAGACAGACCAGTGCAGCAGAAATCAAAACACATCCTGCTTTACTAAAGACTCCTGTGTTGCAATGCTTGGGATACCTTTATGGTACTCAGAGTTAAGTATATTAAGTTAAGTATATTAGTAGGTCGTCTTTTTAGTTTTATGCTGCAGGTTTAAACATTATTACTAGAGGGAAAAAAAAAGAAAAATTGATTATACAGGAAGTGGCTGATTGTAATGAATCCGGCTAGAACCTGTACAGCTAATAAAGCAGTTCAGTGTTTATTCAAGAAAAAGAATTCTCATTGTAGTGAAATATAACCTTCATTATATATTCATAAATATAAGGGGGATTGGGTATTTTGAATCTTCGAATACAAATGTTTTTGTTTTTAAAACTTGTGTGATGTTGGAGGTGTTTCCTTACACAGTTAGCAATACTTTTTAATTAATGATTGGGGTCAATCCTCCTTTTATTTATGAATAGATAATAAAGGTTTACAGTGAGTATTACACCATACACAGTTTTATTTTTTCCTGAATAAACTCTGTAAAGAATACAGACCACGGCCACTGCTGGAAGACCTCATTCAAGTTATTACAGCTCCCACACAAACGCACAATATCCTATATAATAAAAGGCCAAAAAGTTTGTCACGATGCAGTCATGCACAGCAGAGACTGCCCGTGTTCGGCCAGTCTCTACTGCACATGATTGCATCGCATGGAGCAGTGAGGTAACAGCAGGACGCAGAGCAGGTCCGGGTAATGTTAACCCTTTGAGTGCCAGAGGGGTATGTAACACGTTGCTTACATTGCGTACCCATCTGGCACTCAAAGGGTTAACATTACCCGGACCTGCTCTGCGTACTGCTGTTACCTCACTGCTCCACTGCCTGTGCACACAGGCTTTTACACTAGTAGAATAATTAAAAAAAAAAAAAAAAAAAAAAAAGTGTGTAATATATTAATTTTCATAAATGTGTAGGCAGCAATGCCAACTAGTGTTAAAATGCAAACTTTCTTTTTCTAAATGTTGTTTTTTCTGTAGGCAAGCTTAAGTCACAGACTAATCTCCATAGTAAGTGATAGAAAGAGCAAAGCCTTGTGACTGCAATATAAAACAGAAATTTAACATTATAACAGTAGGTTGTGCTGTAAAAGATTTTGAAAGCTAAGGACAATTGAGTATTATTCAACATATTTCTACATGAACAGTTTACTGATGCTTTTTGGGGTTAAAGTAAGAATCTTAAGGAAAAAGATTCAGGCCCCCTCTAACATCAGATCTTCCCTGCCTAAATCTCAGGGAGCACCTGATTTGTCAGATTCCTCTGAGGAGAAACTACTGTTGGATTTGGATGTTGAGCATTGTTTGGTTCTGGAGTCTAGGTGTCTTAGGGACCCCTTTGAGGCTGATCCTGACCTCTCTGCTGAGGGTCTGATCAGGGCCGTCTTAACCACCCTTAACATCCCCTGGGTTCAGGAAGTTCCTTCTGATCCCTCTGATGTTTTTCAGAAGCTTGCTAAGCCCCTTACTTATTTTCCTCCTAACCCCACTCTTGACCGTCTGGTTTCTGAGGAGTGGAATCACCGGACCAGACTGCTTCTGTGTCCAGGAAATTTGCCAAGCTTTACCCCTTTTCTGAAGCTGCGCTTGCTAAGAGGTGCGTCCACCTTGGGGGGGATGAACCCAATCTCCAGGCTATCTAAATCTACTGTCTTGCCAGTCTCTGATGCTTCTGCTCTGAAGGACTGGACTGACAAGGAACTTGAGATTTCCCTCAAGTCCATTTTTGCCAGCGTTGGTACCACTATGCGTCCAGCATTTGCTATTGCACTGGTTAACCGGGCTATTGCAGTCTGGACTGAGCAACTACTTGCCAATATCTGTGAAGCGCAACACTATGTTTCTTGCCAATATCTCTGAAGCGCAACACTATGTTTCTTGCCAATATCTCTGAAGCGCAACACTATGTTTCTGCTGCCGCCTTTGATGCTGTTCGCATGATGGCTAGGGTTTCTACTACATCTGTGGTAGCCAGGCGAGCCCTTTGGCTAAAGATCTGGTCTGCTGACACTGCTTCCAAGAAAGCCTTGCTTTCTCTGCCCTTTCAGGGTACCTCCTTGTTTGGGCCTGATCTTAAGGAATTGATCAGCGAGGCCACAGGGGGTAAGAGTACTCTTCTACCCTTGGTCCCTAAGAAGAAATTGCCGCTTAAGCATAACCAGTATTTTCGTTCCTTTCAGAATGAGACACGTCCGGCGAACCAGGCGGTTCCCTCAGCTCCACGTACCTCCTCCAAGCCCAAACAGCAATGGAAGCCCAAGGTCTCCTCCAAGCCCAGGGTTTCCAAGACTGCTTCGGCATGACTCGCCGAACCCGGGTCCGCACCCTGCTGTGGGTGGTCGTCTGTGACTCTTTAACAGCATTTGGGAGGATTCTGTGATGGATCCATGGGTTTTACAGGTGGTGAAAGGAGGATACAAGATCCCTTTCTATTCTCTTCCTCCCTTTCGCTTTCATCTTTCTCATACTCCTCAGGGTACTGAGAAACATTGTCTGTTCGGCGATGTTCAGGCTCTACTGGACAAGGATGTCCTGGAGCCGGTGCCTCTTCCAGACAGGGGGTCGGGTTTCTATTCGAACCGCTTTGTGGTCGCCAAAAAGGACGTCGGATGTCGCCCTATTTTGGATTTGAAAGATCTAAATTCCTTTGTGACCAGGACTCACTATCGCCAGGAATCTCTGCGCACAGTGACTGTTGCCATGTCTCCGGGGGAGTTCCTTGCTTCTCTGGATCTACAGGATGCTTATTTACACGTCTCAATTCATGCGACAGAGGACATTTTCAGTTCTCAGCTCTTCCGTTTGATCTGATGATTGCTCCTCAGGTTTTCCAGTGGGTTCTGGGTCCTTGATATCCGTCCTCCACCGGGACGGCATCAGAGTGACTTCTTACATGGATGACTTGCTTTTGAAGCCCACCTCTGCGGACCTTCTTCATCAGCAGGTTCTGCCCTGCATCCAGGCTCTCACCCATCACGGATGGATCTTCAGCTTGGACAAGTCGGATCTTATCCCATCCCAGCAACTGGTCTTCCTCGGTCTTCTCTTCAATACTCAGAAGAGCATGGTGTTACTCCTGGACGAGGTGGCTCACCAGATCGCCCACAGGGTTTCCACGATTCTGTCTCAGGATCCGGTTCCAGTTCAGAAGGTGTCTTCTCTGGTGGGGAAGTTCATATCCACGATAGAAGCAGTCCCATTCGCCATGGCGCACACCAGGAAACTCCAAAGGTTTGTGATCCAGATGTGCAAGGATTGGCCAGCTCATCAGAGGATGTCTGTTTCCCTTTCTCTTCATGTGGAACTGAGCTTGGCGTTGTGGCTGGACCTTTCCAACCTGCTGAAGGGAAGGTCCTTTGTGATCCCCTACTGGACCACGGTGACGATGGATGCCAGTCTCTCGGCTGGGGGGGATGTCCTGGGTCGCTTCAGCGCTCAGGGGAAATGGTCCACAGAGGAGTCCCTCCTTCCGATCAACATCTTGGAGCTTCGGGTGATATTTCGTGCCCTGCGTCATTGGGTGTCCAGTCATCGTTGTCCAGTCATCTTGATTGCTCCGTATTGGCCTCGTCAATCCTGGTTTCCAGAGCTTCTGGCTCTATCTGTGGCGGAGCCCTTTCAGCTCACCTCCTGTCCGGATCTTCTTCTGCAGGGTTACCTGTGGAAGGAAGATGTTCATCAGCTCTCTTGAATGGCTTGGAGGTTGAATCCTCAATATTAAAGGGATAGTAATGTTTCATAATAAACACAGCTCTAATTAATCATCATAGTATTTGGACTTTGGAGAGTGTTATTTCAGTTCTGTCAGAGTTGTAGTTCAGGAGTAATTCAATGACAAACTGTCCCGCTCCCGCCCTTTTTTCTGATGTAACACTGATCAGCCAAAACAGAACGGAGGTGGCCAGGTAGACTGCAGACAGGGACAATCTTCAATTAAGATAAGGGAGAAACCTGAAAAGCTTGTCAAGGGGGGGCAGGGCTTTCATTGTTTTCATATAAAGAAGATTGTCCCCCCAGATTCACATCTGAGAAGAGATGGCTTACACTAGGTAAAAGGGGAGGGGAAACTTTGCTTGTGAATATCTCTTAAACCATAAAGGTTTGAGAGATAAGACTTATATCGTTCTTCATGTTTTTTTTTAATGCCTACAAAATAAAATAAAATAAAGTTAAAACGAAGTATTACTATCCCTTTAAAGAAGAAAGGTTTATCTTCTGGTGTGGTGGCTACTATGCTTAGTGCCCGTACACCTGTTTCTTCCAAGATCTATCACCGTGTCTAGTCGACCTTTGTGTCTTGGTGTGCTGACAAGGATCTGTCCCTTGATTTTGATCTACCCTACTGTCCTGGCTTTTATGCAGGACAGTGTGGATAAGGGACTCAGTTTGAGTTCTCTTAAGGTTCAGACTTCTGAGCTTTCTGTCTTCTTCCAAAAGCGCATTGCCATCCTTCCTCCTCAGTGGGATCTTAATTTGGTCTTGGGCGTCCTTCAACGCCCTCCCTTTGAGTCTTTGGCTACTATTCCTCTACGTCTCTTGACGTGGAAAATGGATTTTCTCTTGGCGATCGTGTCTGTTTGCAGTGTTGCGGAGTTGCACGCTCTTTCCTGTAAACCACTATATCTGGTGTTTCACAAGGATAAGGCAGTGCTTCGTACTTCCAAGGAGTTTTTACCTAAAGTTGTCTCCGAGTTTCACATCAATCAGGAGATTATGGTGGCTTCTTTCTGCCTTAACCCCTCCTCTGTGTGATGGACATAAAACGCACCACATCCAACAAGTGGAGATCTCTCTCCTTGTCAGAGGAGAGAGATCTCCAACAAGTGGAGATCTCTCTCCTCTGACAAGGAGAGAGATCTCCACTTGTTGGATGTGGTGTGTTTTATGTCCATCACACTGAATCTGTCAAGAAGTCTGACGCTCTGTTAGTCATTCCCGAGGGTCCTAGGGCAGGAAGACCTGCATCCAAAGTGACTATTGCGTCATGGATCAAGTCCACTATTCGTAAGGCCTATGAGTTGAGGAATAAGCATGTCCCCTTTCGGGTCACGGCTCATTCCACCAGATCCATTGGGGCCTCTTGGGCCTACAAGAATCAGGCTTCTGCTGATCAGCTGTGCAGGGCGGCCACTTGGTCCTCTGTGCACACCTTCTCGAAGCACTACTGTGTTGATGTGCTGACGCCAGTTTTGGGAGGAAGATCCTGGATGGAGTATTGCCTGTCTAGGATCTTCTTCGGTTCTTGGTGCTTCCTTCACTTTTGAGTACTTGGCTCTAGTTCAGTGTGCTGTGTAACAGTTACTGGGGTGGTGTTACCCCTGTTCAGTGTCCGTTGACACTTTGTTTTGTTGGGATATATCTGATCTGATGGTTCATATCTGCTCTGGTGACTTTGGGGGCCTTGCACCTGGTCCTTGCCTTGCTTCCCACCTCTGGAAAACTCAATGGTTGGACATCCCAAAGTTACCAGTAACCTGTATTGGACGACAGAGAATAGAGGATTTTAGTCTTACCTGTTCAATCCTTTTCTCTTAGTCCATACAGGTTACTGGTCACCAACCCTGTAAAGGGACCATGCTTGGTTTTCCTGTGGTAGACCGTGGGGGTCCTCCGGGGTCATGCTCAAAGGAGTCTTCTTCTCTTCTACTATCTAGTCATAGTTAGTGTCTCAAATCTTTCTGGAGCTGATTGGCTAGCTGCAGCCAAGGAGGGAAGGGAGGCTCCACCCCCTGCAGACACTTAGAGAAATGTTCCTGCCTACTAAGGGGCGGATCGCCTCCCAGAGTTACCAGTAACCTGTATGGACTAAGAGAAAAGGATTTAACAGGTAAGACTAAAATCCTCTTTACGTACAAAATCTAAGCTGTGATGTCACCTGTAGCAAAATGGTTTATTTAAATATTAAAACAGAATGCATGTGTATGGAAATGCGTTTTTATGATATACTAGTTGAAAAGCCCATTTACATGGGCCACAGAGCCACCTAGCAACCAGCTGGATTCTGCCTTGTCAGTGGCCGCGCAGTACTGACTGGCTGAACATGCCGTGGCTGATACGGAGTGGGGTGCTCCGAATTCAGACCGTAGTACTCTCCCTACGCACCTTCCTGGGACCAAGCGGTCCCAGGAAGGTATGCAGAGAGGACTCTTGTCTGAATTTGGGAGTGCCCTGCTCAGTTTCATCTGCGTTGCGGGCTCTACTGCGCATGACTGCAGTGTGTGCAGCCGTCTCTACTGCACGCGTGACTGCTTCTAACAAACATCCTTAGCAATTATTTGTTTGAAGTGCAAGTTTCTTCTCTGAAACTTGCACATTCAGGAATTCTGATTGTTCTACAGAAATTATGCTGAACTGGTAAAGAAATCCGCTGTAGAAAATTGGATTCATCCTTTTGTATCCAATACCTCTGTTCGGTTCCCTGAAATTATCACTGTGCTAGTTTCTGCTTCCCACCCCCCAATTAAGGAAAAAAAAAAAAAAAAAAAAATTTGTTAAAGCCCTAAAGTTAAATTTCAAACTTTTGTTTATGCAGCCCCAAGTTTCTCTGGATATACATTGTCTACAAACATTTTATGTAAATTCGGCTTATGTTGATAAAGCCGTTATCCGCTACTGATCTAATCAGTTCTGTAACATACATGTAAAGTTTGCACCAACAAACATGAGCAAACTGTTTTGTGGTGCTAGGAAAACTTGGCTGCCTGCATCAGTGGCAGCTAGTTTTTGGACCTCCAGCTTTTAAGCACTGTTACTCACTTCATTCCTATCAAATCTTTGGCTGTGTGGGATGAATAAAGTCCAACAGCTAGAACTTTTAAATGAAACAAATACTACTTCCAATGACTATATCGGTAGTATTGTTTTTCATTTCTTTTCATATTTGTTATGGGCGGAAAAAAAGTTTGTGTTTTATAAAGAGACGTTAATATGCATCGTCACACATTTTGATATATATATATATATATATATATATATATATATATATATATATATATATATATTTTTTTTTTTTTTTTTTTTTTTTTTTTTATATAGATATGAAAAAATAGGAATTTATTTTTAAAGTATTTTCTGTTCTCTTCTAGGCCAAATCTTGCATCTGTCACATGTGTGGTTCTCACCTGAACAGACTTCACTCTTGTCTCTACTGTGTGTTCTTTGGCTGTTTCACAAAGAAACACATCCACGAACACGCAAAAAGTAAAAGACACAACTTGGGTAAGCTGTTAGTTCTAGGTGAGTGCTTTAGGCATGAAAATGAGTCCAACTAGATTAAAGAGAAGTTGTCAAATACAGGTTCCTGGACTGCTAGAGAGAATAGAACCAGTTACCTTTGATATGAAGCATTGCTGTTCATGAGCATTTAGCTTTAACAGTTTAAATGTCTTAGTTCCACTGAAAAAGGGGTGTATGTATTAAACTGTTGCTGGAATGCAAGTGGCATCTTTACTATGGTGCAAGCTTCTTATGATTCTATACAATTTGATTCTTATGATTCTACACAGTATTCACCATCAAGGAGGAAAGAGAGAAGTGAACTTTCAGTATTTATTAAATTCAAATAAAGACAAGTGCAAATATCCACTCCTGTTAGAAATCCTTCATCTGTATGTATAATCATATTGTCCTAGTATGTCTCTAGAGCCAGTGGAATTGTTCCTGTAGGCTTGTACTCTCATTGAAATGTATAGAAAACACCAATCGGCAAATAAATTAACTTTTAGAAATAGTTGAACAGTATCTGTTCCCACAAAGGTACGGTTTTGGTTACTCCAGATCATTGAATCATTCCTCTATGTTATCACCTCAGATATGTAAGATCTCATGAGTTTTGGAGCTATGTGAGCTATAAAATACTCTTTGTATCGTATCTGGCCTTAACCTCAACAGACACATAATTTAACGTAAATGTGATATCTCTCCTTATTCTATTGAATCATATAATCCTTGAATTTAGGAAACAAGCAATCTTGTATGATGAAAGGGGAGTGATGGTAACCTTGAAAATTCAGTAACCTATATCTCAATTTGTTTCTGTACAGTTTACTCCTCAATGATATCAATAAGTTAAACCATTCCACTCAAACTTTTAATATGAACCAGAAGTTATAATAGTCTACTCCATTGGTCAATAACTCAGTCTTCTAATTGGTCAGTTATCTATTTGATAGTTCAGTCAAAACAATTCAAAAAGCAGTAGTTAAGGAGTAATTTTATTTTCTTTTATTTTTGTGAAGAAAGAAGGATGGACATTATGATGGACATCAAATATTAGCACTCATATACAGAACCACATTTCCTCAGTGTGTCACATAATAGGAGTTTAGCCAAATCGAGTAAAGCCACTTAAGGGGAATCTTATGGCCTAGGATATATGACTGAATAATACTTAATAGAGAACAGAGTCATTCAACCAAAATAGAAACTATAGACAAAAGGAAAGTCATCTGAAAGGAGGGAACTCATAATAAAAAACCAAAAGGAATATAAGTAAGAATTCTTCAAGTCCTGGAGAAATTTAAGGGGAAAGGTAGGAGTACTGGGGAGAGGAGGAGGCATGGGGTGGAGATGCCAAGCCAAAAACTCTAGGGTCACCTGTGGAGAAAGTTTCAGCAGGGTAAAGGTTCACAACTTTGTAGAGTATTGTTGAAATGACCCAGTCAAGAGTGAATTTTAGAATCTGACCAATGACCCCATAGTTTACAATACAGACCCAATTTACCAAGGGACATTGCTTGGCATATTTCCATTGTGGCAAGCTGGTTAGTTTTGGACTGCCACTGCAAAAGGTTAGGCAGGGAGGTCGCAACTTGGCAGGGTCCTACAGGAGAGCAAGGGCTAGGAGGTGGAGTTTAGAGATCGGTGCTGCTGATTGTGATCTACAACTTCTTGACCGTTCTGCGGACTAGGCCGTATAAAGGTGCCAGCTGCGAAGCTGGATGACATCTACTAGAGGAGCCGGTGAATGTTCAGAATGATCAAATAGTTGTAGCATAAGCTCTCCTGTAGGGGAGAGTGCAGGCTAGGTAGTGAGGCTAGCTAACGTACCACCAGGGGGTTGACAACTCGCAAGTAGATTTAATAAGTGAACTACCAGTTGCCCGGCTGGGACAAGAGTACTGCTTGCACTATACTCTGCAATGGGTACAAGCTCGGTAGGAAACAGGATAAAGAAGCACCTACCTGGAACTAGACTGAAGAGTAGTTGTACAGGCCAGGGCAAACACAGGGACACAGCTGGGTAGTTGTACAGGCTTGGTCAAATACAGAGAAGCAGTCCAAACAGGATGATCTAGTAACACGGCCACGAAGCACTGGAACTCGAGACTATGCATGCCAGATAGTGTGCTGTCGAGAGCCAGAGAGAGATTTTATAATCTCACACAGGGATGAATGACAGGAAAGAAAATGAAGGTCACACACTGACACGCCACTGTGGAGATGAAAAAAATGAAAATAAATCCTAGGTCAAAATGTGTTATATAGCAGACATTTCTTCTGCTTTCTTCCAAAATGTTGTAATGTTTGCCATTCTCTCCAAATAAGTAACAGTGTACCTAAGTATGAGATACATCACTAGCTCTGATCAGATGTAGCATGGGGGAGCTTAGATATGATCTGAGTGATCCTCTGCCATCTAATAACTAGTTTGCAAGTTAGCTTCATAGCTGAGGCGTCTCAGTAGTTAGTATAGATGGACTTAAGGGTCTTAAATGACATATTAATGTCTGAAGAGGCTTACATTGCCTCTTCCAATTTAGTTATAAGCCATAGGTTGTGAGTGGAGGGGTGTCTATTAAGAGCTTACAGAATTTAGAAAGAGTGGGTTTCTACCTTTTCATGGAGTAAGGATGCTCGAAGGTGTTTAATTCTATGGGGCTATAGTCTTTAGCCACAAGTTCTCCTAGGGGGATCAAGGGGGATCAAGCCTGTAATTCAATGCTGCAGACTCTGTCTAGAGATGACCAGTGTCTAGAATAAGGATTTGAAGAATGTAAATTCCCTTTTCCCAAGAAAGAAATGAACCTTTATCTATACCAGGAGTAAAGTGTGGGTTACCATAGGAGCTTTGGGAAAGGATAGGGGGACAAATGGAGTCTAAAAAATACCATACAGAAAGAAGACTGCCTAAAATGTGTGTGGACAGATTTGGGGATTACTGATTGCCATAGAGACTGTAGCTGTGAAATGTTAAAGGGTTAGTAATGTCTTATATTAATAAACAATAATTTCTATGTCATCCAATACAGGTTACTGGTAACTCTGGGTAGGCGATCCGCCCCTTTTAAGTAGGCAGGACCAATTCTAGAATTGATTGCAGGGGGTGGAGCCTACCTTCCCTCCTTGGCTGCAGCTAGCCAACCAGCTCCAGAAAGATTTGTTCCTTGGTGAAGATAACACAGGCAAGAGAACAGTTCTGCTATAGCTTTAGAAGTTTTTTTTATTTTTCTGTTAAAGGGATACTAATACTTCGTTTTAACTTTATTTTATTTTGTAGGCATTAAAAAACATGAAGAATGATATAAGTCTTATCTCTCAAACCTTTATGGTTTAAGAGATATTCACAAACAAAGTATCCCCCCCCCTGTTCAACCAGATCAGAAGGGAGTTGCCCAGGTAGACTGCAGAGAGGGACAATCTTCAATTAAGATAAGGGAAAAAGCTGAAAAACTTGTCAAGGGGGGAAGGGCTTTCATTGTTTTCATACAAAGAAAATTGTCCCCTTTCTGTTATCTGTCTGGTCATACAACCAGATTCACATCTGAGAAGAGATGGCTTACACTAGGTAAAAGGGGCGGGGAGGGGAAACTTTGCTTGTGAATATCTCATAAACCATAAAGGTTTGAGAGATGAGACTTATATCATTCTTCGTGTTTTTTTAAAGCCTACAAAATAAAATAAAGTTAAAACGAAGTATTACTATCCCTTTAAATATGGAATACCACCATTAGGCGGATTACCATAACAGACAGTGCCCTTAGATGTGGTTAGCTCAGTGACCAGGTGCTTTTTGTGGACCTTAAGCCCTGGGGGGAAAATCTTGGCTACAAGTTTTTTCCTCAGGAGTTGCCCACCAAGGCTTCTTCTTTAACCCCTTAGTGACGGCCGCGTGCAGACGCGGCCGTCACTTAACGCCCGTCTAACGTTTTTTTTTTTCTTTTCTAAAAGAATCCGGAGTCCCCGAACGGCGTGCAGCCGCGCGGGGAGCCGGATTTCCGGGACGTACATGTACGTCCTCTGTCACTAAGTGACAGCCACACAGGACGTACATGTACGTCCTGTGTCGTGAAGGGGTTAAACTTGGTAATCGGAAGCCAGAAGATCTGCAGGAAAGGTGAGCTAACTTTGAGTGCTGCAGGTCCACTTGTCCCACAGTGCCCCTCCGCACAGGGGTGTTTTCATTTGGAGTTCCTATTGCACACTCCTGCACTCACTGGATCTATCTGTATGTCTGTTGGTTTTTTTGGAGCAGGTTTATGTGGTAACTTAACCCTTTAGCTGCTGCAGTGGCTTTTTTGGGGGGGTTATGCTTTTCCTACTGGTTTAGTGTTTTTTGGGGTGTCCTAACATGTTCTAGTGATGTTTTAGGCATTTTAGTTTCACACTCTGTTTTGTAAAATTTGAGTTCCTGTGCTTTACCGCATAGATGCCATTGCTCCATTCACTTCTATGGGACTGTACTGTTTGGGACATATCTCTGCGACCGTTTAACCTAGGGACTTCAGAGATGGCTCATTTTACTTGTCTGCCCTTGCTCTATCACCCGGTTCATGTTTCTAGTGTGTTGGGGGGCTCAGGGGGCTTCGGCACTGTTTGGGGTACTTTTCTGGGAAAACTACATTTCCCATGAGCTCTTTCTTTGCACGCTCGTTTCTGATGGGTTCCTGCCGCGGCAGCCATTTTGTGCTATTTCCAGAATGAGTGTCCTACGCAGGGCTTGTACTCTCCTTCTCTCCTCTGCTGATTAACCCTTCACCTGCCAGATAAGTTTATTTTAGCAATTTCTGGGGTGAAACTTTAAAGGGGAACTTTCACCCCGCAATAACTTAATGTTCACTTATTGCTCACCTGGCGACTAGCTGCTTGGTAGCGCTAGTCGCCAGAAATCTTACCCGGTTCTTCAGATATCGGCGTTTTACAGGAGCAGGAAGCACGGACGTCTCTTCACAGTGACGTCCGTGCGCCTGCGCTGTCAGTCCCTTTTGCACCGCATGGTTCAAAAGGGACTGACAGCGCAGGCGCACGGACGTCACTGTGAAGAGACGTCCGTGCTTCCTGCTCCTGTAAAACGCTGATATCTGAAGAACCGGGTAAGATTTCTGGCGACTAGTGCTACTAAGCAGCTAGTCGCCAGGTGAGCAATAAGTGAACATTAAGTTATTGCGGGGTGAAAGTTCCCCTTTAATCCTACACACTATAATTGGGTGATTTTGTATACAGTAAGGTTATTTGACACACTGAGAATGTCTATACCGCTGGATCTTGGGGCCAAACCTAAGACTAAGGAGGCTTGGGTCTCTGTATCCCCCATCGCTCATTGCTCTTCCTGTCACTCAGGGCTAACTAGAGAATTCTCAGGTCATTTATGCCTGGCATGTTCTGATGTCCCTGAGAGTCTCCCAGGGACTTCCAGCAATGTATTAGAGCTAGCTTGGGTGCAAGAGTTCAAGGCTGCTACTAGGGACCTTAGGTCCACATTGCAACTCCTTCCATGCCAGTTACAGGGGGTCTTTCATTCTTGGCAGGCCCCCTCCTTAGTCAAGTCTTCCCTGCCCAAACCTCAGGGAGTACCTGACGTGTCAAATTCCTCTGAAGAGGAACTGCTGGTGGATTCAGATGTTGAGGAATGTTCTGCTGTAGGCTCTTCTCAGTTTTTTGGGGATCCTTTTGAGGCTGATCCTGAGCCCTCCACTGAGTGCCTGATCAGGGCTGTCTTGACTACTCTTAACATTCCCTTAGTTAAGGAGGTTCCTTCTGACCCCTCTGATGTGTTCCAGGAGCCTGCTAAGCCCCTTACATACTTTCCACCTAACCCCACTCTTGACCGCCTTGTATCTAAGGAGTGGAAATCCCCGGACAGGAAACCCTCTGTGTCCAAGAAATTTGCCAAGCTTTATCCCTTTTCTGAGGCTTTGCTTACTCAGTGGGTTCATCCTCCCAAAGTGGATGCTCCTGTTTCCAGGCTATCTAAGTCTACTGCCTTACCAGTGTGTGATACATCTGCTCTGAAGGACTGGACTGACAAAAAACTTGGTTTCCCTCAAGTCCATTTTTGCCACTGCTGGTTCTGCCATGCGTCCAGCATTTGCAGCTGCATGGGTGAACTGGGCCATTGCGGTCTGAACTGAACAGCTCACCCTGGCTGTCCGTCAGGATGTTCCTACTTCGGATAACTTGCGCCTTCTCGCAAACATTTCTGAGGCACAGCACTATGTTTCTGCTGCCTTATTTGATGCCATCCGTTTGGTGGCTAGGGTTTCCACCATGTCTGTGGTGGCCAGACGAGCTCTTTGGCTCAAGATCTGGTCTGCTGATACTGCTTCTAAGAAAGCATTGCTTTCCCTACCCTTTTAGGATACCTCCTTGTTTGGGCTAGATCTTAAGGATCTGATCAGCGAGGCCACAGGGGGTAAGAGTACCCTTGGTTCCCAGGAAGAAATTACCGCTTAAACGTAATCGTTTTTTTCGTCCGGAGAACCAGACGGTTCCCTCAGCTCAGCGTACCTCCTCCAAGCCCAAACAACAATGGAAGCCCAAGGTCTCCTCCAAGCCCAAGGCTTCCAAGCCTCCTTCGGCATGACTCACAGAACCCAGGTCCGCACTCTACTGTGGGTGGTTGTCTGCGACACTATCACAGCATTTGGGAGCATTCAGTGATGGACCCATGGGTTTTATAGGCGGTGATGTAAGGGTACAGGATCCCTTTCATCTCTCTTCCTCCCTTTCTTTTTCATCCTTCTCACACGCCTCAGGGTGCAGAGAAACGCAGTCTGTTTGACAGCGCTGTTCAGGCTCTTCTGGACAAGGACGTTCTAGAGCCAGTGCCAGTTCAGGACAGAGGTATGGGTTTTTACTCAAACCTCTTTGTGGTCTCCAAGAGGGACAGCGGTTGTCGTCCCATTTTGGATTTGAAGAATCTCTATTTCTTTGTGATCAAGACTCATTATCACCAGGAGTCTCTACGCACAGTGATTGCTGCCACATTCCCAGGGGAATTCCTTGCTTCTCTGGATCTTCAGGAGGTGTACTTACATATTGCCATTCATCCAGAGAGCCGGCAGTACCTCCGGTTTGCCTGTGACAGGGGGCATTTTCAGTTCTCAGCCCTTCCATTTGGTCTGACAATGGCTCCTCAGGTCTTCAGCCGTGTTCTGCGTGCCTTGATATCCGTCCTCCACCGGAACAGCATCAGAGTTACTCCGTACATGAACGACTTGCTTCTGAAAGCCCCTTCTGTGGACCTTCTTCATCAGCAAGTTCAGCACTGCATTCAGGCTCTCGCCCATCATGGATGGATCATCAACTTGGACAAGTCAGATCTTGTCCCATCCCAGCGTCTGGTCTTCTTGGGCCTTCTCTTCGACACTCAGAAGAGCATAGTGTTCCTCACGGACGAGGTGGCTCACCAGATCGCCCACAGGGTTTCCGCGATTCTATCTCAGGATCCAGTTCCAGTTCCAGTCCAGACGCTGTCCTCTCTGGTGGGGAATTTCATATCCACCATAGAAGCGGTTCCGTTTGCCATGGCGCGCGCTCCAGAGGTTCGTGATCCAGGTGTTCAGGGGCCAACCAGATCTTCTGAAGACGTCTTTTTCTCTTCCTCTTCATGTGGAACTGAGCTTGTCATGGTGGCTCGACCTCTCCAACCTGCTGAAGGGCAAGTCCTTCCTGGTATCCTTCTGGACCAAGGTGACGACGGATGCCAGCCTTTCCGGCTGGGGAGTTGTCCTGCGCTCAGGGCCGGTGGTCTCCGAAGGAGTCTCTCCTTCCGATCGACATATTGGAGCTTCGGGCGATATTTCATGACCTTCGACATTGGATTTCTCAGTTGGAAGACTGTCCGGTCTGAGTGGAATCAGACAACGCCACAGCCATGGCTTACATCAACAAGGAAGGTGGAACAAGAAGTCTCGCTGCTTGGTTAGAGTTCAAGGCTATTTTGTCTTTGGTAGAAGAACACGTTCCTGCCATATCTGCAGTGCACCTTCCAGGTGTAGACAACGTCATGGCGGACTTCCTCAGTCGACACACAGTGGACAGCGGAGAGTGGGAACTGCATCCAGCGGTGTTCCAACTCATTGTTCAGAGATGGGGTCCTCCTTACATCGACCTAATGGTGACAAGACACAACAGGAAGGTACCGAGGTTCTGCTCACGGTGGAGAGACCCTCTGGCTCTGGCAGTAGATGCGATGTCCATTCCTTGGTTATTCTTTCTGGCCTACATCTTTCCTCCCCTCCCTATGTTGCACAGGGTGTTACAGAAATTACGAGTGGAGCGTTGTCCAGTTATTCTGATTGCTCCGTATTGGCCTAGTCAGTCTTGGTTTCCAGAGCTTCTGGATCTGTCTGTGACGGAGCCATTTTGGCTCCCTTGCCATCCGGATCTTCTTCTGCAGGGTTACCTGTGTAAGGAGGATTTTCATCGGCTAGCTTTGACGGCTTGGAAATTGAATCCTCAATATTGAAGAAGAAAGGGTTCTCTTCTGGTGTGGTGGCTACTATGCTCAGTGCCCGCAAACCTACATATTCCAAGATCTACCATTGTGTCTGGTCGACCTTTCTGTCTTGGTGTGCTGACAGGGACCTGTCTCAGGATTTTGATCTGCCGACTTTCCTGGCTTTCTTGCGGGACGGTGTGGATAAGGGCCTCAGTTTGAGTTCCTTTAAGGTTCAGTCTTCTGCGCTTTCTGTTTTCTTTCAGAAGTGCATTGCTATTCTTCCTGATGTCAAGGTTTTCTTCCAGGGCATTTCTGATACTCATGCTGTTTTCAAGTCTCCCACTCCTCAGTGAGATCTTAACCTTGGTTTTGGGCGTCGTCCTGCTCCCTTCCTTTGAGTCTTTGGCTACTATTCCTCTATGTTTCTTGATGTGGAAAATGGCTTTTCTCCTGTCTGTCTGCCGTGTCGCAGAGTTACATGCTGTGTCCTGTAAACTACCCTATTTGGTATTTCACAAGGACAAGGCGGTGCTTCACATTTCTCAGGAGTTTCTCCCGAAGTTGGTCTCTGAGTTCCACATCAATCAGGAGATTGTGGTGCCTTCTTTCTGCCCTGACCCTACCTCTGACAAGGAGTGGGATCTCCACTTGTTAGACGTGGTGCATTGTCTTAAGTTTTATGTACATTGCTCTGAGTCTTATCGGGCATTCTGACACGCTAATAGTCATTCCTGAGGGTCCTAGGGCAGGAAGACCTGCATCCAAGGTGACTATTGCTTCTTGAATCAAGTCCACTATTCGTAAGGCTTATGAGCTAAGGAAGAAGCCTGTCCCTTTCAGGGTCACGGCTCATTCTACAAGATTTCTTGGGGCCTCTTGGGCTTTCAAGAATCAGGCCTCTGCTGATCAGTTGTGCAAGGCGGCCACTTGGTCGTCTGTGCACACCTTTTCGAAGCACTACAGTGTTGATGTTCTGGCATCGGCTGACGCCAGCTTTGGGAGGAAAATCCTTGAGGCAGTCTTGCCTGTCTAGGATTTCCTTCGGTTCTTGGTGCTTCTTTCACATTTTAGCCCTGTTGGCTCTAGTTCATAGCAATGTGTAACAGTTCCTGGGGTGGTGTTACCCCTGTTCAGTGTCTGTTGACACTTCAGTTGTGTGGTTTTTTTTGTTTGTTTTGTTGGGCTATCTCTGATCTGATGGTTCATATCTGCACTGCTGACTTTGGGGGCCTTGTGCCTGGTCCTTGCCTTACTTCCTGCCTGTGGAAAACTCAGTGGTTGAACATCCCAGAGTTACCAGTAACCTGTATTGGACAACAGAGAAACACTATCTTAATAAGGTTTTCTGAGCAGTACCCTTTTTCGGCTACAGCCTCACCTCCCCACTGTGGACCTTCCTATCTCACTGTTGGCTAAGATTACTGCTTTCCCACTTGTGGGGGCGCGGGCCTTAAGGAGCCTTAAAATATGGATTCTATCCTCAAGGCTGGCTTCTTGGCCACTGGCACAGCACTGTGACCCTATCCTTTTCTCTGCCTCGGTTAACCAAGCTGTTGCCATTTGAGATGAATAGCTGGTTGATGCTGCCCTCCTTTGGTGGAGGAGGGGCAGACTCCGACACTGCATTCATCAATGGAGGAATTTGAATTCGGACAACTGGGTACTTCAGTTAATTTCCCCGCCATGCCTCTTGTCTGCTGCTTCATGTCCAGGGTTCCCACAGACAAACCTCTATTAGTAGCTTTCCATTGGGCTATTCACACCTTTCTGGAAAATGAGATGGTGTTTTGGTCACATGGGACCCAGGAATTCCAAACAAGAGGGGTGTTGTCTTGTGTTAAACCTAGAATATATGATCTGTGTACCGAAGTGCAAGATGGACTCTGTCAGATTTGCGATGACTACCATGGTACTGGAAGAGTTCATGGTTTCACTTGACTTCACTTTCGGGCTGACCACAGCCATTCAGGTTTTCACAAAGGTCTTGGCCCCTCTGCTTAGTAGAACTAGTCACCAGAATTATTACCTTGACAAATAGATTTCACCTTTCTTCCTGGGCTGACAGCATCATGGAACGCAGACATCTTGCCATAATGACGTCCGCGCTGTCAGTACCTTTTGGAGTCAGACAGCTCTTAGCAACGCCTCTTAGACCCGGCTGGGACTGACAGCACAAGTGTGCGGACGTCATTATGGCAAGATGTCCGCGTTCCGTGATGCTGTCAGCCCGGAAAGAGAGGCTAAATCTATTTGTCAAGGTAATAATTCTGGCGACTAGCGCTACTAAATAGCTAATCACCAGATAGGGAGTTATTTAAGCTAAAGTTGTGTTCAGGTGGTAGTTCCGCTTTAAGCAGTTGAGGTTTTTAGCATAGTTTTAAAGCACGCATCTCATTTTTTCATATCCAGGGTCCCTTGCAATCCTGTGCAGGCTCTTTCATTTCTAGAGGAAGTTCAAATCCTGATGGATAATGCAGGTCTTGGTTCCGGTTCTTCCAAAGGAGTGATTCATGGAATTCTCTTCTGGCCTTTTTATAGCTCCCAGAAAGTATGGAGGCTGACATCTGGTCCTGGATTTTAAAAATTTCAATCTTTGTATGGCATGGTTCGGGATAAAGTCTCTGCATTTGTCACTGCAGCTGTCTGTCCAGGAGTATGTTTGACTTCTCTGGACATGAGATGCATGCCTTCACGTTCTGTTTATGCACATAAACAGCATGGCTGAACTACAGGCTTTGTCTTTATATACACCCCCTCCACCTTTCTGAGTTTTCATTCAGATAGCCTGGTTGTACTTGCCCTATTTGGATTTCTTCCCAAGGTAATATCTGACTTTCATATTGATGAGTAAGTTATACTTCTTATGTCCTTCTCCATCTAACAGACAGGATCAGGAGCTTCACTGTCTGGATATAGTTGGGTGGCTGAAATACGAAGTGCTTTGCACAGAACCTTTTTCAAATTGGATTTTCTTGAAGGCACAGGTGTTAGCCGAGTGGTGACTGTGTCCTGAGGGAAAGGTCTTTGCTCTTTAGGGTCACTGGACATCCCACCAGAATAGTTGGTGCTTCTTGAACAGGCTTCTGAGGAACAATTGTGTAAGGCAATGACAATGTCTCTTCATTCATTAGCTAAGAATCAGAGTTAATGTTCTGCTCTTGGCTGACGCCATTTACAGAACAAAGGTACTACAGATTTAGCACCTTTTGTAGGATCCTTTTTCCCCTTTATTTCTGAGTAATTTCTTTGCTTTTACTTTGTTTGGTGTGTTGATGTCTGACACCAGATGTTTGTACTTGTTTCTAGATTGTCTCTGAGACTAGTTTGTATTTTTGAGTTTTTTTTCTCTCCCTCCATGTAATCCTGGAGAGTGAGTTATGCTATATCCCCATCTTCCTGTGTTCACAATGGATGAGAGAGAGAGAGGGGATTTTGTGTATTTACCCATAAACCCTTTTCTATTAGTCCTTCAGGAACACAGAACAAGTTCTGGGCAAGGATATAATTTGAGTTCTCTGGTATTGTGACCACCTTCCTGGTCACTGAAAGTTTTTATATGTGGGTATCCAAAGCAGTAGTATTGGCATATTAGTTTTGATTTATCATCTTTGCTATAACCTTCCTCTCTGTCTCTCCCTAGCTATTGATCTGTTGTATGGGGGAATTTACTGCTTTATGTGTCAAGATTACATATACGACAAAGATATGGAGCAAGTTGCCAAAGAAGAACAAAGAAAAGCTTGGAAATTGCAAGGTATGCTTTAACAAGTCAATGTGTATAAACACTTAAATACTCACACACTCAAACTATTGCTTCAGCTCACCATGATGTCATTTCTGCTTTGTGCTTCCATTTAAATTGGCAGTCCCTCTTAGGACAGTAGAGGTAGGTGCAGTAGATTGCGTAATGCATCTCAAAACGTAAAGTGATAGAAGTATTACAAAGGCATTAAGTGATAGAAAACTTATTTTGTCTCCCCCAAACATGGAACACAGGAACCATGGGCTAAAGTATCGTCCTGCAGGCGGGCAGGGTACTTGCCTTAAAAGTCTCTGGAGATTGTCTCCCTCTCTACTACACTTTACCCCCACCAGGCATCCTCCATTTTAAGTGACCTCAAAGTAGTTGCATCCTGTCAAAGATTCTTAGCTAGCTTTATTTCTTTGTTAACTTTATGGGGCTGTGTAATGCCCCTTTAGGTAGGCTTCTGTCTCTGCCTCCTTGATGAATACAGACCAGAGTGCAGACGTTTAAAGTGGGCCCATTAACTTGATTTGGTTAGGGAGGAAAAAAAAAGTCCAGCAGATGGTTTAGGAATTATTCACACATTTTGTTCTGGGAAAGTTAGTCTCCTACTGTAGCACACTGCTTAATTTGTATATGAATCCTCACAGAAAACCTTCATTGACATATAAAATGTCACTGAAAAGCTTAATTGGCATAAAGATGACTGGCGCCTAACAGATACTGTAATTATCATACAGTACCAAATATGAATTTCTATTGTCCAATATGGAATACAGGTACCATGGGGAGGTGATCTTCCTTCCTTGGAACGTGGAACATTTAAAAAAGACAAGGTCTTGAGGGCAGAACCTTCCCTCCCCTTCATGTTTTGATATATTCCTGACTAGATTGAAGAGACTTGGAACATTGCTGCTTTATTTTTAGTCCCCCCCCCCCCTCTTAGATATGGGGCTGTTATAATTCCCCCTTTAGGTGGGTCATCATTACTGGCTTCCCTTGGAGGATTGCCCAGTGTACAGGTGCTGTTGTGGACCTTTGCAGCCCTGTGAGAGAATCTTGCAGCCCCAGTGTTCACACCCAGCAGGGTCTCTCTGAGGCTGTGCTTATCATAATGGTAACCTAAAGACAGAAGAAGATTGGCGAGTAACCTTTTGAGTGCCATGGTCCACTTGTCCCCCTCCATACAGGGGTTCTATATGAGCCCTTGGGCTCTTGCACTTATGTTGGGTCATTTATTTCTGTTCTTTCCATGGGGTTTTCCCTCTAGGACTATGTGGTTTTTATTAGCCCCTACATCCCCTTGGGTCTTTAGGTGTTTTGGATCACTTTCTAACTTATCCTATTTTGGGTACATGGCGCTTTTAAAATGGAACTATCCCTCCAAATAAAGTGCCCCCCCCAATAATTACTGATACAGTGATAAGCATAAAAATACTAGTAGTATACAGAATAAGTCCAGCGTTATTAAGAAATCCTACTTGATCTGAGACTGACGGGCAGGCAACAGCGCAGACATTTTGCCTTAGAGACATCTGTGTGCCTGGACTTTCTGTCCCGGTCTCCTCCAGGATTGGTGAGGAGGGGAGTAGCATTGTGCCTTAAGGTAACAGGAAGGGACTGTCAGCACAGGCATGCAGATGCCTCTAAAGCAAGAAGCCTGTCCGTCAGTTTCAGATCAAGTAGGATTTCTTAACTCTGAATGTATTTTGTATAATACTATAATTTCTATGTTTATAGCTATAGCAGTAATTATTTGTAGGGAGCTTTATTTGGAGGAATAGTTCCGCTTTACGACATACTTCCTGCCGCAGGCACCTTTGCACCATTGACTTCTAGGGGAGAATTTCTCTGGGAAATATCTCTGCAACCGTTAGTCATACAGTGTTCAGAGTGGGCTCTTTCTTCTTGTCTCACCATACCCTTTATCCTGTTCACATTCTGAGAGTCTTGGGGGCCCCATGAGTAGAGTTGTAGACATTGCTACATAACTGAGAAGACTACATTACCCAGAATGCCCATTTCCCTGGCTTTCTTCCGATTGGATGCCTGGTTTGCAGTCACCATTTTACTTTTCTTGTTTATACTATGCAGAGGCAAACTCTCCTTGCTCTCCTTTTCCAGATTAACCATTCATCTGCCAGTTAAGTACCGTTCTTGGCTTTTCTACGTTGAATTATTATTCCCGGGAACAGTTATTGTATATTTTATACAGTTGGATCCTTAACATCTTCAGGTTTGTGACCCTTAAGGCCCCAAGTTTTCCTGCACTCATTGACTCCTCTGAGGAGGACTATTCTGAGGATGATAAAGAAGGGGAATGTGAAGGTGTAGATTCTTCCTACTCTTATGGGAATCCCTATGAGGCTGACCCTACTCCCTCTGCTAAGGGGCTCATCGGGGCCATTTTACAGACCCTTCAGGTCTTTGACTCTCCTGATGAGGGTCACTTCCCTACTGATGTCTTTCAGAGGTGAAGAAAATCCTCTGCGGTCTTTCCCCCCAATAATGAGATTTGTCTGGACGAGTGGAAGACCCCTGATAAAAGGTTGTCTATCTCTAAGATATTCTGTAAGCTGTACCCCTTCTCAGAGGCAGCTTTGGCACAGTGGTCCTCTACTCCTGAAGATCCACCCAATTTCCCAGCTCTCAAGTCCACTTCTCTGCTGTTGGCAGATGCAGCAGGGCTTAAGGATGTCACTGATAAGAAGCTTGACTATCCTCTGGTCTAGCTTCGCTGCTTTTGGTGCTGCGTTGAGGCCTATTTTTGCTTATGGCTGCATTAACATTGCGATTGCAGTCTGGGGGGAACAACTTATGGATGTTGTCTGTGATGGTGCCCAAAAGGAGGACCAATTATAACCAATATATCAGAGGCTCAGACATACTTTTCTAATGTCCTCTTTGAAGCCATCAGATTGTCTGTCTGCCAAGGCCTCAGCCTT
The DNA here is from genome assembly GCA_037306005.1 of Rhinophrynus dorsalis. Lineage (NCBI taxonomy): Eukaryota > Metazoa > Chordata > Amphibia > Anura > Rhinophrynidae > Rhinophrynus > Rhinophrynus dorsalis. The sequence goes on along the minus strand of CM074725.1, from coordinate 94,356,424 downwards.
CTCTGTTACTGCGCAACACACCTTGTAGCTGAAGATTTGGTCTGCAGATCAATCTTCCGAAAAGTCACTGTTTTCCTTGCCTTTTCAGTGCAAATGTATTTGATCCTGAGTTGAAGCAGATATCAGTGATGATACTGGGGGCGAGTACCCTGTTACCTAAGATGTCCAAACGTCTTACTATGGGAAGAAAACTGCGTCTCTTTCGTCCCCGACAAACAGAGACACAAAGGGCGCAAGCCTCACAGGCCTTCAAACAGGCCCAATGATGGAAAACCATCTTTAGCATGACTTGCGGAATTCTGGTCCGCTGGGCCCAGTGGGTTTTTGGGGGTGATTTTAGAGAGGTACAGAATAGGGTTCAAGTCCCTTCCTCCTCTCAGATTTTTCCAGTCCAGGGTTCCCACAGACCTGCAGAAAGCTGTGCTTGTTTCAAGGAAGCTGTTTAGTCTCTTCAGGATAAGAATTTTTCCAGTACCTCCTCAAAAGAGAGGTTCAGGTTTCTATTCAAACCTGTTTGTGGTGTCAAAGAAAGACTTCAGCTGCTGTCCTATTCTGGACCTCAAGGACCTCAGTTCCTATGCGGAGATTGCTCGCTTCAAGATGGAGTCTTTGCTCTCTGTCGTCACAGCTATGTGCCCAGGAGAATACCTTGTGTTTCTGGATTTGCAAGACACGTACTTGCACATCACTATGCACCTGCACAATCAGCACTATCTGCGTTTTGCCTTCGGCTAGGAGCATTACCATTACTGAGGGCCTTGACAGCCTTCATTCACACCCGGGGGATTCAGATGATGACCTTCTGTTGAAGGTTCCATTGTAGGGGCTTCTGGACCAATAGGTCCAGGACTGTATCCAGATTCTGGTCCTCCACGGGTGGATCTTGAATATGTTGAAATTCTCCCCAGTTCCTTCAATACATGTCTGGGGGAAGTCTTTTTGCCAGAAGACAAAATTGTGCAGGTCATGCAGAATGTGTCACAAGCTCTGGAGTGGCCCTCCGCTCAGGTCCAGGAGTACATGAGGGTTGCGTGTCATCTGTCTAACATAGATGCGGTGCCCTACACTCCGGTGCATACAAGGGAACTCCAGAGACTCGTCATCCAGATGTGGCATGGCAGTCTGGATCTTCTGGATCAGCAGCTCCCCCTCTCTCCAGAAACTTGATGGGATCTGCAGTGGTGGTTGAACAGGCGCAACCTGGAATGATCCCATATGTCAACATTTTCAGCTGGGGTGCTGTTCTGGGTCACCTCTGGATCCAGGGAGGGGTCCCTTTAGTTCATCAATGTTCTGGAGCTCAGGCGATCCGGATTGCTGTGGTCCGCTGGAATTGAGCGGTCTTCTAGTAAGAGTCCTATTGGACAACACCACGGCAGTGGTGTACATCAACAAGCAAGGGGGTCACTCTGAGCACTCTTGCTTGCTCGGAGGTCAAGTACATCCTGGGTTGGGCAGAAGCCCACATTTCGTCTGTCTCTGCTGTTCACATTCCAGGGGTAAAAAACATCCTGGCGGATTTCCTAAGTCGCCAAGACATGGATCCGGGAGAGTGGGAACTCTATCGGGAAGTGTTTTCCCTAATTGTGCAGAAGTGGTGTCTACCTCAGATAGACCTGATGGCCACAAGGAACAGGATGGTTCCAGTGTTTTGCTCCTGTTGGGGGTGGGGGGAGACCTGCTGGCCTTTGCCACGTACACGATGGTGATCCCATGGCAGTTTCACTTCTGTTACATCTTCCCACCAATTTCTCTTATTCCCAGAGTTCTCTGGAACTGGTGGCTCCTTATTGGATCACGAGGGAGTGGTTTGCAGATCTGTTGTGCCTTTCCATTCAGGATGTTTGCAAAAAAGACTACAGATTAGCAAATGCTGATCTTGAAGAATTGATCACTATGATAACTGTTATTAAGTGATCAAAGGGAGAAATCTATTTTTATTTATATTTTTTTTTCCACAGCAAAAAACATGCAGTCTCTAGATCACTGAAACACTTTGTTTCAACTTAAAATTTGTATGAGGAAGGAGACTCATCTGTCATATGGCGTCGAAACATGTGATTCTCTATTTCTGAGAATTACTTGTGAAGGTGCCTACATTGGCTGGAACGAACTGCTCTGGTACCGCTGTTCCTCAGTCAAGCTCTGTGGTGTAATGGGAGAATTAACTCACGATGTGCCAGAATAGTCACTTTTCCTTAAAGAACCGAAACCTGTGTCAGTCCTGGCATGTCCATGGACATTAAGGAGATAAATAAAGAATAGGTGGGTCTGAAAGGTCTTCTGGAATCCATCATATAGTTAATGGCTGTCAATTTCAGTCCTCAAGGGCCACCAGCAGGCCATGCTTTAAAGATTTCTCTGATAAACACGGTTGAGTTAATCTGTGGCTCATTCATTTTCACTGAGTCACCTGTGCTTAATCAGGGAAATCCTTAGCCCTTTGAGTGCTTTTGCAATGCATTCCGTTCCCCTCTGCACTCAAAGGGTTAAATCCTGGCCTATTGGTGGCCCTTGAGGACTGAACTTGGACAGCCCTGATATAGTTAGTTACACTTTAATTTGAAGTGGTAAGCAAGCAAGATCCATTATCCAACTTGCCAAAGCAGACTTGTGTTGCTTTTTTGATGGCGTATGTTTAATTTCGATCTTGATAATGTGATGTTCCTCTTACTAGGTTTTTCCCCTTTTGTTTGTAGCTTTTACCCCAGCCCTGGTTTCTCCTTACCAGTATACAATGACAGGTAAGTTCATCCCTTCCAATATAACTTTTTAATTATTAAACCTAAATGTCAAGATCACTGTGTTAATATGGATACTTAACGGGCATATATCGAAGAAAAGAGAACACAAACACAGCATTACGTTATACCATCTAATACATATTTAAAACCCACAAGTAATGCACTCATATTATTGTTTGGATGTTCTTTGTGATCCAGCCCTAGTGGGAAAGGCATACACTAGGTTTGGACTGAGATTTGAATCCTTGAGATCCCCAGGACTACCCTTATATTGATACCACATTTACAACTCTGATGAGCATACACTAGTTCTAAAATTTGAATGGATTACTTGTGGTTTTTTAAATGTGTATTAAATGGTATTATGCTGTTCTTTGTTTGCGAGCCCTTTTCTTAGATATACACTATTGTGGAGACTGAGTGGGAAAGTGACATCTCTTGACAACAGTACCAGTGAAAATGTGTGTGGTCCTACCACTTCACCATTTTGTTAATTTATCTATTGTAGCATTCTTTTCATGACATTCATCTAAAATGCTACTTTGTTTTGGACTGAGGAATATATCAGAACCTATATTCTTTTTTTTTTTTTTTTTTTTTTTTTTTTTTTTTTTTTTTTTTTTTTTTTTTTTTAAATAACCTTTGTGTCATATTTTTAAAGGGATAGTAATACTTCATTTTTTTATTATCCCCCATGTTGTAGCCCTTAAAAATCAGAATTAAACGAGACCAGCGGCAGAGAGATCCTCAAAGTTCCCTCTCCTTCTCTCTCCCCAGACATCAGCGTTCTAGCGGACATCGGGAATCTGGTCCCTGGATTGGCGGCGGCTCTGCAGGAGTGGTGAGATTGAGTTATAGAAACAGAAATCCTTCACTGAAATGGTCTTCTACATGTGCTTGCAAACCAAACACACGTAGAAGACCATTTCAGTGAAGGATTTCTGTTTCTTTAACGTGATCTCAGCACTGCTGCAGAGTGACCGCTTGCTCACAGACCGGATTCCCCTGCTGTCAGCTATAATGGTGACATCAGGGGAGAGAGAAGGAGAGGGAACTATGAAAGTAAATGCAGATATCTCTCAAACCATAAACCTGGGTGAGCGGGAGCTTTACCCAGAGGTGTTTGATCTCCTGGTAAAGATGTGGGGTCATCCTGTAATAGACTTGATGGCTACCAGGGACAACAAGAAGGTTCAGATGATTTGCTTACGCTGGAGGGATCCCCTGGTGTTTGTGGTGGATGCTGTGTCGATCCCATGGAGATTTCATCTGGCATACATCTTTCCTCCTCTTCCTCTCCTGCCCAAGGTGCCGAGAAAGATTTGCATGGAAGGAACTTACACTATCCTGATTTACTCCATATTGGACCAGGCAGCATTGGTTTCCGGAACTACTGGCACTATCTGCCCAGGCACCATTTCCACTGTCACACAGACAAGATCTCCTTCGCCAGGGTTACCTGTGGAAGGAGGATATGGACCATCTGGGTTTGTCGGCATGGCTGTTGAAGCCTCCATCTTGACGAAGAAGGACTACTCTCCAGAAATGGTATCCACTATGATTCAGGCTAGAAAACCCTGTTTCTTCTAAAGCCTATCATAGACCAAACACTATCTTCCATGCTTGGTGTGTGGACAGGGATCTGTCCTCACAGGAATTTGATCTTCCATCTATCCTGTCCGTTTTGCAGGATGGTGCGAGCAAAGGCCTTCACCTTAGTTCCTTGAAGGTTCAGACCTCGGCCCTCTCTGTCTTTTTTCAGAGACGCATTGCCACCTTACCGGATGTCAGGGTCTTCTTTCAGGGTGCCACTCATGCTTTCCCTGCTTATAAGGCTCCTGCTCCTCAGCGGGACCTTAAACTTGTTTTGGCTGTTTTGCAGCAGCCTCCTTTTGAGTCCTTGTCTACCATTCCCTTGCGTATTTTGATGTGGAAGATGGCTTTTCTCTTGGCTGTGGTCTCTGTCAGCAGAGTGGCCGAGTTGCAGGCTTTGTTCTGCAGGCTGCCTTTCCTGGTGTTTCACAGGGATAAGGCTGTTCTCTGTACCTCTCAGGAATTTCTTCCTAAGGTGGTCTCTGAGTTCCACATCAATCGGGAGATTGTTGTGCCTTCCTTTTGTCCTGACCCTAAATATGACAAGGAGAGGAATCTCCACTTGTTGGATGTGGTGCATTGCCTTAAGTTCTATGTGCACCACACTGAGTGTGTCCATCAGACTGATGCACTTTTTGTCATCCCTGACGATCCCAGCACTGGTAAGGAGGCATCCAAGGTGACTATTGCGTCTTGGATCAGGTCTACTATTCGCAAGGCTTATGAACGCAGGCAGAAACCTGTTCCCTTTCGCATCACAGGCATTCCACTAGGTCTGTTGGGGCCCCCTGGGCCTACAAGAACCAGGCCTCTGCTGCTCCATTGTGCAAAGTGGCCACTTGGTTTTCTGTGCACACTATTGCCAAACACTACAGTGTGGGTGTTCTGGCTTCGGCTGAAGCCAGCTTTGGCAGGAAAGTCCTGGAGGCAGTTTTGCCTGTCTAGGAATTTACATTCCTGTGCCTTATAGTTCTTTATCTTTTGAGCCCTGTTGACTCTTGTTCAGTGTGCTGTGTTAGTTATTCAGTGTCCATTGACACTGTTAGTATGGGCTGTTCCATGTCTGGATAGTTAATGTGAGCTTCTGGTATCATGGGGACTGGCACTTGTTCCTTTCCTTCATTTTCCCACCCTGGGAATTCAATGTTGGTACATCTCCATGGTACCTGTAAGCTATATTGGACGACAGAGAAATGAGGATTTTAGTCTTACCTGTTAAATCCTTTTCTCTTAGTCCATATAGCTTACAGGTCTCCCACCCAGTGAAAGGGACCATGCTTGTTCTCCTGTGGCTGGACGTGGGAGTCTTTCTGGACCCATGTCAGATCCCAAGGGAAACATGGGTAAAGCCAAAGCCAGATCTTTTGGTGTCCCCGTAACCCACCTTAACCCATAGCTTCTCATTCAAGACTGGGCTTCCTAGGCAGTATTCTGTTACCTTATGTCCTTCTTCAACTGTGGCCCCCACTCCAACTCCAGAGCCCTTCACTACAGAACAGGAACCAGTTTGTATTCAGGCTTATTTCTTAGTCACCTGTATCTTCTCATCTATTCAGGTGGTCCTAAACTCTTGGTCTAGGCACTATATGCCCCCTGTTAGGCACTTTTCTTATTTTGGAGGCCATTCACCATTGTTAGGGATTTCCCTGAGGAAGAAGGTGAGACTGATGTGGATAAACTAGATTCCTCTAGGGAGGAGTAGTCTTTCCCCTCAGCTGAGGTACTTTGTGAGGGTGCTGGATATGCTTCTGGTGTCTCAGGCTCCTGACTCTAGCTCCTTCTCCAAGCATCTTTCATGGACCTAAAAAGGAGGCACCCAATTTTCTTTCCCATCAGTCTTTGGACCATATTCTTCTGGAAGAATGGAAGACACCTAATAGACACCTTAACGGGTGCATCTCTAAGAGCTTTCTTTTTTGTGGCTGTGGCTTAATGTAGTGGTCATTGCTGCCTGCATTGGATCTCCTTATAGCTTCCTTTGCCATGAACACTGCTTTGCTTCTGGAAGACCTGGTGGTTCTTAAGGATAAGGCAGGTAAGAGTTTGGAGTCCTTACTAAAGGCAACGTTTTTGCTACTGCTTGGGTCACTAGAGCTGTGGTTATCTGTGGCAAAGATATCTCAGATGCCATCCAATGCATTGTTCCCAACGAGGAACTGTTTAACTTGCCAAAATTCTGGAGGCAAATGCATACCTTACTGAAGTGGCTTTTGATGCCAGATTTTCTGGAAATGTCTTGGCTATTTCTGTACACGCACATATTGGCTCAAGATTTGATTTACTGTCCAGTCTTCCAAAAAAGGCTTGGGGTCCTTTAGCTTTGTTGGGAAGCTGTCACAGTACCTTGTTTCCAGCGACGCTCTGCATCTTTCCACGCCTCATCTGCAGGCAAGAGGCTTCAAGCATGCTGCAGGCCTCTGTTTTATGCATGTTTGTTTTCTGTAGTCTCCTCCTACCTACTTCCTCCCTCTAGCTGCTCATCCTACCTACTTCCTGTGGAGGTGTTTAAAGGGCAGGCTGAGTCCTGACTCGGTTACCCTTACGTTGTTGTTCTGAGCAGTTAATTTTCTAGTTTTCCTGATTCCTGTGTATGACCCGGCTTGTCTGTCCATCCATTCTGGTGTTGACCTGTTGCTCTGTCTGACTATTCTCCTTGGTGTTTTTGGCTCAGATATCCTTTCTGGTGCAAACCTGTGGCTCTGGCTGACTACCCGCTCCATGTATGACCTAGGCTTGTCTGACTACCCACTCTGGTGTTGACCTGGGGCTCCAGCATTCCATCGCTTCAGTGGATATCCTTTCTGGTGCAAACCTGTGGCTCTGGCTGACTACCCGCTCCGTGTATGACTTTGACTCGTCTGACTATCCTATCTGGTGCTTACTAGAAGGCTCTGTTTGCTCAGTTTGTTGGTTCTTTTATTCAGACATCCTTCCAAGTACTCACCTGGGGCTCTAGCAGACTCCTAGCTACTGACTGCAGGCTGAGTCAGTATCTCTTGGGCATTACCTTACCACGAGACTCCAGTGGGCTGAGGCCTAGTCTCGGACAGTGTGGTGCAGAGATTGGGAGACTGCTATTTCTGATACAGTGCTCGCAGTTTCAATCACCCACAGTGTGTTTATATATTGCACTACTGTCATTATTCTCATAATAAAAGTTCTATTAGCTCTACCGTCTGACTCCTGGTTTTGCTTGCCAACCGTAAAAGAAACAACCTTGTTTAAGTCAGGGCCAAAACGTTATCAGTCACGCTATAAGAGGCAAAGGTACCATGTTGCCTCAGCAACAGAAAAAAACACAGAAGGGAGGAGCTCATAGGGTTAATAAGCTCACAGGATTTGCAAAAAAGTAAGGTGATTAAATACACTCGCATATGTTTATGGCCACATTCAGATAACTTGTGGCACCGAGGCGAGTGGGGGATATTAAACTGTAACTGCATGGTGGGCAGTGTAAAGCCAGCAGCTCCCTTGTAGAAACCTTCAAATGGAAGTACACAGAAGGGGTGCTTTCGACATAGATAAAACTTCCAAAGATTCTAATAAAAAAAAAAAAAAAAAAAAAGTACTCACTCTTGTAGAGATGCCGGTTACAATCCTCATAACCAATTAGTAGCAACAGGGGATGAATCCACCTGCCCCCTGTACAGGCGCTCCAAGGATTCTGCTTCTTATTAATACCAAAGACTCCGAAATCAACGATCAGTATAGTCACAGTAATGTGTTTTTTTTTTTTTTTTTGTTAGTAATAAAAACTGTGATTATACTGATTGTTGATTTCGGAGTCTTTGGGATTAGTAAGAAGCGGAATCCTTGGAACGCCTGTACAGAAGCAGGTGGATTCATCCCCTGTTGCTATTAACCGGTTATGAGGATTGTAACTGGCATCTCTACAAGAGTTGAGAACCTTTTTTTTAATTTGAATCTTTTGAAGTTTTATCTATGTCGAAAACGCCCCTTTTGTGTACTTCCATTTGCCATGTTGCCTCAGATTCCTCCAAAACGTGTTTTTTTCCCTAAGAAGACACATGGTTTCCATTACACCTAGGGCTCTACCTCCTAAGGCTTTCCAAGCCTGCTCAGCACCAAAGCCCAGGCAAGCTTTGCCAAACAATAAGACTACTCAGAAGAAGTGCTCACCTCTGCATGACATTAGGGGTCCAAGTCAAACTCTTCTCATTGGATCACCACTTTCTCTCTTGAGATTCGTGGTAGACTTCAGTGATGGATCAGTGGGGTTTCCAGGTAATTTTAGAATGGTACCACATACACTCCAAATGGCTTCCTCCTCTTAGTTTCTTTGTGTATCCCAGTGCTATAAAAGCATATTTTTTTATTTTACATCCAGTATGGAACACAGGAACCATAGTGCTGAGCTCCTCCTCCAGAAAGGAAAGGCACATCACAAAAGACAGGATCCTTGAGTTGGAGACTCCCTCCTCTTTCTCATCCTCCATCACCTTTATGTGCTCTGCCAAGCTCAAAAGAGTGCAGTAGTCATCCTTTTATTTGTTTTAGGATTTCATTTTTAGATATGGGGCTGTATTGTCCCCCATTTGACAGGCTTCCATCACTGGCTTCCTTTTAGTTGAATTATCCAGTTCACAGGTGCTGACTTTATGACAAGTCTGTTCCTCATTGCTGAGTCAGCCTAGAGACTCCACCCTTACTCGAAGATGGAAGCCTGAAAACAGAAAATTGGTGAGTAACCCTTTGAATGCCTTGGGCCACTGTATTTCCTATGCTGAGGTTTTTCACACACTGTGTGTTCTACTATTTAGGACACTCACTTAGAGATCATTTTCTCCGCATTGGGTCTGGGATAATTTTGTAGATTAACTCTGTAACCTCTGTTCTTCGGTGTATTGGCTCATTGTGGATTTAATGTATGTTTTTAGGGTGCTTTGGAGGCTTATTTTCCCTCCCCCTGCCTGTGAAAGAGCCTGTGTTCGTTATGCGTTTCAAAATGGAATCACAGCTATGAGTCCAGTGAAATTCCTTCCATGGACCTATAAAATACCTTTTCATTCCAGTTCATCAGAATAATCAGCATTTGCTGGACTTTGCTTTTCAGGGCAGATCCTTTCCATTCACTGCCATTCCTTTTGGTGGCATCTGATCTTTAGATCTTTATGCAGGTCATGTCCATTATTGCAGTTCATATTTGCTCAAGGAATTTCTTTGATTCCATATGTAGATAATCTTTTACTTAAGGCTCTTTCAGAGGTTATTCTAAATTCACATATTCGGAATCCGCATAATTGAGGAAAACATTGGATGCTCAGCCTAAAGTAGCAGTCTCTGGTGCCTTCACAGGTCCTGCATTTTATTGGGCATAAATTTGATACTGGGAGTGTAATTTTTTTTTTCTTCTGTACAGATGACAAGATATGGTCCTTTATCCCTTCAGGTGTCTGGAGTAATTTCCTGGTAGTCAGGGGCAGTGTAGGAATACAGGAGTTCTAGGCCATCTAGTTTTGGCTTGAGAAGCTGTTCCTTTCGCTCGGTTGCACACAAAGGATTTTAAGTTGGACATTATTGGTAAATGGTCCAAACAACAATCTCATCTGTCTCAATTCCTTGGCTTCATAGAAGAATGAGAACCTTTGTGGGTGGCTTAAGATCTTCCCATCTGAGGCTGTGATGTCCATTTTCTCATCCCTGAGTGGATGGTGATCACACGAAAGCCAGCCTGGTGGGTGGGTGGGGGGGTATTTTTGAATCCTTTGAAGTTCCATTGTCTTTGGACCAGAGGAGAGTTGTCTTCCAATCATTTCTTCTGTAGTTACAGGCGTTTTGCCTAGCGCTACATCACCGGCTTCACGATCTGTTCTGAGTATCTAGTCAGTCTGTGCAGCAATGATTGCCTATGTCATCACTTGTGTTCCTGCTATTTCTGTGGTTCACTTATCAGGCGTAGAAAACTTAAGTCACAGCTGTCTCCAACATCTGTATCTCTGATATTGGTAGCTGCCTCTGGGGATTACTATCAGGTTGAAAACGTTCAGACAATTGGTGGATCTCCATTGTGTCTCACGTGAACTGCAAATTCCCTCTGTTCTGTGGCAGGTCAAGGGATCATCTGGCACTTGTCATGGATGCAATGTCCATACCTTGGCGTTTTCATTTGGCATATATGTTTCATCCAGTCACCTTGATTCCCTTTCCATCATGATCTGAGAGAGATCGGGATATAAAAAGCCTAAGTCATCTTAATCTCCTCTTTCCGGCCCCATAGGATCTGGTTCTCAGACCTTCTCAATCTATCCATTGTGGAACCTTTCCAGAAGGCTGGATCTTCTGACCCAGGGTCCAGTGTGTCACCCTCGGATGGCGTAGTTGGCTATGACTGCCTGTCTCTTGAAGCCAGCATCTTTTCGGACAGTACCATCGATACCATTCTCCAAGCTAGTAAACCAATTTTTTACAAGGCCTATCATAGTGTTTGGCCCCCTACTCTATCGGTGGTGTGCCAATTTTGATTTTAGTCCACACCTTTCAGCCTTCTGGTGGTTTTGGCTTTTCGTAAAGACTTAGACTTTTTGAGCCAATAAGAATCGGACCACTGCTGAATAACTGTGCAAGGTGGCAATGTGTTCATATTTGCACACTTGCACCAAACACAGGCTGTGGTGCATGTATAAAGATCTTTCTAATAATTTTTTCCTTTACAGAATTCTGAATCCTGTTGGATCCTGTTCTTGTTCAGTTGTTTGGTGTTGGTGTCTTCTTCCACCTGAAGATCAGGTTGTACCAGTTAGTCCTGTAGAATACATGTCTGCAGTGGAAGGATTTTTTTTTCTTTATCCTCTCTCAGGACTCTGTGGATAGCTTTGGTATATCCCCATGTTTACTGTGTTTTTTTGCATGGACAACAGAGAAAAGAGGATTTTTAGTGAACTTGCTTTTAAATCCTTTTATCTTTGTTCATGTGGAACACAGGACTCCCACCTGGAGAAAAAAAATTGTGGTTTAAGTGCCCCAGCAGAGGTGTACACTTGTGTTCTCTGTTCAGGGGACTTTCTTCTTATTTCCGCAGCTTCTTTCTTTTCACTTTGCTGTCTATTGAAAATGGGAGTAAGAGGCTGGGGTTAAGTTGAGGTGAGTCTCCTCTTCAGAGGCCTTGCCTTCCAGGAGGTGGAACTTTACCCCATCGTTCCTGTGTTCCACATGGTCTAAGAGAAAATGATTTAAAAGGATAGCAATGTTTCACAAAAACAGCAGCTGCAATTAATTTTCATAGTATTTGAACCATAGAGAGTGTTATTTCAACACTGTCAGATTTGTAGTCCAAGAGAAATTGAATGATAAAATATCCCCATCCTGCCCCTTTTACTGATGTAACACTGCTCACCTTAGAGCAGCAAGACTGTCCAGATGTATCTCAGAGAGGGGCAATCTTCAATTAACATAAGGAAAACCCTGCCCCCTTATGTTCAAAGTAAGAAGATTGCCCCTTTCTGTGAGATGTCTGGTCTCAGGACCAGATTCCTCATCTGAGAGGAAGTGGCTTACACTTGGTAAAAGGGGTGGAAGGGGGATACTTTATCATTCAGTTGCTCTTGAACTACAACTTTTACAGTTTTTAAATAATTCTATGGCTCAAATACTATGAAGGTTAATTGGAGCTGCTGGTTCTGTGAAACATTACTATCTCTTTAACGGTAAGTACACTAAAATCCTCTTTTTTTCAATTGGCATTCTCCAGGTTTACCCCTCTTTATCTTGTTAAATAAGGCCCATAATCTCATATTACTGCTTCAAAAGTTTTCTTTTTGTCCAGTATGGAACACGGGTACCATGGGGATTGACCTTTGGAAGGTGTAAGTATACAAGGTCTTAAAGGGATAGTAATGTCAAAAAAAGTATTAACTATATGGTAGATACAATTAAGAGTACTTGCACTTAACCATGACGGTTTGAGAGGTATAGGAAAATAAAGTTCTCCACTCCCTCCCGTTTCCGCTTGACGAGCTGTAAAGCTGTCAGAAGCAGATTCTGGTTCCTGGATCAGACGGCAGCTCTTCAGCAGCACCAACATAGCGATACGTAAAAATAAATACTTCATCGGAACAGTCTACAAAGTGTGCCTGGTTTGCAAGCACACATTGTAGACCATTCTGAGGAAGTATTTATCTTTATATATCGTTATATTGGTGCTGCTGTAGAGCCGCATCTGGTCAAGTGACCAGAATCTGCTTCTGACAGCTTTACAGCTCATCAAGCAGAAAGGGGAGGGAGCGGAGAACTTTATTTTCCTATCTCTATTAAACCATAATGGTTTGAGAGATGCAAATAAGTGCAAGTACTCTTTTAATTGTATTTACCATATAGTTAATAATTTTTTTTCTGACATTACTATCCCTTAAGGGTGGAGCCTTCCCTCCCTTTCTGCAGGCCAACCTAGCCCCACCTCCAGTTTTTGATATGTTCCTGACTGACCTGGACATGGCTTGGAACATTGCTGCTTACTTTTAGCTTATTTTTTGTTTTCTTTAGATATGGGGCTGTCACAATTCCCCCAATAAGTGGGTTACTAATGCTTCCCATGGAGTATTGCCCAGTGTGCGGGTGCTGTGTGGATCCTTTGCAGCCCTGTGGAGAGAATCTTGCAACCTAAGTTTTATTACCAGCAGGGCCTCTGAGACTCTGCTTCTTCTCAGTGGTAATCTGGAGACAGAAGATTGGTGAGTAACCCTTTTGAATGCCCTGGTCCACCTTGTCCCTCCTTGTGCCACTCCATACAGTGGTTATCTCTGAGCCTTTGGGCTCTTGCACTCGTGTTGGGTATGTTTTTTATTTTTTGGTACTTTCCCTGGGTTGTGGAGTATAGATGGCTGCATTAGTACTTGTTAGCTCCTTCTTGCTGTCTCTTTTGGTACATGGCGCCTTCATGAGCTGCAGCAATCTCTGCGCCATTGACCTATATGGGAGAACTTCTCTGGGACATATCTCTGCCACCATTTGCCATATAGTGTTCAGAGTGGGCTCATTCTTCTTGTCTCCTCATACCCTTACATCTGGTTCATATCCTTAGTGTCTTGGGGGCCCCTGGGAGCCAGGGATTGGAGTTGTGGACATTGCTAGGCAACAGAGATTACATTACGCTCAATGCCTTTTTTGTGGGATTTCTTACAGTTAGCTGCCTTTTTTGCAGTAGCCATTTTACTTCTCTCGCTTATCCTACCCAAGGCTGCCTATCCTTGCTCTCCTTCTCGAGATTAACCCTTTGTTTGCCAGATAAGTACCTTTCTGGGCTTTCCTAAGGTGAATTATTAGCCTGGGAACTGTTAGTGGTATTTTATTACTAGTATAGACACTACTCGTGTCAGGACGTCAGATCCTTAGGGGCTAGACCTAAGGCTAAGGACTCTGTGGCATCTCTAACCCTCTTGCTTAAAGTTCCTCATGCCAAGCGAGGTTCCCTAGAGAATATTCTGGATCTTTCTGCCCTTCATGTTCTGGAGCCCTCCAGCACTGAACAAGAGCCAGTTTGGGTTAAGAATTTGTTGTCCACTATGGCACAATTTCCTTTCTCCATCCAAGGGGTCCTTCAGTTTTGGAAGCCCCCTACCACTTTCAGGTATGTGGCTTCTAGGGTACCGAGTATGCCTGCACTCGTAGGTTTCTCTGAGGAGGACTCTTCTGAGGATGACTGAGAGGAGGGAAAATATGAAGATAGGGATTCTGCCTACTCTTATGGGGACTCTTATGAGGCTGACACTCTTCCCTCTGCTAAGGGGCTCATAAGGGGCTGTTTTTTTGGATCCTTCAGGTCCCTGACACCCCTGATGAGGGTCTTAATCTACAGACATCTTCCAGAGGTATAAGAAATCATCTATGGTATTTTCCCCTTAATGCCACTCTTAATTAGATTCTTCTGGTTGCGTAAAAGACCCCAGATAAGAGGTTGACTATCTATAAGTGATTCTCTAAATTGTACTCCTTTTTGGAGGCAGCTTTGGCGTTATGGGCTTCTCCTCCTTCTGTGAATCTCCCTATTTCCAGGCTAGTTAAGTGCACTGACCTGCCAATGGAAGATGCAGGGAGACTTAAGGATGTGGCGGATAAGAAGCTTGACTCTATCCTTCGGTCCATTTTTGCAGCCAATGGAGCTTCATTGAGGCCTATTTTTGCCTCTTAATGGATCAACAGAGCTGTTGTGGTCTGAGATGAACAACTTACGGATCCTGTCCATGCAGATGGTCCCAAGGAGGATCTATTGGCAGTTTTAGCTAACATGACAGAGGCTAACACCTATGTTTCAGATGCCCTCTTTGAGGCAGTCAGATTGTCGACCAAGGCTTCAGCCTTACTGCGCGGCGCATCTTGTGGCATAAGGTTTGGTCTACGGACCAATCTTCAAAGAAGTCACTGGTTTCCTTACCCTTTCAGGGCAAATCTTTTTGGTTCAGTACTAAAACAGATCTACTGATGAAATGTTGTAATAAACGTATTGGAGCCATGCCCATTAAACATAATTTAAAGGGTCCCCCTCTAACGTGTTTATTACAACATTTCATCAGATCATTTTTAATTTAGATAGGTCTTTATAGGTTTATTAGAGTAGGAGTTGCCATAAAGTGAGATACCGTGATGCGGTGGTAAGCTTATAAATGACTTGGCAATTTTGTGAGACTAAAATCTCACATATTTACTAAGAAATGTTATATATGCTCAATACAGGGCACAATGTTCACTTTATATAGAGGAGTGCAGTTTTGTCTTTTTGCTTGTGTTTGCACTTTAGGTTCTTGGCCTAATGTTTGGGGGACTGGAGAATCCTCTCATTGCTGTCATCTATATATTTATCTTTATTTAAATTAAAATTCTATTTACTGTATGGATATTTTATGGCGAGTTAGCCCTGTGAGCAGATAATCAGTGATGCTACTGGGGGCAAGAGTACCCAGTTACCTCAGATGTCCTCCAACCACCCTACTATGGCAAGAAAACTGCGTCTTTTTCACCCCCACCAGAGGAGGAGCAAAGGCAACAAACCTCTCAGGCCTTAACCTGCCAAGCTAAAACAGCAGTGGCAGCCCAAGCAAACTGCTGCAAGGCCTAAGTATGGCAAGCCAGCTTTTGCATGACTCCCGGAATCCTGGTCTGCAGGGTCCTGTAGGTGGAATCTTCGCCTCTTCAGGGAGGAAATGTTTATTCACTGTCGTCCAATACAGGTTACTGGTACACTGGGAGGCGTCAGTCCCCTTTAAGTAGGCAGGAACATTCTCTAAATGTATGCAGGGGGGTGAGCCTCCCTTCCCTCTTAGGCTGATTCATCCAGTCTGCCCCTCAGAATTGTTTGTTCCTGTGTAAGACACACAGGTGGAGAATCAAGTTTAGTTTCTTTTATTTTCTGTCAAATATGGAATACCACCATTAGGCGGGTTACCAGGACTGACAATGCCCTCTCCAAAGTGGCTAGTTTCATTAGCCAGAGCATTTTGGTGGACCTTAAGCTCTGAAGAGGGAATAATCTTGATTTCAAGTAACTTCCCTGGGGATTCCTCTCAGAGGTACTCCTCTTTCCCTGGTGACCTGAAGACAGAAGACCTGCAGAAAGGTGAGCCACCCTTTGAGTGCTGAAGGTCCACTTGTCCCACAGTGTCCCTTAACTGGGCTTTTATTTGGGAGTTCTCATTGCGCACTCCAGCACTCATTGGGTGTTTATGTATATATTGTATACATAAGTGTATGTCTGTGGTTTTTGAGCAGTTTATATGGCATATTAACCCTTTCTCTGCTGGTTTGACTAGTTTTATGGGGTTTTGGGACACTTCCTTTATAGGGTAGTGTTTTATTATGATGTACATGTGTTTACTATGTATTTTAACCTTTTTCCCTTTGGGGGTTACTTTTATTAAAAATTATGTTCTGCGCCTTTATGGCGCGCTTTACCGCACAGACGCCATTGCTCCTTTACTTTCAATGGGCTTACACTGTTTGGGACGTATCTCTGGAACCGCTTCACACAGCAACTTCAGAGAGGGCTCATGTTTCTGGTCTACCTTTGCTCTATAATCCGGTTTATAGTTCAAGTGTGTTGGGGGCTTGGGGGACTTCGGGCACTGTTTTGGGGTACTTTTTGGGAAAAACTAAATTTCCCATGAGCGCTCGATTCGTGCCTAATTTCTGATTGGCTCCTGTCACGGCAGACATTTTGGGAACTTTTCTCAATCAGTATCCTATACAGCGCTTGGACAATCCTTTGCTCCTCTGCAGATTGACCCTTCGCCTGCCAGAACAGTCTATATTTAGCGTTTCTGGGGTGAAATATCAATCTTACACACTACAATTGGGTGATTCATTGTACAGTTGGTTATTTTGACAATGTATGAATGTCTATACTGCTGGAACTAGGGACTAGACCTATGACTAAGGAAGCTGGGGTTCAGTATCCCTCATTGTGCACTGCTCTTCCTGTCACACAGGGCTACCTATAGTGTTCTCTGGTCATTTCTGCCCAACAGGCTGGAGATCCTGGCAACAACCCAGGGCCTTCCAGCCATGCTATTGAGCCAGCTTGCGTGCAAGAGTTTAAGGCTGCAACTGGGTCCTCTTTACAGCTCTTTGCATCCCAGATTCAGGGGGCATTTCAGTTGAGGCAGACCCCCTCGATTATCAGATCCTCCCTGCCTCAACCTCAGGGAGCACCTGATTAGATTCTTCTGAGGAAGAATTGTTGCTAGTTTGGAATGTTGAGGATTGGTGCTCTTTTGGAATCTTTCAGGTCTCTTAAGGGACCCATTTGTAGCTGATCCTGAAACCTCTACTGAGGGCCTGATCAGGGCTGTATTACCCACTCTCAACATTCCATCGGTTCAGGAGGTTCACTCTGTTCCCTTTGATGTTTTTCAGGTGCCTGTAAAGCCCCTTACTCATTTTCCTCCTAACCCAACTCTTGAACATGGACCAGACAAGTCCTCTTCAGTGTCTAGAATATTTGCTAAACCTTTTCCCTTTTCTCAAACAGAAATGGCTACGTGGGTTCATTCCCTTAACGTGGACGCACCCATATCTAGACTGTCTCAACTTACTGTCTACATGTTTCTGACGCTGCAAGATTGGACTGACAAGTAACTGAGGTTCCCCTCAAGCTCGTTTTCGCTTCTTTTGGTCTGCTGTGCTTCCAGCCTTTGCTGTAGCATGGGTTGACCGGGCTGTTGCAGTCTGGACTGTGCAACCCACTGGAGGTCTGTCAGAATGCGCTTACTTCGGAGTCATTGTGTCTCCTTGCTATTGTCTCTTTAGATCAATGCTATTTTTCTGCTTCTGCCCTTGATGCCGGGCAAGGGCCCCCACTACTTCTGTGGTGGTTTGGCGTGCGCTTTGACTTGAGATTGATCTGCACTCATTGCTTCCAGGAAAGTTTTCCTTTCTTTGCCTTTTGAGGGTACTTCCTTGTTTGGTTCCGAACTAAGGAACTGATTAAAGGGCTTTAGGGGTTAGAGTCTCTTCTACCCTTAGTTCCAAAACAAATAAATAAATATAAGGGTTGCCGTTTACACGTAACCGGTCTTTTCGTTCCTTTTCTCTCAGTCCCGTTCAACGAAACAGGTGGTTCTATCTGTTCCGCGTTCCTCCCAGAACATGCGGCAATTGCAGCCCTAGGCTGTTTACAAGCCCAGGATTTCTTGACTGCTTCGGAATGTCTCTCGACACCGTGGGATGATTCAGTGTCGGACTTGTGAGCTTTTCTGGTGGTGTCTGAGGGATACTAGATCCCTTTTCCCTCCCACCTTTTTGCCTTTATCTTCGCGTTCTCCTCAGGTAAACGAGAGAAGCCGTCTGTTTGAAGACGCTATTCCGGTTCTCTGGACAAGGATGTCCTGGAATAGGTCCCCCCTGCGGTCAGTGGTTCAGGATTCTATTCTAGCCTCTTTGTGGTGACCAACAATTAATAAATACATAAATAGAAGGGTTGTTGGATGTCGCCTCATTTTGGATCTGAAAGATCTTAATTCCCTTGTAGTGCAGTCTCCTTATCGTCAGGAGTATCTGCTCACAGTATTCGCTACAGGGGAGTTTCTAGCTCCTCTGGACCTTAGGATGCATTTTGCACTTCCCAGTCCTTCTAGAGAGCAGGCAGTATTTGGGTTTGCCTGCGCCAGAGGTCATTTTCAGTTTCGGCCTTCCATTGGTCTGTTATCAGCCCCAGGTTTTCAACGGGGCTGGGGGACTTGATATCCGTCCTCTGTCAGGACGGCATCACACTTCTTCGTCACGGACCACTTGCCTTACACAAGCATCAGCTGTGGGCCTTCTTCTTCAGCAGGTCCAGGCCTGTATTCTGTTCCTTCTTTTCATGGTTGGATTGTGAAATAGGGTCAGTCAGACCCTGTTCCGTTTCAGCTCTTGGGTCTTCTGTTCGATCTTGGAGGTCCATGGTTTTTCTACTGGACTAGGTAACCATCAACTTACTCGAAGGACCCCTATGATCCTATCCCGCGATCGGATACTGTCCTTGAGGTTCTTTCTCTGGTGGGGTGGTTCATCTCCACGATTGAGGCGGTTCCATTTGCCATGGTACACGCCAGGGAACTTCGAGGTTTGTGATATGGAGGACCGACCAGAACTTCTGAAGCTAACGCTCTCTCTCCCTCCTCATGTCGAGTTGAGCTTGGAGTAGGTGGTTGGGCCTTTTCCATCTACTACTGGGAAGATCCTTCCTACTTCCCCCTGGACCGAGGTCTCATTGGATGCCAGACTCCTGGACGGGGGAACTGTTCTGGGTCGCTTTAGCGCCCAGGGGAAGTGGTTCATGGAGGAGTCCCTTCTTCCCATCCTCGTGTGCTTCACCTGGTGGACGAGTCCAACAATGCCACGGCAGTGGCTTATTTCATCAGTCAGGGAGGGACACGAAGTCTCGCCACTTGGTTAGCGGTCTAGGCCATTCTGTCCTGGGCAGAGGTTCCTGTTCCTGTCATTTCCGCAGTGCTCATTCCAGGAGTGGACACCGTCTTGACAGACTTCCTCAGTCGTCACGCAGTCGACATTGGACCGTGGACCTGCATTAGGATGTGTTTCGTCTCCTAGTTTGAGATGGGGAATTCTCCAGTGGATCTGCTGGCAATGGGACGCAACAGGAAGGTTACGCCGTTTTGCTCTCTGTTGAGAGACTCCTTAATTCTGATACTGATGCAATGTCCATCCTTGGACGTCCTCTCTGGCCATTTTTCTTTCTCTCCCTATGTTAATATGGGCGTTACGGACATTGTAATTGTATGTTGTCCGGTGATTTCGATTGTTCTGGATTGACATTGTCAACCATGGTATCTGGGGGTTTGACCCTATCTGTGGTGGAGTCATTTTGGCTCTCCTCTCGTCCAGCTCTTCTTCTTCTACAGGGTTCTGTGTGGAAGACTATGTTCTTCGGCTCAAATTGTTGGCCTATATGTTGAATCCTCGATTTTGGGATGAAAGGGGTTTTCTCCTGCTGTGGCGGCTACTATGCTGCGCGCTTCTCAGCCTTTTTCTTCCAAGATCTATCACTGAGTCTGGTCGACCTTGTGTCCTGGTGTGCTGACAGGGATCTGTCTCATGCTTTTCCTCTTCCTACTGTCCTGGCCTTTTTGCAGGACGGTGTCGATACGGAGCTCAGTCTGAGTTTTCTGTAAGTCCGGACTTCGGTGCTCTCTGTCTTTTTCCAGGAGCGTTTGTTGTTTTTCCTGATGTCAGGATTCTCTTCCACGGTGTGGCTCATGTTTGTCTTGCCTTTAGGAGTCCAGCTCCTCCGTAGGACCTTATTTAGTTTCGGGGGTTCTTCAGTGCCCCCCTTCGAGTCCTTGGCTACTATTCCTTTACACCTTTGTCTTGGAAGATGGTCTTCCTTCTGGCTATTGTTTCAGTTCGCCGGGTGGCGAATTTCCAAGCTCTGTCTTGTGAACCACCTTATCTAGTGTTTCACAAGGATTAAGCCGTGCTTCGTATTTATACGGAGTTCTTGCCTAAGGTGGTCTCCGAGTTTCACATCAATCAGGAGCTTGTGGCGCCCTCTTTTTGCCCTAATCCTTCCTTTGACACGGAGTGGAATCTCCACTTGTTGAATGTTGTGCGTTGTCTTAAGTTTTATGTTCATCGCACTGAGTCCATTAGGAAGTCTGACGCTCTGTTCGTCATCCTGAGGGTCCTAGGGCAGGGGGACGGGCATCCAGGGTAATCATTGCATCTTGGATAGGTCTACTATTCGTAAGGTTTACGAATTGAGGAATAAGCGTGTTCCCTTTCGGGTTACTGCTCATTCTACTAGGTCACTTGGGGCCTCTTGGGCCTACAAGAACCCAGCACGTGCTGAACAGCTGTGCCGGGCAGCCACTTGGGTTTCTGTGCACACCTTTTTCGAAGCACTACCGTGTGGATGTGCTGGCCTCTTCTGATGACCGTTTGGTTCATAATGGTCCTGGTGACTCTGGGGGCCTTGCGCCTGGTCCTTGCCTTCTTCCCACCTCTGGGAAGCTTAATGTTTGGACATCCCAGTGTACCAGTAACCTGTATTGGACGACAGTGAAAATAGGATTTTAGTCTTACCTGTTAAATCCTTTTCACTTAGTCCATACAGGTTACTGGTCTCCCACCCTGTCAAGAGACCATTCTCGGCTCTCCTGTGGCATTCTGTGGGAGTCCTTTGGGGTATGCTCACAGGAGTCTTCTTTCCTTCTTCTATCTAGTCTACTTCGTTCTCAAACAATTCTGAGGGGCAGACTGGATGAGTCAGCCTAAGAGGGAAGGGAGGCTCCACCCCCCTGCATACATTTAGAGAATGTTCCTGCCTACTTAAAGGGGACTGACGCCTCCCAGTGTACCAGTAACCTGTATGGACTAAGTGAAAAGGATTTAACAGGTAAGACTAAAATCCTATTTTTCCTGAAGTCCTCTCCACTATGATGCAGGCTAGGAAGCCTGTCTCTTCTAAGGTCTACCACAGGGTTTGGTCCACTTGCATTCTTGGTGTGTGGACCGGGACCTGTCTTCACAGGATTTTGACCTCCCTGTAGTCCCTCCTTTTGAGTTCCTTGAAAGTCAGATTTCTGCTCTCTGTGTCCTGCCAGAGGCATATTGCCACTCTGCCCGATTTTCAAGGAGTCGCCCATGCTTTCCCAGCCTATGAGGCCCCTACACCTTAATTTGGTTTTGTGTGTCTTGCAACAGCCTTGCTTTTGAGTCCATTGCAAATTCATTTGCATCTGTTCACATGGAACATGAATTTCCTTTTGGCTGTGTTCTCCGTCCTCTGAGTTGCACGATTTGTCCTGCAAACCGCCTTTCCTGGTTTTTCACAAGGACAAGGCAGTTCATCAGTCCTCCTAGGAGTTCCTTCTTAAGGTGGTTTGTGAGTTCCACATCAATCAAGAAATTGTTGTGCCTTCATTTTGTCCTGACCCCACATCTGCCAAGGAAAAGAATCTCCACTTTTTGGATGTGGTGTGCTGTGTCTAGCTCTGTGCGCAGCATACAGAGTCTTCTCGTAAGACTGATGCCTTGTTTGTCATTCCTAGGTCCTAGGACAGGTCAGGCTGCTTCTAAGGTCACCATTGCCTCTTGGATCAAGTCTACCATTCATAGGGCAAACAAACTCTGGAATAAACCTGTTCCCTTCCATGTTTACAGCACATAACACCAGGTCTGTTGGGGCCTCAAGAATCAGGCCTTGGCTGAGCAGTTATGCAAGGCTGTGACTTGGTCCTCCACTCACACCTTTGCTATCGTGTATATGTTCGGCTTCTTGTGTGCTGTGCTTATTTTTCCATTGTCTGTTTTGGCTGTTCCTGATTCTATATAGACCTATGGAACTCCTGTATCATGGTGGCAGGCTTTTAGGTCCTTTCTCCTACTGCTCACCTCTGGGAGTATATCCCCATGGTATCTGTATTCTAAATTGGAAGAAAGAGAAAATATGATTTTAGTCTTACCTTGTTAAATCCTTTTCTCTTATTCCTTATGGAATATGGGACTCCCACCCAGAGAAAGGGACCTTTCTTTGTCTCGCCTGTCTGGATGTGGGAGTCCTTTTTAGGATCTTTCTCACAGAAGCTTACTACGTCTTCTTTTCCTATTCTATACTGGTGAGCTTGTTTCATATCAATAACTGGAGGTGGGGCTAGGTTGGCCTGCAGAAGTGGAGGGAGGGCTCCACCCTCAAGACCTTGTCTTCTGATATGTTCTGCCTTCCAAAGGAAGATCAATCCCCATGGTACCTGTAGTCCATATGGACAAAGAGAAAAGGATTTAACAAGGTAAGACTAAAATTCTGTTGTCAGTGGCAGCCTGAATATTTTTCTGTATGAGACTTTAGTGCTTTTTTTTGTCCTTTCATTTAATCCAGTTGGCAAGCTGATGACAGAAAAGCTGGATAGATTACCAAAGCAGGGATCCTTAACCCCTTAACGACCGGCCGATCGGCGCCGCGACTTGAGTTTAGGACCGCAGAGCATTTTTTTTCTTTTTCCGGTTCCGGACTCCCCAAACGGCGTGCAGCCACGGGGGAGCCCTGAACTCCATGACAGTCAAAGTACGTCATGGGTCGGTCAGTCCGACCCTTGACGTATTATGACCGTCAAGGGTCGTTAAGGGGTTAAAATGCTGCAAAGTGGTAAATTAATATAACATTTTTGCCAGTCTCCAATCTCAAGAGCAACCATGTTATAAAATAAACATTCCTTCCATAGCTACCTTTGGATATGTATGCAGTTGTCTTTCATGCTGTATCATTATTTCCCTGCTTTGACATCAATTGAAAACCATGTTCAAATGTTGAGTGCAGTGTGTGAGCATATGCATTTTTAGTACCCTCACTCCACACCCTTTTGCCTCCTCTGAATTCAGGTTTCTTAATAATAAAGCAGTCTGTACTGGCGTTCTGAGCGGTTTCTTGGATTGTAGGTCACAGAATCGCCAAAGCAATACTAAAATAACCTCTCTACAAAGCCTGAATCCAGGGTGATTTATAAAGCATGTTTATACCAACTTATTTGTCTCCCACTCCTAAATTATTTTCTTTTCTAATCTGTTTTAGGAGTTGGGGAAAAGTATTCAACTTGGGAGCCAACAAAGAGGGAGCTAGAGCTATTACGGCATAACCCCAAGAGAAGAAAAATAACCACAAACTGTACCATAGGTAAGGAAGGAAAATTTTAAAACTGATTTACCTATGACATGGTGACTCTCTCCAGTCCGTTTAAATCGTTGTTAGCATGTTGTATGCCTTAATTGTTATGGTTTGTTAGAACATTAAATATGTATTCTCAATCTTATATAGATTAACCCCTTAAGGACCAAACAGATCAGGGGTGTTTTGCTCTTAAAGGGATAGTAATACTTAAAATGTAAAAAAAATAAGTTGTAGGGTTTATCCCCCTGAGTAAAACAAGAGTACTCCCACTGCTGAAAGGTGTTTCATTCAAAAGTTATTAATTTTCAAAGTTGAATTTTTGTAGGTGCAATATCACAGTGGCCTGAAATTGTACAGTGGCGCTGTTGCTACACGACCCTATGGACAGCTCTGGTCCCGGGACCATAAATCTCCATAGGATGGTGTAGCAACAGCGCCACTGTACAATTTCAGGCCACTGTGATATTGCACCTAAAAAATTCAACTTTGAAAATTAATAACTTGTGAATGAAACACCTTTCAGCAGTGGGAGTACTCTTGTTTTACTCAGGAGGATAAACCCTACAACATATTTTTTTTTACATTTTAAGTATTACTATCCCTTTAACACCTTAACGTCCAGCAGTCCGGGGGTGGGCAGCTCTAGAGAAAGACGGCACTTTAAAAAGTATGGTAATGCATTCTGGGATCGCAGAGCGACATGCAGCTGCAATCCTGGAATTCCATTACTGGCCAGGACGGTTACCATACCATTACGCCCAATCATCGATGACCATCTTGGCACATCATTAAGGGGTTGAAGACTTTGACCAATTTTGGCCTTTTTGTGTGTGTCTTTGTTCAACCATATTTTGCCTCTAATTCCTTTAGGACATCCACAAAAATTATATAACATTTTTTTAAGATGGATACCCCATCTTTTAATTGATTAAAATATGAAAGAGGGGAAAAAAGATTGTAGAAGAGTTTTGGTGAGTGGCTTTTTGTATTTGTTGGATTGGTTGAGGAGGCAGGGTGCAAATCGTACTGTTTTTTGCATTTGCCCATGAGGGGCCCTCCTAGGGGTAAGTTGCAGTGTATATTCTGTTTTAGCTGACACCAACCAATTGCCAAAGGGGAGTTTTACATAACTCCACCTTTATAACGCCCTTTGGGGCGTGGAGGATAGCGAATCAGGAAGAATTAGATTTTTATATATATTTTAAAATACATACCCAAAATTGCACTTGGTTTTAATATAACTGAATAGGAACATATTTTTACCATGAGAAGATTTTCTTGGCTCGTTTAAATCATTGTTTGAGTTTTTCAGTTTTGCAGAAGTTTAAATATAATTTAAAAGATTATTTTACTGGAACATTGTAAAATTAACTCATGCTTGAATGTTGGGAAGCATGCTTAACCATTTCATGTATCTTACCAGTCATTCCACATACTTCTCGTGTATGTAAATAATTTACACTTCTGTAAGTTCATAGATTTCTAATATGTAGTGGACAGAGGAAATACAAAATACAATCAGATCTCTCTCTCTTTGAGTTCACCTAATACCATTGACTAGAGAGAGAGAGTGTGCTCTCCCTGTGCAGACAATTTTAAACAGAGGGTGTTTTTTTTTTTTGTTTTTTTTTTTTTTCCTTCCCATGTGTAGTTTTAATAAACTTGGAAAAGTGGTGGGGTTACATATGTATACTGACAATATCTTACCACACCAGGACCCTGAAATGTTCTCCCAATATTTACAAGACTTTTGGTCCTCTTTCAGTAGTTTAGTTCACCAGTAAAAAGATGGAATTGCTTGAACGTCTGTGGTACATTCTGTACAGTGATCCAGATGCTGCTGTCACATCATAGAATCAATTTGTTATAGGTGTTATGTTGGGGCTAGGGATGGAATTTAACATACCACATACCACAGTGCAAATAAAGATTAAGAATCTATACTCATTTATTTTTAATAAAGGAAAATTGTGTAGCATAGCATCTGGTTTTGAAAACTTTCAAAACCAATGTTGATGGATAACATATACTTTGATCAGTATACATCATGCATTTTTGTGTACCAGTTCAATTTTCTTAGATTGCTTTTTGAAATTTACCAACATATTTTATTTTCACCTTACTTTAAACTGATGTCAGAACTTTTTTTTCCCTCATTACCACAGGTTTTATAAGCAATTGTATCTTGTAAGGGAATTTCTTGGAGAGTAACCCATGTTCACACCCGTGATGCAATCTGGTATATTAAAATACAATGGGTAACCAAGCTTTAATTTGTAAGATTTTCCACAATAATTGTATTAATGCTCATTTTGATGACTAGTAAAACAAAGAATATTGCATTTCTGCTCAACAAACCTGATTTTAATTGAAATAATCTAACCTGTTTTTAATATTTAATAAATGTCATATTATACAGGGCAGATTGTAAGAAGACCTCATTGTTTCTTTTACTCCAGGTTTGCGCGGGTTAATCAATCTTGGTAACACATGTTTCATGAACTGTATTGTCCAGGCACTTACCCACACTCCTCTACTCCGAGATTTCTTCCTCTCCGACAGACACAAATGTGAAATGCAAAGCCCCAACTCTTGTCTGGTTTGTGAAATGTCAACTCTCTTTCAGGAGGTGAGTGCTTTTTGGCAGGCATCTGCTTACCTTCTTCCTGGCCCTGTATATGTTATTAACCCCTAAAGGCCCATCATTCAATTTTATAAGTGTAATGTTTGTGCCTTGTGACCTTTTGAATAATGTTAAACTCTGCCTGCATACTTGTTAACTAACCTGCAGGGAGGGGGAGGGTGTATCTGTCCTACTGCTTGGAGCCAATAGCATAGTCTACCAGCATTCTCTTTTGGTTTGAGGATTAATTGCAATTCTCTTCCTTTGTTCTTGTTTCTGAGATCCCATTCATTTGCTCCCATCAGTAAAATTCTGGGCCATGTTAAGCACATAGGGGCGTTCATTTGTCAGACCAGCTAATGTACGTAGCAATTTGGAAAACAAAGTCATGGTATAAAAATGTTGGTGGAAGCAACAATTTTCTTTCCTCTTATGTCAACATTTATTTAATTTCGGTCTTCAAGGGAATGTGGAGGGGAAAAATGGTTAATAGGGTTAATTTGGGATTTTGGGGTTATTGCAAACAAATCTTACAGAATATCCAGTTTGCAGATACATTCACACAATCTTACAAGGGCCCAACAATTTTTAAAATAATTCTCAAACCTATACATGAATAATATTTCCATAACAAGCAAAACTGTGTGAATATAAGTTGGTAAAAAAAGAATATTACCGTTGACTGGCATTTTTAAGGAAATAATTTTTTCCTCAATGGCAGCTTAAGTGACCGCTACTGTATATTGTCATCTTTAAACCATTGAGTGCCACCCCTGTAAAACATGCAAAGTGAACTTAAATACTTGTGTTTAGAGGGGTATCGGAACTTCTCATGATGCTCTCTTGTATTGATTGCCTACCTGATCACAAGACCTTGAAGTCCCAAGTGCTTCACCATGATTTGTTAGGTTAGCAAAACAAAAAGGTTTGGGTGGGAGGGAATGAGATGGTGTCCCGATCCTCTCTCCAATAAGGACTAGCCTTTTTCTACTATTAGTCGCAGAAGCATACATTCACTGTCTGACATACCAGCCGTGCCTCACTAGTAGCCACAGAGTCGCACGTAACTGACTGACACCCCCATCGTTTCTCCAATACCCATTGGTAGCCATAGAAATAGGCATGCATTGCCTGCATCCCCAGCCTTGTTCAGCTGTCCCACCAGTAGCCACAGAAACGCACATACTCTCTGCTTTCCCACCCTTTTTCCACACGTAGCCTCAGAACTACATATACGTTGTTACCCCAGCTTTCTTCCATTGTCCTGCTAGTAGCCACTGAACCACACCACACAGTCTGCTTCCCCAGCCTTCTTCCACTGTTAGCCACTATCCTCGCACCCCATATGATATGTCAACCTATACTATTGGCTTACTGTTTTCCTTCGTCCCATGTGAAGCACAGCTACCATGAGGTTTAAGTGTTCTGTGGCCAGTAGAGCAGCTCACTTGCCAGAAAAAGGCTCTCTGGAGGTGGAGACTCCCTTCCTACACCACTTTATCCCCACCTATCCATCTATGTTTTAAAAGTGAACATCTGTTTTATGGCGAGCATCAGGGCAAAGATTCTCTTAGCTGCACAGGTAGTAGGCTGGAACAATTCTTCTAAGAAGTGCAGGGTGGAGCCACGCCCCTCCAGATAAGATCCGTTCTATCACTTAGAGAATGCTGATACCAGTTCTGCTTAGTTTTTAGTTATTTTATTATTTTCTCTTAGATATGGGGTGTCAAAATTACCATTACTGGCTTCCCCTGGAGGATTGCCCAGTTATCAGGTGCTGTTATGGGCCCTTTGCAGACCTGGGAGAGAATCTTGTAACCCATGTTTCTCTCTCCAGAAGGGAGTCTCACTGAGGCTTCTTCCATATCAATGGTTACCTGAAATGAGAGAACCTTCAAAACAAGGTGCGCAACCCTTTGTGTGCCATGGTCCATCTGTCCCACTGTTCCCCTCTGCACAGGGGTCTTTCTGGAGTTCTTCATAACTCCTGCACTCATGTTGGGTATTACTCTGTCTTGATCCTGAAGTCGTTGGCGCTGGTTTGGCTGTTTTGTGGTAAATTAACGCCTTCCCTTCTATTTTCACTGGTTATGCGCTTATTTTTATGGTTTTCCCTTAAGAATCATCCATTTTTATTTATCCCTACATGTTCCCCTGGACATTTTTAGTCACTTTAATAATGTTTGCATTTTTTGGTGTATTTTGCCATTAAGGGCCATTTTCCCTCCCAAGCTGAGCTTACTCCATTGACTTCTATGGGACAGACTTTAAGACCTATCTCCCTTAGAGTTGATAGAGGGCTCATTCTTCTTGTCTCCCCTTGCCCTACAATCTGCTTCACATCCCAAATGTCTTGGGGGCCCCTGGGCCACCACAAACTTGGGATTCTGCTGTTGGCAGGCATCAACAAAAAAGTGACCGCATTTCCTTTCTCTCTTTGCTACAGAGACAGTATCTCCAGCTCAGGTTAACTATTTGCCTGCCAGATAAGTACTCTTTTGGGCTTTCTGAGGTGATTTTATTAATATGGGTGACAGTAATTTGGTTCCCTATTAATATAAGACTCTTCTCCTGTTAGGATGTCGGATCCAAAGGGACAAGGGACTAGACCTAAGGCTAAGGTCGTTTGATGCTGTTAGGCTTGAGGCTAAGGCCTCTGTCATCTCTGCTGCCGCCAGGCATACGTTGTGGCTCTATATTTGGTCCGCTGGCCTGATATCTAAGAAATCCTTGGTTTCTCTTCCTTTTCAGGTAAGGGCAAAGGAAGAGCACCTTGCTACCTCTGGTTTCTAAGCGTAATCCCCAGGTGAGGAAGCAGCATCTCTTTTGCTCCCGCCAAAGAGAAACGCGAAGGCTGATCCAGGTTGTGCTTCAGGCCAGCACTCTGCTCTCTACCCCCAAGTCCAGGCAGCAGTGGAGGTCCAAACACACCTCCACCAAACCTGTTTCGGCATGACTTGCTGAACCCTGGTCTGCATACACCTGTGGGTGGTCGCCGGCAACACTTTTTGAGTACTTGGACAGGCTCTGTTGCGGATAGTGGGTATTGCAGGAGGATTCAGGAGGTTACAGGATTCCCTTCACATCCCTACCTCCCTTCAGATTTCTCCCTTCTCACTCCCCTCATGGACAGGAAAATATCAGTCTTTTCAAAGGGCTTGTTCAGGCTCTCTTGGACTCCATGGCTTACACCAGAGAACTTCAGAGATTCACGATCCAGGTTTGCCACGGGGAGCACAGACCTTCTGGATCATCCTGTCTCAATTCCTGCCGAAGTAAAACTGGAAATGCACTGGTGGTAGGATAGCTCCAGCCTGTGGAAAGGGAAACTGTTTGTGATTCCGTACTGGACCATAGTAATGACGGATGCCAGCTTGTTAGATTGGGGAGCCGTCCTTGATCACCTGGATGTTCAGGGTTGTTGGTCGACAGAGGAAACCCTCCTTCCTATCAACATCTTGGAGCTCAGGGCAATTCTCCATGTTCTGTGCTATTGGTTATCTCATCTGAGGGGATGCCTAGTCCACGTCCAGTCAGACAACGCTACGGCCATAGCCTACATCAACAAGCTAGGAGGCACCAGAAGCATGGCTGCTTGGTTGGAGATAAAGGCTATTTTAGCCTGGGCATGTTCCTGCCATCTCCTCCATGCACATTCCAGGCGTAGAAAATGTCTTGGCGGACTTTCTTAGTCTCCAAACAGTGAACTCTGGGGAGTGGGAACTCCATCCGGAGGTTTTCACATTCTGGTGCAGAAATGGAGTCTTCCTTGGATAGACCTCATGGCCAACAGACACAACCAGAAGGTTCCGATCTTTTGCTCTTGCTGGTGGGATCCTCTGGCGTTCGCAGTGGATACTCCCGTCAATTCCATGGCGATATCATCTGGCCTACATTTTTCCTTCACTTCCTCTACTTCCCAGGGTTCTGAGGAAGATTTGGATGGGCGGTGCTTTGATGATTCTGATCACATCTTATTGGACCAGACAGCCTTTGTTTCCAGAATTGCTAACACTGGCTGCTCAGGATCTGTTTTCTTTGCCACACAGACTGGATCTCCTCCTCCAGGGTTACTTGTGGAGAGAGGATGTGGACAGCTTAGCTTTGACAGCATGGATGTTGAGGCCTCCATCTTGAGGAGGAAGGGCTTTTCTCCTGAGGTGTTTTTCACCATGATCCAAGCCAGGAAACCTGTGTCCTCTAAGGCCTACCACAGTGGTTTGGTCTACTTTTCCTTCTTGGTGTGTGGACAGGGATCTGTCCTCTCGGGAGTTTGATCTTCTGTCTGTCCTATCCTTTTTGCAGGATGGCGTGAGCAAGGGCCTTAGTTCCTTGAAGGTTCAGACCTCTGATTTCTCTGTCTTTTACCAGAGATGTGTTGCCATGTTGCCGGATGTCAGTTGTCTTTCAAGGTATCGCTCATGAGTTCCTTGCCTATAAGGCTGCCACTCCCCAGTGGGACCTTAACTTGGTTCTGGGAGTCCTGCAGCTGTCTCCTTTTGAGTCTTTGGCTACCATTCCTCTACGTCTTCTGTCGTGGAAGATGGCCTTTCTTTTGGCTGTGTTATCTATCCACAGGGCTGCTGAGTTGCAGGCTTTGTCCTGCAAACCACCTTTCCTGTTTTTTCACAAGGATAAGGCTGTTTTCTGTACCTCCCAGAAATTTCTTCCTAAGGTGGTCTCTAAGCTACACATCAGTTAGGAGATTGTTGTGTGTTTCTGTCCTAACCCCAAATCTGGCAAGGAGAGGGATCTAAATTTGTTGGATGTGTTGCGCTGCCTAAAATTCTGTGTGCACCGCACTGAGTCTTTACGTCAGACTGATGCCATGTTTGTTATCCTGTAGGGTCCCAGGGCTGATAAGGCAGCATCCAAGGTGACCGTAGCATCCTGGATTAAGTGTACCATTCACAAGACTTACGAACTCAGGAAGAAACCTGTTCCCTTTCTCATCACAGCTCACTCCACCAGGTCTGTTGGGGCCTCATGGGCCTACAAGAATCAGGCCTCTGCTGATCAGCTCTGCAAGGCGGCCACTTGGTTCTCTGTGCACACATTTGTTAAGCACTACAGTGTTTATGTTCTGGCTTCAGTTGAAGCCAGCTTTGTCAGGAACGTCCTGGAGGCAGTCTTGCCTGTGTAGAACTTTACCTCCATGTGCCTTATAGCTCTTTAACTGTTGAGCCCTGTTGGCTCTTGTTCTTGTATCAGTTATCCAGTGTCTGTTGACACTTGTTATCTTTCTGGGTTGTTGTGTGTCCTGTTTAGTCCTTGGGTACTTTGGTATCATGACGACCGGCACCTGGTCTCACCCATGGGAGCTCAATGTTGGTACATCCCCATAGTACCTATAAGCTATATTGGATGACAGAGAAAAGAGGATTTTAGTCTTACCTATTAAATCCTTTTCTCTTAGTCCATATAGCTTACAGGTACCATGGGGAGGCAACAGCTCCTCCCACTAGGCTGGAACAATTCTTCAAAGAAGTGCAGAGTGGAGCCTCCCCCTCCTCCATAACTGGCTCCCTAGCCACTCCCCTCCAGATAAATTTAAGACAATAAACCTACTGAACTAGATACCAAGAAGGAAGAGAGGAAAACTCCTGTGAGCATGAACCCAATAGGACTCCCATGTCCAGCCACAGGAGACCTAGCACGGTTCCTTTCACTGGGTGGGAGACCTGTAAGCTATATGGACTAAGAGAAAAGGATTTAACAGGTAAGACTAAAATCCTCTTTTCTCTTACGTCCAATATGGAACACAGATACCATGGGGTTCAGTCTCTCTCTCTCTCCCCCCCCCCCCCCTCCTGGAGGACAGGGCACATCACAAAAGATAGGGTCTTTGAGGTGGGTTTGTTGTCAGGATAACTTCAAAGGAAGTTAGAGAGTGAGATTTGCATCCTCTAGCAATCTCGTGAGCAATCCAGTGTGTTATTGCAAATTTGGCCACCAGGGAATTTCAGCTGCATCCTTGAGGCCAGAAAGTGTCTCTGGAAAGGCCACCAGCCTCCCCAACCAGCTGCCTTAAGGAATGTATATTGGCTCTTCTCCAGACTGTAAACGAAGCTGGGGATAATCCGGGTAGAAAGTTGGAAATTCTTAAAAATGGAAGACAGAGGGGATGGGAGTGGAGACAGTTGGAGGACTGAATTAACAGAAGACTAAATGTCTAAAAAGTGATCAAATACAACATGAATTTTTTAAATCCGTTGGAATTAACACAGGGTCAGTCCAGAGGAGTTGAAAGGGATATAGGACTCAATCCAAAAGTGAATGGAATCAGTCCAGGGCTTGGTCGCGGATGAAAAAAGTCAAAGAAATTTGGAAGCCTAAACCTCCGCGGCTAGGTTGTCTGGTTAATAAATCAAGATGTAAACATGGTTAGACGAGATCATTATGAGAAGCTGACAAAAAAAAAAAAACTGGGCAGGAACATGCACCGGGATAGAGCTTAGGAAGCAGTATCATTTTTATCAAATTTAAAATGTCCTGTCCAAGATAGGTAGTGGAAGGACCAGTCTCTAAACATATCTGATGCTTCCTGGAGAAGAGGGTAAAAGTTATGAGAATACAGGAGAAGAGAAATTGCTCTGGATAGATTCCCAGATATTGGATGGAGCAGGAAGCCAGATGGAAGGAAAACTGATCTTGCAATGCAGAAGAGTCAGAAGTCGAAAGGTTGAAGATCAAAAGCCCAGATTTGGAATAATTTGTCCTAGATTGGGAAATATCACAATATGCAGTGAGAACCCATAATGGGGCACAGAGGTGTTCGGAGAGGATAAAAAATAAATAAAAATAACATCATCTGCAAAGGCTGCTAGTACAGTGTGGCCTCCAGCCACTGGCAGAACAAAAATGCGCTGATCGGTCCATATTAAGTTCAAGAAGGGCTCTATGGCCAAAATATAAATTAAAGTAGAAAATGGACAGCCCTGGCATGTACTGTTGGTCCACCTTTTTTGAGATGCCTTATGGTCCTCAGTCGCGGACCAATTGGTTTTGCTGGTAATCTCAGAAGGGTACCACATAGATTTCAGGTCCCTTCCTCCATAACTGTTTTTTGTACTGGGTGCAGAAAGAGCCAGAGAAGGCACGTCTCTTTCAAGAGGCATTTATATATTGATATAAATGGCAATTTCACCTAAAGGTTTAACAGAGAATTTGATTTGTCTCATTGTTAAATAATGTGTTCCTGAATAAGAAGTATTAACTGATTACAATATTTAACTTTTTAATAAATCGTAAAATAAAACCACTTGTTATTGAACTCAGACTTTTGTACCCTACTGTATTTGTATATGGTTAAGTGAGCTGTTTTAATGTGGTTTTACCATGTAACCAGTGGAAAGTGCATTTTTAGTTCATAAAGTCAAAAATACCATTTTGCACAAAAAAAAAAAAAAAATCAATATATAAATAGTAAGATCCAGGAGTCATTTGGATTGATGGCATAAAGCGCATGGCCTCCTTGGAGAACAACATTGACTAAAACTATGACACTCAAAGGGTTAAAGCTTATGAGAGTCCTGAATTTAAAGCAAGCGGGGAGTGTTTGAATCAGTTGCTAGTTCTTATATTAGGATCACTATTCTTGATAATTCTCATTGGGAGTAAGGAAGTCCTCTTGTGTTATGTGGGTGAAAACTGGCACTATCTAAAATCCTGGTACAGTTTGGTTTCCAGTTGTTGGTAATTTGTAGCAAACTGTCTTGTTTCCACTTTTTTCATATCCGGGAAAGCATATGGTGGAGGGAAGGATATCAAGAAACTCAAATCCCAAACAGTCAAGCAGTGATAGCACATGTATTGCATTTCTTGTTTTTGATCTATTATCATTGTCTTTATTATTATAAATAAAGCAGATCTTTATCCTCAAAGGCTCTCCGTAGATGGATGTCGTTTGTGTATAGTCATTCTATGGAAAGCTAGTATACAAGCAGTTAGGCATGTGCACTGCTCAGCAGTCCTAACACTTGCTATGAAATTCTCTGATCACCGCTAATATTAATAGGTTATTTGTCTTGGACAAAATTAAATGTCTTCATTCAAAATTTATAATTTTAGGTCTCACAATCCTAATGATACAAATTAACAAATTCCATTAAAAATCAGAGCATCAAGATTCTCATTTTTGGCAAATTTCATAGGAAAACTTTGGCACATTAAAGTGCCACTCCACCTTGATTGAGAACTACTAGTCATAAACCCATATATGGTCTAGATTGTCAAGGTAAACAGCTGGACATAGTGAAGGATATTAAAGCCTTCCTTCATTATGCACTTTGCTTTTAGACATGCTTTAAAATATGAGTACTTACCTCCTGGATGTTAGTGTGAATAAAAAATACTCCCTAGACTACCGTAAGCCCACAGACAGAACACTTTCACATCATTCCGGTTTCCACCCACAACACAAGAGGGTCTGCCTTTCTTAGGCTAATTAGAAACACGCTATCCTAATCTAGCCAAATTGCGTTAGGAGTAAATATACAGAATGAATGAGAGATTGTGTTTGCAGTAGGAACTAAGCGTTATCAAGGAGCTATCCAACACAGAGATGGAATTGCAAATCTCACAGAGCAGAACACTGGATAAGATTTGTTTTTCTGCAGACTTTCACTACCACTAGGCATGCTGTAGTCCCTAAATCACGTCTGTATTGTAATGTACTGGTAACTGATACACAGCACTGGGCATCAGGCAGATAGTGGTACCCTGACATGAAAGTTGTATTACTTAGTAATATGGCAAATTTAGGTTGAAAGAAAAGTCCACCATGACCAGCCTTTGCCTCATAACCCAGAAAAATTAGAATTCTGTAAGCCTTCCTGCCTTCATAATGCATATTTCTTGTGCGTCCATTGTGGAGCACAGGTACCCATTGGGGTTGATTCACCCCTCCAGGAGGGCAGGGCGCATCACAAAAAACAGGTTCTTTTTGGTGGAGATTGCCGCCTCCTCTAACTCAATTCACGTCAATAACTCCCACAATACATGTGTCCTGCAAGCTAGCTGGACGGGTAAAGCCATCCTTTCGTTTTTTTCTTAGGCTTTTATTATTTTCCTATTAGACATGGGTCTGTATAATCCCTGATTAGGCTGTTTACAGTCATTGGGCTTCCCTGGAGTTGAATTGTCCAGTTCACAGGTGCTCTGATGTCCTATTCTGCCCTGTGGAGGGAATCTTACTTCCACGTTTTCCCTTATGGTGGAGTGCCTTGAGACTGTCCTTTTCCATGGTGGTAACCCAAGCATAGAAGTAAGATGAGTAAACCTTGGAGTGCCTTGGTCCACTGAGGTGAGCATGGTTGTGTTCTGGCACTCTTTGAGCCTATATTCTCTAAGAGGGCTTTGGTATGAGGATGGCTACTATTTATCTGTTGTATTACTGATTAACCATTTCTATGCTAAATGGGCTTTTGGGTGTCTTGTAGTGCTTTGGGGGGTTTATTTCTGCTCCCCCCGTTACTAATGGTCTTAGTTTTTACACTTCCCCAGTTGTTCCCTGGGGTTCTTGGATTTCTTGCAACAGTTTACTTGGTAGATTGCTCCATTGACTTCTATGGGGGAACTTCTTTGGGAGATATCTCTGCATCTCTCTGGGCTATAGCGGTCAGAGATGGCTCTTCTTGTCTCCTCCTATCATCCAGTCCACTTTGAGTGTCCTGGGGGGCCACAGCAATCTGAGAACACAGTTGCTCAGGGGTTGCTAGGCAACAAGCAACAGCGAAGACTACAGTACCCCGAATGCCCGTTATGCAGGATTTCTTCCTATTGGCTGACTGTTTTCCGCTTGGCATATTCTCTCTTGCTTATCCTATGTAGAGGCAGACTCTACTTGATTTTCTTCTTCAGATCAAACTCTCGCATGCCAGATAACTGCATTTCTGGGTATTCAGTGTTATTTTTACTTTGGGGACATTTTATGTAGTTTGGGATGTTTTTTCAGACATGTCAAACTCTAAAGGTCATGGGGGAATATCTAAAGCAAAAGATTCAGGTGCTTCACTTACTCCCCTCGCTCAGTTCCTCTTAACATACAGGGCTGCCATGGGAATATTTATGGTCTCTGTACCCTTCTCGTGCAGTGGCCCCTACTACTCCACTGGGCTCTCAAGCGCCAATCAAGAGTCTGTATGGGTTAAGACTCCGCTCTTTTCGGCGGCCCAAATCCCTTCTTCTGTCCTGGAAACCTATACCCACCTTTAAACAGGATGACCCTGTATTCAAGGTTTTTCTCAGGTTATTGGGGTCTCCGCTGAGGAATAATTTCCCTCAGAGGAGGATGATTGGGAATATGAGGACATGGATTTTTCCTACTCTTATGGAGATTCTAATGAGACAGATCCAATCCCCTCAGCTGAGGGACACATCAAGGCAGTCCTGGAGACACTCCAGGTTTCTGACACCTCTAATGGGGATCTCCCTCTCCGGATATCTTCCAGAGGCATAGAAGTCCTGTTTTTCCACCCAATAATACTTTTGATCAAATACTTGTGGATGAGTTGGAAAATTCCTGATAAGAGGTTTTTTCTTAACACACGCTCTCCTAATCTATACACTTTTTCCGCTGATGATTTGGCACTGTGGGCTTCTACACCTGCCGATGATCCCCCTGTATTACCTCAGGAGAAGAACACCACCCTTCTGCTTGTGGACACCATGGGCCTTAATAATCAGATGGATAAGAGGGTTGATTTCCATCTCAAAGCCTCCTTTGCTGATACCTGGGTGGGTGGCACTGAGGCCTATCTTTGTCTCTGCCTGGGTCAACAGGGCTATAGCCGTTTGGAGTGAGCAACTCTTTGATGCTATGCGTGCTGAAGAGAACTTGTTGGCTCTGATGGCCAGCGTCATGGAGCTAAGAACACTGTCACTGATGTGCTGTTTGATGCAGCCAGGTTCTCCACTATGGCCTTTGCGTTTTCGGTTTCTGTGTATTAAGATTTGATCTGTGGACCAATTTTCTAAAAAAGTTACTGATTTCATTGCCTTTCCAGGGTAAGTCCCTTTTTGGACCTGAACTGAAACAGATAATCAGTGATGCTATATGTGGTAAGAGTACTTTGTTGCCTCAGCTCTCCACCCAACATCACTTACTGGCGAGGAAGGAACCTATCTCTTCTCCCCCCCCCCCCCCCCACCAAAGAGGAAGCAAATTCTGCAAACCTCTCCCGCTGCAAAGCCCAGACAGACCTGGTAGCCCAAGCGATCAGCTGCAATGGCAAAGTCTGGCAAACCCACTTCCTCATGACGTGCAGAATACTGGTCAGTTCTTGCCTGTAGGGGGCCATTTCCACATTTTATGGGACACTTGGGCATCCTTCATGACAGACCAGTGGGGTTTTACATGGTGGTCTCAGAAGGGTACCACATAGATTTCAAACCCCTTCCGCCATATCGGTTAATTTTATTAAAGGGTCCAAAGATTCCAGACAAAGCAACACTGTTCCATGAGACCAAGAACCCTCTACTGGAAAAAATTTTGCTGGTACCAGTACCAGTTCCCCAGTGCTCTTCATGTTTTTATTGTAACTCGATTGTGGTTACCAAAAAGGGCAGCACCTGCCTCCCCCTTCTGGACCTCAAGTAAATGGTTGCTACGCATTTCATGATGGAATATTTGCATTCTGTCATTGCAGTGATATGCTTGGGGGAGTAAATGTCCACCCTGGAGTACCAGGATGCATATTTACACGTCCTGATCCACCTGGACAGTGAACACTATCTGTGTTTTTCTTTCCGTTCCAATTATCTGTTCACGGCTCTGCCGTTTAGCCTGGCTTAGGCTCCAAGATTTTTCTCAAAGATCATGGAGACCCTTTATCTGACTCCATATGTGGACAACCTTCTCATCAGGGTTACTTCAGAGGAGCTCTTGGCTGCCATGTTGAAGACGGAGTCCAAATTTTGGTGCATCACGGGTGGATCCCCAACCTGCAGAAGTCTTCTCTGATTCCCTCCCATGTGTTCTACTCTTCCTGGACCTGAGATTTGATGCCCTGGAAGGATGGGTCTTTCTCCTGGAGGAGAAGATGTGGGTTCTTTCTGAACCCTGTTGGTTTTTGTTTGGTGTACTGTGCTAGTTCAGTGTCCATTAACACTTAATTTTGGGTTATTCAGATCCTGAATAGTCCTGGGGAACTCTGGCATCATGGAGACATGAGAGAGGTCTTTTCTCCTTTCCCTACCGAGGAATCCTAGCTTTGGTAGATCTCCTCCATGATACAGGTGTTCCATTTTGGATGTAAATGAAAATAGGGTTTAGTGTTCTGCGGCGGCACTTGACAGCCACGGCTTTTTAAAAAAAATTTTGTATTTGTTCTTCCGGTTCAGGGGTCCCGTAGCGGCGTGCATCCGCACCGGGAGCCCTGAACTCCATGACATGCCAGGACCGTCACTGGTCCTTAAGTGCCGGACCGCCGTGATGGTCCTGGCACGTCAATGGTCACGAAGGGGTTAAAGTGGATCTATCACCACTTTACAAGTTTTGTTCAATATGTAGAATAGTTTGCGAATAGATATAAAATGTTATTATTTAAAAAAAAAAAAAAGACAAAAAAAAAAAAAACCTTATTTGAGAGAAAACTACTTTTTAAAGTATGCCCAGCAGCCTACTTCCAGCTAAACTGCTCTTGCCACAGTTTGCCGCACAGCCTCTGCTCCCGTCACTTCCCCCAGCATCCTCCTATGACGGAAGCTTTCTATTGGTAAGCTGGAGCAATCTCATTGGCTAGATATTGATCTCTTCCAATGACATTGGTCCAGCTTGCTAACAGAACCCCTCCATCATCGGAGGATGCTGGGGAGAGTGACGGGAGCAGAGTCAGAGCGGCAACAGCTGTGTACCCAGAAGTAGGCTGCTGGGCATACTTTAAAATTTAATTTTCTCGCAAATAAGGGTGTTTTTTTTTTTTTTTTGTTTTTTTTTTAATAAATGTTTTATATTTATTCACTAACTATTGTACATATTGAATAAAACGTGTAAAGTGGTGATAGATCCTCTTTTTAGTCCATATGGAACATAGGTCTCCCACATGGAGAAAAAACATGTTTATGTTGCTTTTCTGGGCAGAGGAGTGCTCTTAGGGTTTAGTTTCGAGGTCTTTCTACTCTTCTTTCCTGCTTACTTACATTTTTTTTGGTTACATAGATTCTGGGAGTTAATTGAGAGGGGGGATGAGCTGAAGAAGGAGGGAGTCTCCACCTGAAAGACCTTTCTTTTGTACTACCTTTATGGCATTTCCATGTCCAATTTCTCTGGGTCTTTTTCCTGTAGAATGAGTTTGTGAGGTACATAGATTTTGGATCAATTTAGTCTGGTGTCTTAGCTTTTGATCTGTCCACCTTGGGTGAGCCTGCCAGGAGTGTATGCTCCCAATGGCATAGTTATCTGGTTTATTGACACACGCAAACATTCTCGTCGCAATAAGGAATCCACCCATGGGATTGATGTATCTGATGAGAAAATATTTTGTAATAATAAAGTTGTACATTTTGTAGCAGTTTGGTTTGCTTTGATCGGTTATTTATGCATTTTAAAATGTCTACAGTTAGAATTGTTTCGGTTTTTATTGTCTAGATGTTTTATCTTGTATAGATGGATATATTTGTCTTTAAGTTGGGAAATATTTACATCCTAGTTGTAATGTGAAAATAAATGTTTGTGTGTTTGTTTTGCGCAAATAGATACAATAGGTTGATATATATATATTTTGAACCACTGTTGTATGCAATGAGGGTGTTACTGAAGATGTATAAGGTGGACACAGTGCAGCCCCCTAGCTACCCTTATTAAAGTGGATTGCTACGTTCGTGATACGATCACAGGGACTTGCAGTAATAGACTGACCCGCCTGGTAACACCCCTTGCGGGTTATCCCACTCACAGTGAATGACACCTCAGCCATCTACCGGGGAGAAAAATGGTACTCAATCCTATGGACAGTTGGTCTCAGATAAACAACTAATCCTGAAACTGTAAGTGAGCATACTTTATGTTGTGTGGCCCAAGCCACCACCATCGGCATCAAAGAGAATAGTGGAACTGAAAAAATAAACTGGTCAGCTGAAGATAGTGGTGTAGTTGGGGGACTCCGGGACTCAGATTACGTGGTTAACAGGATCAGGAGAGAGAGATGCGAGTATATTCTTGAAAGTGTGTACACTTAATTCTATAGCAGGGTGTCAGAAAAATTGAATAAACAAAATTTTGCTTTTAGATGTTTTTTTCTTTTGCACATTTTTGATAAAGAAGTTGATATAATTGAAGAGTTTGCACCTGTTATATACTCCTGTAAATTTCTTGACTTTCAGGGGTGGGGATATGGATACTTGCTTTCAGTTAAGTGGTTTGAAGAGTTCTAACTAATCAGGAGTTTGTACTAAAACAGCAGTTGACAGTATAATTTGGAGGGAAGTAGTTTGGTTTAAGGATTAAGGCTCACAATGCAGACAGAGTTTACTTGGGAGTGTAAATATTTGACATGCAAGTCAAAGGAAAATACATTTTGTTGTTCCAGGAGCAAATTTCAATTTCTTCTTACCTAATCAGTCTTCTCCTTTTCATCGATATATATATATATATATATATATATATATATATATATATATATATATATATATATTTTTTTTTTTTCTTTCTTTCCAGTTTTACTCTGGGCACCGATCTCCTCACATTCCATATAGGTTACTTCATCTTGTATGGACGCACGCGCGGCATTTAGCAGGCTACGAGCAACAGGATGCACATGAGTTCCTCATTGCTGCTTTAGATGTTCTTCACAGGCATTGTAAAGGTAAGTGACTTGAATATCATATGTCCTGAATGCCACAGTAACGGGTCTTTCTTTATTTTAACAAAAGTGACATATTTTGCTACAAAGAACATCACTGGTCCTTAAGTGTGAAACCGGCGTGATGGTCCTGGCACGTTATGGAATTCTGGGGTCCTCACAAGGCTGCGCTTTGCTTGAGGAACCCAGAATCGAATTTGCCGTGGTCCTTAATTTGTCGGCCACGCACTGCTGCAGCTGGTTGTTAAGGGGTTAATGAAACATTCCAAAATTGTGTTTTTAAAAGGAATGTTCCATGTCTCTCTCTCATGCATTACTGTTGTAGTCTGAGCAAGCACTGCTCATGCTAGGTGATTTTATATTAGACTTATTGTTAATGGTGTTCTGCTTGTAATTTTGATAACAAATTGGCAAAACAAAAATGAAAAAAGATTATATGTGGTAGCAATGACCAGTACTTAAGGTCCAGATCTCTGAGATGATTTCTCAGACTCTCGTCTCTACCATGATTCAAGCTTGGAAGCCCATGTGTTTTAAAACCTTCCAAAGGATATGGGCCCCTTTTTAACTGTGGTGCTCTGGTAGGGATGTGTCTTCGCAGTCCATCAGCCTTCCTATGGGTTTGGCTTTCCTTCAAGGTGACTTCAACAAAGGTTTCAGTCTGACCGCTCCCAAGATACAGATCCCCGCACTTTCTGTTCTCCCAGAAGTAAATTGCTTTTCTTGCGTATGTTAAAATCTTTGTTAAAGGGGTGGCTTTCCTCATGCCTTTCCCTCCTTTAGGCATGCTGTTGCTCAGTGGGATCTTATCCTACTGCAGAGCGGTCTGCAGAGAGCTGCCTTTGAACCTCTCTTTAGTTCCATTGCGTTTAACACTTAAAATGGCCTTCCTTTTCACCAATGTTTCTTTGCAAACAGTGGCTGAACTACAAGCTTTGGCTTGTAAACATCCTTTCCTGGTTTTTCATCAGGACAGCGGTCCTTTGCACTTCTAATGGTTTCTTACCAAAAGTCTTATCAGACTTTCAAATTCAGTTGTCCTTGAGCCCTCTTGGCTCTTGTTTGGTTGTTTGCTGTGCTAGTTTGGGGTCTGCTGACACCCGAGATGTGCATAATACCAGATTGTTTCGTTCCATGGAAGAAACATTGGTCTTCTGTGGGGAGAGATTTTTCACTCCCAGGAATCTTGGTGCTTTTACCTATCCCCCAATGTTCCAGTTTTCCATAAAGGACGTAAGTGAAAATAGGATTTCTCTGTCGTCCAATAGAGGTTACTGGTAACTAAGGGTGGGTGATCCGCCCCTTTAAGTACGCAGGAACATTTCTAGAAGTGAATGCAGGGGATGGAGCCTACCTTCCCTCCTTGGCTGCATCTAGCCAATCAGCTCCAGTAAGATTTGTTCCTGGGTGAAGACACAGGCAAGAGAACAGTTCTGCTATAGTTTTATACATTTTTCTGTTAGAAATGGAATACCACCATTAGGCGGATTACCATAACTGACAATGCCCTTAGATGTGGCTAGCTCAGTATCCAGATGCTTTGGTGGACCGTAAGCCCTGGGGGGAAAATCTTGGGTTCAAGTTCTTTCCTCAGGAGTTGCCCACTGCGGCTTCTTCTTAACACATGGTAATCTGAAGACAGAAGATCTGCAGGAAAGGTGAGCAACCCTTTGGGTCTGCTAACATTTTCTAGTGATGATTCATGTATTTTTAATTCACAGTTTCAACTTTGCAAAATTTGTGTTCTGCTTTACCGCATAGACGCCATTGGTCCATTCACTTCTATGGGACTGTACAGTTTGGGACATATCTCTGCAACCGCTCAACGTAGCGACTTCGGAGATGGCTCATTTTAATTGTCTGCCCTTGCTCTATCAGTTGGTTAATGTTTTAAGTGTGTTGGGGGCCTCAGGGGGCTTTGGGCACTGTTGGGGTAATTTTTCTGGGAAAACTATTTCCCATGAGTGCTGTCTTTGCGCTCTCGTTTCTGATTGGCTCCTGCCGCGGC
Organism: Rhinophrynus dorsalis; assembly: GCA_037306005.1. NCBI lineage: Eukaryota > Metazoa > Chordata > Amphibia > Anura > Rhinophrynidae > Rhinophrynus > Rhinophrynus dorsalis. The sequence goes on along the minus strand of CM074725.1, from coordinate 94,313,544 downwards.
AGCCATTTTGTGCCTTTTCCTGAACGAGTATCCTACACGGGGCTTGGACTCTCCTTCTCTCCTCTGTAGATTAACCCTTCACCTTCCAGATAAGTGCATTTTAGCAATTTCTGGGGTGAAAATTTAAACTAACACACTGTGTATTTGGGGGATTCCTTATACTTTAAACGTTTTGACACTGTGAGAATGTCTAATCCGTTGGTGCTAGGGGCCAGGCCTAAGACTAAGGACGCTGGGGTCTCTGTGTCCCCTATTGCACGTTGCTTCTCATGACATTCAGGTTTACCTAGAAGATTCTCAGGTCATTTATGCCCAGCATGTTCTGATGTCCCTGAGTCTCTTCCAAGGACCCTCCAGCCATGCATTAGAGCCAGTTTGGGTGCAAGAGTTCAAGGCTGCTACTAGAGACCTCTGGTCTACATTGCAACTCTTTCCATGACAGTTACAGGGTCTTCCCTCAGATCTTCCCTGCCATCTCAAATTCCTCTGAGGAGGAACTGTTGGTGGATTCGGATATTGAGGAATGTTCTACTGTGGGCTCCTCTGTTTTTTGGAGACCCCTTTGAGGCTGATCCTGATCCCTCAGCTGAGAGCTTGATCAGAGCAGTCTTAACTACCCTAAACATTCCTTTACTTCAGAAGGTTTCTTTGGATCTCTCTGTATTTCAGGAGCCTAAAAGGCCCTATACTTGTTTTCCACGTAACCCCACTCTTGACCGCCTTGTGTCTGATGAGTGGAAGTCTCCGGACAGGAAACCTTCTGTTTCAAAGAAATTTGCCAAGCTTTACCCTTCTCTAAGGCGGCACTTGCTCAGTGGGTTCATTCCTCCCCCCCCCCCCAAAGTGGATCCTCCTGTCTCCAGGCTATCTAAGTCCACTGCCTTGCCAGTTGCTGATGCGTCCGCTCTGAAAGATTGGACTGACAAGAAGCTTGAGGTTTCCCTCAAGTCCATTTTTGCCACTGCTGGTACTGCCATGCGTCCAGCATTCGCTGCGGCATGGGTGAACTGGGCCATTGCAGTCTGGACTGAACAGCTCACCCTGGCTGTCCGTCAGGGTGCTCCTACTTTGGATATGTTGCAACTTCTTGCCAACATTTCTGAGGCCCAGCACTATGTTTCTGCTGCCTTATTTCATGCCATCTGTTTGGTGGCAAAGGTTTCCCCACCATTCCTGTGGTTGCCAGGCGAGTTCTTTGGTTCAAGATCTGGTCTGCTGACACTTCTTCCAAGAAAGCCTTGCTCTCCTTTCCTTTTCAAGGCACATCATTGTTTGGGCCAGATCTTAAGGATCTGATTAGTGAGGCCACAGGGGGCAAGAGTACCCTTCTGCCTATGGTCTCTAGGAAGACTCCTCTCAAGAGTAATCGTCTTTTTCGTTCCTTTCAGACGGAGACTCATCAGGCGAACCAGGCGGTTCCCTCAGCTCCTCGTTCCTTCTCCAAGCCCAAACAGCTATGGAAGCCCAAGGTCTCCTCCAAGCCCAAGGCTTCCAATCCTCCTTCGGCATGACTCAAAGGACCCAGGTCCCCACTCGGATGTGGGAGGCTGTCTGCGTCACTACCACAGCTTCTGGGAGGATTCAGTGGCGGACCCATGGGTTTTATAGGTGGTGGCGGAAGGGTACAGGATACCTTTTGTCTCTCTTCCTCCCTTTTGTTTTTTCCACTCTTATACGCCCCAGGGCATAGAGAAACGACGTCTATTCAGTGGCACTATCCAGGCCCTTCTGGACAGGATGTTCTGGAGCCTGTTCCAGTTCGGGACAGAGGTATGGGTTTTTACTCAAACCTCTTTGTGGTCTCCAAGAAGGACAGCGGTTGTCGTCCCATTTTGGATTTAAAGGATCTCTATTTCTTTGTTATCAAGACTCATTATCACCAGGAGTCCCTAAGGAAAGTGATTGCTGCTGTGTCCCCGGGGGAATACCCTGTCTCTCTGTATCTTCAGGACGCGTATCTACACATCTCCATTCATCCAGAGAGTCGGCAGTATCTCAGATTTGCCTGCAACCAAAGGCACTTTCAGTTTTCAGCTCTTCCCTTTGGTCTGACTACAGCTCCTCAAGTCTTCAACCATGTCCTGGAAGCTTTAGTATCCGTCCTCCATTGGAACTGCATCAGAGTTACTCCATACATGAACGACCTGGTTCTGAAAGCCCCTTCTGCGGAACTACTTCATCAGCAGGTTCAGGACTGCATTCATACTCTTGCCCATCACGGGTGGATCATCAACATGGACAAGTTGGATCTTGTCCCATCCCTGCATCTAGTCTTCCTGGGCCTTCTCTTCGACACTCAGCAGAGCATGGTGTTTCTCACAGATGAGGTGGCTCACCAGATCGCCCACAGGTTTTCTGCTGTTCTGGCTCACGATCCAGTTCCAGCCACAAAGCTGGCCTCTCTAGTGGGGAAATTCATCTCCACCATAGAAGCGGTCCCATTTGCCGTGGCTAACACCAGGGAACTCCAGAGGTTTGTGATCCAGGTGTGCAGGGGTCAGCCGGACCTTCTGAAGATGTTAGTATCCGTCCCTCTTCATGTGGAACTGAGTTTGTCATGGTGGCTCAACCTCTCCAATCTGCTGAAGGGCAAGTCTTTCCTGGTATTCTTCTGGACCACTGTGACGACGGATGCCAGCCTCTCTGTCTGGGGAGCGGTCCTGGGTCGCCTGAGTGCTCAGGGTCGGTGGTCTCCGGCAGAATCTCTCCTTCCCATCAATGTGTTGGAGCTTCGGGCTATATTTCATGCCCTTCACCATTGGACACCCCAGCTGGAAGAATGCCCAGTCCGGGTTCAGTCCGACAACACCACGGCCGTGGCTTACATCAACAAGCAGGGCAGAACAAGAAGTCTCGCTGCTTGGTTAGTGGTTAAGGCTATTCTGTCCTGGGCAGAAATACATGTTCCTGCCATATCCGCAGTGCACATTCCTGGCGTAGACAATGTCATGGCGGACTTCCTCAGTAGACGCACGGTGGACAGCGGTGAGTGGGAACTGCACCCAGAGGTGTTCCTTGCATCAACCTGATGGCGACAAGACACAACCGGAAGGTTCCGAGGTTCTGGTCTAGCGGTGGATACCATGTCCATTCCTTGGTTATTTCCTTTGACTTACATCTTTCCTCCCCTCCCCATGTTGCACAGGGTGTTACAAAAATTGAGACTGGAGAGCTGTCCAGTCATTCTGATTGCTCCATACTGGCCTTGACAGGCTTGGTTTACAGAACTTCTGGATCTGTCGGTGGTGGAGCCATTCCGGCTCCATTGCCGTCCGGATCTTCTTCTACAGGGTTACCTGTGGAAGGGGGATGTTCATTGTCTAGCTTTGTCGGCTTGGAAATTGAATCCTCAATACTGAAGAAGAAAGGTTTTTCTTCTGGTGTGGTGGCTACTATGCTCAGTGCCCGCAAACCTGTTTTTTCTAAGGCCTACCATTGTGTCTGGTCGACCTTTCTATTTTGGTGTGCTGATAGGGACCATTCTCAGAATTTTGATCTTCCTGCGGTCCTGGCTTTCATGCAGGACGGTGTGTGTGGATAAGGGCCTCAGTTTGAGTTCCCTTAAGGTTCAGAATTCTGCTCTCTCTGTTTTCTTTCAGATGCGCTTTGCTGTTCTTCCTGATGTCAAGGTTTTCTTCCAGGGCGTTGCTCATACTCCTGCATTCAAGACTCCTGCTCCTCAGTGGGATTTTAACTTGGTTTTTGGTGTCCTTCAGCACCCTCCCTTTGAGTCCTTGGCTGCTATTCCTCTACGCCTGCTGATGTGGAAAATGGCCTTTCTCCTGGCGATCGTGTCTGTTCGCCGTGTCGTGGAGTTACATGTTCTGTCTTGTGGACCACCCTTTTTGGTGTTTCACAAAGACAAGCTCTTTGTGGAAGGTCAGCTTTGCCACTGCAGGTGCCACCTTACATTCTGTTTTTGCCAATGCCTGTTTTATCAAGGCTATGGCCATATTGGGTGATCAACTCTTTGATGCTATCCAAGAGGATGCTACCAAGAAGCCTTTGACACTGCCTGGTTCTCTGGGAAAGTGTCTGTGTGTTCTGTTTTGTTTTTGTGGGGGTTTGTTTGCTACACGTCACTCACTTTGGCTTAAGGTTTGGTAGGCTGACCAATCTTCCAAGAAATCTCTTGTTTCTATTCCCTTTGTGGGTGTACAGTTGTTTGGCCCTGAGCTGGAGAAGGTTGTCAACCATACCACAGGGGGCAAGAGTACCTTGGTACCTCAAGTTATTCCTAAGCATTCCTTTTTTCCCTAAGATGACGTGGGGCTCATGTTATCCCCAACAGTTTGGGTACGCTCCTGTGGAGCCAGTTTCCCAGGCCCTGCAGGTGCTGTCCTCTTCTAAATTCTGAACAGGTTTGTGCAGGCAAGAAGTCCATCTTGTCACCGTACCTTGTAGTGCCGCCGCTTTTGGTGATGCTCACTATGACGCTGTGGCGTCATTTCCACGAGCGGTTGGACGCATCAAAGCCAGATGCATCATCTGCAGGCACGAGGCTTCAAGTATGCTGCAGGCCTCTGTTTTATGTGTGTTTGTTTCCTGTAGTCTCCTCCTACCAACTTCCTCCCTCTAAGCTGCTCCTCCTACCTACTTCCTGTGGAGGGTTTTAAAGGGTAGACTGAGTCCTGACTCAGTCACCCCTACGTTGTTGTTCTGAGCAGTTCATTTTCTAGTATTCCTGATTCTTGTGTATGACCTGTTACTTGTCTGTCCATCCATTCTGGTGTTGACCTGTGGCTCTGTCTGACTATTCTCCTGGTGCATTCCGATTCGACTCTGATATCTTGTCTGGTGCTAACCTGTGGCTCTGGCTGACTCTACCCCCTCTGTGTATGACCTAGGCCTGTCTGACTGCCCACTCTGGTGTTGACCTGGGGCTCTACCCATTGCACATCCAGCACACATACGCTCCAGTGGATATCCTATCTGGTGCAAACCTGTGGCTCTGGCTGACTACCCGCTCCGTGTATGACTTTGGCTCATCTGACTATCCTATCTGGTGCTTACTAGAAGGCTCTGTCTGTTCGCTCAGTTTGTTGGTTCCGTTATTCAGACATCCTTCCTAGTACTGACCTGGAGCTCTAGCAGACTCCTAGCTACTGACTGCAGGCTGAGTCAGTATCTCTTGGGCGTTACCTTATCATGAGACTCCAGTGGGCTGAGGCCTAGTCTCGGACAGTGTGGTGCAGAGATTGGGAGACTGCTATTCCTGATACAGTACTCGCAGTTTGTCACCCACCGTGTGTATATTTATATATTGCATTACTGTCATTTTTCTCATAATAAAGGTTCTATTAACTATACCATCTGTCTCCTGGTTTTGCTTGCCAACCGTAACACATCTGTACATGACATGCAGGTTCTTGGTTCTTCTCTGCCTGTAGGGGATAGCCTCTCTTTCAGAACTCCATGGTGTTTTTGGTGACACATCAGTGGGTTTTTGAAAGTGTACTGCGTAAACTTCCCTTCCCCATCACTGCTTTTTCCTGTCCAGATTTCCTTAAGATCTGGATCAGGGCTGTCGATTTCTAGGTGCAATTTCCTCTGATAGAAAAGCAGGTGCTTGTCTGGGTTCCTCCAAAATAATGCTTCACCAGATTCTACTCTCTTCATTGTTCCCAAAAAACACAGAGGATGTCTTCCTACTCTGGACTTAGTGTCTCATCCAGTTTGTGCTGACCCTTATGATCCTCTTATAGATCACCCAGGTCATCTGGATCAGCAACAATTTTGGCCTTTTGTTTCATTGCATTCATTTTTAGTTCATTGCCCTTCCATTGGGTCAGGCATCTTCTCCGAGGGCCTTCGCAAAGGTCTTTTCTACCTTGGCTGCTGAAAACCATGTGCAGGGGAATTCTTTGACCTTCTACCTAAACAAATTTTTACTCCAGGCTCCTTCGGTGGTAACTTTATGCACTCAGATTCAGCAGTGTGTTTTCGTTCTGGAACAGCATGGTTGTTGGGTACTGCATTTCAAAATATGTTCTCTGTTTCCTTCCCAGGTCCTTCCTTTTTAGGTATGCATTTAAACACCCTGCAGGGGAGGGCAGTTCTCCCAGATGACAAAATTTGGTCCTTGTATTCACCATGTGTTTCACGCAATATCCTGGCTGTTGGAGATGGTGCAGGAATACATGAAGGTGCTAGGTTACTTGATGTCTGCCGTGGAAGTAATTCCCTTTGCAAAATTCAATACTATTGAATTTCAACTGCACATTTACAGGCATTGGTCTAGACATCAGTCTTGTCTGTCTTATGTCCTGTATCTTTGCTTTCCTGGTGGCTTTAGCTTACCCATCTGATGAGGGGTCGTACGTTTATCATTCCTAGTTGGATTGTGGTCACTGCATATATCGGCCTGCTAAGCTGGGGTGCTATGCTTGGTCCTCTATACCAGGTGTGTGTGGGGGGGGCCTTTGGGCCATCACTGTGAAGGAATTGTGAGTGATTCTCTTCTCTCTAAACCACTGGTTACTTCTCCTTCTAGGCTCCCCAGTTTGACAAAGCAACAACAGTCTCTTACATCAGTTACTAAGGAAGGGACCAGAAGTGTACCAGCTTGGACTGAGATCTGAAAAATCCTCTTGTCAGTCAAGGTTCTTGTCAATGTCCTCTAAGTGGTTCACATTCCAGGGGTAGAAGACGTAGTGGCAGACTTTCTCAGTCAACAAAACATAGGGAGCTCTGGGTGTCTTCAATATGATCTTCTGGAGTTGGAGGCGTCCAACGAGGTATATCATGGAATTTTGCCTGGTCTGCAAGGTCACACAGTTCTTCACCAGATCCCGGGATTCAGCATTTTTGTAGGTCTAATCTGTTCTTAGTCATTCCTGACTGCCTGTTTGAGTTCCAGGCTACATCTAAGGTTATTGTAGCCTCCTGGATTAAGGTGACCATTTGACAGAGGTATGCTCTCCAGACTCTTTTGGCTCACGTCACACTCCATCAGGTCTGTGAGTGCCATCTGGCGACATGGTCATTTCTGCACACCTTTACCAAACACTAATGTGTGATTGTGTTGGCTTTGGCTAAAGCTACTTTTGGTCTGAAGCCTTTGCAGGCTGTAATACCTGTACAAGCATCCTTTTTACCTTCTTAATCAGATATCAGAGCCATGTTTGTTATTTGGTATACAAATTCGTTGTCCGTTCACATGTGAGGTTCATTTGTACCAATTTAGTCCTATGCATACTGGTCTAAGATAGAGGTGTTCTTCCCCCCCCCCTTTTTTTTCCATTCCTGGAATGTTGGTGGATAGCTCTGGTATATTCCCATGGTTCCGGTGTTTCACATTGGACAAAAGAGAAGAGGATTTTAGTGAACTTAAGATTACATGCTTTTCTGTTAGTCAATGTCGAATACTTTACTTTTTAACAGCTTTATCTTGGCTTTGCTTCCTGGGTAAAGTGGAGGGAAGGAAGGAAAGGATGAAGTTTTATTCATAGTTCCACATGAACTAAGAAAATAGAATTTAATAGTAAATTCGCTAAAATTCGTCATGGTTATGTACCCAAAAAATAATTTTGTTGTGATGAGGTTTGAATTAAAAGTATTCTCACCTTCATTGCCATATAAATTATCATACTATCCTTCACTTGTCATTTATTATTTAATTACTCAAATTCCTAAATATACAATAAATGTACTTTTCCTGTTTATAAGTAGTGTGGAAAAAAAAAAGTACACCCTCTTTGAATTCTATGGTTTTACATATCAGGACAGAATAACAATCATCTGTTCCTTAGAACGTCTAAAAATTAGGTAAATACAACCTCGTATGAACAACAACACATGAAATATTACACTGTGTCATGATTTCACAAAAATAAAGCCAAAATGAAGAATCTATGTGTGAAAAACTAAGTACATCCTTACTGCTTCCATAGGAATTAAGATGCTAAGTAGCAGACAGGTGCTGCTAATCAAATGCGCTTGATTAATTGATCATCCGCAAGCATGACCACCTCTTTAAAAGCCGAAGTTTTAGCAGTTTGCTGGTCTGGATCATTCAGGTGTGTGTTAACAGAATGCCAAGGAGGAAAGACATCAGCAATGATCTTAGAGAAGCTATTGTTGCTGCCCATTAATCTGAGCAGGGTTAGAAGGCCATTTCCAAACAATTTAAAGTCCATCATTCTACAGTGAGAAAGATTCAAAAGTGGAAAACATTCAAGACGTTGTCAATCTTCCCAGGAGTGAACGTCCCAGCAAATTCACCCCAAGGTCACATCGTGCAATGCCCAGAGAAATTGCAAAAAACCCCAGAGGTGCATCTCAGACTGTACAGGCCTCAGTTAGCATGTTAAATGTTAAAGTACAGTACAATTAGAAAAACACTGAACAAGTATGGTTTGTTTGAAAGGGTTGCCAAGAGAAAAATATCTTCTCTAAAAAGAACATGGCAGCACTGCTTAAGTTTGCAAAGTTGCATCTGGACAAACCACAAGACTTATGGAGCAGTTTCCTTTGGACAGATGAGACCATAGTGGACATGATTGGCCATATGCAGAGGGCCACATTTGGCGATAACCAAACACAGCATATCAGCCCAAACACCTCATACCAACTGTCAAGCACAGTGGTGGAGGGGTGATGATTTGGGCTTGTTTTGCAGTCACAGGATCTGGGAACCTTGCAGTCATTGAGTACACCATGAACTGCTCTGTATACCAAAGTATTCTAGAGTCAAATGTGAGACCATCTGTCCGACCGCTAAAGCTTGGCCATAATTGGATCATGCAACAGGACAATGATCCCAAGCACACCAGCAAATCTACAACAGAATGGCTGAAAAAGAAAAGAATCAAGGTGTTGCAAAGTCCAAACCTCAACAAGATTGAAATGTTGTGGCAGGAACTTAAGAGCTGTGCATAAACAAATGCCCACAAAGCTCAATAAACTGAAGCATCGTTGTAAAGAAGTGGCCAAAATTCCTCCACAATGATGCGAGAGAATGATATTCATACTGGAAACTATTACTTCAAGTTATTGCTGCTAAAGGTGGTTCTACAAGCTATTGAATCATAAGGTGTACTTAGTTTTTTATACATGGTTTCTCCATTTTGGCTTTATTTTTGTTAAATCATGACACTGTGTAATATGTTAAGTGGTGGTGTTCATCTGAGGTTGTATTTACCTAATTTTTAGACCTGCTAAGGAATAGATAATAACAATCATGTCCTGATATGTAAAACCATAGAATTCAAAGAGGGTGAACTTTCTTTTTCACACAACTGTATGTGGACCGCTTTCTCTAGCATCACTGATGGATGCAGGGACCATGGGGGGGGGGGGTATACAAACGTGCTTACAAGAGGCTGGTCCCTCTGAACAACTTTTCTCCCACCTCCTGGTACCCATACCCTTCTTCCAACTGTCTATCTGTTTTAAAGGAGCAGTAAACTTAAAAAAGTACTTACATTATATAAGTAGATTAAGTGATGGTGTATTCAGTGCTGTCTTTTTTTTTCTGAGGGATTTTTGGTTAAGGAGTAATTCCCATTTTAAGTTTGTGTTTTTTTAATCATGAGCTCCCCCTAGTGGCATCATTTAGGTTAGGGAATTCACGTGGTCGACTTGGAAAGGTCAGTAGGAGGATCAAACTTCCTGAGGCATTTAGAAATCAGCTGTTGCTGGCTGGTGCTGAGGGGGAGTGTCTGCTAGAGGAGGAGGCAGCTACATGAAGGAGCATCAGCTGAAAATTTACCTCAGCAGAGACAGGTTGTTTTTTTTTCCTGAAGACTGTTGTAGTTTGAAAGATTAAGAGACTGTAATTTGAAGGTTTGTTTGCAAGATAGACAGACTTTACTGTTATGTATTGGTTAATGCTGGGAGTTGAATTTTTTTTAAACTATACTTGTAAATGTAAAAAAAAAAAAAAAAAAAACTAATTTTGTATAGATGGGGAATGTACAGTATGCTGCACTATTAACCCTGTGAGTGCCAGAGGAGTACTTACTCCTTACTTGCTTGCTCCTCTGGCACTCACAGGGTTAATAGTGCAGCATACGGTACAATCCCCATCTATACAAAATTAGTTGTTTTTTTTTTACATTTACAAGTATAGTTTAAAAAAAATTAAACTCCCAGCATTAACCAATACATAACAGTAAAGTCTGTCTATCTTGCAAACAAACCTTCAAATTACAGTCTCTTAATCTTTCAAACTACAACAGGCTTCAGGAAAAAAAACAACCTGTCTCTGCTGAGGTAAATTTTCAGCTGATGCTCCTTCATGTAGCCTATTCCTCCTCTAGCAGACACTCCCCCTCAGCACCATCCACCAACAGCTGATTTCTAAATGCCTCAGGAAGTTTGATCCTCCTACTGACCTTTCCAAGTCCACAATGTGAATTTCCTAACCTAAATGATGCCACTAGGGGGAGCTCATGATTAAAAAAACACAAACTTAAAATGGGAATTACTCCTTAACCAAAAATCCCTCAGAAAAAAAAAGACAGCACTGAATACACCATCATTTAATCTACTTATATAATGTAAGTACTTTTTTAAGTTTACTGCTCCTTTAAAAGTGTCCATCACGGGGTGCAGTGATTTCCTTCTTCAGAATGTTAATTATTTTTATTTATTATTACTTATTTATACACTAAGCAGGGCCCTCACACAGCGAGGAGAGCCTTTGCACGATATACTTTACCATTTATACATGCTGGTTCCATTAGGACAGCAAATGTCAGTTGAACATGGTGAAAGTCCTAACTCCGCCACTGGCCGAGCAGTAAGACACATGCAAGAATTCACCATTGGAAGAAATAGCCCTTGCTCAGGTGATATTCATCTATAATAGCACTCCTTTTCATGCATCTTGGAGGGAAGCTAGTTCTACACGCTAATTACTTTTGTACATGGTTACCTTTTCATCAAACTGCCTCATTCAGTTGATTAACAGTCCACAGCACTGCACAGCTTTACATGGGAGTGCATGCATTCAGAGAAACAGAATAACACAGCACATAAATCTATCTTAATTGGAGCAGATTTAACCAAATTACCCTAAAAGTAACATCTCAGTTGGGGCATTACTGTTAAAGGGATAGTAATGTTTCATAATAAAAGCAGCTCTAATTAATCATCATAGTATTTGGACTTTGGAGAGTGTTATTTCAATTCTGTCAGAGTTGTAGTTCAAGAGTAATTCAATGAAAAATTATCCCCCGCCCCTTTTACTGATGTAACACTGCTCAGCCAGAGCAGAAGGGAGATGCCCAGGTAGATTGCAGAGAGGGACAATCTTCAATTAAGATAAGTGAAAAACTTGTCAAGGGGGCAGGGCTTTCATTGTTCTCATAGGAAGAGGATTGTCCCCTGCTGTTATCTGTCTGGTCTATGGACTGCATTCGACATCTGAGAAGAGATGGCTTACACTAGGTAAAAGGGGCGGGAGGGGAAACTTTGCTTGTGAATATCTCTCAAACCATAAAGGTTTGAGAGTTAAGACTTACATCGTTCTTCATGTTTTTTTAAAGGGATAGTAATACTTTGTTTTAACTTTATTTTATTTTGTAGGCATTAAAAAAACATGAAGAATGATAAGTCTTATCTCTGAAACCTTTATGGTTTAAGAGATATTCACAAACAAAGTATCCCCCCCCCCTGTTCAACCAGATCAGAAGGGAGATGCCCAGGTAGACTGCAGAGAGGGACAATCTTCAATTAAGATAAGGGAAAAAGCTGAAAAACTTGTCAAGGGGGGAAGGGCTTTCATTGTTTTCATACAGAGAAAATTGTCCCCTTCTGTTATCTGTCTGGTCGTACAACCAGACTCACATTTGAGAAGAGATGGCTTACACTAGGAAAAAGGGGCAGGGAGGGAAACTTTGCTTGTGAATATCTCATAAACCATAAAGGTTTGAGAGATAAGACTTATATCATTCTTCATGTTTTTTTAATGCCTACAAAATAAAATAAAGTTAAAACGAAGTATTACTATCCCTTTAATGCCTACAAAATAAAATAAAGATAAAACGAAGTATTACTATCCCTTTAACATCACCTGCAATATATATATGCATTTGATTACAAGTTCCATTGGTACAATATTTAATCAGATTACTATAATTGAAATTACTTTTATATCTGTTCTGACACTATGGCAAAGCAAAGGGAGGAAAAGACTACCAAGAGCAATAAAGGCAATGCTGCCTCTTGCTTAACCTGTGGTAAACCGCGTCAGATAACAATTCTACATTTTGTATAACCTGTTTAGACAAAATTATAACACTGATCACTTTAAAGGAATTTCCTCCAAATCTAGTACCAGAATGGTACCTTGTCTGGTTCTATAGCAAATATATTAGAAAGGATATTGGATGGTTAGCAGACACAGCACGTTTGCCTACTAATAGACCATTATCTGAGTTCACTCAGATGATAATTATGAGGTATGTATGCAGTGATGAAACTGAACAATCTATGTCCACGGCAGAGTGGTCAACTCATCATGATGATGATTAGACAATAAGTAAGTATAGAAGTAAGTCTATTAAATATTGTAGATGTTAAAATAAAGTATGTGAAGAAAGTCATCTAAAACCTTTATGGTTTGAGAGATATTTGCCACTAAAGTTCCCCCCTCCCTCTCCTTCTCTGGACGTCGGCGCCCTACTGACAGCAGGAGAGCTCGGTCCTAGGACCAGTCGGCAGCTCTTCAGCAGAGCCAAAATAGTGAAATTTAAAAATAATTACTTCATTGGAACAGTCTACAAAGTGTGCCTGGTTTGCAAGCACACTTTATAGACAGTTCCAATGAACTAATTCACTTTAAATTTTGCTATTTTGGCTCTGCTGAAGAGCCGCCTTGAGTCGCACTATCCGAATCTCCTTCTGTCAGCTTTACAGCTCACGTGAGGGAGGCGGTAACGTTAGTGGCGAATATCTCTCAATCCATAAAAGGTTTGAGAGATGGTACTTTCTTCATATACTTGAACAAGTTTAGATACTTAATCTAAATCCCTGTTTAAGTGTAAAATAATACATTTTCCTGCTTATGAGGAAATTGACATCGATGAATGGTGTAATCCAGATAAATCCTTGCGAACACCAAGAAATTTTAACATATTTTCCTATTCCCTAAAGACCAAGTAATAGTCTAACATTCCATCAGTAGATTCCATAGTATCCAGATTGTCTAAACATACGACCATTTCAATACAAAAGCACAGCAGCTCTTAAAGATACTGCAGATACAAAGATTAATACATTAAATAGGTTAATGATCTCCAACCAGAGAGCAATCATTAGAGCAGCATTTACTTTAGCATGTGCAGGTAGAGCAACAGAATCCTGGCAAAACCAAATTATACAAGCCGTCAGACAACACACCAAAAGCGGATCTACTCCCATTGATGGGCTATCTAAAAAGAAGCCACTACCTATATAGGTGAAGCAACCTTGGAGCTATCAAAAATAGCAGTGAGGTGTTTAGCAGCCATAGCTGCAACACGGCGTTCCTTATGGCTCAAGATATGGAATGCAGATAGTTGTTCCAAAAAAAGCCTTAATGGCTTTACCATTCACGGGCTCATTCTTCACAGGACAAAATAGTCCGTCAAGCCACAGGAGGCAAAAGTACCCTTTTACCACAAAACAAAACTTGTTGATTTGACTTCAAAAAAGGAAAACATTGCATATCGCAATAAATGATCATCCCGACAAGCAATATCCAATACGTCAGAAGATTCCTTTGGCTATTTTAATACAAATCCAGGTTGGTCTCACAATAAAAGCTTTCCAAGTCATCTGAGCCCAAAAACCCCACAGCATGAAGGTGGGAGTTCAGTCACCCAGAGATCTCCCCTGGGGGGGGGAGACTCCAACACTACATTCAACAATGGAGGAAGTAAATTACAGACAAATTGGTAGCTCATTTGATGCAAGAAGTGTACAGGATGTCATTTACGACACTATCACCACCTTGTCTCTTCATGTTCAGGGTACCCAAAGAAAAAAAAAGAAGGCATTTCATAAAGTGATTCGGTAATTCTAGAGAACAGGATTGTAATCCCAATGCCAAAAGAGCAAAGGCTTTTAGTCCAATATTTTTATAGTACCCCAAAATTATGGGGGATTCTGTCAAATCTTGGATCTAAAAGCATTAAATACATTTTTCAGAGTGCCCAAGTTCAAGATGGAATCGGTTAGGTCAGTGATAGCAGCCATGGAACCAGCAAACTTCATGGTATCACCGGACATCAATGATACTTACTTCTATATACAATATGTCCAGAACACTATCGATATCTTTGATTTGCGTTCCAAAAGCAACACTATCCGTTTGACTCTCCCTTTCGGATTAGTCACAGAAACTAGTGTGTTAACCAAACCGATTGCTCCTCTTATGACCCACCTATGGTCAAAGGGAGTAAATCTGATTACAAACCTAGATGCCCTACTGCTAAATGCTCTGTCCCAAGAACTAGCTCAACAACACCTTCATCTCACAATGAAAATATGAAGGGTCACAGCTGGATCATCAACCTAAACAAATCTCCGCTTGTTCCTTCACAGAGGATATAATTCCTTGGATTAATATTTGATTCAGAAAATTAAAGGGTGAAACCACCTTATGACAAAATCTGTCGTCCACTATAGCTCCCAGGTAACTCTAAGGCAATCGCCCCTTTAAGGAGGCAGGAACAATTCTTGGAAAGAATTCAGGATGGAGCCTTCCTTCCCTCCTTAGCTGGTCACTAGCCAATCCCATCCAGTTAGATTTGTTCCTTGAACAAGACAGGTAAGAGAACAGTTCTGATTTTTAGCTTATTTTATTGTTTTCTGTTTGATATGGTGTATAGAAATCTCTCATTAGGCGGATTACCATTACTGATTTCCCAGTGGTGGATTGCTCAGTTAACAGGTACTGCTTATGGACTTTCCAGCCCTGGGGGAAAACCTTGCGTGCTATGTCTTTTCCCTAGGAGAAGCCCACTGAGGCTTTTTCTTTTCTCAATAGTAATCTGCAGACAGAAGACCTGCAAAAAAGGTGAGCAACACTTTGAGTGCTGAGGTCCACTTGTCCCACTGCTTCCCCTCTGCACAGGGGTCTCCTTTAGGAGTTCCTACACACATACTCCTGCACTAATTTGGGTTTATGTGTTTGTCTGCTGGGCTCTTTAGAGCATTTTGGGTTCTCTTTGTTAATTTAACCCTAGCCATGTTGGGTGCTTTGGGAGACGTTTTCACACATTTCCCTTGGGGGGGGGGTCAGTGTTTTCTAATGTACATGTGTTTTCCAACTTCTGACACTTTTCAGAAAATTTGTTTATTTGAATTCCACGCTTTACTGCATGGCCGCAATGCTCCATTGATCTCTATGGAACAGTTTCATTTGCAATATATCTTTGCAACAGCTCCGCGTACCGAGTGCAGAGATGGCTCATTCTTCTTTTCTGCCCTTGTCCTACACTCCGGTGCATGATCTGAATGTCTTGGGGGGCTCAGGGGTATTCAGGCACTGTTTTGGGTACTTTGAGGGGAAACTAAATTTCCTATGAACACCAGTTTCGCAGGCTGTTTTCTGATTCACTGCCGGTTCGGACACCATTTTCTTTATTTCCTCTCACGAGTATAATACAAAGGGCTTGGATATCTCCTCTATCTTCATCTGATTAACCTTTTGCTTGCCAGATAAGTGTATTTTAGCTCTTTCTGGGGTGAATTCTTAATCTGTGACACAATATTTGGTTTATTCCTTATACTTTCTGACCCTTGTTAGGATGTCAGACCCTTTGGGACCTGGGGCCAAACCTAAGACTAAGTATACTGGGGTGTCTGTGACTCCCATTGCGCACTGCTCCTCGTGTCAATCAGGGCTTCCTAGAGAATATTCGGGTAATTTATGCCCTTCATGTGCTGTGGCCCCTGTGTCTTCACCAGGGCCTACCAGCCATATTCAAGGGCCACCTTGGGTGCAAGAGCTAAATCTACTCTGTCAGTTTCCTATGCATCTTCAGGGAGTCCTCCAGGCTTGGAAGCCCTCTGCATTATTTAGGTCTTTGGCACCTGCTGAGCATCTTATCAAGGCAGTCCTGGATACCTTGAACATTCCCCCTGTTTCTGAGGATCCTCAGACTACTTCTGACGTCTTCCAAAGACGCAAGAAGCATTGCACTGTCTTTCTACCTAATCCCAATCTTCATCAAGTTGTCCAAAATGAGTGGAAGACCACTGACAAATGTCTTTCTCTGCCTAAGAGGTTTGCTATGTTGTACCCCTTCCCTTGGCTCAGTGGGCCCTCCCTCCTAAGGTTGATGCCACTATCTCTAGGCTTTCCAAATCCACAGCTTTGCCTGTGGCAGATGCTTCTGCTCTCAAGGATTTGACTGATAGGAAGCTTGAGGCTATTCTGAAGGCCACATTTGCTGCGACCATAGGTGCTTACCTTTGCTTCAGCCTGGGAGACTAGGGCCATTGCTGTATTGATGGAACAGCTTACTGAAGCTGTTCGCAGCAGGTCAGCTGTGGGGGGGCATCCTAACTGCTTTTGTCTAACACTTCTGAAGCATTACATTACTGATGCTATTTTTGACATTATTAAGCTAGAGGCTAAGACCTCTGCCCTGTCTGTGGCTGCCAGATTATCCCTTTGGCTTAAGATCTGGTCTGTTGATTCGATTTCAAAGAAATCCTTGGTTTCTCTTCCCTTTTTGGGCACTTTCCTCTTTGGCCCAGAGTTGAAAACTCTAATCAGTGAGGCTACTGGAGGCAAGATCACCCTGTTGCCCTTGGTTCCCAAGAAGAATCCTCCTCTTCCCATGCACCTCTTTTTCGTGCCTACCAGGGCGAGGCGTGCGGGGCGACCCCGGCTGTTCCTCAGGCCCCGCACTCCTCCACCAATCCCAAACAACAGTGGAGGCCCAAGCAGTCCCCCACCAAGTCCAAATCCACCAAACCTCACTCTGCATGACTCGCCAAACCCCGGACCTCACGTGTCAGTGGGGGGCCATCTGCGCCATTTTCTCAGTGTCTGGACAGACACCGTGGCGTATCCGAGGGTTTTACAGGTGGTTTCCGAAGGTTACAGGATTCCTTTCGCTTGTCTTCCTCCTTCTGGTTCTTCCATTTTCTCTCACATCAGGGACTGGAAAAGCTTTGTCTTTTCAATGGGGCCATCCAGACTCTCTTGGACAAGGATGTTCTGGAACCAGTTCCTGACCCAGAAATAGGTTTGAGCTTCTTGGTCTCCAAGAAGGACTGTGGCTGCTGTGTTTTATTCTGGATCTCGAGGATCTCAATTCCATTGTGGTAAAGACTCATTACCACCAGGAGTACTTAAGGTCTGTAATTGCAGCGATATGCCCAGAAGCATTCAAGCCAAGAAATTGACCCTTCTGGTGGGGAAATTTCCACCATAGAAGCGGTACTATTTGCGATGGCTCACACGAGGAAACTTCAGAGGTTTGTGATCCAGGTTTGCAGGGGGGGGCCCAGATCTTTTGAAGCTGTCGGTTTCTCTCCCCTTTCACGTGGAGCCGGGTCTTTCTTGGTGGCTGAATCTCTCCGACCTACGGAATGCAAGACCCCTTGTGATTCCACTCAGGCTGGTATCCATTGTCACCGTGGTCCAGTCTGGTTGGGGAGCGGTCCTGGGTCACCTGAATGTCCAGGGTCATTGGTCAGCAGAGGAATCTCTCCAGCCTATCCGGGCATATTCCACGCTCTGAGATACTGGTTGTCCCATCTCAAGAGCTGTCCAGTACGCATCCAGTCTGACAACATGTTCCTGCCATTTCCGCAGTACGTATTACAAGCGTCGACAACGTCTTGGCCAACTTCTTAAGTCGACGTACGGTGGATAACGGAGAATGGGAGCTTCACTAGGATGTGTTCGACCTCGTTGTCCACAGATGGTGACTCACCTGGATTGACGTGATGGCGACCAGAAACAGGAAGGTTCAGACATTTTGCTCTTGCTGGAAAGATCCTCTGGCTCTTGCAGAGGATGGTTTGTAGATCCCTTGGCAGTTTCCTCTAACCTACATTTTTCCTCCTCTTCCCCTGCTTCCCAAGGTGTTGAGGAAGCTACGGTTAGAGAAAACTCCAGTCATTCCAGTTGCTCCATACTGGCCTCGGCAACTTTGGTTCCTATAGCTATTGGACCTGTCTGTGTGTGAACTGTTTTGGCTTCCACACAGACCGTATTTCCTACTACAGGGCTAACTGTGGAAGGAGAATGTGGAGCGTCTGTGCTTGGTGGCGGAATCCTCAATTTTGAGGAAGAAGGGTTTCTCTCCTGCGGTGGAAGCCACTATGATTTAGGCTCGGAAGCCTGTTTCCTCCAAGACCTAACTACAGGATTTGGTCTGTCTTCCACCCTTGGTGTGTGGACAGGGATCTGCCCTCAGAAGAGTTTGATCTGCCGACTTTCCTGTACTTTTTACAGGATGGTGTGAACAAGGACCTTAGCCTGAGTTCTTTGAAGGTTCAGACATCTGCTCTCTGTCTTTTTTTCAGAGGCGCATCGCCATCCTTCCGGATGTCAAGGTTTTCTTTCAGGGCGTTGTTAATCCTTTCCCTGCCTTTAAGCATTCCACGCCTCAGAGGGACCTTAATCTGGTATTGGGAGTCTTGCAGCAGTCTTAAGTCCTTAGCTACCATTCCTCTGTCTCCCGACTTGGAAGATGGCTTTCCTCTTCGAGATTTTCTCTGTTCCCAGTGTCGCTGAACTGCAGGCCTTGTCCTGCAAACCTCCTTTCCTGGTGTTTCACAAGGACAAGGTGGTTCTTTGTACCTCCCAGGAATTTCTTCCTAAGGTGGTCTCTGATTTTGCACATCAACCAGGAGATTGTTGTGCCTTCATTTTGTCCTGACCCTAAATCTCACAAGGAGAGGGAACTCCACTTGTTTGATGTGGTGCACTGCCTTAACTTGTATGTGCACCGTACTGAGTCTGTTCGCCAGACTGATGCACTTTTTGTCATCCCTGAGTGTCCTAGGGCTGGTAAGGCTGCATCTAAGGTGACTATTGCATCTTGGATCAAGTCTACCATTCGTAACGCCTATGAACTTAGGAAGAAACCTGCTCCTTTTCATGTCACAGATCATTCCACCAGGTCTGTTGGGGCATCCTGGGCCTATAAGAATCAGGCCTTGGCTGATCAGCTGTGCCATGTGGCCACTTGGTCGTCTGTACACACATTTGCTAAACACTACAGTGTTGATAATCTGGTTTGGCAGGAAAGTCCTGGAGGCAGCTGTCTGTCTAGGACTTTATTTCCTGTGATCTTTAACTGTTGAGCCCTGTTGTCTCTTGTTATGTGTGCTGTGTTAATTACTGGTGTGCTGTGTCCTAGTTCAGTGTCCATTGATCTGATTAGTCCATATGTGCTCTGGTAACTTGGTTGGGACCAGAGCCTGGTCCTTGCCTTATTTCCCACCACTGGGAAACTCAATGTTTGTACATCCCAGAGTTACCTGTAAGCTATATTGGACGACAGAGAAAAGAGGATTTTAGTCTTACCTGTTAAATCCTTTTCTCTTAGTCCATGTAGCTTACAGGTCTCCCACCCTGTCAATGCTTGGTCCTCCTGTGACTGAACATGGGAATTCCTTCAGGTTCATGCTCACAGGAGTCTTCTTTTTGCCTTCTTGCTGCCTAGTCCGATGGGTTAGTCTCTCATATCTAACTGGAGGGGATTGGCTGATGATCAGCTAAGGAGGGACAGAAGGCTCCACCCTGCATTCTTTCCAAGAATTGTTCCTACCTACTTAAAGGGACAATCGCCTTTCCAGAGTTACCTGTAAGCTATATGGACTAAGAGAAAAAGATTTGGCAGGTAAGGCTAAAATCTTCTTTTCATATGGTTATTACAAAACCTGAAATCTCAGTCCTGAATTGCATAAGAATTGTGGGGAAAATGGTGTCCTATCCATGAAGGAAGCAGGACTTTTTATTAATTTCAGGAGTCCCTTACAGCTGGAGCGACTCCGCAATTGGTCCAGAAATCCAACACATCTTCATCATATGATGACTCTATTTAAGACCACCAAACAATCACTACCATGGTGGCTCACAAAGTCCAAACCTGTTAAAGGGGAACTGTCACACATATTAGTTACCCCCAAATCATTATGTACATAGCGATACTTATATCCATACTAGTATTATCCTGAATAAGTCCAGATTTTTAGAAAAATACAACTCATTCTGAGATGCTCAGTCAGGCATCTTACTGTACCAGCATTTGAGTGCCTGCACAGTCAGTCCCTTCCGGTTTCTTAAGGTACAATGCAATTCCTCCTAGAGGAGACAATGCAGGCACACAGATGTTTCTTTGGCAAGATGTCTATGCTGATGCCTGCCTGTTTGTCTCAGAATGAGTTGGATTTCTTTGTAACACTGGAATTATTCAGTACAATACTAGTATGTATATGCGTATCTTTATGTGCATAATGATTGGGGGTAAATTTAATTTGTGTGATAGTTCCGCTTTAATAGGAAGATAACTGCTAACAGGATGGAAAATAATCACAACAGATACCAGCCTGTTCAGATGGAGAGCAGTATGCAAGAATCACTCCATTCAGGGACAATGGTCTCTAACAGAGACACGTCTGTCTATAAACATTCTGAAGCTCCGTGCAATTTACAACAAACTATCTACGTGCACAAGCCTCCTACAGAATCATCCCATTCTGATTCCATCCGACAATGCCACAGCAGTAGCTTACATAAATCGCCAAAGAACAAAGAGTGAAGTGGCTTGGATAGATGTGTAAAAATCCTCCTTTAGTCACAAAACCATTTGCCAGCATTGTCAGCCATATACATTCCATTAGTGGACAACTGGGAGGCAGAGTACCTCCGTTGCCAGACTGAGACCCAGGAGGATATGAACTAAATGGATCAGTGGGGTACAACCGAAACTGACATGATGGTGTCAAGAAAAAGTGTCCAGTATTCTGTGCAAGAACAAGAAACCCACAAGATATTGCAGTAGATGGTCTAATTATCCCATGGAACTGTAAACTAATATGTCTTCCCTCCACTAGCTATGATTTCCAGGGTCTTTCTCAAAATAAAGAAAGGGAGAGATTGCACCATTCTCCTTACCCCATTTTGGCCAAGAAGGTCTTTGTTTCACCCCCTATAAGATATGTCAATAACAGATCCTTGGTGTCTTCCTCATATGCCAGATCTAACATATCCTAGACCAATTCACCACCACAAACTTCACAGTTTAGCTGTGATGGCATGGAACTTGAAACTCTGATATTAAAGAATGAGGGATTGAGTGATTCAGTCATTCCAACCATGTTGAAAGCTCACAAATCTGTTTCAGCCAAAATATATTGAGTTTGGAATATAAATATAATACATGGTAACATAGTTGATGAGGCTGAAAAAAAGACATGCATCCATCAAGTCCAGCCCATGCCAAATCACCTCTGTTGATCCAGAGGAAGGCAAAAAGGAAAAAAAAGCAAAGCCATTTAAGCCCCAAGCAGGCAAAAAAAAAAATCTATCATGACACCATATGGCAGTCCGATAATACCCTGGATCAACAACCTATTTGCATTGAAACCATCTGTCATAATTCTCAATATTGTTCTGTGCTGGATAGGTAGCCATTGCCTGTTTTGAAAGCTGTTACAGTATCTGCAAACACAACATCCCAAGGCCTTAGTGTTACTCAACTTGTAAATGGTAATCATATCACTCCTTAGATGTCTCTTCTCTAATGATCATCTATTCTTTTTATCAGTTTTGGTGCACGTCTCTTCACTTTTTCCAGTTCATTGTCTATTTTAAGAACTGGTGCCAAAAACTATACTATGTATTCTAGATGAGGCCTTACCAAGGTTTTATATAGAGGTAGAATTATATTAGCATCCATACCTCTTTTATGCAGGATAGTACCCTATTTGCTCTTGCAGCAGTTGACTAATTCTGCACACTGCTGTGAAGACTATTGTCTATCAGTACTCTTAAATCTTTCTCTAATGAGGATTCCCCAAGTTGTTTTAGTGTATGTGGCATGTTTGGTTCTGCATCCCAAATGCATAACCTTATGTTTATTGACATTAACCCCTTAAGGACACATGTCATTCCTGGCACATCATTGAATTCAGGGGGCCCTGCGTGGCTGCACAGTGCTCAGGACCCCTGAATTCGATGCTCTTAGAAAAAAAAAAAAAAAAGTGGTCCTTAACTACTGGCAACACACAGTGTGTCTGTTCGCTAAGGGGTTAAGTGTCATCCTCCACTTCTTTGCCCATTTACTCAATTTATCTAAATCCTTCTGCAGAGAAACATCCATCTCTGTATGGATTTCCTTGCACAGCTTCATGTTATCAGCAAATATTGAGATGCTACTTTCAATTCCCACTTCTAGATCATACATAAACAAATTAAAAAGCATTGGGCCCAGTACTGAACCCTGTGGCATCCCACTTACAACTTTAGACCAACTTGAAAAGGTCCCATTTACAACAACTCTCTGCCAGCTTTCATTTATCCAGTTCTCAATCCATGTACAGATATCGCCAAACAGAAGCCTTTTAATGTATTTAGTAACCTGTTATGAGGCACTGTATCAAAGGCTTTTGCGAAGTATATTACATCAGCAGCAATTTCCTTGTCCAAATTACTGCTTACCCTTTTGTAAAATGCAAGTAAATTAGTCTGACATGATCTATTCTTCATAAAACCATGGTGACACATACTAATAATAATGTTTGTCTTCACACAGTTCTGAATGTCAGGTAGTAACCCTTCTAATATCTTACCCACTATGAAGTCAAGCTCACAGGTCTATCATTTCCTGGTTTGGATCTTGCTTCCTTTTTCAACAATGAAACTAAATCAACCTTCCTCCAATCACAGGGCACTATGCCTGATTAAAGTGAATTAATAAATATTAAGTATAATGGCCTTGCTTTTACTGAACAAATCCCTTAAGTACCCTTAGATGTATACCATAAGGTCCAGGTGCTTTACTAACATAACATTTTCCAGTTTTTGCCCTCAGTAAGCCATGTACATGATGAAGGATATTCTGTAGTTTTGTCTATTTGCCCATAGCCTGTAATTGTTGCTTCCTTTTTATATACAGAAGCAAAAAATGTATTTGTGGTATCAGCCATAGCCTTATCCTCACTAATTAATTCAGCTGTCTCAGCCTTAAGAGGACCAATGTCAACCTAAATATTTTTGTTATGAATATACTTGTAGAATTGTTTAGGATTTTTTTTTGTTCTTTTGCAATATTTCTCTCATTTTCAATTTTAGCAAGCCTAGTTGCTTGTTTGCAGATTTTATTAGTCTTTATATTTTTGTAAATGGTTCATCTGACTTAAACACTTTAAAAGCCTGCTTCTTGTTCTCTACCCCTCTTGTTCTTATTCCCCAATGGTGTGTGTATATATATATATATATATATATATATATATATATATATATATATATATTTCTTTCTTTAGTCAGTTGTTAGAACCATGACATTTCCATTTTCCCCTCAGGTTTAGAGTTCTTACAAGCAGGCCTTGAAAATAATGGTTAATTCACTGAAAGTTCAAGTTTTGGCCCAATCAATTCTCTTTCAAAAGAAAATCACCCCTATTTCCAAAATTCAGACAGTCATTAAATGACTAAGCATTCATTCCTCCATACAGAGAACCAATTCTACCTTGGGACTTAAATTTAGTCTTAGAGGCTCTTCAGTCTTCTCCATTTCAACCATTATCATCAGCCTCTATTAAAGACCTGACCTACAGAACAGTGTTTCTCACGGCTATTGTATCAACAAGAAGAGCCTCAGAACTCTGTGCACAATCTTGTGCATCCCCACATCTCATCTTCCACTAAGATAGTTATTTTAAGTACTATTCAGGAACCAAAATTAGTTTCTGCTTTCCACAGAATTCAAGGGGTAGTCCTTCTTTGTTTATGTCCTAACCAGTCTAACAAAAAGGAAGAACCTCTTCATACATTGGATATAGTTGGATGTCTACAATATGTCCAAGACACACAATCCTTTAGGAAGACCGTTACATTATTTGTCATTCTGTACAGGCCTAAGAAGGGCAGACCAGCATCTAAGACGAATTGCTTCATGGCTCAAACAGACTATAAGACAAGCATTCAAACGGAAGTCCGTTCCAGAACCTTTCAGAATTGCAGCTCATTCAGATAGATCAATCAGTACACCACTGGCCTTGAAAATCCAAGCCACTGTTGACTAATTATGCAAAGCAGCAACATGGTCATCTGTTGTCCTTTTCATGGATTTTTACAAGGTTAACATTTTTTGCATTTCCGTGCCAGTTTTGGCTGCAAAGAGGTCATTGTTCATTAGTTTTGTTTCCCTCCTAATATTTTTGGGACGTCCACATGGTCCCTGAATCCCTCAATAAGAAAAGGGGATTTTTGTACTCCCCAATAAATTGTTTTCTCTTTGTCCATTGGGGGATGCATCCTGCCCACAGACAACTCATTTGGATAAGGATGCCCTGCAGAATTTTTGGAGGCTCTGTTTGAGTGTCTATTACCCTCCTGACTTTGCTAAATGAAAACTGGTACAGTTGGAGGAGGGCTATAGGCACCAGCAAGTGGGAGGGGTTTTGTTCAGAGTACTCTGCCACCTGTAAACACACTCAGATATCCTTTGGTCCCAGCATCCCTCAAAGGAATAAGATAAAAGGATTTATTGGTGAGTACAAAAATCCCCTTGTGGATTTTTATTTGACCCCTGATTGTTGGTATAAGCTCCTTTTAAATGATAATTGTAATGTATGGCATTATTTAGGTAAAAAAAAATGTAACACCTCTTTTTCATTTGACAATTTCAGGTCTTAAGAAAAATTTACTGAATTAACCTTAATATGTTTTCTGATGTCCATTTATTTTTTTCAGTGTCTGCTTTTATTAAACAATGGGCTTTGTGTTGTCAGGGTTACATTTAGGTTTTGAGGCAAGCATGCTCTTCAGCAGAAAACAAAGGGAGAAACCCATCAGCTATTTACAGCAGTTATGGTGGACATTTTTTCATTCCTTAGAAATAGTGTATAGTGTTGCAGAAGGATAACTGCAGTTTATAAATGTTCCACTGTTTCTCTGGTTGTATGTATGGTGCTTGGTAGTTTTGGGAAAGAAGGAATTCGGATGGCACCATTGCTCTTCAGCTCTCTCCTCAGCCTGTCATATATTTTCTTTCCTAGGTGATGACAATGGGAAAAAGGCCAACAATCCAAACCACTGTAATTGCATCATAGACCAAATCTTCACAGGAGGCCTACAGTCTGATGTGACCTGTCAAGTGTGCCAGTGAGTTTTCCACCACTTAAATGGCATTTTAAAGAAAACCTGAATTGTTGCATTTAAACACCCAGGGTCACCTTTCCTTTTGTAAATTGTTTTTTCACTGTCGTCCAATACAGGTCACTGGTACTCTGGGAGGCGATCCGCCCCTTTAATAGGCAGGAACAATTATGCAAATGATTGCAGGGGGCGGAGCCTCCCCTCCTACTTAAGCTGCCTTCAGGCCAGAGCCACTAGATTGATTTGTTCCTGTGTGCTGTGCACACCAGGTGGAGAACATCTATGCATTCAACTTAGTATTTTGTTATTTTTATTCAAATATGGAATACCACCATTAGGAGGGTGACCATGGCTGTGAATTGCCCTCTCTAAAGTGGCTAGTGCAGCTTCCAGGGATTTTCTGTGGACCTTTATGCCCTGAAGAGGGAACAGCTTGAGTCAAGCAGCTTCCCTGCTGAGGAATTTACCTCTGGTCTATTCCCACTTCATCATGGTCACCTGAAGACAGAAGTCCTGCAGAAAGGTGAGCCACCCCTTGAGTGCTGAAGGTCCACTTGTCCCCACAGTGTCCCTTTGATGGGCTTGTATTTGGGAGTTGCATTGCACTCCAGCACTCGCAGGGTGTTTTTATTTGCATTTATCATGTTTATGCAATTTCTGTGGTATTCTCTGGGTTCTGGAGCTTTGGGTATAATTTTATTTATGTTTCTCATGTATTGGGTTACTGTTTAGCACTTTTTAAAGTTTAGTGGGACTTTATTAAAATTTAGTGTTCCGCGCCTTTAAGCGCGCCTTTTCCCGCTTAGACGCCATTGCTCCTTTACTCTCTATGGGATTTCACAGTGTGGGACATATCTCTGGAACCGCTTGTCACAGCAACTTCAGAGATGGCTCATTTTACTTCTATGCTCCTGCTCTATCATCCGGTGTATGTTTACAGGGTGTGGGGAGTTCAGGGGGGCTTCGGGCACTGTTTGGGGTACTTCTGAGAGAAAACTACATTTCCCATGAGTGCCCGGTTCGCGCTAGTTTCTGATTGGCTGACCTGACGGCCGCCATTTTGTGGTGTTATTTCTCAGCGAGTATACTACGCAGGGACCGAGCCTTCTCTCCTCTCAGCAGATTAACCCTTCGCTGGCCAGATAAGTCCGTTTTTAGGCATTTCTGGGGTGAAACTTTAATCTTTCACACTTTTACTGGGTGATATTGTTAAGTGATGTATATTGACGCTGTGAGCATGTCTACTCCACTGGAGCCAGGGGCTAGACCCAAGACTAAAGGGGCTGGGGTGTCTGTCCCCCCCCCATTGCGCTTTGCTCCTCTTGTCACTCTGGGCTGCCTAGAGATTGTTCTGGTGATTTATGCCCTAAATGCACTGATTGTCGTGATAGCAACCCTGGGCTTCCCAGCCATGCTATTGAGCCAACTTGGGTGAAAGAGTTTAAAGCTGCCACTAGGAATCTCAGATCCACACTCCAACTCTTTCCCTCTCAGGTACAGGGGGCTCTCCAGGTTTGGCAGACCCCCTCTACAATCAGGACTTCCCTGCCTAAGCCACAGGGAGCTCCTGATGTGTCTGATTCTTCTGAAGAAGAACTATTGCAGGATTCTGATGCTGAGGAAGGCACTGTTATTGAGTCTAACAGGTCCATTGGGGACCCTTATGAATGTGACCCTGAGGTTTCTGCTGAGGGTTTGATTAGAGCTGTGTTAACTACGCTCAACCTTCCTCTGACTCAGGAATCTACTCATGATCCAACTGACGTTTTCCAAAAGCCATCTAAGGCGGTTGTATGTTTTCCAACTAACCCTACCCTTGCCTGTCTAATCTCTGAGGCGTGGAGGAATCCTGACAAATCCTCCTCAGTGTCCAAAAAGTTTGCTAAACTTTACCCTTTTCCTGAGACTGAAATGGCAAAATGGGTTCATCCTCCCAAGGTGGATGCTCCTGTTTCCAGGCTATCCAAATCTACTTCTTTAGCTGTCTCTGATGCCTCTGCCCTGCAGGATTGGACGGACAAAAAGTTAGAACTTTCTCTTAAATCTATTTTTGCCTCCATTGGCACTGCCATGCGTCCAACCTTTGCAGTGGCGTGGGTTAATAGAGCTATTGCGGCCTGGACTGAACGACTGACTGAGGCAGTCCACCAGGATGCACCGGTATCTGAGCAGTTGCAGCTCCTTGCTAACATTACTGAAGCACAAAATTATGTTGCTGATGCTGCCTTTGATGCTGTGCGCATGATGGCGAGGGCCTCCACTTCATCTGTGGTGGCTAGACGTGCCCTTTGGCTGAAAATTTGGTCTGCTGATACAGCCTCTAAGAAAGCCTTGCTTTCCTTGCCCTTTCAGGGGAACTTGCTATTTGGTTCTGAACTCAAAGAAATGATCAGCGAGGCTACTGGCGGTAAAAGTACTCTTCTACCCTCAGTCTTCAAGAAGAAGTTTCCAGCCAAACGCAATCGGTCCTTTCGTTCCTTTCAGACTGAGACACGCTCCACGTCCCAGACGGGTCCGTCCTCTGCGCGCTCCTCCTCCAAGCCCAAACAGTCCTGGAAGCCCAAAGTTGCCCCCAAGGCCAAGACCTCCAAGACTGCTTCGGCATGACTCACCGAACCCGGGTCCGCATCCGGCAGTAGGTGGACATCTCCGCATCTTTCGCCGGACTTGGGAGGAGTCAGTGGCGGACCCATGGGTCATTCAGGTGGTGTCAGAGGGATACAGGATCCCTTTCTCTTCCCTTCCTCCTTTTCGGTTCCATTTTACTCGTCCTTCTCAGGAACCTACAAAAAGACGTCTGTTCGACGACGCTATTCAGGATCTCTTGGACAAGGAGGTCCTGGAGTTGGTTCCTCCAGAGGACACAAGTTCAGGATTTTATTCCAACCTGTTCGTGGTGGCCAAAAAGGACGGAGGTGCTCGTCCCATTTTGGATCTCAAAGATCTCAATTCCTATGTTGTGAGTTCCCACTTCCGCCAGGAGTCCCTGCGCTCTGTGATTGCAGCAATGTCTCCAGGGGAGTTCCTTGCCTCCCTGGACCTTCAGGATGCTTATCTTCACATCCCTATTCATCCAGAGAGCAGGCGGGATCTCAGGATTGCCTGCCACAGGGGACACTTTCAGTTTTCAGCTCTTCCCTCTGGGCTGACTTCGGCCCCTCAGGTCTTTCAGAGGGTGTTGGGTTCCTTGATAGCTGTACTTCATCAAGAAGGTGTCAGGGTGACCCCCTACATGGACGATCTCCTCCTGAAAGCCTCCTCAGCGGAGCTTCTCCACCAACAACTGCAGCTGTGTATTCACACTCTGAACCGTCACGGCTGGATCCTGAATTTGGACAAGTCAGACTTGGTCCCATCTCAGAGGCTCATTTTCCTGGGTCTCCTGTTCGACACTCGCCAGTGCATGGTGTTTCTACCAGAGGAAGTGGCTCATCAGATAGCCATCCGAGTAGCTGGGATCCTGGAGCTGGACAGAGTTCCAGTACCGAAGTTGACGTCTGTGGTGGGGAAGTTCATTTCCACGATCGAAGCGGTACCATTTGCCATGGCCCACTCCAGGGAACTCCAGAGGTTTGTGATCCAGACGTGCAAGAATCATCCAGATCATCAGCATCTGTCAGTCTCTCTACCTCCTCATGTCGAATCGAGTCTGCACTGGTGGTTGGATCTCTCTCATCTCCTGAAAGGGAGATCCTTTCAAGTTCCCTATTGGACCACGCTTACAACGGATGCCAGCATCCGGGGATGGGGTGCTGTGTTGGGTCATTTCAGTGCTCAGGGGAAATGGGGATTGGAGGAATCTCTTCTGTCCATCAATGTTCTGGAACTGCGTGCCATCCGGCTTGCCCTGAGGCACTGGGAATCTCAACTGGACGGTTGCCCAGTCAGAGTGGAGTCCGACAACGCCACCGCAGTGGCCTACATCAACAGGCAAGGCGGCACAAGAAGTTGCACCGCCTGGTTGGAGGTCAAGGATATTTTATCTTGGGCAGAAGATCACATGCCTGTCATTTCAGCAGTTCACATTCCAGGCGTAGACAACGTCATGGCAGACTTTCTCAGTCGTCACACAGTCGACAGCGGAGAATGGGCTCTTCATCCGGAGGTGTTTCACCTAATCACCCAGAGGTGGGGGGTACCTGCAGTGGACCTGATGGCTACCAGACACAACAGGAAGGTGCCGGCGTTTTTCTCCCGGTGGAGAGACCCTCTTGCTCTAGCAGTGGATGCCTTGTCAATCCCTTGGGATTTTCCTCTGGCCTACATCTTCCCTCCTCTTCCTCTATTGATCAGAGTCATCCAGAAGTTGAAGCTGGAGCGCTGTCCTGTCATCTTGATCGCTCCAAACTGGCCTCGCCAGTCCTGGTATCCGGAGTTGATGGCCATGTCAGTGGCGGAACCGTTTCCTCTTCCTGCCTGTCCGGATCTACTTCTTCAAGGCTATCTGTGGAAGGAGGATGTTCAGCATCTCCATTTGATGGCATGGCGGTTGAATCCTCGATTCTAGAGAAGAAAGGATTTTCTCCTTCAGTGGTGTCGACGATTCTTAGTGCTCGTAAGCCTGTGTCCTCCAAGATCTATCATCGTATCTGGGCCACCTTTGTGGCTTGGTGTACTGATTGGAAGATGTCCCTAGAATTTCATCTTCCCACTGTTCTGGCCTTTTTGCAGGACGGTGTTGAGAAAGGGCTCAGTCTGAGTTCCCTCAAAGTCCAGACTTCTGCCTTGTCTGTGTTTTTCCAGGAAAGGATTGCTATCCTTCCTGATGTCAAGGTTTTCTTCCAAGGCGTGACTCATGTTCGGCCTGCTTTCAAGAGTCCTACTCCCCAGTGGGACCTCAATTTGGTGCTGGGAGTTCTCCAGCAACCCCCGTTTGAATCCTTGGCTTCCATTCCATTACTTCTCTTGACTTGGAAAATGGCCTTTCTCTTGGCTATTGTTTCAGTTCGCCGGGTAGCAGAGTTACAAGCTCTGTCTTGTAAACCTCCTTACCTGGTGTTCCACAAGGATAAGGCTGTGCTTCGCACTACCAAGGAATTCTTACCCAAGGTTGTGTCCGAGTTTCACATCAATCAGGAGATTGTGGTTCCCTCTTTCTGCCCTAATCCTTCATCTGACAAGGAACGAGATCTCCATTTGTTGGATGTGGTGCGTTGCCTCAAGTTTTATGTTCATCGCACCGAGTCTATCAGGAAGTCTGACGCTCTATTCGTCATTCCTGAGGGGCCTAGGGCAGGGAGACCGGCTTCCAAAGTTACCATTGCCTCTTGGATTAAGGCTACTATTCGTGAAGCCTATAAGTTGCGGAATAAGCATGTTCCCTTCCGGGTGACTGCCCATTCCACCAGATCTATTGGGGCCTCTTGGGTCTACAAGAATCAGGCATCTGCTGATCAACTGTGCAGAGCGGCCACTTGGTCCTCTGTGCACACATTTTCAAAGCACTACCGAGTTGATGTACTGGCCTCGGCTGATGCCAGTTTTGGGAGGAAGGTCCTGGAGGCAGTTTTGCCTGTTTAGGCCTTCTACTCTGTGGTTCTTAGTGCTTCTTTACTGTTGAGCCCTGTTGGCTCTGGTTCAGTGTGCTGTGTTAGTTCAGGGCTTGTTTTCCCCTGGTTGGTGTCCGTTGGCACTTACATTTTGGGCTATGTAATTAACTGGTTCTTAGCAGTTCTAGTGACTTGGGCCTTGCGCCTGGTCCTTGCCTTACTTCCCGCCTCTGGGTCATCTCAATGTTTGTACATCCCAGAGTATCAGTGACCTGTATTGGACGACAGTGGAAATAGGATTTTAGTCTTACCTGTTAAATCCTTTTCACTTAGTCCATACAGGTCACTGGTCTCCCACCCTGTCAAGGGACCATGCTTGGCTCTCCTGTGGCATTCAGTGGGAGACCTTCGGGGCATGCTCACAGGAGTCTTCCTTCTTGCTTACCTATGGTCAGTTTTAGTGTCTCAAATCAATCTAGTGGCTCTGGCCTGAAGGCAGCTTAAGTAGGAGGGGAGGCTCCGCCCCCTGCAATCATTTGCATAATTGTTCCTGCCTATTAAAGGGGCGGATCGCCTCCCAGAGTACCAGTGACCTGTATGGACTAAGTGAAAAGGATTTAACAGGTAAGACTAAAATCCTATTATCACCTTGTCCTTAGATAATCTTTCCCTTTTCATGTTACCCTACTTTCAGTGTTCCCCTTGTCATATTTCTCAGTGGCACCACCTCCATTCTGTAGTGCCTTCTACTGTGAACTCTTTTAGCTTCTGAAATCTGTTGTCCACAGTTTCCTTTCTACTGACATAAGCCCCTGTCACGTATGTATCTCACCACTCTAATCACTCTCTATTTGTTATTGTTAACTGTACACCACATGTAATTTTTCACATCAATTAATGGAAGATTCTTCAAAAGACTTCTGATTATAGTGTGGGTGGCTCTGCATTGTTCATTTGCTGAAAGCAGCTGTAAATTTTTTAAATGTTACTTTTCCTATCTTTTCTGAAATAAACATTTGGCAGAGCTATATATTTTGTAAATAGGCATTTATCAGATCATTTTATTATATGACAACATGATTACCCTTTAGTGGGGAAGTGTTCTATATGTGAGGTGAATTTGTGTGAAAGATATTCATGTCAGGGTATCTGACAGAATTCAGCAAGATACCAAGAAGGAACATTTTCAGATTTTCACACCTCCCATTGGATCATTTGAGTGCAGTCGGATTACAGAAAGCCATCCAGACCCTACAAGCAAAGCAGATCATAAAAGAAGTCCCTGTATAAGGGTAAAAATGGGTAAATGAGTATCAATTCATCATCCGATTGAATATCAGTTACCATGAGCAGTGTCAGAGCACCGAAGGTCTGCACAGCAAGGGTTTACATGCAGCTGTTAGGAGCATTAAACTCTTCAGTGCAAGTGCCTCCGTGGGCAAAACTGCACATGAGGTCCGTTCAGATATATTTTTCAGGATATGGAACAAGAATTACAGAAACACAGTTGAGAGGATCTGACTAGTGGTTAAACATAAGGAATCTATCAAGAGAGATTCCATTGGGGAACCTAAAATGGGAAGATCTGACAAGACCCCAGCCAGAAAAGCTGTGGAGGACTATGGAATCAAAAATCTGCCCAAGGCACATGGTCAAGGGATGTGTCCCCTCTCAACATAAGTATTTTGGCGCTAAGAGCAGTAATGAATTGCCTAAAACATTTCAAGGAGCAATTACTGAGAAAAACAGTTTGCATCCAGTCAGATAATGTGGCAGCAGTCTTGTATCTGAGTAATCGGGGAGGTACCAAAAGAAGATAGTTCAGAAATAGGGAAACTCAGAAATAGACCCAATGGCAACTAGATAAGACATCAAGTGTCAAGCCAACCTGTCCAGATGAAGAGATCAGGATGCTCTGAAGTACAGTTGGAGTGATCAACTGGTATACATATTCCCTCCTATTCCATTTCTAGCAGAAGTCTTAAGAAAGGTCTAGCGGGACGAGGCAACATCATCATGATAGCCCCCAGATGGCCAAGAATGGTGTGGCTTATGGATATACTCAAGTAGTCAATAAGCCCACCTTGGACTCTGCCTTGCAGGAGAGATCTGTTATCTTGGGTGCCTTTGTTACATAAGAACCTGAGGTTTTTTTTAAGCTGACTGCTTGGCGGCTTAGAGAAGATCATGGTCTCTCAGGGGACTTACTGCTCCAGTGATATTCTCTCAGCCAGAAAGGCCTGAACCACAAAAATATATGGCAGAGACTGGAAATCTTTCACCGTCTCGTGTACAGATAATCAGATCACCAGAGCAAGTGTTTTCCGAAAGAAAAGGAAAACAAAAATCAGGTGAAATAAAGGAATCACCTCTCTATCGTTGTACCTTACAACTCTGGGTACAAAGAATTTAAGAAAATAGTCTATAAGCATTGTGAAGTTTTAAAGAGAGAAAAGATATTGAATAGTTTGCTTCCTGAGAAGCCCTTTGTCCTGTTCACTAAAGAACCAAATTTACGGATCAAGATTGCAGCTACGATTAAACAAGTTGGTTAGGATCTGTATAACGGAAGCTACGAAGGGACCACGTCACCTTCCACCATCGTTCCTGGGACTCTCCCTCTCAACGCCAGATAAGCGCCATCGGATGCACCGGTTGAAGTGTTGGACGGTCATTGAACAGTCGCAGGATCACTGGAAGCAGGGAAACATGGGGAGTAGAGAGTGGGGCCTCTACTCCCAGTAAAAGGATCACTGGAAGATGTTGCAGGAATACAAGGATGAGAAGATGGAGTCCACGTCACCGCCTGACAGCATACGAAGTTGGGTCGCAGGAAGCTGGCAGCAGGCGGTCGACAATTCAGGGTACTTGGCGCAGATGGGTGTCAGAGTGGACACTTTAGACCATAAGCAATACAAGACTCCAGAACTCCTTGTTCACTCAGAATAAGTCTGACTTTATTGTACAAAACCACACATATTTATACAGATCAACTCCATTTAAATACATTGGCCAACCAGATACAATAGGGTGAGGGTCAGAGATAATACAATCCAAACATAAGACAAGGGATCACAGCAAATGGTAAGGGCTGACACAATGGGAGCATTCCCAGAGGTATTCAACTCACAACATATAATACAAAGGACTGACAACAGAGTTTTAGGTTATACAATAGGTGACTCTCAGGCTGAGGGGCATGAATGGATTAACACACAGCAGGGGGTCTCAATGCATCATACAATACACCAGTGTTTCTCAACCAGGGTGCCGTGGCACTTTGGTGTGCCCCGGACATCCACTTAGGGTGCCCCATTGTATCTATAAGGATTTGATAAAAATGGTAATGTAGACTTCCAACTGTATATTTAAGGATATTACTATGCACAATATGTTTATTTTAGTTGTGAGGTCTAACAATAACTCTATATTTATGTATTCGTAAACTTCATTACACCCTGTACGAATGACATATAATGATAGGGGTGCCCCGAAAATGCCAGACTGCGTGTTAGGTGTGCCTTGAGCAAAAAAAAGCTTGAGAACCACTGCAATACACAATACAATGGCTTGAGGGACTGCAATCCACATTCGAAGAATTAACCCCTCACTGCCCCTTCCCTTGGAAGCAAGCCAGCAGTCTAACACAGGGCAGTTTTGTGTAATACAGTACATTAGCCCCATTCACATAAAGTCTTATCAAAAGTCTTTTGTTGCACAACCAGGGCTTGAGAGGTTTATAACCAGTCACACCATATTGTCCCATAGGTTACAGTGCCTCTAGTCTCTTTAGCATATGAATATGGTTCGAATAGTCGTACGCATAGTTCCATAAGGCTGTCCAGCCAGGGAAAATGTCTATTCCTTGTCCATAACCCCTGAGCCCAGGGGTGAATATGTTCCATGCCCTGACAAGAGCTCTCCGTAACGTGTAGGATCCGTTATAATCTGTTAAATGCTTTTTTTAAGTGTGGTAGGTGTCTTGGGTGCAGAAGTTGCCACAGTGTAAAGAATATAAAATAATTTGATTCATCAGGGGATAATTTTGAAATTAAAATTACTTGCCTTACCAAGGGCAGGGCACAAAATTTCAAGTCCTGAGCTACTAGCCAGGCCTGAAAGGTTTCCACTCCTAGCCCCCCCCACCCACATCCCTGCCTTTAACCCCACCCATCTCAAGTTCTCTTTGATGAAATAAGTGTTCTATTTTTTATTCAGAATAAAATTAACAAATATTCAATAACAAACAATGTACACACACAATTTAAAAGGAAAATAAGTGCATAAGACATCAACAAGTGGAGGCATAAAATATTTGGTTTAACTGCTGAAACTCTTAATAAACAGTTGATTTGCCACACTTTGTCTTTATACATAAAAGCCACAGTAAACAACACAATGCTTAACCCTTTCAGTGCCAGAGGGGTACGCAACTCATTGCTTTGCAATGCATTGCGTACCCCTCTGGCGCTCAAAGGGTTAACCTTTTAAAGGCCATAGGATGGTCTAACAATAGCGCCACAGTAAAACATCAAGCTATAGAGGTACTCCTAACAAAAATTCAAGTTCCAGCTGCAATAACTTGCAAATAAAACCTCTATCGACAGTTGTAGTTTCCATGTTCTAATCAGTAGGATAAACTCTGAATTATATTTTTTCAATATTCAGCTTTAATTATTTTAAAGCACTGGGCAACTAATGATTTAACCTGTTGAGACCAGCCTCGTGGAGTCAAGTTAGAAAGGAAGGTTAAGTGAATCAAAAGGATGCTTTGTACAACAGAAGCACGTCATGCCCTGCTTTCACCGGCTTCAAAACGCAGCTTGTAGGTCTCAAAGTACTAGGATGGTTAAGCTCTCCATATGCGTAAATTCAACTACAGCATCAATTCTTCGCGCATTTTTTCTACAGTGAATGTACATGTTTGCGTGATGCCTTGATGGCTCCTAATAGCAGGGACATGAGGATCCGCTCAACAGGTCAGAGTTACACACCTAATTATTGTATACAGTGCTAGTGGACAAATCGCCTGAAGAGCGGTGCATATAAGCATGCCATGTTATCTATTCATAGGTATAAATAAACCCTTAGTGACCGGCCGCGCGAGCACGCGGCCGGCACTTAACGACGGGGTTTTTTTTTTTTTTTTTTCCCTATTCTAGCGAATGACTTCCTGGACTTACCAGGTAAGTTCATCTTCTCGATGGGGTTAAGTGTTCTCCTGGAGGGAAAAGACTGGGTGAACAACTTGTGCCTCTCTAGCTGTTGCTAGGCTACAACTCCCATCACTCTCAGCCGGTCACTGATATACTTGTATACACACCACACAGTCTGATCTTCTAAACACAGGGACACCAGGGCGGGAAAGAGGGACAGAGGGATTTGGGTCTCAAAAGAGGGACACTTGGGATGTATGCAATCGTATCATAAGAGATAAATATACATTCTCAAAATTCATATTGATTTAAATGGAGCTTTTAACCCCTTGAATGCTAGAAACCCTAACACATTGATTTGCAATGAGATGAAGACCTCTCTAACATTCAAGAGGTTACAAGCCTAATTTAAATATGTGGAGATGTCTATTTGTCCCCCCATGGTGCAGCTGGTTTGCTCCTGAATTGCTTGCTTCAGTTTTATTTTTGAAAATAGTCATCCTAGCACCCAAGGGGTTAAAATATAGGCATTACGATTGGGAAGGGAAACATTGTTGTGAGTTAAGCTTTTTTGGGAGGAGGGTGTGGAAATATATGTAGTGATGGAAAAGAACATTATTTGGAATGTTGAAGGGGCAGGTGTCGAGATTCAACTGGGCAGTATTGGCAAGCACATGTTCCTAAAAGAGCTGCCAGTTGCTGAGGCCAAAGAGATTGGATTTAGAGCCCAGAATCACATAGACCTTGGCATAAGTTATTTTTTAATAATATCTGAATAAAAAAAAAGTAACTCTGTCCTGGACTTGCTGCTTTGTACACTTCTTGAACCTAATTCTCCTTCTAGAGGTTTCTTTAACCATTGTCCTTATGGTTTTAAAATGTTCTCTCTCAAATTCACCACCATATGATACATCTCTTAACCCTCTGAGTGCCAGTGGGGAACGCAGTGTGTTGCGTATCTCTTTGGCATTGAAAGTGTTAAACAGCCTTTCAATTCAGACAATCTTTCCTCTTATGCAAAATTGTCTAACACTTCCTTGATCTGCATGTAATTCTAATGGAGTGCTTTAGTCCAAGATATGCTTAAGAAACTAAATTTCTCTGTCATCCAATACTGGTTAATGTTAACTCTGGGTAGGCGATCCGCCCCTGTAAGTAGGCAGGAACAATTCTAGAATTGTATTCAGAGGGTGGAGCCTACCTTCCCTCCTTGGCTGCAGCTAGCCAACCAGCTCCAGAAAGATTTGTTCCTTGGTGAAGATAACACAGGCAAGAGAACAGTTCTGCTATAGTTTTGGAAACTTTTTTTATTTTTCTGTTAGATATGGAATACCACCATTAGGCGGATTACCATAACTGACAATGCCCTTAGATGTGGCTAGCTCAGTATCCAGGTGCTTTTTGTGGACCTTAAGCCCTGAGGAGGGAAATCTTGATTCCAAGTGCTTCCCCAGGAGTTACACACTGAGATTACTTCTTACTACATGGTAATCTGAAGACAGAAGATCTGCAGAAAAGGTGAGCAACCCTTTGAGTTCTGCAGGTCCCCTGGTCCCACAGCGCCCCTCTGCACAGGGGTTTTTCATTTGGAGTTCCTATTGCACGCTCCTGCACTCATTGGGTCTATCTGTATGTCTGTTGGGTGTTTTGGAGCAGGTTTATGTGGTAACTTAACCCTTTAGATGCTGGATTGGCACTTTTTGGGGGTTTTCTAACACTTCTCCTACTGGTTTAGTGTTTTTTGTGTGTCCTCACATGTTCTAATGCTGTTTTACACATTTTAGTATTACACTCTTAATTTTTTAAAATTTGAGTTCTGCACCTTTAAGGCGTGCTTTACCGCATAGACGCCATTGCTCCATTCACTTCTATGGGACTGTACTGTTTGGGACATATCTCTGCAACCGTTTAACGTAGCGACTTCAGAGATGGCTCATTTTACTTGTCTGCCCTTGCTCTATCATCTGGTTCATGTTTCTAGTGTGTTGGGGGGCTCAGGGGGCTTCAGGCACTGTTTGGGGTACTTTTTTGGGAAAACTAAATTTCCCATGAGCGCTTGCTTTGCACGCTCGTTTCTGATTGGCTCCTGCTACGGCAGCCATTTTGTGCTATTTCCAGAACGAGTGTCCTGCTGATTAACCCTTCACCTGCCAGATAAGTTTATTTTAGCAATTTCTGGGGTGAAACTTTAATCCTACACACAATAATTGGGTGATTTTGTATACAATAAGGTTATTTGACACTGTGAGAATGGCTACACCTCTGGAGCTTGGGGACAGACCTAAGACTAAGGAGGCTGGGGTCTCTGTATCCACCATTGCGCATTGCTCTTCCTGTCACTCAGGGCTACATAGAGAATTCTCAGGTCATTTATGTCCAGCATGTTCTGATGTCCCTGACAGCATTCCAGGGACCTCCAGCCATGCATTAGAGCCAGCTTGGATGCAAGAGTTCAAGGCTGCTACTAGAGACCTTAGGTCCACATTGCAACTCTTTCCATCCCAGTTACAGGGGGCCTTTCAGTCTTGGCAGGCCCCCTCCTCAGTCAAGTCTTCCCTGCCCAAACCTCAGGGAGTACCTGACGTGTCAGATTCCTCTGAGGAGGAACTGCTTGTGGATTCAGAGGTTGAGGAATGTTCTGTATTGGGCTCCTCTCAGTTTTTTGGGACCCTTTTGAGGCTAATCCTGAACCCTCCACTGAGGGCCTGATCAGGGCTCTCTTAACTACTCCTAATATTCCCTTAGTTCTGTAGGATCCTTCTGACCCCTCTGATATGTTCCAGGAGCCTAAAAAGCCCCTTACTTTCCACCTAACCCTGCTCTTGACTGCCTTGTGTCTGAGGAGTGGAAATCCCTGGACAAGAAACCCTCTGTGTCCAAGAAATTTGCCAAGCTTTATCCCTTTTCTGAAGCTGAGCTTACTCAGTGGGTTCATCCTCCCAAAGTGGATGCTTCTGTTTCCAGGCTATCTAAGTCTACTGCCTTACTAGTCTCTGATGCCTCTGCTCTGAAGGACTGGACGGAAAAGAAACTTGAGGTTTCCATCAAAGTCCATTTTTGCCACTGCTGGCTCTGCTATGTGTCCAGCGTTCGCAGCAGCATGGGTGAACCGGGCCATTGCTGTCTGGACTGAACAGCTCACCCGGGTTGTCTGTCAGGATGTGCCTACTTCGGACAAGTTGCGCCTTCTCGCAACATTTCTGTGGCACAGCACTATGTTTTTGCTGCCTTATTTGATGCTATCCGTTTGGTGGCTAGTGTTTCCACCATGTCTGTGGTGGCCAGACAAGCTCTTTGGCTCAAGATATTTTCTGCCGACACCGTTTCTAAGAAAGCATTACTCTCCCTACCCTTTCAGGGTACCTCCTTGTTTGGGCCAGATCTTAAGGATCTGATCGGTGAGGCCACGGGAGTAAGAGTACTCTTCTACCCTTGGTTCCCAGGAAGAAATTGCAGCTTAAACGTAATTGGTATTTTCGTTCCTTTCAAAATGAGACCCGTCCGGCGAACCAGACGGTTCTCTCAGCTCCGAGTATCTCCTCCAAGCCCAAACAACAGTGGAAGCCCAAGGTCTCCTCCAAGCCCAAGGCTTCCAAGCCTTCTTTGGCATGACTCGCCGAACCCAGGTCCGCACACAGCTGTGGGTGGTCGTCTGAGACACTATCACAGCATTTGGGAGGGTTCAGTGGCGGACCCATGGGTTTTACAGGTTGTGACGGAAGGGTACAGAATCCCTTTCATCTCTCTTCCTCCCTTTCGTTTTCGTCCTTCTCACACGCCTCAGGGTGCAAAGAAACGCAGTCTGTTCGACAGCGCCGTTCAGGCTCTTCTGGACAAGGATGTTCTAGAGCCGGTGCCAGTTCAGGACAGGGGTATGGGTTTTTAGTCAAACCTCTTTGTGGTCTCCAAGAAGGATGGCGGTTGTCGTCCCATTTTGGACTTGAAGGATCTCAATTCCTTTGAGACCCGGACTCGTTATCACCAGGAGTCTCTACGAACGGTGATTGCTGCCATGTCCCCGGGGGAATTCCTTGCTTCTCTGGATCTTCAGGACACGTACTTACACATTGCCATTCATCCAGAGAGCCGACAGTACCTCCGGTTTGCCTGATACAAGGGACATTGTCAGTTCTCAGCTCTATTTGTACTGATGACAGCTCCTCAGGTCTTCAGCCGTGTCCTTGGGAGCCTTGGTATCCGTCCTCCAACGGAACGGCGTCAGAGTTACTCCATACATGGATGACTTGCTTCTGAAAGCCCCCCTCTGCGGAACTTCTTCATCAGCAGGTTCAGGGTTCAGCAATTCATTCATGCTCTCACCCATCACAGGTGGATCATCAGCTTGGACAAATCAGATCTTATCCCATCTCAGTGTCTGGTCTTCCTGGACATTCTCTTCGACACTGAGAAAAGCATGGTGTTCCTTACGGATAAGGTGGCCCACCAGATCGCCCACAGGGTTTCTGCGGTTCTGGGTCAGGATCCAGTTCCAGTCCAGAAGCTGTCCTCTCTAGTGGGAAAATTTATTTCCACCATAGAAGCGGTCCCGTTTGCCATGGCGCACACCAGGGAGCTCCAAAGGTTTGTGATCCAGGTGTGCAAGGGTCAACCGGACCTTCTGAAGACATCCGTTTATCTTCCTCTTCATGTGGATCTTAGTTTGTCATGGTGGCTTGAACTTTGTAACTTGCTGAAGGGCAAGTCCTTCCTGGTACCCTTCTGGGCCAAGGTGACGACGGATGCCAGCCTCTCTGGCTGGGGAGCGGTCCTGGGTCTCTTGAGCACTGGGGGTCGGCGGTCTCCGGAGGAATCCCTCCTTCTGAACAACATATTAGAGCTTCGGGCGATATTTCATGCTCTTCTACATTGGACATCTCTCAGTTGGAAGACTGTCCGGTTCGAGTAGAGTCCGTCAACACCACGGCCATGGCTTACATCAACAAGCAAGGCGGAACAAGAAGTCTCGCTGCTTGGTTAGAGGTCAAGGCTATTTTGTCCTGGGCAGAAGAACACGTTCCTGCTATATACGCAGTGCACATTCCTGGCGTAGACAACGTCATGGCGGACTTCCTCAGTCGACACACAGTGGAGAGTGGGAGCTACACCCAGAGGTGTTCAACCTCATTGTTCAGAAATGGGGTCCTCCTTACATCGGCCTGATGGCGACAAGACACAACAGGAAGGTACTGAGGTTCTGTTCTCAGTGGAGAGACCCTCTGGCTCTGGCAGCAGATGCGATGTCCATTCTTTGGTTATTTCCTCTGGCCTACATCTTTCCTCCCCTCCCTATGTTGCACAGGGTGTTGCGGAAATTGCGACTGGAGTGTTGTCCAGTCGTTCTGATTGCTCCGTACTGGCCTTGTCAGTCTTTGTTTCCGGAGCTTCTGGATCTGTCAGTGGTGGAGCCATTCCGGCTCCCTTACCGTCAGAACCTCTTTCTGCATGGTTACCTGTGGAAGCAGGATGTTCATTGGCTAGCTTTGACTGCTTCGAAATTGAATCCACAATATTGAAGAAGAAAGGGTTCTCTTCTGGTGCGGTGGCTAATATGCTCAGTCCCCGAAAACCTGTTTCTTCCAAGATCTTCCTTCGTGTTTGGTCGACTTTTCTGTCTTGGTGTGCTGACAAGGACCTTTCTCAAGATTTTGATCTGCCTACGGTCCTGGCCTTCTTGCAGGGTGGTGTGGATAAGGGCCTCAGTTTCAGTTCCCTTAAGGTTCAGACTTCTGCGCTTTCTTTTTTCTTTCGGAGGCACATTGCCATCCTTCCTGATGTCAAGGTTTTCTTCCAGGACGTTGTTCATGCTCATCCTGCTCATCCGGTGTCCTTTAGCTCCCCCCATTTGAGTCTTTGGCTACTATTCCTCTACGCCTCTTGAAGTGGAAAATGGCTTTTCTCCTGGCGATTGTGTCTGTCCGTCGTGTCGCGGAGTTACATGCTCTATCCTGTAAACCACCCTGTTTGGTGTTTCATAAGGACAAGGCGGTGCTTCTCTTTTCTCAGGAGTTTCTCCCAAAGGTGGTCTCTGAGTTCCACATCAATCGGGAGATCGTGGTGCCCTCTTTCTGCTGGACCCCACCTCTGACGAGGAGAGGGATCTCCACTTGTTAGACGTGTTGCGTTGTATCAAGTTTTATGTACATCGCACGGAGTCTGTCAGGCAGTCGGACTCGCTGTTCGTCATTCCTGAGGGTCCTAGGGCAGGAAGACTTGCATCCAAAGTGACTATTGCTTCCTGGATCAAGTCCACTATTCGTAAGGCTTATGAGCTAAGGAAGAAGCCTGTCCCTTTCAGGGTCACGGCTCATTCTTAAGATCTATTGGGGCCTCTTGGGCTTACAAGAATCAGGCCTCTGCTGATCACTTGTGCAAAGAGGCTACTTGGTCGTCTGTGCACACCTTTTCAAAGCACTACTGTGTTGATGTGCTGGCATCGGCTGACGCCAGCTTTGGGAGGAAAATCCTGGAGGCAGTCTTGCCTGTCTAGGAGTTCCTTCAGTTCTTGGTGCTTCCTTCACTTTTCAGCCCTGTTGGCTCTAGTTCAGTGTGCTGTGTAACAGTTCCTGGGGTGTTGTTACCCCTGTTCAGGGTCCGTTGACACTTCATTTGTTGTTGTTGGGCTATCTCTGATCTGATGGTTCATATCCGCACTGATGACTCTGGGGGCCTTGCGCCTAGTCCTTGCCTTACTTCCCGCCTCTGGGAAACTCCATGTTTGGACATCCCAGTGTTACCAGTAACCTGTATTGGACAACAGAGAAGAGGATTTTAGTCTTACCTGTTAAATCCTTTTCTCTTAGTCCATACAGGTTACTGGTCTCCCGCCCTGTCAAGAGACCATTCTTGGCTCTCCTGTGGCAGACCGTGGGGGTCCTTCGGGGTCATGCTCACAGGAGTTTTCTTTTCCTTCTACTATCTAGTCAATAATTAGTGTCTCATTTCTTTCTGGAACTGGCTGGCTAGCCATAGAGGGAAGGTAAGCTCCACCCCAGCATACAATTCTAGAATTGTTCCTACCTACTTGAAGGGGTGTATCGCCTACCCAGAGTTACCAGTGACCTGTATTGGACGACAGTGGAAATAGGATTTTAGTCTTACCTGTTAAATCCTTTTCACTCTAGTCCATACAGGTTACTGGTATCTCTGGGAGGCGATCCGCCCCTTTAAGTAGGCACTAACATTTCTCCAAATGTATGCAGGGGGCGGAGCCTCCCCTCCCTCCTCAGCTGCTTCCCAGTCAGCTAACACCAGAATGATTTGAGACCCTACTAACTCACCAGAAA
The DNA here is from genome assembly GCA_037306005.1 of Rhinophrynus dorsalis. NCBI lineage: Eukaryota > Metazoa > Chordata > Amphibia > Anura > Rhinophrynidae > Rhinophrynus > Rhinophrynus dorsalis. The sequence continues at coordinate 94,270,334 of CM074725.1, read as the reverse complement.
TAGGAGAGAAGAAGACTCCTGTGAGTATGCCCCAAAGGACGCCCACAAAGTGCCACAGGAGAGCCAAGCATGGTCTCTTGACAGGGTGGGAGACCAGTAACCTGTATGGACTAAGTGAAAAAGATTTAACAGGTAAGACTAAAATCCTATTTTCACTGTCGTCCAATACAGGTTACTGGTAACTCTGGGATGTCCAACCATTGAGTTACCCTGATGTGGGAAGGAGGCAAGAACCAGGCGCAAGGCCCCCAAAGTCACCAGGACCTCCATGAACCTACCGGACAGAGATCCCAACAAAACTGAAGTGTCAACGGACACCAACTAGGGGTAAAAACAGACCCCAGGAACCGTCACACAGCACACTAACTAGAGCCAACAGGGCTCAACAGTAAGGAAGCCCTAAGAACTTCAGAAGAAGATCCTAGACAGGCAAAACTGCCTCCAGGACCTTCCTCCCAAAGCTGGCATCAGCCGAGGCCAGCACATCCACACGGTAGTGCTTCGAGAAGGTGTGCACAGAGGACCAAGTGGCCGCCCGGCACAGCTTATCAGCAGACACTTGATTTTTGGAGGCCCAAGAGGCCCCAATGGATCTGGTAGAATGGGCCATAACCCTAAAGGGAACATGCTTGTTCCTCAATTCGTACGCCTTACGAATGGTAGACTTAATCCAAGATGCAATAGTCACTTTGGATTCCGGTCTCCCAGCGCTAGGACCCTCCGGAATTGACGAACACAGCGTCAGACTTACTGATGTATTCCGTGCGATGCACATAGAACGCACAACATCCAACAAATGGAGATCCCACTCCTTCTTGGAAGAGGGTTTAGGGCAGAAAGAGGGCACCACAATCTCGTGATTAATGTGGAACTCAGAAACCACTTTAGGTAAGAACTCCTTAGAAGTGCGAAGCACCGCCTTATCCTTGTGAAACACCAAATTCGGTGGTATACAGGTGAGAGCTTGTAACTCCGCCACCCAGCGGACAGATACGATAGCCAAAAAGGCCATCTTCCACGACAAAAGGCGCAAAGGAATAGTAGCCAAGGATTCAAAGGAAGGGAGCTGGAGAACTCCCAAAACCAGATTAAGATCCCACTGAGGAGCCGGGCTCCGAAAAGCGGGACGCACATGGGCCACGCCCTGGAAGAAGATCTTGACGTCAGGAAGGATAGCAATGTGCTCCTGGAAAAAGACAGAAAGCGCCGAAGTTTGAACCTTAAGAGAACTCAAGCTGAGCCCCTTATCCACACCGTCCTGCAAAAAGGCCAGGACGGTAGGAAGATGAAAATCGTGAGACAGGTCCCTGTGCTCACACCAAGACAGAAAGGTTGACCAGATCCGGTGATAGATCTTGGACGAAACAGGCTTACGAGCCCAAAGCGTGGTAGACACCACAGCAGAAGAAAACCCCTTCTTCTTCAAAATTGAGGATTCAACCTCCAGGCCATCAAATGGAGACGATGAACATCCTCCTTCCACAGATAACCTTGTATCAGAAGATCTGGACGAGAGGGAAGCAGAAAGGGCTCTGCCACCGACAGAGCCAGAAGGTCCGGATACCAGGACTCACGAGGCCAATTTGGAGCAATGAGGATGACCGGACAACGCTCTACCTTCAGCTTCTGGATCACCCTGATCAACATTGGAAGGAGGGGTGAAATGTAGGCCAGGGAAAACACCCAAGTAATCGGCAGGGCGTCGACCACCAGAGCCAGCGAGTCTCTCCACCTGGAGCAGAACATTGGAATCTTCCTGTTGTGCCTGGTTGCCATCAGATCCACCAGAGGTACGCCCCACATCTGGGTTAATAGTTGAAACACCTCCGGATGGAGTTCCCACTCTCCGCTGTCGACCGTGTGACGACTGAGAAAATCTGCCATGACGTTGTCTACGCCTGGAATGTGCACCGCAGAAATGGCGGGAACGTGAACCTCCGCCCAGGACAGAATGGCCTTGACCTCTAGCCACGCGGCGAGACTTCTTGTCCCGCCCTGTTTGTTGATGTAAGCCACGGCGGTGGCGTTGTCGGATTCTACTCTGACCGGACAGTCCTCCAGCTGAGATTCCCAATGGTGCAGAGCATGGAAAATCGCCCGAAGTTCCAGAATGTTGATGGGAAGAAGGGACCCCTCCAAGGATCACTTCCCCGAGTGCTGATGCGACCCAAGACAGCACCCCAGCTTGAGAGACTGGCGTCCGTTGTGACCTTGGTCCAGTAAGGGATCCGGAAATGTCTCCTTTTCAGGAGATGGGAAAGGTCCAACCACCATTCCAAGCTCAACTCAACATGAGGAGGTAGAGATACTGACAGCTTCAGATGATCCAGTTGATCCCTGCACGTCTGGATCACAAACCTCTGAAGTTCCCTGGTGTTGGCCATCGCAAATGGCACCGCCTCTATCGTGGAGATGAACTTCCCCACCAGTGAAGACAACTTCGGCACTGGGATCCACTCGCGAGCCAGAATCCTTGAAAATCGTTGGTCAATTTGATGAGCCGCAACTTCTGGCAGAAACACCATACCCTTCTGAGTGTCAAACAGTAGACCCAGGAAGATGAGACGCTGGGATGGAGTCAAGTCCGACTTGTCCAAATTCACTATCCAACCGTGACAAGTGAGGGCATGAATGCAGGTCTGAACCTGCTGATGAAGGAGTTCTGCAGACTCCGCCTTCAATAGCAAGTCGTCCATGTACGGAGTCACTCTTATGCCATCCCGATGGAGGGCAGATATCAATGCTCCCAGAACTCGTTGGAAAACCTGGGGAGCAGTTGTCAGTCCAAACGGAAGAGCTGAAAACTGAAAATGACCCCTGGCGCAGGCAAACCTCAGATACCGCCTGCTCGCTGGATGGATATGGATGTGCAGATACGCATCCTGAAGATCCAGAGAAGCAAGAAACTCCCCTGGAGACATGGCAGCAATCACAGTGCGCAGAGATTCCTGATGATAGTGGGTCTTCATCACAAAGGAATTGAGATCCAAAATAGGATGACCCCCGCCGTCCTTCTTGGTCACCACAAAAAGGTTGGAGTAGAACCCCGAACCCATGTCCACAGGAGGCACTGGCTCCAGAACCTCCTTGTCCAAGAGATCCTGAATGGCGCTGTTGAACATACGCAGTTTCTCTGTATCTTGCGGAGAACGAGTGAGATGAAAACGAAAGGGAGGAAGGGAAAAGAAAGGGATCCTGTATCCCTCTGAGACCACCTGTAAAACCCATGGGTCCGTCGCAGATTCCTCCCAGACCCTGTGAAAGAGGTGGAGGCGTCCCCCCACGGCAGGGTGCGGACCCGGGTTCGGCGAATCATGCCGAAGCAGCCTTGGAAGTCCTGGGCTTGGAAGCAACCTTGAGCTTCCAGGACTGCTTGGGCTTGGAGGAGGGACGCGGATCGGACGGAACTGACTTGGCTGTCAAACGCGTCTGTCTGAAAGGAACGAAAGGACCGGTAACGCTTAGCCGGCAACTTTTTCTTGAAGACCAAAGGCAAGAGGGTACTCTTACCCCCAGTAGCCTAGCTAATTAGTTCCTTGAGCTCAGAACCAAACAAGGAAGTACCCTGGAAAGGCAAGGAAAGCAAAACCTTCTTAGATGCAATGTCAGCAGACCAAATCTTAAGCCAAAGCGCACGCCTGGCTACCACAGAAGAGGTAGAAGCCATAGCCATCATGCGGACAGCATCAAAGGCAGCATTAGAAACATAATTCTGGGCCTCAGAAATATTGGCAAGCAAACGCAATTGCTCTGAAACAGGCGTGTCCTGATGGACTGCCGTGGTGAGTTGCTCAGTCCAGACCGCAATGGCCCGGTTAACCCACGCCACAGCAAAGGCCGGTCGCATAGCAGTGCCAATAGAAGCAAAAATAGATTTGAGGCAAACCTCCAACTTTTTGTCAGTCCAATCCTGTAAAGCAGAGGCATCAGATACAGGTAAAGCAGTCAATTTAGACAGTCTAGAAACAGGAGCATCCACCTTAGGAGGATGAACCCATTTAGCCAGTTCAGCCTCAGAAAAGGGATAAAGTTTAGCAAACTTTTTTGAGACTGAAGAGGACTTGTCAGGATTTTTCCAAGCATCAGAAACCAAACGTTCAAGAGTAGGGTTAGGAGGAAAACAAGTAACAGCTTTTGCTGGTTTCTGAAATACATCAGTTGGGTCAGAGGGAACCTCTTGACTCAAGGGAAGGTTGAGGGTGGTCAGCACGGCTCTAATTAAGCCCTCAGCAGAGAGTTCAGCGTCACATTCAAAGGGGTCTCCAACAGATCTGGAAGACTCAATAACTGTACCATCCTCAACATCAGAATCTTGCAACAATTCTTCTTAGAATAATCACACACATCAGGTTCCCCCTGTGGTTTAGGCAGGGAGGGTCCTGATAGTAGAGGGAGCCTGCCACAACTGCAGTGCACCCTGTACCTGAGAGGGAAAGAGTTGAAGAGTGGACCTGAGGTCCCTAGTTGCAGCCTTATACTCTTTAACCCAAGCTGGCTCTATAGCATGGCTGGAAGGCCCTGGGTTGCTGTCAGGACCTTCTGAGCATGCTGGGCATAAATGACCAGAGAATTCCCTAGGCAGCCCTGAATGACAGGAGGAGCAAAACGCAATGGGGGGGATACTGAAACCCCAGCCTCCTTAGTCTTAGGTCTAGTCCCAAGCTCCAGCGGTGTAGACATACTCACAGTGTCAAATATACCCCACTGTCAGAAATCACCCAACTTAAGCGTGAAAGATTAAAGATTCACCCCAGAAACGTTAAAACTAAACTTATCTGGCAAGCGAAGGGTTAATCAACGGAGGAGAGCGAGAAAGCCCGGTCCCTGCGTAGTATACTCGATGGGAAGAACTCACAAAATGGCTGCCGCAACGGGAGCCAATCAGAAAAGAGGCGCGAAACAAGCTCTCATGGGAAACGTAGTTTTTCTCAAAAAGTACCCCAAAGCAGTGCCCGAAGGCCCCCAAGTCCCCCAACACACTTGAACATGAAACCGGATGAAAGAGCAAGGGAAGACAAACAAAATGAGCCCACTCTGAAGTCGCTATGTGAAGCGGTTCCAGAGATATGTCCCACACAGTGTAAGCTCATAGAGAGTAAAGGAGCAATGGCGGCTATGTGGTAAAAGCGTGCCTTAAAGGCGCGAAACATAAAGTTTAAGAATATTAACCCCAATAATAAAAAGGTTAAACACACCTATGAAACACCTGTACATGATGAGAAAACACTATCCCATAAAGAAAGTGTAACAGAACCCCCAGTAAATAAGTCAAACCAGCAGACAAAGGGCTAAAATGCCACATAGACTGCTCCAAAGCTCACAGACATACAAATATATACAATTAAATATATACATAAACACCCAATGAGTGCTGGAGTGCGCAATGAGAACTCCCAAATACAAGCCCAATGAAGGGACATTGTGGGACAAGTGGACCTTCAGCACTCAAAGGGTGGCTCACCTTTCTGCAGGACTTCTGTCTTCAGGTCATCATGCAAAGAAAGAATTCCCTCAGTGGATAATCCCCCAGGGAAGTACTTGAAACCAAGTTGTTCCCCCATCAGGGCATAAGGTCCACCAAAAATCCCTGGACACTGAGCTAGCCACATTGGAGAGGGCATTTGTCAGTCATGGTAACCCGCCTAATGGTGGTATTCCATATTTGACAGAAAACAATAAAAAGACTAAAACTGAAGAGAGACGTTCTCCACCTGATGTGTACACACCCAGGAACAAATCATTCTGGTGTTAGCTGACTGGGAAGCAGCTGAGGAGGGAGGGGAGGCTCCGACCCCTGCATACATTTGGAGAAATGTTCCTGCCTACTTAAAGGGGCGTATCGCCTCCCAGAGTTACCAGTAACCTGTATTGAACGACCGTGAAAAGGATTTAACAGGTAAGACTAAAATCCTCTTGTGTACAGCCCACAATGAGTTACCAAGTCACCAGATGATCCGAATTCTCTCTTGTGTGGAGAGTCATGTGATCGAGACACCAAATCCTAAAACTTACATTCTTGGACAGAGTTGAAGTCAGGCTGATCGAGCACTGACTGAAGTTACCTGAAGTTATCAGCTGGGCTAAGCTTAGCTATCCTCATCCTGATGGCTGCTGGTGTCACTAGAGGCCAGGCAAGGAAGGCAGCACTGACTGAGTGAGGCAGCATGAGCACATCAGCAGTCAGTGTGCTCATTTTGTCCAACTCTGCAGCCGTGGCTAGGAATCAAGGCAGCCTCTACCCCCAATGTGTCTCCATTTACTCTGCCGCGATTCAAGCACCGCCGCACATGCACAGTCAGTGAATAATGATGACACCACTCAGCACATCATGCGGCGTGGGGCCGTGCATCTTAGCCAAGCTGCTGTTGAATGGGGCACTTTGGCAGCAACAAAGTATGAAAGGCCATTTTCATACAGGGCTTCAATTTCTCCTCACCAAATGCAAGCAGGCGAGTGGAAATTTTGAGCCCTGCCAAGGTTGTTATTGATCTGATACAGTGCCATTGCAACAAGCAGTATATAGGAAGAATGAAGAGGCAATTGAAAAATAAATTTTCAAATCATGACTTATCGGCCCATGTTTTGGAATTTAAAGGTGCTAAAATAAATTAGATTTGTGGGGAAATATATTATATATTAGAAATTGGAGAGGAGCTAACTATGTGAAGGAAATGTCCAGGAGAGAGACTGAGTTGATCTACAACATGGAAGCTGTTTGTCTTCCCTATTATCTTTCTAATGGATATATTACCCCGTGTTGGAATCTTTGTCCCATTTGCACTTTGGCAATAACTTCTCTGTCGTCCAATATGACATACAGGTACCATGGGGGGAGGCAACAGCTCCTCCCAGTAGGCTGGAAAAATTTTGAAAGAAGTGCAGTGGTGGAGCCTCCCCCTGCTACATATTAGGGTACCTTAGCCCCTCGCCACCAGATAGATTTGTTCCATCACCTGATAAGAAGGCTGTGAACATTTCTGCCTGGTTTTAGTTATTTTCTTGTTTTTTCTCAAATATTGGCTTCCCCTGGAGGATTGCCCAGTTTACAGGTGCTGTCTGTTGACCTTTGCAGCCCTGGGAGAGAATCATGCAACCCATGTCTCTCTCTCCAGAAGGAGTCTCTGAGGTGTCCTTCAAAAAAAGTGAGCAACCCTTTGAGTGCCATGGTCCACTTGTCCCACAGTTCCCTTCCGCACAGGGGTCTTTCTGTTATTATAATTCCTGCACTCATTTGGTACTTGTATTCTGTTCTGTGGGTCATTGGATCATTTTGGAACCGTGTTGTGGTACTTAACCCCTTAACTGCCATGCTTGGGTGATTTGGGGGACTTCACGTTTTTAGTTTTTTTTTTTTTGTTTTTTTAATGTTTGGTGTTCTGTGTGTTAATTTTAGTTGTTTTATTTAAATTCCGAGCCTTTAAGGGCGCTCTTTACTGCATAGCCGCAATACTCCATTGACTTCTATGGGACAGGCTGCTTTGGGACATATCTCTGCAACAAATATTTGTACCGAGTAGAGAGAGGGCTCATTCTTCTAGTCTCCCCTTGTCTGCAGTGTCCTGGGTGTCTCTTGGGGGGTTTGAGATCCACTTTTGGGTTACTTTCAGGAAAGAACTAAATTTTCCATAAACGCCAGTTTTGCTGGCTTTTTTCTGATTTGTTCCAATTTTGGACACCATTTTCTTTTCTCCTGAACGGAGTATCCTACGCAGTGCATGTGTGCTATACTGTGTAGTAGCTGCCATTTGTTTGAGTTCTCCAACTAACCTCTTTGCGTGAACAGGTACATGGTTGTGTTCGCCTGGGCCTTTGCAAATTATGCCATCCTTGGTATGGCATCTCGAACTACAATGGCCACTGCTATACTCTGTGCATTTCCAGATCCGCTTTCCATTGATGACTCTTGACGGAAGGTGCATCCTTCCACCAGCAGCACCCTTTTTGCTTGTAATAAATTCCAAAGGCATTGTGATGTCGCATGATTGACTCTTGAAGTACAGCCAAGTACACTTCCAAGTTCCAAACAGGTAATAGAGCTTCCACTCAGTAGGCAGGAGTATTTATACATAGTGAAGCTGCTGCGGTATGAAACACCGCTCATTTGACACCCATGTGACGCCTGGCGACATTGTTATGTAAATTTGGAAACAGCTGTGACACTTTCTTATTTGAATCCTTTCTTCATTCCAATGTTAATATGTAGCATACTTTGCAGTTGTAGTTTGTTAGTGGATAAAAGTTAAATACAAGGAAAATATAATATACACATACACACGTGTGTGTAATATCATTACGAATGTTGTTGTATTTCATGTATGACCGCACTCTGTATTGAAAAGCATTACTGTACAAAGAAATGTTGTATTGTATTTTCCATGTCAAAATAAAGATAGTTGTTTATAAAAAAAAAAAAAAAAAAAAAAAATATATATATATATATATATATATATATAATATTATTATATTTGTAATCACTGTACAGGAAATGTCACAATTCTGTGTTTTGAAGCTTCACTAGATGTATGTGTATACCATGGGCTGGTTCATTAGAGCACATATGCAGATCTCCATAGACTGCCATAGGGCAAGGTACACACTCCAGGGCGCAGCTAGGAAGAGATTGCATATGTGCCTGATTCAGACATACAGGCCACCAATACACCACCGCTCACAAACACTTGTTGAAAATGTCGATCTGCCTGGCCTGCCTTACCCCTCTGGCACTCAAAGGGTTACGAGGCCGGTCCTGCTCTGCGTCCTGCCTCCGGCACAGTCATGCACTGTATAGACTGGCCAAAAGCACAGAACTCCCAGCGTTCTGTGCATTCTGGCAGTCTCTACAGTGCATGACTGTGTCGGAGGCTGGACGCAGAGCAGGACCAGCTTTTTAACCCTTTGAGTGCCAGAGGGGTACTTTGCAAAACGCTGTGTATTATTATTATATAATGTACCCACTGTTTACAACAGTAAATGTCACAATTCACTATTCACTGTTGTTGTACATTCTTACTGTGCAAAATAATGAGTAAAACATAACTGTTAACAAAACAAATTTATTGGGGGAATAAAATAGAGCATAAAGTTTGCATCTCCCTGTTTAAGGAGATAACTTTTTTTCTAGCGTCAGGAAGGCCCTATGTATTGCTTCCAGGGGAGGATGGTGGGGAGGTTCTGCGTAGGAGTTGGAGGGTTCTGCGGACAAATCTACAATGCAAAATGGAAATAGCAAAATATTAATCCATGCTAACATACCAATAAGCCAATAAACATATACAGTCACAATATATATAGGTAAGAGTTACTGTCTAGCATTGCACATTTGTCCTATAGTTCTTATGTTTCTAACCACAGACATGCACAAACCAAACAAAGATACACATACGTTATGAAATATAAGCAATTCACATTAAAGGAAGATGTAAGACAATTGTCTTCCAATTTTTTTATATTCTACACATTTGTTAAAATTGTGAAATACTATTTGTCAGGCTGTCTATTTTACTACAAATTACTTACATAAATGTGTAGTACAGGAAAATAGGAATAGGAGCAAGTTATTTGTGTAGTTGTGCAAATTAAGTACATAAATATATACTTTCTTTTTCAAAGATCCCATCTTCAAAAGGCATACATCATATTCCATTAATAACTAATTGCTTTGCATATTTTGCATACTTGCATACATTTAACACCTGCAAAAAAATGCTAGTAGTCAACACACCCAGCCTGTAATTAGCATGCACATTTTGTTTCTTGCTTCTAGTCACATCTTAATTTTTCCCAAAATAGACAGCCTCACATTGGGGAAGCTGTTAAAATGTAGTCTGAGTATGTATACAAAAAATGCACTAAAAAGATACTGGAAGAAATGTTTAAAATATAGTATTTCAAAATTTTAAAAAATGTGTGCAATAACAACAAATTTGAATGACAGTTGTCTTCTTAATAGTGTTTGTGTATATTTGTTTGGTTTTTGAATGTATGTGTTTATAAACATATTAAGTATAGGACAAATGTGGAATTGTAGACAATAATGATTACATATCTTTATTGTGTTTGTGCTCTGTGTATATTGTGTGTTAGTGCTAAGTAAGTACTTAAATATGTAGTAGTGGTAGTGCACACAGTCCTCATTGGATACTTACGAGGAGGTGATGGTGAAGCTCCAGCAGAGGGCCTTCCGTGGCTTGTTCTTCGTTCTACAAATAAATTGATAGAAAACATTTATGAATACCTAGTATATATTATTATTTGTGAGCTACAGTGTGACTTACAGTGGTACTTACAAGGAGGAGGAGCAGGCCTTATGTAGTATAATTGAACATTGTTGTGTATTGTGTAAATGGCACAAAAAATTACTTACTGGTAGGCTGCAGGGATGTTGCTTGGGTGGCCACCTGACGACCAGGCGAGGTTCTTCGTGGTGGTTCAGGTGCTAGGAGGAAAGTTAAAAAACAAAGTTTATGAACATTGAACAAATATTAATTAGTTATGTTACAACCAACACATCCCTCCCGCCAATAAAAATGAAACCATCATACCTACACGGAAAGTGAGCAGCAATCCAGACTCTCGTCTTTTGAGGTCGGACCACCTCCGACGAATCTGCCTCCTGGTCCTAGTGATGCCACTGGACATCTGCATTTTGCAGGCCATTTTGTTTAAAATACGCCTACGAAATGCAGAGTCCACTCTGTCCCTGAGCCTATCTGGGAGATACTTGTCTATAAAGCGGACAAGTATCCCCAGCTCTGCATTGTTGAAACAAGGTTCTCTAGGCATTGTTTTAAGTGTAATAGAGGCAATTGCTGTGACAATCTCTAATACAGGCAACTGCTGTCTCAGTCTCTCTAGTACTGTAGTATCTGTATGTATGGTAGATTGGTTTGTACTTCCTGTTTCGTTTTTTATACTTCCTGTTCCTGGAGTGCACCGATGATGCGGGATTTTGACTCACTGCGTCATTATTAATTATTGCGTCATTATTGCACCATTGTTATTGCGCCCTTATACCCTTGCACCCATGTAGCGTTATTATTGCGCCCTTATACCCTTGCGCCCCTATAGCACCAGTTTTGCACCTTTATACCTTTGCGCCCATATAGCACCATTATTGCGCTGTTATACCCTGATAGCATCATTATTCCACCCTTTGTAATGCGACATGTTGTAGCGCGCTATTTAATGTAGCATGGTATTTTCCATTGCGATAATTCAGAATGCATCATTTTAAGACGCGCGACCAAAGAGATGCTCTGTTTGAACACTCGCGGTGCGACGTGAAAAGGATAGCAAAAACAGGAAGGTTTTGCTGTAACTCGGGGGATCCTCTGGCATTTGCAGCTGACGTTTTGTCGATTCTTTGGCTTTTTCATCTAGCTTACATTTTTCCACCTCCTACTCACATCCCCAGGGTGCTGAGAGATTCTGATGGATGGTGCGTCGGTTAACCTGATTGCCTCTTATTGGAGCAGGCAACCTTGGTCTGCTCAGGATCAGTTTCCTCTGCCATTCAGACCGGATCTCCTCCTCCAGGGTTACCTCTGAAATGAGGTCGTGGACAGTCTGGCTTTGACGACATGGCTGTTGACACCTCCATGTTAAGGAAGAAATGATTTTCTCCCGATGTGGTCTCCACCGTGATCCAAGCCAGGAAGCCTGTGTCATCTAAGGCCTAGCACAAGGCTTTGTCTACCTTCCATTCTTGGTGTGTGGACAGGGATCTGTCCTCGCAGTAATTTGATCTTCCGTCCATCTTGAAATTTTTTGCAGGATGGTGTGAACAAGGGCCTTAATCTTAGTTCCTTGTAGGTCTAAATTTCAGCAATCTCTGTGTTTTTCCAGAAACTCATTGCCATGTTACCGGATGTCAAAGTTTTCTTTCAGGGTGTTGCTCATGCCTTCCCAGCCTTCAAGGCTCCCACTGCCCAGTGGGACCTTAACTTGCTTCTGGGAGTCTTACAGTGACCTCCATTTGAGTCCTTGGTTAGCATTAGTTTTCTGACATGGAAGATGACTTTTCTCTCGGCATTGGTTTCTCTCCGCAGAGTTGCTGGCTTTGTCCGGCAAACTGCCTTTCCTGGTGTTTCACAAGGATAAGACTGTTCTCTGTACCTCTCAGGAATTTCTTCTTAAGGTGCTCTGAGTTCCACATTAATCAGGAGATTGTTGTGCCTTCCTTTTGTCCTGACCCTAAGTCTTACCGGGAGAGGGATCTCCACTTGTTCGATTTAGTGCATTACCGTAAGATCTATGTGGATCATACAGAGTCTGTCCGCAAGACTAATGCTTTGTTAGTCATCCCTGAGGGTCCCAGGGCTTGTTTGGCTGTGTCCAAGTTGACTATTGCATCCTGGATTAAGTCTACCATCCCCAAGGCTTATGAGCTCAGAGGAAAACCTGTTCCCTTCTGCATTACAGCACACTCCACCATGTCTGTTGGGGGCCTTCTGGGCCTACAAGTATCAGGCCTCTGCAGGACAGCTGTGCAAGGCGGACACTTGGTCATCTGTGCACATCTTTACTAAACGCTACCGTGTTGATGTTCTGGCTTTGGCTGAAAACAACTTTGGCAGGAAAGTCCCGGAAGTAGTCTTGCCTGTCTAGGACTTTATTTTTCTTGTGCCTTATAGTTCTCTAAATGTTGAACCCTGTTGGCTGTTGTTCTTGTGTGCTGTGCATTGTTATTTAGTGTCCGTTGACACTTTGTTAGTTTGGGCTGTTCCATGTCCTGGATAGTCCATGGGATCTCTGGTATCATAGGGACTAGCGCTTGGTCCTTTCCTTCTCTTCCCACCCTGGCCGTTCAATGTTGGTGCATCCCCATGGTACATGTATGTCATATTGGATGACAGAGAAAAGAGGATTTTAGTCTTACCTGTTAAATCCTTTTCTCTTAGTCCATATGACATACAGGTCTCCCACCCAGTGAAAGGGACCATGCTGGGTCTCCTGTGGCAAGACGTGGGAGTCCTTTTGGGTTCAACGCTCACAAGAGTTTTCCCTTCTTTCTTCTTGCTATCCTAGTCGATAGGTTGCCTCAAATCTATCTGGTGGGGAGGGGCTAAGGTAGCCTGATATGGAGGAGGGGGAGGCTCCACCCCTGCACTTCTTTCAATATTATTTTTTTGTTGTTTTTTATATATAGGTGGTTATATAAGGGTTAACATAATATTTTATATTGAATTTATGATCACTATTAATATAGATATTTAATATAGGTTAATCCCTTGTGCAAATATTTTATTTTGAGTATTGTGAATATAGGAAGTTGTGTAGAATAGCTTCAAGTATATGTTTTACACATCTTCTATACCATTAATTTGCCAAAGTAGTGTTGGCGCTTTTTAATAGTTGAAGTGTGATAGGCTGTGGAGCCCCAGTGTGGGAGTGTACTTCATAGAAGTTCCAAACGTTCAGCTGATACATCTGTAGTGCCACACAATGTGGTAAAAGAGGAGGGTCGATTTTTTTATATATATATATTATATATATATATATATATATATATATATATATAATATATATATATATATATATATATATATATATATATATGTCCTTTCCTGTGTCTTGCTTGGCAAATGATGACCGTCAAAATAATTCAGCAATCAGGGCCTACCTTAAAGGGATAGTAATACTTCGTTTTAGCTTTATTTTATTTTGTAGGCATTAAAAAAACATGAAGAATTATATAAATCTTATCTCTCAAACCTTTATGGTTTGAGAGATATTCACAAGCAAAGTTTCCCCTCCCGCCCCTTTTACCTAGTGTAAGCCATCTCTTCTCAGATGTGGAATCTGGTTGTAAGACCAGACCAATTACAGAAGGGGACAATCTTCTTTCTTTGAAAACAATGAAGGCCTTGCCCCCTTGACAAGTTTTTCAGGTTTTTCCCTTATCTTAATTGAAGATTGTCCCTCTCTACAGTCTACCTGGGCACCTCCCTTCTGATCTGGCTGAACAGTGTTACATCAGTAAAAGGGGCGGGAGGGGATACTTTGTTATTGAATTACTCTTGAACTACAACTCTGACTGAATTGAAATAACACTCTCCAAAGTCCAAATACTAAGATGATTAATTAGAGCTGCTTTTATTATGAAACATTACTATCCATTTAACCCTTTGAGTGCCATTTTGTTCCACAATGCTGCATCTTCCCTTCAGTGGCTGTACTACAGGTCCTGCTGAGACCACTGGGAGTCAGAGTGAGTGAATGTGTGGTGTGTGGGTGTCACACAAAAAAACTGAAAGGAATATGGCTATTTGGTGCTGTGTGTGTGTATTTGGTGCTGTGTGTTTGTTTGGTTCTGTGTGAGTGGGGCGTGTGTGTCTGTGGTGTAGGAGCAAGTGGCAGCCATTTTGTTTTATTCCTCAGTTGGATAGTGGTGGGCAGGCTGGATAGTCCTGTGAAAATCACACCCCCATTGAATCACCCAGTGGGAGCAGTAACTCCTCCTTACTGCCACCCCTGGGGGTGTGTGTCTCCTGAGGAGATATAAATTATGTAATGAGGCTTTCTCTTTAAATATGGTATTCCAGAATAAAAGCAGTCGAGTGAGACAGAGGCAGATTGCTGTGGATCACGGACGGGAGAGTGTCTGTATCACCATTTTAAAGCTTGCATATATTGGTGTTTTAATAGACCTCTGCCCGCTACTTATTCTGATTGTGACTGTCACGAATTACAGACAGGAGAGGGTCCATACTACCATCGCAAAGCTTTATATAGCTTACAAATAGTTTACGGAGTTTGGTTGGATTTCTGCCCGCTATATGTCAGCTACATTGTTGCACAGTTCCACTTAACCCGCATAGAACTTTCAAACCGGAATCCTTAGGCTGCTACTTCTGTATGGGGATAAAGTGTAGCTGTGGGGAGGGTCTCCTCCTTCCTCCAGAGAACTACGTCCTGCAAGTGCCCTACCTCCTAGATGGCTTCTGTGTTCTACAAGGAATGATAGAGGATTTTTCTGTATATATGAAATATCCCCTTTTATCGGTTAGTTCCAAAAACTTGCTTTGAGCACATGCAAAACTGAGAATTACAGTTGCTATTATTCTATAGAGCCTGTGCACGAAGATCTCCAAAGGTGGTGAAATCTTAGTGCATTGGCCCCATAGAATATCATAATGCCTAGAGAAGTGATATCACTGAAGAAGTCATCTCCGCTTTATCACCACTTTTTCATGCCTTAGTGCATCTCCCTACTGGTCTTGGCTTGGAGTTTTCTACAGGAAAACAAGAAGGGGAGCTACAGGAAAACCAGTAGGGGAGCAAACCACCAATATGAAATAACATATATGTGATGAATGTAATGTGTACTCACAAATAGGGTGATTAACCAGCTGGTAATGATCAACCGGTTTAGAACATCAGGATATTAAAATCCACCCTGCTACAGAGATGCACCTCTTGTGATGAATAAAAGAATCTTGATGCGTTCAAGTTGAGAAGACTATAAGAGCACTATCCGTCCTGCTACTGCCTGCCTGTATTCTACCTTGTGAGTACGGTGGCATATTGGTAGAGGTACAGTAGGAGCACCCCTTTTTTTCTACAGGAAAAGAAAGTAAACTGAAGGAGTTTCATTCATTTTCTTTATTTTTTTTTATTATTTGTTTTTTTGGAAGTAATACATTTTTATTAATTTTTTTCCCCTGGTTTCTTCATATTCCCTGTCAATCACTTGTATTCATTTACACATTATAAAGATGTATGCTGTCCTAAAATACGATGATTGTGTCTAATTCTGCTGTTTCTGAATACTTTAATGGAAAGACAAGTCCATAAGTTTCAAAATGCATTCCTCGAACAGTGCAGGTCTTAATGAAATCCCTGGTTTTGCATAGATGTCACTCATTTACTCTGAACTTCAGTGAATCAGCTTGTGTAAAACCAGTGATTCTTAAACTCTATCTGCCCTCTAGGAATGCAGTCCAGTCTGTTAGTGACTGGAATTACAGATGCACCGTGGCTTAACCTCAACTTAGTTCTTTTAGTGTTTATTAGTGTAATTTAAACAGCAAATATAAAAAAAGAAGCACAAGCCAATCCAAACAATACTAAGAAAAAAATAAATTGATAAGTAACAGGTAAATGGAATATGTCTCTGTTCAGTGCTTTTAAGAAAGACCAACAAATATGTGGGAACAGTGATTAGAATATCTGCAGCTGTGGAACCCACTAAGCTGCCTATAATCTAAAGATGTAATTAGGCATATATATTTTCCCCTGTCCTACAGTAATTTCATGATTTGTGTTCTTGCAGAAAGAATAAAAAGTGTGCAAGTTTTCTGGTTTGGGCAAATAACTGAATTTCACAACCTTTGACAGTCTAGTGAAAATTGTTTTTCTCTGTCATCAATATAGCTTACAGGTAACTCTAGGAAGGAGAGAGCCCCTTTAAGTAGGCAGGAACAATTCTTGGAAAGAATGTAGGGTGGAGCCTTCCTCTCCTCTTTAGCTGGAGACTAGCTAGTCCCCTCCCAGTTAGATTTGTTCCTTGTACAGAGAGGCACAGAGAACAGTTCTGCTTAGTTTTTAGTTTTTTATTATTTTCTTGGTAGATATGTGGTGTAGAAATCTCCCATTAGGCGGATTACCATTACTGCCTTCCCAATGGTGGATTTCTCAGTTATCAGGTGCTGTTGTGGACCATCCAGCTCTGGGGGAAATCGTGCGTGCTATGTCTTTTGACTTAGAAAAGCTTACTGAGACTTCTCCCTTTCTCAATGGTAATCTGAAGGCTGAAGACCTGCTAAAAAGGTGAGCAACCCTGTGAGTGCAATGGTCCACTTGTCCCACTGTTTCCTCTCTGCACAGGGGTCTCCTTTAGGAGGTTCTACTTGTATAGTCCTGCACTCGTTTGGGTTTTATCTTCTGTCTGCTTAGAATCCTTGGAGCATTTTGGGCTTTATGTGATACGTTAACCCCTTCCTTGCCATGTTGAGTTTTTTGGGGGACATTTGTCACACACATCTCTTGGGGTTCAGCGTTTTCTACTGTTTTTCAAGTGTTCCTTATGTGTTTTAAAACTTTTGTGACACTTCGGAAAATTTTGCAGCGCTTTACCACATAGCCGCAATGCTCCATTGATGTCTATGGGAATGTTTCACTTGGGACATATCTCTGTAACTGCTCCACGTACCAAGATCAGAGACATCTCATTCTTCTTGTCTGCCGTTGCCCTACACTCCGGTGCACATCCTTGGGGGGGGCTTTGGGTGATTCAAGGACTGTTTAGGGTACTCTGGGAGAAAACTACGTTTCCCATAAACGCCAGTTTTGCTGGCTGTTTTGTGATTGGCTTACAGTTCGGTCGCCATTTTCTTTCTTTCCTCTCACGAGTATCCTACTTAGGGCTTGGATCCTTCTACTCTTCTCCTCAGGTTAACCCTTCGCTTGCCAGATAAGTGTATTTTAGCTCTTTCTGGGGTGAATTCTTTAATCTGGGACACAGTATTGGGTTCTTCCTTGTACTGTTAGACACTTTATCTCCTGTCAGGATGTCAGACCCTTTGGAACCTGGGGCTAAACCTAAGACTAAGGACTGGGGTGTCTTTGACCCCCACTACTCACTGTTCCTCATGTCAATCAGGGCTCCCTAGAGAATACTCAGGTCATTTATGCCCTTTATGTGCTGCAATCCCTGCTTCTCCACTAGGGCCTTCCAGCCATGAGCAAGAGCCACCCTGGGTGCAAGACTTAGTCTACTTTGACACAGTTCCCTATGCACCTTCAGTGGGTCCTCCAGTCCAGGAAGCCTTCTGCATTATTCAGGTCTGCGGCCCCTAAACATCATGGTATCCCTGATTTGTCAGATTCCTCTGATGAGGAGCTGTTGGTGTATTCTGATGAGGGTGAATGCTCTGAAGGAGCTTACTCTCAGTTTTTTGGGGACACCTTTGAGGTGTCCCTGAGCCCTCTGCTAAGGGTCTCATTAAGGCTATCTTAGATACTTTGAGGTTCCTCAGAGGATGCAGGAATATTCAATCTACCTCTGATGTCTTACAAAGGCTCAAGATGCATTGTACTGTCTTTCCATCTAATCCCACTCTTGACCAGGTTGTTCTAGATGAATGGAAGACCACTGACAAATGTCTATCTCTGCCTAAAAGATTTGCTAAATTGTACCCCTTCTCAGAGGCAGCCTTGGCTCAGTGGGCTCTTCTTCCTAAGGTTCCTCCTCTAGGATTTCTAAATAGATGGCTTTGCCTGTGGTGGATGCTTCTGCTCTCAAGGATTTGACTGACAGGAAGCTGGATTCTATTTTGAAGGCTGCTTTTGTGACCGTAGGTGCATCTGAGAGACCTACCTTTGCTTCAGCTTGGGTAAATAGGGTCATTGCCGTATGGACGGAGCAGCTTACTAAGGGTGTCTGTCAGGGTGCCCTTACAGCTGACCTTTCATGTCATTTGGCTAACATTTCAGAGGCTCAGCATTACGTTACTGATACTATCTTTCCTTTTCTGGGTACGTCCCTTTTTGGCCCTGAGTTGAAGACTTTCATCAATGAGCCCACTGGGGGCAAGCACTTTGTTGCCTTTGATCCCTAAGAGGAAACCTCAACTTCGCAGTCACCATATTTTTCGTGCCTAACAGGGCGAGGTGCATGGAGCCCCACGTTCCTCCTTCAAGCCCAAACAGCAGTGGAGGCCCAAGCCCAAACCCCACCAAACGTACTTCGGCATGAGTCGCCGAATCCTGGACCATATGCTCCAGTGGGTGGTCATCTCCTGCACTTTCTCAGTGTTTGGACAGACACAGTTGTGGATCCGTGGGTTTTAGAGGTGGTTTCCAAAGGGTACAGGATTCCCTTCACATCTCTTCCTCCCTTCCGGTTGTTTTCTTCTCACTCCTCTCAGGAACTGGAAGAGCTTCTTCTTTTCAACTGGGCCATTCAGGCTCTCTTGAACAGGGATGTTCTGGAACCGGTTTGCAAACCAGAAATAGGTTTGGGCTTCTATTCAAACCTATTTGTGGTTTCCAAGAAGGATGGCAGCTGCCATCCTATTCTGGACCTCAAGGATCTAAATTCCTTTGTGGTCAAGACTCATTATCAACAGCAGTCCTTAAGGTCCGTCATTGCGACAATGTGTCCAGGGGAGTTTCTGGCTTCCTTGGATCTGCAGGATGCCTACCTACACATCGCTATTCATGTGGAGAGTTGGTGTACTTCAGGTTCGCCTGCCACAAAGGGCACTTCCATTTTTCGGCTCTCCCCTTTGGTCTGACCACAGCCCCACAGGTGTTTGTTCTCGTCTTGGATGCTTTAACTTCTGTCACACACAAGAGGGGAATTCGGGTAACTCCATACATGGACTCTCTTGAAGGCCCTGTCCAGGTAACTCCTCCAGCAGCAGGTGCAGGACTGCTTTCACACACTCACCCGTCGCGGTTGGGTTCAGAACATGGAAAAGTGGGGCCCTATCCCATCTCAGAAATTGGTCTTTCTGGGTCTTCTATTTGACACACTGTAAGGCATGGTCTTTCTGACGGAGGATGTTTTTCAACAGATCACCAACAAGGTTTCCTCAGTTCTGGCTTGCGAGTCCATTCAAAACAAGAAACTGACCTCTCTGGTAGGGAAGTTGATTACCACCTTAAAGGTGGTACCATTTGAGATGGCTCACGTGAGGGAACTACAGAGGTTTGTGATCCATATTTGCAAGGGGAACCCAGATCTCCTGAAGCTGTCTCTTCCCTTGCATGTCGAGCTGAGTCTTCCTTGTAGCTGAATCTCCCTAACCTGCAAAAAGGAAGACCTTTTGTGATTCCATTCTGGACCACTGTGATGCTAGATGCCTGCCTATCCAGTTGGAGAGCAGTCCTGGGTCACCTGAATGTCCAGGGTCGTTGGTCAGCGGAGGAATTTCTCCTAACCATCAACTTTCTGGAACTCCAGGTGATATGCCACGCTCTGTGGGACTGGTCATCTCATCTCAAAGACCTGTCCTGTTCGTGTCCAGTCCGATAATGCTACGGCTGTGGCTTACATCACAAACAAGGAGGCACCAGAAGTCTAGCAGCTTGGTTGGAGGTCAAGGCTATTTTAACCTGGTCCGATGAACATGTCCCTGCCAACTCCGCAGTACGTATTCCAGGCGTAGACAACGTTGACACACTGTGGACAACGGAGAATGGGAGCTTCCTCAGGAGTTTTCACCTCATTGTTCAGAGATGGGGACTTCCTTGGATTGATCTGATGACCACCAGGCACAACAGGAAGGTTCCGATGTTTTGCTCTTGCTGGTCAGATCCTCTGGCTGCAGCAGTGGATGCTCTGTCGATTCCTTGGCAGTTTATTCTAGCCTATATTTTCCCTCCTCTTCCCCTGCTTACCAGGTGCTGAGGAAGCTACGAATGAAGAGGACACCAGTCATCCTAGTGGTTCCCTACTGGCCCCGGCAACCTTGGTTTCCAGAGCTACTGGACCTGTCTATGTGCGAACAGTTTAGTCTTCCACACAGACCAGATCTCTTCTTGCAGGGTTACCTATTGAAGGAGAACGTGGAGCGTCTGGTTTGATGGCTTATCGATTGAATCATCTATTTTGAGAAAGAAAGGCTTAACTCAGGTGGTAGCCACCATGATTCAGGCTCAGAAGCCTGTTTCATCAAAAGCTTACCACAGGATTTGGTCCATCTCCCAATTTTGATGTGTGGACAGGGATCTGTCCTCACAGGGGTTTGATCTGCCCACTGTCTTTTTTTACAGGTTGGAGTGAACAAGGGCCTTAGCCTGAGTTCCTTGAAGGTCCAGATTTCAGCTCTGTCTTTTTTCAGAGGTGCGTTGCCATTATTTCGGATGACATCATTTTCTTTCAAGGTGTCGCTCATGCCTTCCCTGCCTTTAAGTATTACACTCCTCGGTGGGACCGTATTCTGGTTCTGGGGGGTTTTCAGTGGCCCCCCCTTCTGGTCCTTGGCTACCACTCCCCTTCGTCTCCTGACTTGGAAGATAACTTTTCTCTTGACAGTTGCCTGTTTGCAGAGTCGATGAACTGCAGGCCTTGTCCTGCAACCCGCCTTTCCTGGTGTTTCGCAAGGACAAGGCGGTTCTTCGTACCTCACAGGAATTTCTTCCTAAGGTGGTTTTTGAGTTCCACATCAATCAGGAGATTGTTGTACCTTCTTTTTGTCCTGACCCTAAATCTGATGTGTTGGATGTGGTGTGCTGCCTTAAGTTCTATGTGCACTTCACTGAGTCTGTCCTCCAGACTGATGCACTTTTTGTCATCCCTGATGGTCCTTGGGCTGGTAAGGCTGTGTCTAAGGTGACTGTTGCATCGTGAATCAAGTCTACCATTTGCAAGGCCTATTGGTTTATTTACTCTAGAGAAAAGACGACTAAGAGGAGAACTTATCACATTGTACAAGTATATGAGAGGTCAAAATAAGGATCTCTGCGGTGAGCTGTTTATTCCAAGGCCTGATCAGGTGACCGGGGTAACCCCTTGAGATTAGAGGAAACAAGGTTTAAACTTCAGCAGAGGAAGGGTTTTTTTTGTTTTGTTTTTTTTGTTTTTTGTTTTTTTACAGTAAGGTCTGTTAAATTGTGAAATTCCTTGCCCAAGTAGATGGTTATGGCAGATACAATGGATACATTTGAGAAGATTAGATACATTTCTTTCAAAAGGGAACATACAGAGTTATATTGTATATTAGTAGCAGGTCAGGGAGGTCTGATAAAGACTAACTTATTTGGTAGCAGGAAAGCTATAAAATTCTGTCACTGGGGTATGAGGCAAAGGTTTGACTTGATGGACTTGTTTCTTTATTCAAACTAATTTACTATGTTACTATGAACTAGGAAAAACCTGTTCCTTTTCGTATTGCAGCTCATTCCACCGGGTCTATAGGGGCTTCCTGGGCCTATAAGAATCAGGCTTCTGCTGATCAGCCGTGCAAGGCAGCCACTTGGTCATCTGTGCACACCTTTGCTTAACACTACAGTGTCGATGTTCTGGCTTCGGCAGGAAAGTCCTGGAGGCAGCTCTGCCTGTTTCCTGTGTCATAGAGATCTTTACCTGTTGAGCCCTGCTAGCTCTTATTCGGTGTGCTGTATTATAGTTCAGTGTTAGAACAGCCCAACTGATAAAGTGTCAACTATGTCCTGATTAGTAGCTCTGGTATCATGGGGACCGGCGCCTGGTACTTACCTTCTTTCCCACCAGTGGGAACTCAATGTTGGTACATCCCAGAGTTACCTATAAGCTATATTGGACGACAGAGAAAAGAGCATTTTAGTCTTATCTGTTAAATCCTTTTCTCTTAGTCCGTATAGCGTACAGGTCTCCACCCTGTCAAGGGACCATGCTTGGTTCTCCTGTGGCTGGATGTGGGAGTCCTTTTCAGGTTCATGCTCACAGAAGTCTTTTTTTCTCTCTTCCTTCTTGTTCTCTAGCTAGATAGGTTAGTGTCTCAAATCTGACTGGGAGGGGACTAGCTAGTCTCCAGGTAAGGAGGAGAGGAAGGCTCTACCCCGCGTTCTTTCCAAGAATTGTTCCTGCCTAGGTAAAGGGGCTGTTGCCTTCCCAGAGTTACCTGTAAAATATATGGACATAAAAGAAAAGGATTCAACAGGTAAGACTAAAATCCTCTTTTCTGTCTTAAACAGTGATCCTCAAATTTCAGGAGAAAAAATGCACATTATTCTTAAATATGCAAAAGAGTCTTGTCTCCTCCAGAATTCCTATAAAGTTCAGTAATTTAAAGCAAGTCATTCCTTCAGTATTTTGCAAACTGCAAGACATTGTACTAAACACATTCTGTTAACTTATGTTAATATTGTCTTCCTGTTTTTCTTCTTTCTATTCAGTGGTGTTTCCACAACGATAGATCCATTTTGGGATATCAGCTTGGATTTGCCGGGCTCCTCCACCCCATTCTGGCCACTGAGCCCAGGGAGTGATGGTGGAGTAGTGAATGGGGAAAATCATATGTCCGGAACAACTACACTCACAGACTGTCTTAGAAGGTATAATTATGTTGTAGAAGATTTCTGTAATATACGGCTGTACAGTCAAGGCCAGCAGGAATTACAAAGGGATATGATTTTAGTTATTTTACTGCCAGTGGAAAGGAGAAGATATTTTTGAATTGTACCGATATAAAAGGTTTATGTATCTCTTCCTGGGTTTACTATAAATGATTGTTTCCTTTTGTTCCCCATTCTGGTTTTCATAGTATCGCCACTCTTTTGCTATATAGTGAGCCTTTGCTGGAATCTAAGAAAAAAAAACAAATATTTTAAGACTTTCTGAGAACACAAAGATATAGCTTGGTATTGTGTTTTGCCAAGTCTGTTTTCCAAAATGATCACCTGTAATCTAAAAATATATATCTAATTGTATGTTAAATGAACACTTCTCTCTTAGAAACTATAAGCATTTTATTTGTACTTAGTGGCCACTAATGGCAGCAGGGAGACTTTTTTTTTTTTTCTGAAGCTCTGTCTGCAAGTAAATTTCATTTGTGAGTACATTGCTCTTACTGCCAAACACTTCAGGGCAGGAGAATCCCAAATAGTCCTGTCAGTTCTCTTTTAGCAAAACCATAAAGTACGACTTCATTGAAGCACTGTTGTTGGTGTCTCCTTCAAAATCCACTCACAAATATCAATGTGTAAATCATTACATGGTATATTATTTTTTTAGATAGACACTGGAAACCTGCTGATCTGGTATGCATCTACACAAATTAAAGCTTCGTGACTGCGATTTTATATTGAAGCTAAATGTTTGCAAATAATTTGTTCTATATTTTTGCCAGTAATTTAAAGTGAACTGTGTGCTGCACTTTATTCTTATCTAGTAGTATTGAATTTTGCACTTGTTTTCTTATAATCTAATAAGAAATGTATTTATATATTATCACGTGCGTGTGTCTGTGCGTGTGTGTATCTGTCTGTCACAGGAGACATAGGATAAAGTCTCCTCCTCCAGGAGAGCAGGACACTTCTATAAAATGTCTGAGGCAAAGACTCCCTCCTTCCCTCTACTTTACACCTGTCCAGTAGATTCAGTTTAAAGTGACCTCCCACAGAAGATTGTTCACTACTTTTAGTTGTATTTTAATTTTTTGTATATAGAGCTGTATAATCCCCCATTAGGTGGGCTCTTATTTTCTGGCTTCCTAATTCATGTGTTCACCAGTTCACTGATCAATTTTCCAAGTCTCAAGCCTCAGTAGGTTGACTTGAATTTTCTGTATTTACCTCACTTGAGTGCTTCTTTGAAGCTCCTTACTCAATTACAATGGAGGCCTGAAGACAGAAGCTAGTTGAGTGCTACGGCCCTGTATGGTGTCCCTGTTTTACTGCCATTCATCAAAATGTGGTACTTTTAATGATTTGCGCTCTATTCTATTACTTTATTTCAGCGTGTTGCATCTATCTGGGATGCCTTAGATGTAAGGGATATTAACCCCTTCACTTCCTTTTGTTTGCCTTGTAAAGGTTTAGTCACCCTTCTCCCTTGGGGGGGGAGGGTGAGCCTTCACTCTTGAGGGTTTTTCTTATCACCATTGACCTTATTTTATGTGCGTTTTATTCTTTTGCCAAAATTATTACTTGACCCCTTTAATTTTGTGTGCCCGCGCAGTGACCATTTTGGATTCACACAACTTTGCATGGATGCTGTATAACTTCTGTCCAGCTGATCACAGTAGGTTCAGAGTGGGCTCGTATTAATTCAGGTGAACTGCTATACAAAGTGGTTGCCTGTGGGACACTTTCCAAGGCACTTTAAAATGGCTGGAGAGCCACATTTTGTTTTCTGTAAGAAAAGACTGCAACCACCAGAATTTACCTGTTTCCCGGGTTTATCTAGCATGGAATGGGTGGTTTTTGAACCTTTCTACCTTTCTGCATGCCACATGGTGTGCAGAGGCTGCTCTCTCCCTCATGCCTACCATTTTAACCCCTTGCAATCAGATACATACTTTTGAGTTGTGGGGGTTTTTTTTTGTTTGTTTTTTGTTTAAATAATATCTTTTCTGCCTTTTAGACTCTCTTCTCTTATTTGGGGTCGTCTACTGACCTTGTTGGAACCCAAGGGACACATGGCCAAGTCCAAGGCTAAAGATTCTGGTGTCCCACTAACTCCTTTCTTCTCATGTCAGACTGGATTTCCTAGGGAGTATTCTAATACTCTGTTTCCCTCTTGCACTGTGGCCCCTACACTAACGCCTGGCCCTCTTCTGCTGAATAGGAACCAGCTTTGTTTAATGTTCTTATTTCTTCATCTCTATCGCTTCCTCTATTAAAGGAGTTCTAAACTCTTGGACTGTGGCACAACCTACATCCTCCTCCCCACCCATCTACTTCAGTCCGCTATTTGTGGGTCATTCTCAGATTGTTGAGGATTCCTCTGCTGAGAAAGGGGAGACTGTTAGAGATTTGGATTTGTCTTTTCATTGGAGGATGCTAAGGAGAATGACCCTAGCTCCTCTGCTGAAGGACTTATATAAACTATATGATTTTCTCCTGAAGGAGAACTTTGTGGCAATGGATGCCACCCATTGACTCATTATTGCTTACTGCCTGACTCCCTAGAGCTATAGCTGTCTGGGGTGAACAACATTTGGATGCTATCCAAGGGGATGTTCCCAAGAATGATTTGTTGCTGTTACTCGCCAAGGTCCTTGAAGTGTATAACTACCTTACAGAAATGACTCTGGTTCCCCCTCCCTTTGTGGGCAAAAAATTTAGGCCTTGTTGGAAAAAAATTAATCACTCGTGCTACTGGAAGGTAGAATACATTGCTTCCTTAAATGTCTCCTTAGCTTGCCTTTTTTTCCTAAGAAGACAGTTCAGTAATGCTCCCAGGGTTCAACCCCTCAAGGGGCATCCTCCCCAAAAACCCATACAGACTTGGACAAGCAAAAAGACTTTTAAGACTTCAGTAGGGGTCTCTGTCATTTTTTCCAAAACACATGAGCAGTCTGTTTCAGGACTGTTTATTCCCTGCTAGAAAAGCATGTGTTAGTCCCCGTTCCTGCACAGGAACACTTCACTGGATTAAACTCAAATCTTTTCATTCCCAAAAATGAAGCCCCTATCTTGGCCTTAAAGTGCCTCAGCTATTTTATGCAGGCGCCTTAGTTCAAAATGGTGTTTTTGTGCTTTGTCATTGCAACTATGTGTTCCATGTACTTTTTGCCTCCCTAGACCTTCAGGGGGCCTACCTGCATGGTATGATCCTCATGGATCATCAGCAATTTCAGTGCTTTGCTTTTCAGGATATCATGTTCAGTTTCGGCCTTTTTGTACTAGCATCAGCTCCAATTGTTGGCAGCTCACATCCAGGCTCAAGGATCTCCTTGACCGCTTATTTAGATGACCTTTTACTCAAGGCTTCTTCAGAGTTGGCTCTGCACACTGTTGGATTCTCAACTTCGAAAAATCTTTTGTTTCCTTCCATGGTCTTTCATTTTCTAGGCATGAAGATTGATACGCTCTGAGGTAGGGTGTTTCTTCTAGATAACAAGATTCAGTCCTTGTCCCTTCAGCATCTCAGATGATATCCAGTGGTGTTAGAGTACACAAAGATACTAGGTTACCTACTTTTTGCCTTGGGTGCAATTCCTTTCGCATAATTCCATACAAAGGAATTGCAACTTGACATTATCAGGAATTGATGCAGTCATCAATCTCATGTCATGTCACTGTCTCTCCAAATGAAGGAAGATCTTCACTGGTAGCCCATCTGAAGTTGGGATGTCAGTTTGTCATTTCTGAGTGGATTGTGGTCACCACAAATACCAGCCTGTTGGGCTGGCATGCAACACGTGATCCTCTGATGGACCAGGGAGGACAACCCTTGACCGTTAATGTCCTGGAGTTAAGAGCTATTTGCCTAGCCCTACACCACTAGTCTCATCCCCTGTTAGGATCTCCAGTAGGATTCAGTTAGATAACACAACAGCAGTCCTTTACATCAACCACCAGGGTGGAACCCATAGCACTTCAGCCTGGGCAGAGTTTCAGAAGATTCTCCTGTGGGCAGGGGCAGGCCCTCTTTGCGGTTCATATTCCAGTTGTAGAAAATGTAGTGACAGACTTCCTCAGTAATCACCTATATCCCTGAAATTCGGAGCTCAGTAAGAGTATTCAACTCAGTTGACCACTGTTTCGGGTTACCATTAGTGGGTTTCATGACTTTTTGCTTAAACCACAAGGCTCCTCTGTTCTCTTCTATGTCTTGGGATCCTCTGGATTTTGCAGTTGATGTAATAGCCATCCCATGGAATTTTCCTTTAGTGTATTTCATGCAACCCCCGTTATCCAGGTGCTGAGAGAAGTCTGGTTGGAGAGGGCTCACATCATCCTGATTCCTCTTTTCTGAACCTTTCAGTTCTGGATTTCAAATCTTCTCAATCTGTCCACACCGGAACCTTTTCCCTTCCCCTTGCGGTTGGACCTTCTGCCTCAAGGCCCGGTATACCATCATGTGTTACCTTTGATGGCTTGGCTCTTTAGGCTATCATCTTTGGAAAAAATGGGATATTGTGACACTCACTATTACTATGATCCTAGCTGGATAACCAGTTTCATCCCGTTCTACCAGTGGTGTGCCAATCGTATTTCGCAGCTGCAGCCTTTTTGGCTTCTGGTAGTCTTTGCCTTTCTTGAAGCATTTCTTCAGAAAGGGCTTAGTCTTGGTTTCATCAAGGTTCAGATTTCAGCTTTCCATTCTTTTCCAGTGACACTTTGCCTTGCTCCCTGATGTGAATACTTTTGTTCAAGGGTAGCTCATGCTAACCCTGTCTTTCGGAATCCCACTGCTCAGTGGAACCTGAACTTTGTATTAGGAGTACTGCAGAAGTCTCCTTTTGAGCCTATCATCTGCTTCTTTTAGTTGAATGGCACACAAGACTGTGTATCTACTCACCATTATGTATGTTTGTCCTCTCGGGTTCTCTGTTCAATGGATTTCCTTCTTTCTTTCACTTTACTTTGACTTCGCTATACAATAAAACAGAATGTAGCAGGCAGGGGTAAAGTGGAGGGAAAGAGGAAGACGCCACCTCAGAGACCCTTTTTAAAAGTGTGCTGCCCTCCTGGAGGAGGAGACTTTACTCCATGGTTCCTGTGTTGCAGAGAAAATAATGTAAAGGTAAGAACACACTAAAATCTTTTCTGGTGTGGATGGATCAGGTGGCAGTCTTTGCCTAATATAACTTTACAATGTGAATATTCCTTTTCTCACTGGTAGGTTTACACGACCAGAGCATCTGGGAAGCAGTGCCAAAATCAAATGCAGTGGTTGCCATAGCTACCAGGAATCTACTAAACAGCTCACTATGAAGAAACTGCCCATTGTAGCTTGCTTTCATCTCAAAGTAAGCACATAGGGCTGATAGTATGTCACACACTAATAGAAAAGCTAGTTGTGTGAGCTTGTGAATCCTGTCTGCCACCAAATATAGCTATCTATCTTTCTGCTGTGTTCCTTCTATTTATTTCTCTCTGTTGTAGTTTATCCCCAGATACTGAATTGCATAAAATTCTTTGTACCTATATAAATAATTGTTTTACACAACAATTTAGGCATGCTAAAAGTGAAGAAATCACACTTCCCTCCACTCATATTCTTCTTTGTTGCTCTTTCTTCATCTCCCATACACTCTTGCCTTCTCCTTGCAACTATCCCCCCTTTCATGCAGATATTTCTCAATCATGTGATTTACACATTATTTTTCTGCCCCAGCGGTTTGAACATTCGGCTAAGCTGAGGCGGAAGATCACAACGTACGTGTCATTCCCCTTGGAGCTGGACATGACACCATTCATGGCCTCCAGGTGAGAGGTGCTCGGAGGCATGAGGGGTGCATAATTTATTCAAAAAGAGTACTGGTACTCAGATAATTTAATCTAAAAACAAATGTTTATTTTTTGGTCAATGGCGACATTTTGACTCTAACCTGCAGCCTTTATCAAAGTGTCTTGCTGAAGGCTCCAGGTTGATGCTGAAATGTTGACAATGCACAAATAAAGTCTCTGCAGTGAGATGAAAGGCACGTATAGAACTTATGTAGAAGTAAAATGATTTATTATGTGAAAGAATCTACTTTTCAGCACCAATGCAGACCTTTATCAAGAAACTAAGACAAAGCAATGATAAACACAGTCAGATCAGAAAATTCTTCATGCCCCCACATAACATTGGCGGCCCTGACGTCACAGAGACATGCAATGCAAATAATTTAAGAAAAAAGAAATTGCTGTGTTTCATTGCCTGCAGAAGCCCATTGTGAGTATTGTGCAATATACAGTACATCCATATAGGGTCTGTGTCCCAAAAGTTCAATATGTTGTATACATTATGTAAATGACTAGCGATGATGGAGTCCAATATATATTATGTAGAAATAAGTGTCCATGTGCTGTATGAGCAGAGACACTGAGCCCTTTTATAGATCAGTAAGCAGTCTTTAACGGGTTATCATAATAAAATTGAAATACTACTGTGTTGGCATATTTTTCGTGCTACTGCTGTTTGGATGCCCAAAGTTCAGTGCATCAAAACCTCACATAATATGCATAGATGCAGCCCTCTGTTCTTTGTGTCATGCACCACATAGTGCTGTATAGCTAGACCTGTTATTCTGCAGATAGATCCAGAGAGCTCAATGCAAGGGTAATTGGTAGATAAAAAATTATAAGTAATTTGACTTTACATACTTGCAGAATATGTGAAGTCATAATAAAGGGTTACTATTCCTTAAGTTTGAACTTGGAGGCTTTTGCAGGATCAGCTGCTGACTCTAATGCAGCCTTAATAGCTTAACTGTGATTAACAATCCTCTGTCTTAGGGTACTTGCTGTTTTGCCCAAGTATCATTATCCATGCAGACCTTTGATAATGTGTACCACATATTGAATTCTGCTAGGTAGTCTATGCCTATTTTCTGTCGTCCAATACAGGTTACTGGTAACTCTGGGTAGGCGATCTGCCCCTTTAATAAGGGCAGGAACAATTCTAGAATTGTATGCAGGGGTGGAGCCTACCTTCCCTCCTTGGCTGCAGCTAGCCAACCAGCTCCAGAAAGATTTGTTCCTTGGTGAAGATAACACACAGGCAAGAGAACAGTTCTGCTATAGTTTTAGAAACTGTATTTTTCTGCTAGATATGGAATACCACCATTAGGCTGATTACCATAACTGACAATGCCCTTAGATGTGGCTAGCTCAGTATCCAGGTGCTTTTTGGTGGACCTTAAGCCCTGAGGGGGAAAATCTTGATTCCAAGTGCTTCCCCAGGAGTTACCCACTGAGGTACTTCTTGCTACATGGAAATCTGAAGACAGAAGATCTGTAGGAAAGGTGAGCTACCCTTTGAGTGCTGCAGGTCCACTTGTCCCACAGTGCCCCTCGTCACAGGGGTTTTTCATTTGGAGTTCCTGTTGCACACTCCTGCGCGCTTTGGGTCTATCTGTATGTCTGTTGGGTGTTTTGGAGCAGGTTTTTGTGGTAACTTAACCCTTTAGATACTGGTTTGGCACTTTTTGTGGGGCTTTCTAACACTTTTCCTACTGGTTTAGTGTTTTTTAGGTTCTAAAGCTGTCTTAAACATTTTAATATTATATTTTCAAATTTCTAAAATTTGAGTTCATCACCTTTAAGGCTCGCTATACCGCATAGACGCCATTGCTCCATTCACTTCTATGGGACTGTACTGTTTGGAACATATCTCTGCAACCGTTTAACCTAGCGACTTCAGAGATGGCTCATTATACTTGTTTGCCCTTGCTGTTCCTTGCTGTTCATCATCCTGTTCATGTTTCTAGTGTGTTGGGGGGCTCAGCGGGCTTCGGGCACTGTTTGGGGTACACTTTGCGTTCTTGTTTCTGATTGGCTCCCACCGCTGAAGCCATTTTGTGATCTTTCCAGAGCGAGTATCCTACGCAGTGCTTGGACTCTCCTTTCCTTCTCTGCTAATTAACCCTTCGCCTGTCAGATACTTTTATTTTAGCGATTTCTGGATTGAAATTTTAAACCTACACACTATAATTGGGTGATTTATTATACAGTAAGGTTATTTGACACTGAGAATGTCTATCGGTGGAGCTTGGGGCCAGACCTAAGACTGAGCAGGCTGGGGTGTCTGTATCCCCCATTGCACTTTACTCTTCCTGTCACTCAGGGCTATGTAGAGAATTCTCAGGTCATTTATGCCCAGCATGTTCTGATGGCCCTGACAGCATTCCAGGGACCTCCAGCCATGCATAAAAGCCAGATGTTGAGGAATGTTCTGTGTTGGGCTCCTCTCAGTTTTTTGAGGACCCTTTTAAGGCTGATCCTGAACCCTTTTCGCTGAGGGTCTGATCAGGGCTGTCTTAACATTCCCTTAGTTCAGAAGGTTCCTTCTGATCCCTCTGATGTATTCCAGGAGCCTAAAAAGCCCCTTACTTACTTTCAATCCAAACCCTACTCCTTTGACCGCCTTGTGTCTGAGGAGTGGAAATCCCCGGACAAGAAGCCCTCTGTGTCCAAAAAATTTGCCAAGCATTATCCATTTTGTGAAGCTGTGCTTACTCAGTGGGTTCATCCTCCCAAAGTGGATGCTCCTGTTTCCAGGCTA
Organism: Rhinophrynus dorsalis; assembly: GCA_037306005.1. Classification (NCBI taxonomy): domain Eukaryota; kingdom Metazoa; phylum Chordata; class Amphibia; order Anura; family Rhinophrynidae; genus Rhinophrynus; species Rhinophrynus dorsalis. The sequence continues at coordinate 94,238,743 of CM074725.1, read as the reverse complement.
TCTAAGTCTACTGCCTTACCAGTGTCTGATGCATCTGCTCTGAAGGACTGGACTGACAAGAAACTTGAGGTTTCCCTCAAGTCCATTTTTGCCACTGCTGGTTTCAGCCATGGGTCCAGCGTTCTCAGCAGCATGGGTGAACCGGGCAATTGCTGTCTGGACTGAACAGCTCACTCAGGCTGTCCGTCAGGATGTGCCTACCTCGGATAAGTTGCACCTTCTTGCCAACATTTCTGAGGCACAGCACTATGTTTCTGCTGCCTTATTTGATGCCATCTGTTTGGTGGCTGGGGTTTCCACCATGTCTGTGGTGGCCAGACAAGCTTTTTGGCTCAAGATCTGGTCTGCCAACACTGCTTCTAAGAGAGCCTTACTTTCCCTACCCTTTCAGGGTACCTCTTTGTTTGGGGCAGATCTTAAGGATCCCAGTTTTATTTGTTATGCATTTTCCATCATGTTTACATCTGTTGATATTTCCTGTCCACCTCTTCTAGTTGTTTTCCAACTACCATGATTTTTACTTAGTATGGTAAATTTGTTAAACCTGATGTGCATTTTTTGGTTCATTGTTCATTTTCAGACAAAAATGTTTGCTTTCCTGTTGTAGCTCTTCAATGCATTCTTGCAGTTCTTTAGGTGATGTAGGTAGACTCCATTGATGTTTTTTTTTTTTTTTTTTTTTTTTTTTTTTTTTTTTTTGTCCCAATTTAGCTTGTGGAGAATTTCTTCAAAACAAGCAGTGTTGGGAAAACTCTATTTCTTTGTCAGATGGATGCCTTTTACTATGTTAATCTGAAATTTGTCATTGTTGACCTGTATTGATGCAGTTGCGTTTTCATTTATTGATTTCAGGCTATTGATGTAAGTGGTCTATTGCTTTATTTATCAGGCATCGGTTGTTCATTGAGTCAGTTCTTTTCAGTGTCAATCAATACTGTGCATAATGGAATGTTGTAATCATTATTCCTCTGTATAACTTGTTGCACTGTCTGTATATGGTTCATTGTACGTATTTTACTGAGAACTCTCTTGAAGCCTGCTTGTTAGTTAGTTTGTATTTTCGATTTCTTCCATTTGTGAAAACTTAGCAGACTGGCAATAAACTTATTGGTCGGTAGTTTTTTAGATCCACCTTGTTACATTTTTTGTGCAGTAGGATGACATCTGCATTTTTCAGTGTTTCTGACACTTTGCGAGTAGTAGGTATTTTGAAAATAGTTTAGCAATGACTTTGAATAAGAGTTGACCTCTCTTTGGCTTTTGTTGGCTTTTAACATTTCAATAGTAACTTTATCAGGTCCGGCTGCTTTGCTCTTTCACTGATTTTATTGCAGCTTTTATGTCTTCTACCAAAACATCTGGCACAGCATCAGCCCCTGGCACTGCATTAAGTTGTTGTCCTTCATCCTTCTAAAGATTTGAATAAAAATGTTCCACTTGTTTTAGTATTTTTTGTAGTTGTAACTTTTTCAAGCTTTAATGCAAACATTTGGCTTCTATGTTTGGCCCTCTATTATATTGTTTTCTTTAGCCCTTAATTTTCTCCCAGTGTCCTTTTGATGAGGTCAACATTGAAACTGAGCATTTCTTCTTTTATCCGCTTTCTTATGGTCTTGTACATTTCTAAATATTCTACCCTGTTTCTAATATTACTGTTTTCCTTCATTTGTCATTGCCTTTTCTTCTTGGCAACTGTTTCTTTTGATATTAAGATTGTTTTTCTTGTTTCACAGTAGGTGCAAGGGCATAGGCATTGTCTGCAATAGTATCAATAACTTTTTCATTGTGGGTTGAAATGTCTGTGTCTGAAAGGTCTTGCAGCACACTGAAGCGATTCAACAGTGCAAACTCAAAATTCTTATGGTTTTTCAATAGGTGGCTAGTGTCGATCTTTGTTTCTTGACTTGATTATTTTCTTTTTCTGTCTTTAAATGAATTTTGACTTTTACTTTCACTTGATGGTCACTTCAAATGTTAAAACAATATAGGACTGAACGGTCGGTGAATTATTGCATATGTGAAGTCTGTTTCACTTCTATTATCATTAGGGGGTTTTCCATGTCCATTTACTGTGGGTCTTTTTCCTGTAGAATGAATTCATGATGTACAATTTTTGTTCTTCTGCAAATTTTCAGCCAATTGGTTGCCTCTGTGGTCTTTTCCAGTTACAAGTGGTCCAATTGATTTTTCACGATTTTGGATCGTATCAACTCTTGCATTTACAAATGTGAGAGCTGGTAAGAAGAAACTTCCATTATAAATTTGTAGTGGTAATTTCCCTTCTGGTAGTGACGTAATAATTATAACATTCTCCAACTTCATTACCACTGTGGTTATCTTAAGGGGTATAAACTTTCAATAATTTGACGGACATAGCTGCTGTTTGTTTAGTTTGATAGCACAGGAAGCAATTCTTTCAGAAATATGTTCTACTTTTAAGACTGAGTCAGTCTTTTGTCAATCAATAATCTAATTACTCTTCATTGTCCATCATTATATATGAATGTATGTGTATGCGATGGCTTAGTTGGTTAATTCGCAAGCTGTGGAATCTGGTCAAACCTCAGTGGCTTGATAATGGCTGCAGCTGTCTTTGGCCTCTTGAGATATCTCATTTGGTTAATGCAGCAGATGTGTAATCTGCTCAAACCTCAGAGTCACTTGTTCTAGTGCTCGGCAGGGTCAAATATCTGCCAGCCACCACTGTACCAGTGTGGCAGATTATGGTCCATACCCTCTGCATGCTGAGGTGGTCTTCAATAAATATACAGTACTGTGCAAAAGTTTTAGTCAAGTGTGAAAAATGCTGTAAAGTAAGAATGCTGTAAAAAATAGATGTTAGTAGATTTTAACAAAATGCAAAGTGAGGGAACAGAAGAAATATGTAATTCAAATCAATATTTGTTATGACCACCTTTTGCCTTCAAAACCGCATCAGTTCTTCTAGGTACACTTGCACACAGTTATTTAAGAAACTTGGCAGGTAGGTTGTTCCAAACATCTTGGGGAACTAACCACAGTTCTTCTGTGGATTTAGGCAGCCTCAGATGCTTCTCTCTCTTCATGTATCATGTAATCCCAGACAGATTCAAGGTATCTCTGTAATTCTCAGGATTGAGTAGACCATTAATTCTTACCAAATCTCCAACTCCATTTGCAGAAATGCAGCCCGAAACTTGCAAAAAACCTCCATCTTGCTTCACTGTTGCCTGCAGACACTCATTCTTGTACCGCTCTCCAGCCCTTCGGTGAACAAACTGCCTTCTGCTACAGCCATATATTTTAAATTTTGACTCCTCAGTCCAGAGCACCTGCTGCTTTTTTCCTGTACTCCAGTTCCTGTCTTTTCATGCATAGTTGAGTTGCTTGGCCTTGTTTCCACTTCGGAGGTATGGCTTTTTGGCCGCAAGTCTTCCATGAAGACCACTTCTGACCAGACTTCTCCAGACAGTAGATGGGTATATCATAGTCCCACTGTTTTCTACCAATTCTGAGCTGATGGCACTGTTGGACATCTTCTGATTGCGAAGGGAAGTAAGAATGTGTCTTTCATCTGCTGCACTAAGTTTCCTTGGCTGTTCACTGCGTCTATGGTCCTCAACATTGCCCTTTTGTTTGGCCTTCTTCAAAAGAGCTTAGACGTCACATCTGTAAATCTGCCTGACTTTAAATTTCTGCCTGGGAGAGACCTTGCTGATGCAGTTTAACTACCTTGGTTCTTGTTGCTGTACTTGGCCTTGCCATGGTGTATGACTTTTGATATTAAACTGTCTCCAGCAACCTCCCCTTGTTAGCCAAGTTTGGTTGTTCCTCACCCACATATTAAATTGATGATCATTAGCACCTGTTTGGTATAATTGTTTAATCATACACCTGACTATATGTTTACAAAATCCCTGACTTTGTGCAAGTGTACCTAGAAGAATTGATGTTTTGAAGACAACGATGGTCACACCAAATATTGATTTCATTTAGATTTTTCTTCTGTTCATTCACTTTGAATTTAATTGATAAAAGTATGCTGAGGCTCTGGCATAGTGGGCTTCTCCCTGCCAATGACACCCCCCCCCCCCCCCGCCATCTCGTGCTTGGCGAAGAACACTGCTCTTCCAACGGAGGCAGCGGGTCTCAAGCCTTCTTATGAAGGAATAAATAAATATTTATTCATTATATTTACTCATGTACAAATATTCATTTTTTTCCACTGGCTTGTTTTCTTTTTTTTTGGAAAAGAAGCTCATTTATATCCAATAATAGGAGTTGATTTATAAAGATCATAAGGTTTGGCTGACTGTAGCATTGGATTTGACATTATCCTCTGCGCAAGTGGCTAATTCCATATATAAAAATATATCCCTGCCTTTTGGAACATTGGAAGAAGCTACCCCTACGTTTGATCCTGATTGGAGGAGGTCGCTATACTGGGGTGCAAGCCAGTGAACGTGCTGATACCAGGAGGCAGGTTGTGTGCCTCTGAAAAATGTGAGTAATATTCTGATTATATCTTCCACTGTGTTTTTGGTGAAGGACCAGTTTCTGAATCTATATACTATGCTTAGAAAGATTCTTTGCGCCACTCTTTATTTTCTTTTGTAGCGGGTCTCAAGTACCAGGCTGATAAGCGGTCAGTGCCAACTTTTCGGCTACCCCAATGGCATTAAGGCCTATTTTTGCCTCTGCATGGGTCAATAGGGCCATAGCTGTTTGTGGTGAACAACTGTCAGATGTCATCCATGATGATGTATCTAAAGAGAACTTATTTGTTTTGGCAAATATTGTGGAAGCCAATGACATCAGAGTCCTTGTTTGATGTGACCGGATTTTCTGCTAAGTCCTCTGCTTTTTTGTTTCTGCATGCCACACTTTGTGGCTTAAGATTTTATCTGCAGACCAGTCTTCTAAGAAGTTGCTGTGTCCTTGCCTTTTCAGTTTAACACTCTGTTTAGGGATGTCCTGAAACAGATTGTTAGTGACTCTACTAGTGGTAAGAGCACCTTGTTGCCTCAACTTTACACCAAATGTATGTTTCTTGAGAGAAAAGCACATAGTTTCCGTAGTTGCCCTGCAAGGACCTTGAGATTCTCACAGGGCATTACCATTGGCTGGTGGCGGAAGGTTCTGACAGGGCATTGAAGGAACTGAGTCCTTAGGCCTAGCTCCATGTCCCTTTGGTCTTCTGCATGTCCTGTTTCTTCTCGCAGCTGCCCCAGGGAGCGTGTTCATTCTTCCCATTAGTGTGCTGTGAACGGCTCCTAGTGTTACAGCAAGCTGTGATTAGCATTATACTGAGGTTGCAACCTCAGTATAATGCTTACCGGATCTTGCTGTAGCGCTAGGAGCTGTTCACAGCACACCGAAGGGAAGCTTGAATGCTCTCTCTCGGGGAGGTGGGAGGAGAAATAGGACGAGCTGAAGATCTGTGCTGTGCACATAATGCGGAGGTGCACAGCACAGAAGAGGCATTATCTCTGCAAATAGATTTTAAAAAAAAACTTTCCTACAATAACTTTTACTAAAAAAGCAGATGATAACACCTTTTTATATGGTGATACATCCACTTTAAAGGTGCGGAATTCAAAAAATCAAGAAGTTTGAAAAGTGAATAAAAAAAACCCCAAAACACAAATGGAACATATGATAATTAATAAAAACTCACAAATCCAAGGGAAAATGAGTTACAAGTTCCAGAACCCAATAAAATGGCAAGGAAGGGGTTAATTACCACAAATCAGCTCAAAATCCTCCAAAGACCCAAGGAATCAGACAATTAATTACCCACCATTAGTGCAGGAGTTATGAAGAACTCCAAAGAAGCCAATCCGGAGGGGAACTGTGGGACAAGTGGATCAAATCACTCAAAGGGTAGCTCACCTGTTTTTTTGTTTGGACTTCTTTCTTCAGATTACCATTGGGGATAAGGAAGCCTCAGAGAGACTCCTTTGGAGAGAGAGAGACATGGGTTGCATCATGATTCTCTCCCACGGCTGCAAGGGTCCACAGACAGCACCTGATATCTGGGCAATCCTCCAGGGGAAGCCAGTAATGGTAATCCTAATGGGGGGATTTGGTTACCCCACATCTAACACAAAATAATAAAGATACTAAAAACTAAGCAGAACTTTTCTCAGCCATATAATCTGGACGGTGGAACAAGTTTGTCTGTCGGGAAGTGGCTAGGGAGCCTGATATGGAGGAAGGGGAGGCTCTACCCCTGCACTTCTATAGAATTGTTCCAGCCCACTGGGAGTAGCTGTGGGTTATATTGGATGACAGAGAAAGATAGATAGCTAGAGGTACATAGAGATGTATATATAATGTGGTTTTATATGGTTCATGTTGTGCCTCAAGCACAGAATGGGACAAAATGGTGAGGGGGGGTTAGGTTGTTTTTTTTGTTGTTTTTTTTTATATTGCTAATTTCTATTACAAGGCCTTTTTTGCATTGTTAAGTGAAATGTCTTGGTCGTGTTAGAGTATATCCACAAAATAGTGGTATCGAAAGTACCTTGCATAGATAATTCTTAGTGCATATGACGAAGTTTGTAATTTTCTCCATGGCAAGGTGGTCTGGACACATCATCAGACGCACTTTGCAGTTGCGTCAAACCTTATTGTATCTACCCCCAAGTCTTTAGGATGTCTTTGCTTCACAATGCACAGACCTGGTCTTGGCAAAATTGGAGAAGTTCTTGTCAGCATGCCAAGTAAAGTCTCTGGTCTACTTCCACTACATAGATATCCTAATTATATGGACTACCATCAAAGACTAACTTTCGTCATTTCGTGAAAATTGCACTTCCTTTCATCCCGCTATTAACATCAAACTCTGCCATTATCCCACACAAAAGAACTTTCTGGATACCGCAATTGGTATTGGTAACAACTCCATCTACTCAGAAATGACAGTTTCCATCCCAGACACACAAAAAAACCTATTGTTTACAGCCAGGTCTTTATGTGTAACTGCATATGCTCTTTGATTTCGAAGATGTTTATCAGCCTTGGACATAATGACAAGGTCACGAACACCCAAATTCAGAGAGCCTCCAGTGTACCTAGAAGAAGTCTCCTGTAATACAAACAACCAGAGGAAGAGAACAATGTCAGTAAGAGTCACCTACAACCCCTGCTTCAAGTACTGAGCAAAATTGCAAAAGACTTCCAAAACCTCCGCTCCACTACTATAAACATCCCCCCCCAACCTGAAACAACCAGTGGCTAAGAGATCCGTAAGAATGTAACAGGGAATGGTACTTCTCCCTATCTACAAAAGACATTGGGACCTATGCGCACACATATACCACAGATAAGATGGCCATACCAGATTCCCACCTAAACCACAACATCAAGGGCAAATTCTCCTGTGGCTCTTCTAATGTTGTCTACCTCATCGTGTGTGAAACGTCCCAAAACAGAACTATAATGTGGTAGACAGGGCAAACACTGAAGAAATGAACTCTCATAGGATCAGCGTGAACAACAAAATACGCACCCCAGTGGGTCAACATTTTTGCAAAGGATTAAGGAGCTCAAAGTGACTGTCCTACAGGAAATATCTGGGAGTATAAATTGATAAAGTTAAACATTCTGAACTGTGACCTGAACCAAGACAAGGAATTTGACACATTATCCCACACAATAAACATATTTTGGTGCCCTTTGGTGCTAGGGGCCTGTGCAACTCATTGTAAGTGATGCATTGCACACCCCTCTGACATTTGGAGGGTTAACCCATGCATTCTATAGACTTGGCCATCTCTATCTAAAGACTAATTCACTGACAAATCAACAGAGTAATCATTATCATTTAGTCAACTGCAAAGAGACTCTATTGGAGCCTAGGGAATGAATTATACAGATAAGAATATTCACTGAATTTAAATGTTAAACTGCATGATTGTTTAACCTGTCACATATTGTGTATTCAGCCTTTATTCTTATTATGCCATCCTGGAGCCAATAAAGGTATAATTTTTACTCTTCCAGTCTCCTATAACTGCTTTGACCAAGTGGTACTTGAGGAGGAGAAGCTGTCTGAGAAACTATTTATCACCAGGTGCTTTTCACTTATACCCCATCTCTTGCTGCGCTAAAGTAGTTATCTACACTTCCAGCAGATGACCCTCCTTTTTCCTGCCTTTCTAAGAAAACTGCATTGGCAGTTGCACACACAGTTGCTTTCAAGGATCAGGTGGATAAATGCTTGTGCATTCTTTTATATTTGGTCCATTTTTTTTAGTGCATGGCTCTTTTAAGAACACTTCCTGCTCCGCCTCCATCTTTGCTCCATTGACTTCTATGGGAAAACTTCTTTGGAACTTATCTCTACAACTGTTTATAATACAGTGGTCAGAGTTCTTCAGGTCTCCTCATGCCCTTTCATCTGGTTCACATCGTGTGTCTTGGGGTCCGTGGGGATCCACAGACTGAGTTGTAAGCATTACTAGGCCGCAGCAACAAAGAAGACTAAATTACCCGGAATGCCATTTCTCGAGCAGCTCTCCGATTGGCTGCCTGTTTTGTAGTCCCCATTTTACTTCTGTCTTGCTTATCCTATGCAGTGGCAGACTCTTATTGCCTTCCTTCTCCAAATTAACCCTTTGCTTGCCAGATAAGGACTTTCTGGGCTTTTCTTGGGTGAACTATAAATCTGGGGAACTGCTACCAATGATTTTTGCTAGGTGTAGACAATGTCAGGATGTTGGACATGGGGCTAGACCTAAGGCTTCAGGAGCTTCTCTGACCCCCCCCCCCCCACCACCCACCCCCTGCTTACTGTTCGTCATGTCAAATCGGGCTCTCTCCAGCACTTAACAGCTTGGGTCAAAAAGTTGTCCACTATGTTCCAATTTCCTCTGTCCCTCCAAGGGGTTCTGCAGTCTTGGAAACCCCCTACAACTGTTAAGTATGTGGCCCCTCAGAAGTATACCTATGCTGATAGAGTGCTCCTCTGAGAAGGAATTTTCTGAGGGAGAACGTGAGGAAGGTGAATATGAAGATAATTATTTGTCCTAATCCTATGGGGACTCTTACGAGGAAGACTCCCTTCCCTCAGCTTAGGGCCTTATCAGGGCTGTTCTGGAGACCCTTCAGGTCCCTGACACCCCTGATGTGAGGGATCATCCTCAACAAATATCTTCCAGAGGGGTAGGAAACATTCCACTGTGTTTCCCCTAATGCCACTCTTTATCAGATACTTCTAGATGAGTGAAAGACAACCTCTTATAAGGTGTCTCTTACTAAGGTGGTGGTTTTTTTTTTAAGCTTTCCCATTTTCAGAGTCCACTTTGGCACAGTGGGCCACTTCCCTTTCTCTTGGTCCCCCAGTCTCCAGGCTAGCCAAGTCCAGTGCTCTGTATTTGGTGGATGCAGCAGGACTCAAGGATGTTGCGTATAAGAAGCTTGATTCTATCCTCTGTGAATTTTGCAGCCACTGGGGCTGCTTTGAGGCCTATTTTTTTGCCCCTGCCTGAGTTAACTGTTTGGGGTGAACAGATGATGGACACTGTCCGTGAGGATGCTTCCAAAGAGGACTTGTTGATTTTTTGGCCAACATGAAGGAGGCTAAAACATTTTATTTTGGAAGCCTTGCTTGAGGGCGTCAGGCTGTCTTCTAAAGCCTCAGCCTTCTCTTGTACTGAGCGATGCACCTTATATGGCTTAAGATTTGGTCCGTGGACCAATCTTCCAAGAAGTCACTGGTTTCCTTACCCTTTCAGGGCAGGTCTCTGTTTGGACCTGAGCTAAAACAGATTATTAGGGATGCTACTTGGGGCAAGAGTACCTTGTTGCCTCAGATGCCCACCAAAAGGAGGTGCAAAGGCTGCAAACTTTGCAGGCGTCCAAACAGCGTGCCACCCCATCCCCCGCCTAGCCCAGACAGAGGGGGCACCCCAAGCAAACGGCTTCAAGGGTTAAGTCTGTCAAGAAAGCTTCCACGACTCACAGAATCCTGGTCCGCAGGGTCCCGTAAGTGGGCGCCTTTGCCCTTTTTTGGGATGCCCGTGAAAACGCTATCGCGGACCAGTGGGTTTTACATGTAATTTCATAAGGGAACAGAATAGGTTTCAAATCCCTTCCTCCCTTTTGTTTCCACCAGTCCAAGGTCCCTACTGTACCGGCCAAGTTGAAGGTTCTGTTTCCAGTATCTCCCCAAGATCACAGGGTTTTTATTACAACCTGTTTGTAGTTCCGAAGAATGACGGCAGCTGCCATCCTATCCTGGACCTCAACTGTCTCGAAATCTATGTAGAGACTGCTCTCTTCAAGATGGAGTCCTTGCACTTGGTCATCACAGCAGTGTGCCTGGGAGAGTACCTGCCATCTCTGGACCTTCACGATACATACACATCCCGATCCACCTGGACAGTCGGCATTATCTGCATTTTAAGTTAATCGCTCTGCCTTTTGGCCTGGACTCTGCTCCTCAGGTGTTTACCAAGGTCATTGGGGCCTTGTCGACCTTCATTCACACCCGGGGCATTCAAATGACTCCTCATCTGGACGATCTTTTGATCAAGGCTTCTTTGGAGGAGCTCTTAGCCCAACATGCCCAAGGATGTGCTTGACTCCTGGTCCACCATGGGTGGGTTCTGAACATGTCTGAGTCCTCTCCGGAGATGGTCCTCAGCATGAGGTTCGACACCCACTTGGGGAGGGTCTTTTTGCCGGAGGACAAGATCCTGCAGATCATGCAGGATGCATTTCAGGCTCTGGAGTGGCCCTTGGCCATGGTCAGGCAATACGTGAGTGTTCTGGGCCAACTAGTGTCTACCCTAGAAGCGGTGCCCTACTCTCAGGTGCACATGAGGGAACTCCAGAGACTTTTCATCCAGACGTGATATGAGAATCTGGATCTCCTGGATAATCGGCTCTCTCCAGAAGCCAGAAGGGAACTGCACCACCTGAACCTGGGAAAGCCATTTGTGATCCCAAAATGGACTACGGTCATGATGGATGCTAATTGAGAGGGTGGGGGTGACGTTGCTGGGTCACCTGAGGATACAGGGCAGGTGGTCTGCAGATGAGTGTCTTCATTCCATTAATGTTCTGGAGTTCAGGGTGATCAGTCTCTCTATGGTGTACTGGACTCTCAGCTGAAGGACCATCCAGTACGTGTCCAGTCTAACAATGCCACGGCCATCAACCATCATGGGGGCACTCAAAGTGCCACCGCCTTTTACGAGGTGAGGTACATTCTGGGCTAGGCAGAATCCCATGATCCAGCCATCTCCCCTGTTCACATTCCAGGGGTAGAAAACATTCTGGCAGATTTTCCAGGATGTAGATTTGGGGGAGAGTGGGAACTCCATCTGGAAGTAGTCAACCTGATTATGCAACGGGGTCTGCCACTGATCGACCTGATGGCCACTTAGAACAACAGGGAAGGTTCCAGTCTTTTGCTCTGGTTGGAAGGATCTTCTGGCCTTTGTCATAGACGCAATGTCAATTCAGTGGCACTTCCACCTCATTTATGTCTTTCCTCCGATTCCTATCCTTCCCAGGGTGCAACAGCAGATCAGGGTGGGCGGTGCTACCGGGATTCAGGTTGCTCCTTATTGGACCAAGAGGGCATGGTTTGCAGATCTGGTGAGCCTTTCCATTCGGGATCCATTTCCACTGCCACCCAGACCAGCCCTCCTCCTTCAGAGCTACCTTTGAAAAGAGGATGTAGAAAAGCTGGCTTAGACTGCATGGCTGTAAACTGGAGCACTGAGGGTGCGGATCCTGCAGTCCTCTCAGGTATGCCTTATCACAAAGCCCTGACAACCCAAGTAATCAGTCACAAAGGCTAGGTCTGACAAACCCCCTTCTCCATGACTTGTGGAATCATGGTCCTCTGTTGCCTGCACTGGACTGTTTCCACCTTTTTTGAGATGCCTGGGCATCCTCTGTGACAGACCAGTGGGTTTTGAAGGTGGTATCAGAAGGGTACCGCATAGATTTCAAATCCCTTCCTCCATATATGTGATTGTCAGCAAAGTGCCCGGACAAAGCAAGACAGTTCCACGAGGCCATGAATTCTCTACTGGAAAAATGTGCTGGTACCAGTCCCAGAGTGCTCTTCAGGTTTCTATTATAACCTGTTTGTTCCCAAGAAGGACCAGGGCTGCTGCCCTTTTCTAGACCTGAAGTGTCTCAACCAGTATGTGGTCGCTACATGCTTCAAGATGAAATCTTTGCATTTTGTCATCACAGCAATGTGCACATAGTAGTATCTGGGTTACCTGGACAGTCAGGATGTTTATATCTACACGTCCCAATCCGCCCGGACAGTCATTGCTACCTACGTTTTTTGCTTTCGGCTCATTGCCAATTCATGGCGCGGCCACTTGGTCTGGGTTGGCCCCATGGATCTTTACAAAGGTCATTGCGGTCCTATACATGTTCAGTCATGCCCAGGGCATTTCTTTGACTCCATATTTGGACCACTTCCTCATCAAGGCTCCTACAGTGGAGCTGTTGGCTCACCGTATTCTGGTGCATCATGGCTGAAGAATTCTCCAGTTCCATCCCAGGTTCTGGTGTTTCTGAGCTTGAGATCTGACTCCCTTCAAGGGAAGTTTTTTCTACTGAAGGAGATTATTCTAGCTTTGTTCCAGGACATGTCTCAGGCACTTTTTTATCCACGATCAAGGACTTCATGAGGGTGTTTTGTATCTGCTATGGAGTTGGTTCCTTACGGTTAGTTCCACATGAGGGAACTTCAGAAGGACATCCTCTGGGCCTGATCTAGAAATCCGGAGCACCTCTTTCAGCAGATGACCCTGCCTCTGGAGGCCGGAGACCAGGGAGGACCTCCGGTGGCTCCATCGGCCGAACCTGGAGAGAGGGAGAAACTTTGGATCCGGCATGGGCTTTGGTCACCATGGATGCAAGACTGAGGGGCTGCAAAGAGGTCCTGGGACACCTGGGTGTTCATTGCAGGTGGACAAAGGACTAGTTTATGGAGGGAACAACAGGGAAAAGGCGAAGACACCCCTAGTGCAGCTATCAAAGGACTTTGAAACCACCTCTGTAAATTATCCTGTGGCTGTAAAGCCACTTATGTAGCACCCGGAAGAAAATGCTTGCTGGGATTTAAATTTTCCCCAGTTACAGTACACAGATGGAAATAACTCAGACAGCTTCCTTGAAATCTCACTCCCCATAGTGGACAACTATATAGAAAGAACAAAAAACAAGGGGGCCCAATAGTGTAATATACCAATTATATATTGAATTAATATTAATATAGTACACAATGTAATCTCATAAAAGATGGTCAGGCAATAGTAAACCTGGCAAACACAGAGGCAGAGGTCGACACCCGCCTCTGCTTAGGATTTGGCTGGAGATCTCAGCAGGTGCTTAGAATCCAGTCTTTCAAAATCCACGTCAGCTAGGTGATTATAACTAAAAAAAAAAACATATATACTTCAGTTTATTAAAATTTAAAGACTCCAGAAAGTAAACAAGTCAATACAAATTAATTAACGGTTTAATAAATAGATAATCTTAAAATAAAAACAAATGTGTTTTGCTGTGTTAAACCACCACTGTATCAAAGGGACAACCCCCACGGTGATGGTGCACATCAGTCCCCAAGGGGAGCTCGCAGCGAGGTAGCCTGGAGCAAGGGCAGGATCTACTCAGCTGGTTGGCCATCTTAGCCATTCAAACATGGAAGCTGGTCTGTTCTGAGGCATACCATAGGGTCTAGTTTATTTTTCACAAAACAAATGTCTTCACAGGTCTTTGACCTTCCCTTGGTGCTGTCTGTTCTGCACTATGGAGTAAACAAGGGCCTCAGCTTGAGTTCCCTTAAGGTTCAGATTTCAGTGCACTCAGTTCTTTTTCAGAGAAGGATTGCTGTTGCCCAGATGTCAAGGTTTTCCTTCAAGTGGTAGCTCATGCCTTCCCCTCAGTGGGATCTTGTTCTAGCCCTGGGTGTTTTGCCGAGGCCTCCTTTGCCGAGTTACAAGCTGTCTTGTAAACCTCCCTTCCTGATGTTTCATCATTATAAGTCAGTACTTCAAACCACTCAGATCTTTCTCTCGCCTTAGCAGATGCCCGGTCAGGAAAAAAGGAAGGCACGACAATCTCCTGATTGATGTGGAACTGTGAAACCACATTGGGAAGAAGTTTCACATCAATCAGGAGATTATCCTGCCCTCCTTTTTTCCTAACTGGGTATCTGCTAAGGAGAGAGAAAGATCTATCTTTTGAATGTGGTGTGCTGCCTTAAGTTTTATGTCCGCCTTACTAAGCCTTTTTGGAAGTCTGACTCCATCATCCCTGATAGTCACAGAGCTGGTTAGGCCACTTCCAAAGTAACCATTGCCTCTTGTATTAAGGCTACCATACACCAATCATATGAGATCAGGAAGAAACCAGTTCCCTTCAAGATCACAGTGCATTCCACCAGGCCGCGGCTGAGCAGCTGTGCATGGCTGTGATTCTGTCCTCCTTGCATATTTTCACCAAACACTATCACTGTCAATGTCTTGGTCTCGGCTGAGGCTAGCTTTGGCCGAAAGACAGTTTTTTCTGTTTAAGAATCTGTCTCTTTCTTTCTTTCTGTCGTTTATTGTTCACAAGTTTCTGACCCCCTTTGGCTTTTGTTTGGCATGCTGTGCTAGTTCAGTGTCAGTTGAGACTTGTTTTTTTGGGTTATTCAGATCCTGAATATTCCCATGGAACTCTGGTATCATGGGGGCTTATGAAAGGTACGTATGTATGTATCTTTATATAGCATCATACATGTACACAGAGCTTAACAAAATTTGAAATAATATAATACAAAACTACAGAACTGGGTTAAGAGCATTAAGCTTAAGTGCCATCATTGCATTACTTATGGGGAACGTGCAACAAGGGAATCATAGACTGGGAAAGGGACCCTGCCCCAAGGAGCTTTCAATCTAATTAGAATTCATGATGACAGACAGAGACAATAGGGGGAGAATTATAAGAGCAGGTACAAGGTGTGGTGAAAGAAGTGCAGAAGGATTCTATTGTGACTATCTGTGTGCAGGAGTGCTATTGAGGTATTTTCTCCTTTCCCTCCCAGATATCCTAGCTTTGATATATCCCCACTGTAACGGTGTTCGATATTGGGGGGGGGGGGTGTAAGTGAAAATAGGATTTTAGTGTTCTTGCCTGTTAAATCCTCCACTCTTTAGTCCATATGGAACACAGGTCTACCACCCAAAGGAAAAAAAAACTTGTGTTGCTTTTCTGTACAGAGGAGTCCTTTCAGGGTCCTAGTATTGGGGTCTTCTCCTCTTTTCAGTTTGTTTATTTTTTGTGTGGTTTTTGTCACATTAATTCGGGGAGTAGGTGGAGGATTTCGCTGGATGAGGGAGTCTCCACCCTAAAGACACCTGTCTTTTGTGAATCACCCTGCCCTCCAGGAGGAAGACTCAAACCCCATGGTTCATGTGTTCCATATGGACTAAATAGAAAAGGGTTTAACAGAACACTAAAATCCTATTGTCTACACATGTCTTTGTTCTTTCTATGGTGTTGCCAATCCTTCTGGATGGAATCAGCAAGGGTCTCGGTTTGCGTTCCCTCATGGTCCAGATCTCCGCTCTCTTCAGGAGATGGCTTATGTGTTTCCCTTTTTTCAGGCTCTCACACCTATATTGGACCTCAGTTTTGTCTTAGGTGTTCTTCAGAGGCCTCCTTTTGAGCCTTTGGTTTGTCTAGGGTTAGATATTCATACTGTACTCCATGCTAGCCTGGGGATTTCTAAGGCCTAAAATAATCTTATATATACTCTGGAGGCCCTCATTTCTGCTTTTCCAGAGCCCTGATTAAAATAATATTCTGGATAGGTGTCTCAGAAGTTACATTATTTTTGTCAATTACTGGGCCTGAGATATCAGCCTTTCTGTATAGTAGTGGCTGCTAATCTCAGTACTTTAATAGTTTTATCACTTTGCAATCATTTAACCAAAATATATCTACCGTATTTATGACAGTGGGAAATGCATTAAAAATGCAAGATTAGGATTAGATTGTGGGAATCTAACTTAATCCTTTTGAGTATGCGTAAAGTATCCAACACATTGCAGCAAAATGCATTGGATACCTCTCTGGCACTCAGTGGGTTAGAATAAATTGTACTGTATGCTAGCTGTAAGTACATAGTATTTTTAAAATTATATAACACATTTTTGTCTGGTGTTGGTTTTCATTTAATAGTAAACATTTCTGAAATAATTGGTCATAAATTGTGCTCCCCCTTTAACCTTAACGGATACAAATTAGTTGGATTGACACGTAGAACGTCATTGATCAGTGTTTTTTGTTTTCCTGTTGGTTGACTGTTTTCTAGTTTGTGGTGCTTCGTAATTCAGTAATCCGGTATAAGGGAATACCGTTGTAGCTCAAAATTTTTAACAAAATTCAACTCTCAACTGAGTATTTTTTTTCATGTATAAACATACATCAGCTCAAATTAATCAAAACCAAAACAAAATTGAAGTATGACAAAGGATTTTCTAGAAAACATTCACAAAAAAGATCTTCCTACCATGATTCCTTGATTTTCAGGAATCCCCAGGATCAGTTTTTTTTTTTAAATAGATATATCTGTGTAAAAAACAATAGTGACTACATAACGCCTGGGATTTTGCAGTTACAGACCATGCCTGCATACATGTAATTAATGCATTTTTAATTTTTATGTATATAATATAAATCTTAGTCATGTGGGGAAGAAATACTTCCAGGAACTGAAACATAAACTTAGTGTTCAAAGCACATACACTTTTTTGTTTTGTTTTTGTTCCCAGTATGTGTGACCTCATAAGGTACAGTTTTATACACTTCAGTACTGAAGCAGATCAGGAGAATTCTGACTTTCTTTTACAGCAAGTACTTACTCTTTCCCACTAGTAGAAAATATAAATAATATACAAGTAGAGTAACTTAGAATTGTGATTTGTTAAATATTTAAACGCATCTTAAATGGATAAATAAAAAGCAATCCTAAGGAAAGTTACTGCAGCTTTGTGTTTTCAATCAACTTTGTGGTGTAGACACCAGATGGTGCTTTTGGTAGCTATACACAACTGTGTTTAGAAGCAGCAGTAGAAAAAAAAAGGGACATATGTATATGTCCCATCAGTCACAGGTATTACTTCTATAAATCTACCCTAGCTATTTGATACTTATTTTACCTTTTGTTTGAGCAAGATTAAACAATTTTTCTATAATACTTAGACACCTGTGTTTGGATATTTTTGCCTGTGTATGTACGTCATTATTTATTTTACTAATAAGTTTTTTCTCACTTGAACCATCTAATACCTGTAATTAATCTAAGTGAGGAATCCTTTCTTTATTTTACTGTGTACAGATCATAGGCTTTACTGACACTTTTGATTTTTTTTTGTTTTTATTTTTCCCTTTCTGTGTTTCAGTAAAGAGAGCAGAATGAATGGACAATATCAGCAGCCTTCAGATAGTCTAAGTAATGACAATAAGTAAGTATAACACTGTCTCACTGCTCTTGTATTTTGTTTTGCTTTTTCAAAGTATCAAAATGTTTGAAATTGATCTAATGCTACATTGCTGATATACAAGATTGAAGTATTTTTTTTCTCCTTTAACAGAACTATGTCAGAGTTTATCTGATGTTTCTTGGCACATGTCTCTTTATAACTTGTAATGCTTTTTATTGTGCCCTTTTTCATTTAGTAATTTGTTACATTTTGTTTTCAGAATAGCATTCTGCCATCTCAGAGGTGATCAACTGGAGACCACCTCAATTTGGTCACCTCTGACATGGCAAATGATAAGTTTGAGATATGGACTGCTTGTTTTGTAATTCCTAAACAACAGGCTTGTAAAAACACTGGAAAGCTAACTATTCCTAACAGAAATATATTTTTGCTTGTTTCAGGTATTCTTTGTTTGCAGTAGTTAATCACCAGGGAACCTTGGAGAGTGGGCATTACACAAGCTTCATCAGGCAACACAAGGATCAATGGTTCAAATGTGATGATGCTATTATTACAAAGGCTAGCATTAAAGATGTATTAGACAGTGAAGGGTAAGTTTGGTCAGTGAACTGTTTGGAACGTTTAGATGTTTTAAAGGTCATTTGTATCTCTTATTTTGAACATACACCTTCAGGCAATTCTACAATAGATACATCTAGAATTCTACTACATTCTGAAGTGCTCTTCACAGAAATAAAGTTTGTTTACATTCTACATTCTAAGAGAGGACCCCTGAGAGTGCATCTGTGCATGATCACTGTAGCACTAAAAGTAAGAGCGAGGCTACTGGAATGATCATGTTGCTCTCTACGATAAATCACAGGATTGCTACATCCTACCATTTAGCCTCCACCTCCCCAATATTAGTGTATTAAAATAAGTTGGATTAGTTCTGATTTTATTGCACAGTGACACCTTGTTACTGTTCATGAGAGCCCAGAACTAACTTCTGTCTGTTATTTCTGGCCTCTTATGAACAGTGATAAGTTGTCACTGTTTAGTGGAATCAAGAATGAATATGTGGCAGGGAGTGGAAAGCCTGGGAACGAAGGTAAGTGGAGAGTTGATTGCGTACACCTCCGGCATTGAAAGGCTTCATAAGTGCTTGTGTCTGAGTATGTGTGTATATATGAACCCTTTCAATGCCAGCGTCTTGGGCAATTTCTTAGACCCTGCTGGAATGACACATTTTTAGTATTTTTGTTATGCACGGTTTAGGGACAATTACCGTAGGTAACTATATAGTTATAGATGGGAAACTGTAAATAGATTATTTCAAAGCAAATTCGGCTTTATCATTGTAACTCACTTGAAGTACGTTTTCCATTTTGCTACACGCTATGATGTCATAAAAAAAAGGTTTGCTAATATCAAACCCTAACAAATATTTGTTGGTTGTAAAAGGTTCAAATCTTTTTAAAAGCCTTGACTCCCCTGAGTTAAAAAAATACTAAAATGCATAGTTTTACCTACATGCATGGCCTGTACAGACCCAAAATGAAAGTATGAACTAAAAATGTAAATTCCTTCGGTTACACAGTAGAACTGCCCTAAAAGCGCTCAATACCTATATAAAAGCACATATCATCAAATCTTGGGTATAATACGCAGGTGTAAATTATACTAGTGTGAATGGGGGAAAAAAAAAAAAAAAAAAACACGCTCACACACACTCACTCACTTTTACACTTACACTTTCCCTTGCACACACAGGAACACATTTTACTCCTGCCTGCTGAGTTCGGTTTTAAGTGACCTGGTGATCATGACTGTAGCATGGGCTCTGATCTCTTAGGCTTCTTTTTTATTTTCACTTCTTAGTACATGGAACTGTTTAAGACCCCATTAGGAAGGCTTATATTCTTTGCTTTCAATTTCATGGCTTGTCCAGTGCACAGGTTCTTTTTTTTTCCAGGACCACAAAGCCTTCAAGGCAGGTTTTTAAATCATCTTTTACCTCACTATAGCTTCTGAAGCTTTTTCTTATTTATTTAATTTGGAGATTGAAGAATGAATGGTTAAGAAAAATGGTCCTGTTATCTGGCATTCACTTCCTTATGTGGCTTGTTTCCTGACTTACATTCTATGCTATATATGCTGTTAGTTTGTGTATGTTCTGAAAAGGATGAAAGAAGTCTTATTCTGCAAGAGCCTTCCTCCTTATTTGGACACATTGCTCAGTGGACTGTCCCCTTAATGCAGTGGGCTTCTCTATTTATTATCTTGCATCTGTACTTCATTTTAGCTTTTTTTTTTTTTTTTTTTTTTTAAGCTTATTCCTTACAATTGCCAAATTTGTACTTCTGTCCCTTTAAGACAGAGCTCCTGAGTCGTGGCTGTTTTGTATTTTATACATAGTGCTTCCATGTGACATATCTTGCCTAGTAGGCTGCGGGTGGGCTAGTGCTTCCTTTGAAGTACACTATTTTCCAACCCGCTGTGGGGTCAAACCGCCACCCCCTGTTTCTGGGAGATGCCATTATTAAATGGCTTGAAAGCCACAGCACCATTTTTACAGATCGCAGAAACCCATTCTTCCCAGGTTTTCTACAGGGGAGGTCTTTGGCTAAACCTCTTCCTTTTTGGATTTAGTACAATGAGCAGAGGCTGGAAACTCCCTTCTCTTTGCCACAGTAACCTTTTTCTGTCAGTTAAGTACATTTGCATACTTTTTATCTTGTGTCTCTGCTGTTTTTACTGTCATTTACACTCCTCTGTGGGGGACTTCTGACTGTCCAAACTTAAGGGATGCGTTAGCAAGTCCTCCTAAGCCCTTTAACCCATTGCCTCTAATGCCAGACTGAACTTCCTAGGGATTTTTTTGGTATCTTATGTGCTTCTTGCACTGTGGCACCTACACCATCTTTGTGGCCCAAATATGCTCACCAGGAACCTGTATGTGTTAAGGCTTTTATCTCTACAGTTGCCTGTATCCCCTCATCCATTTGAGAGGCCCTGAGCTCTTGATGTGTTGGACACCCTGGTCACCCCAGCAGGTGCTTGATCCCTGTCTTGGGCAAGGGGGGTATGCAGATTATTGGGGATTCCTCTGCGGCTAAAGGAGAGGCTTACAACTTACTGCTTATTTTTTCCCCTTGGATTGTTAAGAGGATCACTTTAGCCCCTCTTTGGAGGGACTTCTCCCAGTGTCCCTAGAGACGCTTCATGTCTCAGTGGCCTTGGATCCAGTTTCTCTTCCCCTGACACTTTTTAAGAGATGCCAAAGGGAGGTCTCCATTTTTACTCCTCAGCATTATTTGTTCCAGGTTCTCCTGGAGGAATGAAAGACTCCTAACAGGAGATTATTCCTTAATAGTCTTATTTCTAATATGTAGCACTTTTCAGTTGAGGCATTGGCACAGAGGGCTACTCCTCCTGTGGTTGAGCCTACAATTTCTCTCCTTGCCAAGAACACTGCAATGCTACAGGTGGATAACATGGCCATTGAGGATCAGGCATACAAGCACCCGGACTTCTTTTTGAAGACTAACTTTGCAGCCTCTGGTGTTTCCTTATGTCCTATTTTTGCCACTGCCGGTGTAACTAGGGCCTTGGATATTTGGCTGAACTTTTAGATGTCAGCCAAAGGGATGCTAGTAATGTAGACCTGTCCTTATTTCTTGCCAAGGTTCTTGAAGTTAATGCTTACCTTCCTGAAGTGGCCTTTGTTGCATCTCTGTTCTCTTTCACAGCCTTGGCCTTGTCAGTGGCAGCTTGGTTGATCAGTCGTACCAGCAAATCTGTTCTCTCTTCCTTTTCGTTGGCAAACAATTGTTTGGCCCTAAATTGGCAAAGGGTATCATTCATGCCACTAGGAGCAAGAGTATCTTGTTTCAGGTTACACCTAAGCATGTCCTTTTTTGGAAGGTGCAGTTCACAATGGAGTCTTTGCTCTCCGCCATTGTGGTTGTGTCCATGTCATTTCATCATCTGTGGCTCACATTAATGCGTGGGAGTTCTGAATTCCCTACCTAGATGACTTTTTACACAAGTCTACCTCAGAAGTAATCTTGTACCCTCAGATTCAGGAGTGCATCTCCATTCTGGAAATCTTCTCTCTTTCTGTCCCAGGTCCTTTATTTTCTTTACATGATTCAGTACTCTCCAAGGGCGGGTATTTCTTCCAGAAAACCAGATTCAGTCTGTCACTTCAGGTATCTACAGTGATATTCTAGCCATGGACAACGGTGCAGTTCCATTTGCTCAGTTCCATACATGGAAATCTCAAGTGGACATTCTCGGGAATTGGTCCAGGCATTATTCTCATATCATGTCTCTGTCCTTTTGGACAAAGAAGGACCTATGTGGTGGCTTTGGCAGTCCCAGCTGACTCTGGGGCATCAGTTTGCCATTCTGATTTGTTTCATAGTCATCACGGATGCTACTCTGTGCCCTCAGAGCGCCCAGGCCATTGGATTCGGGAAGATAGCAGATTCAGTCCAACAATGTGAAGACAGTGGCTTACATCAACCACTAGGGAGGGACCAGAAGCTTGACTGCTTGGTCCGAGGTTCAGTGGATTCTCTTGTGGGCTAAGGCCCATGTGCCAGCCCTCTCTGCGATCCACATTCAAGGGGTAAACCCCCCCCCCAAAAAAAAAAAAACGTGGCAGGCTTTACACACACACACACACACACACACACACAGACACACACACACAGACACACACACACACAGACACACACACACACAGACACACACACACACAGACACACACACACACACAGACACACACACACACAGACACACACACACACACACACACACACACACACACACACACACACACAGACACACACACACACACAGACACACACACACAGACACACACACACAGACACACACACACAGACACACACACACAGACACACACACACAGACACACACACACAGACACACACACACAGACACACACACACAGACACACACACACAGACACACACACACAGACACACACATACACACACACATACACACACACATACACACACACATACACACACACATACACACACACACACATACACACACACACACACACACACACGGTTTTTCAATTATGCACCAGATACCATGATCCTTTGGCTCTCACAGATGCAATTAACCTTTCATCTTCATTTCCTCTGATTCTGAGGTTGCTTAGGAAAGTAAAATTGGACTAGGTATGTCATCCTGATTGCACAATTCTGGCATCCTCGGGCCTGTTTTTAAGATTATCTTAATCTGTCCGTGGTGGAGCCTTTTTTGTCTTCCCTTGCATCTGGGCCTTCTGTCTCAGGGCCCATTATGATACCTTCAGGTGGAGAAGCTAGCTTTGATGGCCAACACCTGAAGAAAATCGTTTCTTAGACTGTTATTTCTACTATGCTGTTGTTTCTTCTATAGCCTATCAATGGTTTTGGTCCCTCTCTTAAAAGAGAGGTTTGCTGCCAGGGGTTCCTGAGCGCAACCTTTTCGACATCCAGTAGTTTGGGGCTTTCTCCAGGACAGTGTTCAGAAAGGGTTTAGTCTTAGTTTCCATCAAATGTTGGTTCTTTTCCAGGGGCATATATTGCCTTGCGTCCAAGGGGTGGCTCATTCCTACCTTGTCTTTTGAGATTACATTCCTCTATGGGATTTGAACCTGGTATTGAGGGTGTTGCCTAGGCTTCCTTATAAACCCCTGTCTTCTGTTTCTCTGCATTTCTTTCCACTGAAGACTGTTTTCTTCTAGCTGCTATGTCTGTTAGGTGAGTAGCAAAACTTCGGGCTTTGTCGTATAAGCCTTCATTCTAGTTTTTTTTTTTTTTGTTTTTTTTTTGTTTTTTTTTAATCAAGATAGGTTGGTTTTGAGAACTCCTATGGGTTTTCTGTCAAAGGATTGTTTCAGATTTTCACATCAACCAGGAAATTGTTCTTCCTAATTTATATTTTGCTCCTTCAAATAGAAGCAGGAATGTCAGCTTATTGGATGTTGTCAGATGCTTGATGTAATTATGTTTTTCACAGAGCTTTTTCAGAAATCTTCTTTACTTTTTGTCATTACTGAGAAACCACATGTGGGCTATGCCATTTCTAAAGTTACTGTAGGTTTACCAGACATATAGCCTTAGGAATAAACGTGTACTCTTTAAGTTTATGGCGCATTCCACCAGGTCACTGCATGCCTTTGTCAAACATTACTGTGTGAATGTGCTGGCTTTGGCAGTAATGTCTTGCAGATTGTGATGCTGGTATAGATGTTTTTTGGATTTATATGAACAGAACCCAGTTGGTTTCCTCTTATTTGGTTTTCAGGTTTGGTGTCAGTTGACACCTGATATTCATGTTCCAGTTTAGTCCTGCGGATACTGGTCTATGATAGAGGTTTTTTTTTTTCTCTTATTTTCTCTCCCTGGAATCTTGGTGGACAGCTATAATATATGATTAGTGCATTTCACACAGAAAATAATAGAAAAGAGCATTTTTGTGTGCTTAATGATACATCCTTTTCTCTGTTGTCCAATACAGGTTACTGGTAACTCTAGGAGGCGATCTTCCCCTTAGTAGGCAGGAACAATTCTCAAAGTGTATGCCAATCAGCTCCAGAAAGATTTGTTCCTCGGTGAAGACAACACCAGGCTGAGAACAGTTCTGCTATAGTTTTAGAATCTTTTTTTATTTTTCTGTTAGATATGGAATACCACCATTAGGCGGATTACCATAACTGACAATGCCCTTAGATGTGGCTAGCTCAGTATCCAGGTGCTTTTTGTGGACCTTAAGCCCTGAGGGGGAAAATCTTGATTCCAAGTGCTTCCCCAGGAGTTACCCACTGATGTACTTCTTGCCCATGGTAATCTGAAGACAGAAGATCTGCAGGAAAGGTGAGCTACACTTTGAGTGTTGCAGGTCCACTTGTCCCACAGTGCCCCTCCGCACAGGGGTGTATTTCTGGAGTTCCTATTGCACACTCCTGCACTCATTTGGTATATCTGTATGTCTGTTTGGGTGTTTAGAGCAGGTTTATGTGGTAACTTAACCCTTTAACTGCTGATTTTGCACTTGGGGGTTTTATGGCACTTTTCCTACTGGATTAGTGTTTTCTGGGTATCCTCACATGTTCTATTGATGATTTACACCTTTTTATGTTTTACTTTAATATTTGTGACAATTGAGTACTGCACCTTTAAGCCGCACTTTACCGCATAGAAGCCATTGCTCCATTCGCTTCTATGGAACTATACATTTTGTGACGTATCTCTGCAACCATTTAACCTAGTGACTTCAGAGATGGCTCATTTTACTTGTCTGCCCTTGCTCTATCATCCGGTTCATGTTTCTAGGGTGTTGGGGGGCTCAGGGGGGCTTTGGGCACTGTTTAGGGTACTTTTTGGGAAAACTACATTTCACTGTCGTCCAGTACAGGTTACTGGTAACTCTGGGAGGTGATCCGCCCCTTTAAGTAGGCAGGAACATTTCTCCAAATGTATGCAGGGGGCGGAGCCTCCCCTCCCTCCTCAGCTGCTTCCCAGTCGGCTAACACCAGAATGATTTGTTCCTGGGTGTGTATACACCAGGTGGAGAACATCTTTCTTCAGTTTTAGTCTTTTTATTGTTTTTTGTCAAATATGGAATACCACCATTAGGCGGGTTACCATGACTGACAAATGCCCTCTCCAAAGTGGCTAGCTCAGTGTCCAGGGATTTTTGGTGGACCTTATGCCCTGATGGGGGAACAACTTGGTTTCAAGTACTTCCCTGTGGGATTATCCTGTGAGGTAATCATTTCTTTGCATGGTGACCTGAAGACAGAAGACCTGCAGAAAGGTGAGCCACCCTTTGAGTGCTGAAGGTCCACTTGTCCCACAGTGTCCCTTCATTGGTCTTGTATTTGGGAGTTCTCATTGCGCACTCCGGCACTCATTGGGTGTTTATGTATATATTTAATTGTATGTATGTGTATGTCTGTGAGTTTTTGGAGCAGTCTGTGGCATTTTAACCCTTTGTCTGCTGGTTTGACTTATTTATTGAGGGTTCTGTTACACTTTCTTTATGGGATAGTGTTTTCTCATCGTGTACATGTGTTTCATAGGTATTTTTAACCTTTTTATTATTGGGGGTAATATTTTTAAATTTTACGTTCTGCGCCTTTAAGGCGCACTTTTACCGCATAGCCGCCATTGCTCCTTTACTCTCTATGGGCTTACACTGTGTGGGACATATCTCTGGAACCACTTCACATAGCGACTTCAGAGTGGGCTCATTTTGTTTGTCTTCCCTTGCTCTTTCATCCGGTTTCATGTTCAAGTGTGTTGGGGGACTTGGGGGCCTTCGGGCACTGCTTTGGGGTATTTTTTGAGAAAAACTACGTTTCCCATGAACGCTCGTTTCGCGCCTCTTTTCTGATTGGCTCCCGTCGCGGCAGCCATTTTGTGAGTTCTTCTCATCGAGTATACTACGCAGGGACCGGACTTTCTCCCTCTCCTCTGTTGATTAACCCTTCGCTTGCCAGATACGTTTAGTTTTTAACGTTTCTGGGGTGAATCTTTAATCTTTCACGCTTAAGTTGGGTGATTTCTGATAGTGGGGTATATTTGACACTGTGAGTATGTCTACACCGCTGGAGCTTGGGACTAGACCTAAGACTAAGGAGGCTGGGGTATCAGTATCCCCCATTGCGTATTGCTCCTCCTGTCATTCAGGGCTGCCTAGGGAATTCTCTGGTCATTTATGCCCAGCATGCTCAGAAGGTCCTGACAGCAACCCAGGGCCTTCCAGCCATGCTATAGAGCCAGCTTGGGTTAAAGAGTTTAAGGCTGCAACTAGGGACCTCAGGTCCACTCTTCAACTCTTTCCCTCTCAGGTACAGGTGCACTGCAGTTATGGCAGGCTCCCTCTACTATCAGGACCTCCCTGCCTAAACCACAGGGGGCACCTGATGTGTCTGATTCGTCTGAGGAAGAATTGTTGCAAGATTCTGATGTTGAGGATGGTAGTTATTGAGTCTTCCAGATCTGTTGGAGACCCCTTTCAATGTGACCCTGAACTCTCTGCTGAGGGCTTAATTAGAGCCGTTCTGACCACCCTCAACCTCCCCTTGAGTCAAGAGGTTCCCTCTGACCCAACTGATGTCTTTCAGAAACCGGCTAAAGCTGTTACTTGTTTTCCTCCTAACCCTACTCTTGAATGTTTGGTTTCTGATGCTTGGAAAAATCCTGACAAGTCCTCTTCAGTCTCAAAAAAGTTTGCTAAACTTTATCCCTTTTCTGAGGCTGAACTGGCTAAATGGGTTCATCCTCCTAAGGTGGATGCTCCTGTTTCTAGACTGTCTAAATCGACTGCTTTACCTGTATCTGATGCCTCTGCTTTACAGGATTGGACGGACAAAAAGTTGGAGGTTTGCCTCAAATCTATTTTTGCCTCTATTGGCACTGCTATGCGACCGGCCTTTTTTGTGGCGTGGGTTAACCGGGCCTTTGAGGTCTGGACTGAGCAACTTACCACGGCAGTCCGTCAGGACGCGCCAGTTTCAGAACAGTTGCACTTGCTTGCCAATATTTCTGAGGCCCAGAATTATGTTTCTGATGCTGCCTTTGATGCTGTCCGTATGAGTGCTATGGCTTCTACCTCTTCTGTGGTAGCCAGGCGTGCGCTTTGGCTTAAGATTTGGTCTGCTGACATTGCATCTAAGAAGGTTTTGCTATCCTTGCCTTTCCAGGGTACTTCCTTGTTTGGTTCTGAGCTCAAGAAACTAATTAGCGAGGCTACTGGGGGTAAGAGTAACCTTTTGCCTTTGGTCTTCAAGAAAAAGTTGCCGGCTAAGCGTTACCGGTCCTTTCGTTCATTTCAGACAGACGCATTCGACGGCCAAGTCAGTTCCGTCCGATCCGCGTCCCTCCTCCAAGCCCAAGCAGTCCTGGAAGCCCAAGGTTGCTTCCAAGCCCAGGACTTCCAAGGCTGCTTCGGCATGACTCTCCGAACCCGGGTCCGCACCCTGCCGTGGGGGGACGCCTCCACCTCTTTCACAGGGTCTGGGAGGAATCTGCGACGGACCCATGGGTTTTACAGGTGTCTCAGAGGGATACAGGATCCCTTTCTTTTCCCTTCCTCCCTTTCGTTTTCATCTCACTCGTTCTCCGCAAGATGCAGAGAAACTGCGTATGTTCGGCGCTATTCAGGATCTCTTGGACAAGGAGGTTCTGGAGCCAGTGGACATGGGTTCGGGGTTCTACTCCAACCTTTTTGTGGTGACCAAGAAGGACAGCGGGGGTCGTCCTATTTTGGATCTCAAGGATCTCAATTCCTTTGTGGTGAAGACCCACTATCATCAGGAATCTCTGAGCACTGTGATTGCTGCCATGTCTCCAGGGGAGTTTCTTGCTTCTCTGGATCTTCAGGATGCGTATCTGCACATCCCTATTCATCCAGCGAGCAGGCGGTATCTGAGGTTTGCCTGCGTCAGGGGTTATTTTCAGTTTTCAGCTCTTCCGTTTGGACTGACAGCTGCTCCTCAGGTTTTCCAACGAGTTCTGGGAGCATTGATATCTGCCCTCCATCGGGATGGCATAAGAGTGACTCCGTACATGGACGACTTGCTATTCAAGGCGGAGTCTACGGAACTCCTTCATCAGCAGGTTCAGACCTGCATTCATGCCCTCACTTGTCACGGTTGGATAGTGAATTTGGACAAGTCGGACTTGACTCCATCCCAGCGTCTCATCTTCCTGGGTCTACTGTTTGACACTCAGAAGGGTATGGTGTTTCTGCCAGAAGAGGTGGCTCATCAAATTGCCCAAAGAGTTTCAAGGATTCTGGCACTCGAGTGGATCCCAGTGCCGAAGTTGTCTTCACTGGTGGAAGTTCATCTCCACGATAGAGGCGGTGCCATTTGCGATGGCCCACACCAGGGAACTTCAGAGGTTTGTGATCCAGACGTGCAGGGATCAACTGGATCATCTGAAGCTTTCAGTATCTCTATCTCCTCATGTTGAGTTGAGCTTGGAATGGTGGTTGGACCTTTCCCATCTCCTGAAGGGGAGACCCTTCCGGATCCCTTACTGGACCAAGGTCACGACGGACGCCAGTCTCTCGGGCTGGGGTGCTGTCTTGGTTCGCATCAGCGCTCAGGGGAAGTGATCCTTGGAGGAGTCCCTTCTCCCCATCAACATTGTGGAACTTCGGACGATTTTCCATGCTCTGCGCCATTGGGAATCTCAGCTGGACGACTGTCCGGTCAGAGTGGAATCTGACAACGCCACCGCCGTGGCTTACATCAACAAACAGGGCGGGACAAGAAGTCTCGCTGCGTGGCTAGAGGTCAAGGCCATTCTGTCCCGGGCGGAGTTTTATGTTCCCGCCATTTCTGCGGAGCACATTCCAGGCGTAGACAACGTCATGGCAGATTTTCTCAGTCGTCGACAGCGGAGAGTGGGAACTCCATCCGGAGGTGTTTCAGCTACTGACCCAGATGTGGGGCGTACCTCTGGTGCATCTGATGGCAACCAGGCACAACAGGAAGGTTCCATCATTCTGCTCCAGGTGGAGAGACTCTCTGGCTCTGGCGGTCGATGCCATGTCGATTCCTTGGGTGTTTTCCCTAGCCTACATTTCCCCCCCCCCTTCCAATGTTGATCAGGGTGATCCTGAAGGTGGAGCGTTGTCCGGTCATCCTCATTGCTCCGAATTGGCCTCGTCAGTCCTGGTATCCGGACCTTCTGGCTCTGTCAGTGCAGAGCCCTTTCCGCTTCCCTCTCGTCCAGATCTTCTGATACAAGGTTATCTGTGGAAGGAGGATGTTCATTGTCTCCATTTGACGGCCTGGAGGTTGAATCCTCAATTTTGAAGAAGGGGTTTTCTTCTGCTGTGGTGTCTACCATGCTTCGGGCTCGTAAGCCTGTTTCGTCCAATATCTATCACCGGGTCTGGTCGACCTTTCTGTCTTGGTGTGCTGACAGGGACCTGTCTCACGATTTTCATCTTCCTACTGTCCTGGACTTTTTGCAGGACGGTGTGGATAAGGGGCTCAGTTTGAGTTCTCTTAAGGTTCAGACTTCGACGCTTTCTGTCTTTTTCCAGGAGCACATTGCTATCCTTCCTGATGTCAAGATCTTCTTCCAGGGCGTGGCCCTTGTGCTTCCTGCTTTTCGGAGTCCGGCTTCTCAGTGGGATTTTAATCTGGTTTTGGGAGTTCTCCAGCGCCCTCCCTTTGAATCCTTGGCTATTATTCCTTTGCGCCTTTTGCCGTGGAAGATGACCTTTCTTTTGGCTATCGTATCTGTCCACCGGGTGGCGGTGTTACCAAATAGGGTGGTTTACAGGAGAGAGCTTGTGTTTCACAAGGACAAGGCTGTGCTTCGCACTTCTAAGCAGTTCTTACCTAAAGTGGTTTCTGAGTTCCACATTAATCAGGAGATTGTGGTGCCCTCTTTCTGCCCTAAGCCCTCTTCCGATAAAGAGAGGGATCTCCATTTGTTGGACGTTGTGCGTTGTCTCAAGTTCTTTGTGCATCGCACGGAATCCATCAGGAAGTCTGACGCTCTGTTCGTCATTCGGCCTAGGGCTGGGAGACCGGCATTCAAAGTGACTATTGCATCTTGGATTAAGTCTACTATTCGTAAGGCGTACGAATTGAGGGATAAGCATGTTCCCTTTCGGGTCACGGCCCATTCCACTAGGTCCATTGGGGCCTCTTGGGCCTACAAAAATCAAGCGCCTGCTGATCAGCTGTGCCGGGCGGCCACTTGGTCCTCTGTGCACACCTTCTCGAAGCACTACCGTGTGGATGTGCTGGCCTCGGCTGATGCCAGCTTTGGGAGGAAGGTCCTGGAGGCAGTTTTGCCTGTCTAGGATCTTCTTCTTCTGAAGTTCTTAGTGCTTCCTTACTGTTAAGCCCTATTGGGTCTAGTTTAGTGTGCTGTGTAACAGTTCTTGGGGTCTGTTTTTACCCGTAGTTGGTGTCCGTTGACACTTCTGTTTTATTGGGATCTCTGTCCGGTAGGTTCATAGAGCTCCTGGTGACTTTGGGGGCCTTGCGCCTGGTTCTTGCCTCCTTCCCACCTCAGGGTAACTCAATGGTGGGACATCCCAGAGTTACCAGTAACCTGTATTGGACAACAGTGAAAATAGGATTTTAGTCTTACCTGTTAAATCCTTTTCACTTAGTCCATACAGGTTACTGGTCTCCCACCCTGTCAAGAGACCATGCTTGGCTCTCCTGTGGCACTTTGTGGGCGTCCTTTGGGGCATACTCACAGGAGTCTTCTTCTCTCCTATTTCTGGTCAGTTAGTAGGGTCTCAAATCATTCTGGTGTTAGCTGACTGGGAAGCAGCTGAGGAGGGAGGGGAGGCTCCGCCCCCTGCATACATTTGTGGAAATGTTCCTGCCTACTTAAAGGGGCGGATCGCCTCCCAGAGTTACCAGTAACCTGTATGGACTAAGTGAAAAGGATTTAACAGGTAAGACTAAAATCCTATTTTCCCATGAGCACTTGCTTCGCGTCCTTGTTTCTCATTGGCTCCTGCCGCTGCAGCCATTTTGTGAGCATTTCTGGGCAAGTATCCTATGCAGGGCTTAGACTCTCCTTCTCTCCTCTGCAGATTAACCCTTCGCCTGCCAGATAAGTTTATTTTTAGCAATTTCTGGGATGAAACTTTAATCCTACTCACTATAATTGGGTGATTTATTGTACAGTTGGTTAATTTGACACTGTGAGAATGTCTATACCATTGGAGCTTGGGGCTAAACCTAAGACTAAGGAGGCTGGGGTCTCTGTATCCCGCATTGCTCTTCCTGTCACTCAGGGCTGCCTAGAGAGTTCTCTGGTCACTTATGCCCAGCATGTTCTGATGTCCCTGACACCATTCCAGGGACCTCCAGCCATGCTATAGAGCCAGCTTGGGTGCAAGAGTTCAAGGCTGCGACTTTCAGGCTTGGCAGGCCCCCTCCTCAGTCAGGTCTCCCCTGCCTAAACCTCGAGGAGTACCTGATGTGTCAGATTCCTCTGAGTAGGAACTGCTGGTGGACTCAGATGTTGAGGAATGTTTTGTGTTGGAGTCATCTCAGTTTCTTGGACCCCTATGAAGCTGATCCTGAACCCTCTGCTTAGGGCCTATTCAGGGCTATCTTAACTACCCTTAACATTCCTCTTGTTCAAGAGGTTCCTTCTGATCCCTCTGACGTATTCCAGGAGCCTGCTATAAACCCCTTACATACTTTCCACCTAACCCCACTCATGACCACCTTGTGTCTTAGGAGTGGAAATCCCCGGACAAGAAGGCCTCTGTGTCCAGAAAATTTGCTAAGCTTTGCTAAGAGTACATTTCTACCCTTTGTTCCTAGGAAGAAGTGGCTGCTTAAGCATAACCGGCTTTTTCGTTCCTTTCAGAATGAGACACGTCCGGCGAACCAAATGGTTCCCTCAGCTCCACGTACCTCCTCCAAGCCCAAGCAACAATGGAAGCCCCAGGTCTCCTCCAAGCCCAAGGCTTCTAAGACTACTTCGGTATGACTCGCCGAACCCAGGTCCGCGCTCCACTGTGGGTGGTCGTCTGCGACATTATCACAGCATTTGGTAGGACTCTGTGACAGACCCATGGGTCTTACGGGTGGTGACGGAATGGTACAAGATCCCTTTCATTTCTCTTCCTCCTTCTCGCTTTCGTCCTTCTCATACTCCTCAGGGTGGGTACAGAGAAACGCTGTCTGTTCGACAGCGCTGTTCAGGCTCTTCTGGACAAGGTTGTTCTAGAGCCAGTGCCTTTCCAGGACAGGAGTTTGGGGTTCTACTCAAACCTCTTTGTAGCCGCCAAAAAGGACAGTGGCTGTTGCCCTATTTTAGACTTGAAGGACCTCAATTCCTTTGTGACCCAGACTCCTTATCGCCAGGAGTCTCTGCCCACAGTGATTGCTACCATGTTCCCGGGGGAATTCCTCGGTTCTCTGGATCTTCAGGACGCATATTTACACATTGCCATTCATCCAGAGAGCCGGCAGTACCTCCTTTTTGCCTGCAACAGGGGACATTTTCAGTTCTCAACCCTTCTATTTGGTCTGACAATGGCTCCTCGGGTTTTCAACCATGTCCTGGGCGCTGAGTGCCTTGATATCTATCCTCCACCGGAATGGTATCAGAGTTGGTCCATACATGGACGACTTGCTCCTGAAAGCCCCCTCTGCGGAACTCCTTCATCAGCAAGTTCAGAACTGCATTCAATCTCTCGCCCAACATGGGTGGATCATCAACTTGGACAAGTCTGATCTTGTCCCATCCCAGCGTCTGGTCTTCCTGGGCCTTCTCTTCGACACTCAGAAGAACATGGTGTTCCTCACGGATGAGGTGGCTCACCAGATCGCCCACAGGTTTTCCGCGGATTTCAGGATCCAGATCCAGTCCAAAAGCTGTCATCTTTGGTGGGGAAATTCATTTCCACCAGAGAAGCGGTTCCATTTGCCATGGCACACACCAGAGAGCTCCAGATGTTCATGATCCAGGTGTGCAAGGGTCAACAGGATCTTCAGAAGTCATTTGTTTCCCTTCCTCTTCATGTGGAACTGAGCTTGTCATGGTGGCTCAACCTAGTTTACCTGCTGAAGGGCAAGTACTTCCTGTTGACCTTTTGTACCAAGATGACGATGGACGCTGGCTCGGGTGCAGTTCTGGATCGCTTAAGTGCTCAGGGTCGGTGGTCTCTGGAGGAGTCTCTCCTTCTGATCAACATTTTGGAACTTCGGGCAATGTTTCATGCCCTGAGACATTGGACATCTCAGCTAGTAGAAGATTATCCGGTCTGAGTGGAGTCTGACAATGCCATGACCGTGGCTTACATCAACAAGCAAGGGGGAACTAGAAGTCTCGCCTCGTGGGCAGAAGATCACGTCCCTGCTATATCCGCAGTGCACATTCCAGGTGTAGACAACGTCATGGCGGACTTTCTCAGTCGAGACACAGTGACCGGCGGAGAGTGGGAATTGCATCCTCAGGTGTTTCAACTCATTGTTCAGCGATGGGGTCCCCCTTACATCGACATGATGGCGACGAGACACAACAGGAAGGTTCCAGTGTTTTGCTCTCTGTGGCGAGACCCTCTGGCTCTAGCTGTGGATGCAATGTCCATTCCTTGGACCTTTCCTCTGGCTTACATCTTTCCTCCCCTTCCCATGTTGCACAGGGTGTTACAGAAATTACGACTGGAGCATTGCCCAGCCATTTTGATTGCTCCATACTGGCCTTGCCAGTCTTGGTTTCTGGAGTTTGTGGAACTGTCAGTGGCGGAGCCCTTTTGGCTCCCTAACCATCCAGACCACCTTCTACAGGGGTACCTGTGGAAGGAGGATGTGCATCGGCTAGCTTTGACGGCTTGGAAATTGAATCCTCAATATTGAAGAAGGGCTTTTCTTCTGGTGTCGTGGCTACTATGCTCAGTGCCCGCAATCCTGTTTCTTCCAAGATCTACCATCGTGTCTGGTCGACTTTTCTGTCCTGGTGTGCTGATAGGGACCTGTCTTTTTTGCAGGATGGTGTGGATAAGGGCCTCAGTTTTTGTTCCCTTAAGGTTCAGACTTCTGCTCTCTCTGTTTTCTTTCAGAGGCGCATTGCCATTCTTCCAGGGCGTTGCTCATACTCATCCTGTTTTCAAGTCTCTCACTCCTCAGTGGGATCTTAACTTGGTTTTGGGCGTCTTTCAGCGCCCTCCCTTTGAGTCTTTGGCTACTATTCCTCTATGTCTGTTAACGTGGAAAATGGCTTTTCTCCTGGTGATTGTGTCTGTCCGCCGTGTAGCGGAGTTGCATGCTCTGTCCTGTAAACCACCATTTTTGGTGTTTCACAAGGACAAGGCGATGCGTCGCACTTCTAAGGAGTTTCTACAGAAGGTGGTCTCTGAGTTCCACATCAATCAGGAGCTTGTGGTGCCCTCTTTCTGCCCTGACCCCACCTCTGACAAGGAGAGGGATCTCCACTTGTTAGATGTGGTGCGTTGTCTCACGTTTTATATACATCGCACTGAGTCCATCAGGAAATCTGATGCTCTGTTTGTCATTCCTGAGTGTCCTAGGGCAGGAAGACCTGCATCCAAGGTAACTATCGCCTCTTGGAGCAAGTCCACTATTCGCAACACTTATGAGTTGAGGAAGAAGCCTGTCCCTTTCAGGGTCACGGCTCATTCTACTCAATCTATTGGGGCCTCTTGGGCTTACAAGAATCAGGCCTCCGCTGATCAGTTATGCAAGGTGGCCACTTGGTCATCTGTGCACACTTTTCGAAGCACTACCATGTGGATATGTTTGCACTGGCTGATGCCAGCTTTGGGAGGAAAATCCTGAAGGGAGCCTTGTCTGTCTAGGATTTTCCTTGGTTCTTAGTGCTTCCTTCTCTGTTGAACCCTGTTGGTTCTAGTTCAGTGTGCTGTGTAACGTTCCTGGGGTGTAATTACCCCGGTTTTGTGTGTCCGTTGACACGTCCGTTGTTGTTGGGCTATCTCTGATCTGATGGTTCATATATGTTCTGGTGACTTTGGGGGCCTTACGTCTGGTCCTTGCCTTCTTCCCACCTCTGGGAAACTTAATGGTAGGGCATCCCAGAGTTACCAGTAACCTGTATTGGGTGACAGAGGAAATATGATTTTAGTCTTGCCTGTTAAATCCTTTTCTCTTAGACCATATGGGTTACTGGCTCCCACCCTGTCAAGGGACCATGCTTGGCTCTCCTGTGGCAGTCTGTGGGGGTCCTTTGGGGTCATGCTCACAGGAGTCTTCTTCCATTCTGCTATCTAGTCATAGTTAGTGTCTCAAATCTTTCTGGAGCTGATTGGCTAGCTGCAGCCAAGGAGGGAAGGTAGGCTTCACCCCCTGCATACAATTCTAGAATTGTTCCTACCTACTTAAAGGGGCAGATCGCCTACCCAGCGTTACCAGTAACCTGTATGGACTAAGAGAAAAGGATTTAACAGGTAAAACTAAAATCCTCTTTTCTCTTGGTTCATATGAAACACAGAACTCCCTGGAGAAAAGAAAAAAAAAAACAACAAAGAAAAACTGTTAGAGTCCCAGGAAGGGGGTCCTCTTGGGCTCTCTATTCAGAGGATTCACTTTTTTCACTTCTATTGTCCCTTCTCTTAGCTTTGCTATATTTAAAACTGAACTTGGTAGGTGGGGGTAAAGTGTATGGGAGAAGGGAGTCTCCTCCTGTCAGATTGGTTTTCCAAGGGACTTTGACAATACATTTTCTCTCTCTTGTTCTGTTCAGGGCCTCCCTTCTCCTGAACATGAGCATGCATGGGTTAAAGTCCTTATTTCTACTATGAATAATATTACTTCCCCTATTAAGGGGATGCAGAACTGCTCCATTGCCCCCCCCCCCAGAAAAAAAAAAAAAAAAAAACCAAAACATAATCTAGTCATTTTTGGGGTGCTGGGTTCCCATGGAAACCAGGGATTCTTCTAGGGAAGAAAAGCAAGCTGATGAATAATTTTGATTCCTCATTTACTCCTGGGGATTAATTTGAGTCAATTTGATTTACCTATAAAGGGCACTTAGCTGCATATTCCCATTCATGTAAAACCTCAATGCTTCCTTTGATTTACCATGCAAGACCATCCTTTTCAGTTCACCAAACTCCCTTTTGGGCTGGCAACTGTTCCGCAGATTTTCACAAAGGTCATGGTAACCTTGGGTGTCCACATTCATTCTCTGGGGATTTCTCTTACTCCCTGCTTGACCTTTTACTGAAAACTCCTTCAGAGGAGCCACTGAACCTTCAGACATGCATGTCCACTCAGAAGTAGCACAGTTGGAAGAATGTCAAAGAATCGTTTTTTGTTTCATCCCATGATGTAGTCTGTCTTGGCATGAGATTAGACACACTTCATGGATGGAACTTTCTGCCAGAGGACACAGTTCACTCGTTTCAGCAGGTGTTAGGGGCCTTAGTCTGACTGTCAGCAATGGTGTGGGAGAACATGAATATGCTGGGGTATCGGGCTTCTGCCTTGGAAACGATTCATTCTGCCCATTTCCACAATTTGGAAGTGCAGCTGGAGATTTTCAAGAATTGTTCCAGAGAGCAGAGTCATCTCTCCTGCATCCTTTCTTTCTATCAGGACAAAGTCAGACCTTCATTTATGGGCCAGCCACTGGAAATCCTGTATTGGGCAGTAGCCACAATGTATACCAGCATGTGAGGTTGGGCAGCCAATGGCTCTGGGCCTCTGGTCAGAGTGTGTCTCTTCTGTCCATCAATATGATGGATCGCAGGGCAATTAGCCTTGCTCTGCTGCAGTAGTGCCAGCAGTAATAAGTATTAATAGACACTCAGTACTACAAATATCAATTATGTAAACAAGCCAAAAGCGAAACGTCATACATAGCTGCATGACAATGTAACAGGGTTTTTGTGTGTGTGTGTGTGTGTGTGTGTGTGTGTGTGTGTGTGTGTGTGTGTGTGTTGCAAATACAGGCACAATCTCATCACAAGCCCATCAGCTATATGTAAACAGTCCCTCACATAAAATGAAAGTTTGAGATGGAGATGAACAATAATAATGGAAATGACAAAAAAATGAAATGTGTACAGTTTCAAAGTTCCAGTTCTTAATATGAGTCTCCACCACCCTCAATATCCAAAGACTAAGAATCTTCTTAGGCTAAGAATACCTTATATATAATATAATGAGGATTACAGATATCTTAGTTTGTGGTAATTTGATGGCACCTCATGTCATAGAATCATAATATATAAATATATTAAAACAAAATTTAGAGATTCAAATATATTTCTTAAACTTGTATGATGCCCCCATTTACTCCAAGCGAGACATATTTGGTATAAAAAGTGTATTGCCAAATACTCCACTTAACTTTTAATGAAGTACATTTAAAATTATTCTGTGAACTTTAATTTAGTCTGGCGATTATATAAAAACCCAGCTGACTCACTAGTGACATATAGGTTAAATAAAAACCCCACCTGTTTGTGTCACACAGCCAGTTATTCAGATGATCTTTATGATTACACACAGTGGCTCATAGCTTGATAGTATATGAAGTGCAGTTCAGTGAGGGGGGGGCAGTCTTCATTTGAGAGATTAACCCCTTAGTTGCTTGATAAGTGAAGTTTTCCCACTGATCAGTTATGTGAGCACTTAGTGTGAAAGAAAGCTGCCCTTTTTTAAAAAAGAGACAGGCTTCTTAATTGTTTCGCTGCTACGCTACAAAATAAAATAAGTGTGTTGCCACAACTTATGATTTCCCCATATTTATATGATACATTATATCACATGCATCATATTCAGTGCTACTTGATAAAAATGGAGCAGCAATCATGTTTAATATAGGTTGGAACAAAATATAATAGTAGTTGGTCTAATCATGCTAATAATCCTACTCCGTATGTGATATCAGACATCCCATGTTAGAGCTCTGCACTTTACCAGGATCAGCGTCTCGTATAACCAACCCATTATATTAAAAGAAATCAATTGCGCAACAAAAGATTCTGTATGAAATATCAGAAAGCATCTGATACACTGTTTCAGCGATAGTATGTATGTCCGGAGACAGCCACAGTGCGCTGCTTCACAGCGTACCCTTTTGAGAGTTCCGCATTCTAAGGCTATCACTCACATCAACCTCTGTAACATTAAAAAAATAGCTAATATTATTCATAAAACATAGGGAGTATGGTGGGCCAACATGTTTTGCAGCTTCTACGGCTTTGTCAGGGGCTAGGGGTGTGTCAAGGGACGTGTCATTTACGTCAATTTGCTTAGCAATCTCCGATGATGTATGATCCGGGATTCACAATATAAATGGAATAACCAAAGACTTTTGTTCCTATCTCTTATTATTAATCATCATAGTTGAACAATGTAATTGATTCATATGAAGCATTATAAGGTAACATAGAAGATAACTGAAGATGCTAATCTAAATGATTTGATTATTTTGGTATCAAATGAGTAAAGAAAAGGAGTAAAGATATATATAATAATAATTTCTCTGTCATCCAATATAGCTTACAGGTAACTCTGGGAAGGCAACTGCCCCTTAAGTAAGCTGGAACAATTCTTGAAAAGTGCAGGGTGGAGCCTTCCTTCCCTCCTTAGCTGGTCACCAGCCAATCCCCAGAGAACAGTTCTGCTTAGTTTTAGTTATATTTATCGTTTTCTGTTAGATATGGGGTGCCAAAATCTCCCATTAGGCAGATTACCATTAGTGACGTCCCAACTGGAGGAGTGCTCAGTCTCCAAGGCTGTCGTGGACCTTCCAGCCTTGAGGGAAAAATCTTGAGTGACAAGTTGTTTC
Source organism: Rhinophrynus dorsalis (assembly GCA_037306005.1). Taxonomy (NCBI): domain Eukaryota; kingdom Metazoa; phylum Chordata; class Amphibia; order Anura; family Rhinophrynidae; genus Rhinophrynus; species Rhinophrynus dorsalis. The sequence goes on along the minus strand of CM074725.1, from coordinate 94,199,988 downwards.
CTTAGGAGAAGCTCACTGAGGCTTCTTCTTTAACAATGGTAGTCTGAAGACAGAAGACCTGCAAAAAGGGTGAGCAGCCTTTTGAGTGCTGAGATCCAGCACCTGCATTCATTGGGTTTATATGTTTGTCCATTAGGTTTCTGGAGCACTTGGGTTTCTGTGGTAACTTAACCCTTCGTTTGCCTGTTTGAGCACGTTCATGGGTTTTTCTACACTCCTCCCTGGGGGTTCAGTGTTTTTTTGCCTAATTATTGGGTATTCCTATGTGTTTCCAGTGTCAGGACTCTGTCTAAATTCTCTCATATGAGTTTCGTGCCTTTGAGGTGTGCTTTACCTCATAGACTCCATGCTCCATTCACCTCTATGGGACTTTACTCTTTGGGACATATCTCTGCAACCACTCCATGTAGCGAGTTCAGAGATGGCTCATTCTACTTCTCTGTCCTTGTATTATCATCCGGTTAGCGTTCTGAGTGTCTTGGGGGGCTTAGGGGATTCAGGCACTTATTGGGGTATTTGAAGGGAAACTACAGTGCCCATGAGCACCCGCTTTGCGGGATTTTTTCTGATTGGCTATTGCAGCGGACACCATTTTCTGGCTTTCCATTCACGTGTATCCTACGCTGGGCTTGGACTCTCCTTCACTAGATTAACCTTTCGCCTACCAATTAAGCGCATTTTAGCATTTTTTGGGGTGAAAATGTAATCTTTGACACTGTATTTGGATGGTTCCTCAAACTTTAGACACTTAATATGTATGTATCTTTATTTATATAGCGCCATACATGTACACAGCGCTTAACAAAAGTTGAAACAATATAATACAAAATTACAGAACTGGGTTAAGAGCATTAGGCTTAAGTGGAAAAATGTCATTATTCGTGGGGGAAAGTGCAGCAAGGGAATCCTAGACTGGGAAAAGGACCTTGTCCCAAGGAGCTTGCAGTCTATATCCTGTTAGGATGTCAGACCCATTGGGAACTGGGGCTAGACCTAAGACTAAGGACACTGGTGCGTCTTTGACCCCCATTACTCATTGCTCCTCATGTCACACAGGGCTTCTTATAGAATATGCAGGTAATTTATGTCCTTCATGCGCTGCGGCATCTGATTCTCTGCCAGGGCCCTCCAGCCATGTTGTAGAGCCAATTTGGATGAAAGAGTTAAAGATAACTTTGCACCTCCTTCCCACTCAATTGCAGGGGATCACTCAGGCGTGTAAACAACCTGCATTATTCAGGTCCTCAGTGCCCAGATCACAAGAAGTGTCACTCATCTGAGGAGGAATTGTTAGTGGACTCAGATGAGGGTGAATGCTCTGAAGGAATTTGTTCCCAATTCTTTGAGTACCCTTTTGAGGCTGACCCTGAACCCTCCTCTGAGGGTCTGATCAGGGTTTCCCCTGTTTCCGAAGAACCTAAAGATGCTTCTGATGTCTTTGAGACCTAAGAAGCAACACAGTTTTTCCTCCAAATCCCACTCTTGACCAGATTGGGGAATTTCTGGCTTCCTTGGATCTCCAATATGCCTATCTGCACATAGCCATACATCCGGAGAGCCGTCACTACCTCCGGTTTGCTTGTGACGGAGGGTACTTCTGACTACGGCCCCCCAGGTGTTTACTCGCATCCTGGGTGTGCTAATTTCCGTCATGCACAGGGATGGCATCAGAGTCACTCCATACATGGATGACTTAATCTTGAAGGCCCCATGTCAGGAACTCCTACAACAGCAGGTCAAGAACTGTATCCACAATCTCGCCCATCACGGGTGTATCCTGAACATGGACAAGTCAGATCTAGTTCCATCTCAGAGTTTTTTTTTTCCTGGGTCTCTTGTTCGACACCCTGAGAGGTATGGTGTTCCTTACGGACGAGGTGATTCTCCAGATCTCCCGGAAGGCATTCTCAATTCTGGCCTGCGATCTCATTCCAGCCAAGAAGTTGAATTCACTGGTGGGCAAGTTCATATCCACCATAGAAGCGGTGCCGTTTGCAATGGCTCACACGAGGGAAAGTCAGAGGTTCATGATCCAGGTTTGCAGAGGGAACCCAGATCTCCTGAAGCTGTCGGTTTCTGTCCCCTTACACATGGAGCTGAGGCTCACCTAGTGGCAAGATCTTTGCGACTTGAGGAAGGGCAGGCCCTTTCTAATACAGTTCTGGACCACGGTGACGACGGATGCCAGCCTATCCAGTTGCGGAGCAATCCTGGGTCACCTGAACGGACAGGGTCGATGGTCAGTAGAGGAGTCTCTCCTGCCCATCAACATCCTGGAAATTCGGGCGATATTCCACTCTCTCAGATACTAGGCCTATCATCTAGAAGGCTGTCCAGTTTGTGTCTAGTCTGACAATGCCACAGCCATGGCTTACATCAACAAGCAAGGAGGAACAAGAAGTCTTGCAGCTTGGTTGGAGGTCAAGGCTATCTTGACCTGGGCAGAAGAACTCTTTCCTGTCATATCTGCAGTTCATATTCCTGCATTAGACAACATATTAGCCGATTTCTTAAGTTGACACACAATAGATAACGGAGAATGGAAACTCCATCAGGAGGTGTTCGACTTCATGGTCCAGAAATGGGGACTTCCATGGATCGACCTGATGGTGACCAGACGCAACAGGAAGGTTCCAACATTTTGTCCCCGTTGGAGGGATCCTCTGGCCTTCGAAGTGGATGCCATGTCCATTCTGCAGCAATTTACACTGGCTTATCTTTTCCTCTGTGTCCAATCCACGGCAATGACTGTGGGCATGACTCCACCTCCCAGCTGGTAGGACCAAACAACTATAAAAACTTCTGCTCCTCCTCCTTTGCTCAGTTTTTTTGGTCCTACCAAGCTGGGAGGAAGGAGGCATTGTGCCTCGCCAAAAAAAAAAAAAAAGTGTTTATATTTCTTTAAAAAGTTGTGCTACTGTTGGATATCAGTAAGCCATCCTTTTTTTATTTTCCCTTATGTAATCTGCCTCCAAACGCACCTTACATGTATTGCGGACCAAATTCCCAGGTGGCAAGTCGGGTCGCATGGGTCCGCGAGTACCCAGTCACAAGACATCTCCAGATCACGAGGTTGAGCTGCCTGAGGCTGTTGCTCAGCATTCGCTGCGTCCCCACGTGGTTTCAACGAGTCTTCCGGCAAACAGTGGCAATCGCGGTTGACGCGGCTAAGCACGATCAGAAACCCGGAAGCGGAAATGGGATGCGTGCCAGGATGAAACGCATCACGAAAACAAGCGTGGGGATGGCGTTCTATTTGAGAATCCTTTCTGCTGGGGAAACGGGCTGCATGTAAGTGATGGCACACGTTTATTATATATGTGTATAACTTCCTAGAGTATTTGCAGTTTATTGGGCAGATTATTTGCACTACAATTTCTTTTGAATATTCTGTCATAGCTGTTAGGTTAAGTTTATTAGGGACTTCCACAGCATGTCATCTTCTAAGGATACAAAATGTGATAAAACAAAGATGCCAACTGAAAATCCTAAGGCGGATAAAGCTCCCAAGATTAAGCAATGTGCTGGGTGTGAGGCAAAATTACCAATATCAGATACAACCAAACTTTGTTCTGATTGCCTCAAGAAGATTGCTACTCCAGAGGTCCCATCCCAGTTTACAGAATTTCTGGGATGGATGAAGGCCTCTATGGAAGAGACCTTTCAGTCAATGCAGGAATCTTCCAGAAAGCGTCAGAGGGTTTCAGACCCTGAAGAGGGTACTTCGCGTAGATTTGATGAAGAAGATGAAGCTAGCATGATAGATTTGGATTCAGGACCCTCATCCACAGAAGAAGGTGAAATTACAGAGGAAACAGGATCATTTGCCCTGGAGAAGGTAGATGGCCTTGTGAGGGCCATGAGGAAGTCTCTTGGATTAACAGAAACACAGAATTAAACGTCATGGATGCAGCCTTCATTGGATACAAGAAGGAAGCACCTACCTTCCCAGTACACAGCTCCATTCAAGATATTATCAACAAGGAATGGAAGATTGGAGTTAAAAGATCCCAGATTTCCAGACGCATGCAAAGAATGTATCCGTTCTCAGAAGAAGACACCAGCAAGTGGATTACTCCCCCTAAGGTAGATGCAGCGGTGGCTCAAATTTCCAGGAAAACTACCTTGCTACTAGAAGATGGCACATCATTAAGAGATGCCATGGATAAGAGAGCGGATGCAGCACTTAAGAAGCAGTTCTCCAACATAGGACAGAACATTAAAGGGATAGTAATACTTCGTTTTAACTTTATTTTATTTTGTAGGCATTAAAAAAACATGAAGAATGATATGTCTTATCTCTCAAACCTTTATGGTTTATGAGATAATATTCCTTCCTTAGCCAAGTCCTCAGCCCTATCTATCACAGCAAGAAGAGCTTTATGGATAAAGTCCTGGGATGCGGATGCCATCTCTAAGAATAAGCTAATATCTCTTCCCTTTTCAAGGGGAAAGCTATTCGGTGATCAACTGGAAGACATAATCAAGCAATCTTTAGGTGGAAAGAGTCCCTTTCTTCCCCAGCAACGCAGGAATCGTTCTTCTCCCTCTAGAAACACCTCATTTCGAAAGCAATCATTTCGAGACTCTAAGAAATATAGGCCTGGAAGATCTTATGAGCCAAGACAACGTGGAACCACGCAAGGAGCCAGATCTGGAAACCGAAGGGAGTTCCAGAAAAAGCCAAGGTTCCAGCTTCCAACACAATGAAACACAGGTGATCCCATCTCCCTCTCCAGTTGGGGGCAGGCTGGAGTACTTCAGGGAGGCATGGGATCAGCTGAATCCAGACAAATGGGTCCAGCAGATTCTTCAGATGGGATATACCTTGGAATTCGAAACTGTCCCAAGATTCCACAAGTTCAGAACATCCAGAATCAGGAATCCCCGCAGAGCAAGAGATATGAGACAAGCAATCCAGAGTCTTCTCCAGGAAAGAGTAATAGAGGAGGTACAGGAGAATCAGAGATTCCGTGGCTATTATTCCACAATTTTCTCCGTTCCGAAGCCTTCAACAAAGCTTCGTATTATCTTGTGCTTAAAGGAAATAAATTCTCTCCTGAGGATCAGGAAGTTCAAGATGGAGACCATACAGTCAGATATCAAGATGGTTCAACCCGGGTCCTTTCTCTCCCGGATAGATCTCAAGGATGCATATTATCATCTTCCCATCAATCTTTCTCACCGAAGATTCCTCAGGTTCCACATTTTTCAGAAGCACTATCAGTATCGAGTACTACCTTTCGGTCTGGCCTCAGCTCCTCGTGTATTTACAAAGGTGATGGCAGTAGCGATGTCATTCCTACGTCAGCAGGGGATAACAGTACTTCCATATCTAGACGACATTCTGATAATAGAGGACTCAGAAGAGAAAGCAAGAAGTAGTACCTGGACATGCCAAGAACTTCTAAGGAATCTGGGGTGGTTAATCAATCTAGAGAAGAGCCAACTAATGCCATCCCAGGAAATAATATTTCTAGGAATAACTTCAACACTAGCATAGAGACCGCAACTCTATCCCTGGACAGACAAAGGAGAATACAAGAACAAATAACAGGATTTCTGAGATACCAGAAGCAATCAATACCAAAGTACTAGGGACACTATCCTCCACATATCAGATAGTTCCCTGGAGCAGAGCTCATAGCCGATGGACCCAGAACAACCATCTATTATTCTTCAGGAGGAATCCCACAGACAGGTCAGAAAAGATCCCTATCTTTCCAGCCACCAGAAGAGAACTCAAGTGGTGGACTCACAAGAGCAACATAGCAAAGGGAAGAAAATTAAGACCATATATGTGGGAAATAGTCTGCACGGATGCCAGCAAGACAGGCTGGGGCGGAGTTTGGAGAAACAAAGCAGTTCAGGGAACCTGGTCACCAACAGAAGCAAGAAGGCACATAAACGTGCTGGAGCTCCAAGCAGTCCTCAACACATTGAACAGACTAAGAAAGGAACTCCAAAACAAACCAGTTTGAATCAGATCAGACAACACCACCGCGGTTCAATATCTTATGCACCAGGGGGGCACAAGAAGCATGATGCTAAATCGTCTAGCAATCAAAATACTTCTATGGGCAGAGGAACACTTGGAGGCTCTCTCTGCAACATATCTTTCAGGAAGTCTAAACTATCAGGCCGACTTTCTCAGCAGGACGAAAATAGAGCCAGGGAAATGGTCCCTGGACAAGGCTATCTTTCAAGACATAGTACGAAAGTGGGGAACACCAGTGATAGACCTCATGGCATCCAACCAAAACAAGAAGTGCCCAGTCTTCATGTCACAATGGAGGACACAGGGAGCAGCAGGCCAGGATGCGATGGGGTACACATGGAACTTTTCCCTAGCTTATCTGTTTCCTCCCCTTCCATTGTTGACGGAAGTCTTACAGAAGATAAAGAGGGACAGGGCGGAGGTGATACTAATAGCAACAGATTGGCCCAGGAAGATGTGGTACTCCGAGCTAAGAAGGTTATCTCTGAGAGACCCAATCAGGCTACCAACAGTTCCTCACCTGTTGTCACAAGGGCCAATATGGCATACAGATCCAGCCTTTTTGGAAGCTGACGGCTTGGCGGCTGAGCGGAGCTCTCTAAGACTTAGCGGTATATCAGATTCAGTCATTGATACCATCATTTCAGGTCGTAAGTCATCTTCCTCCAAAATATATTACAGGATCTGGTCTACTTTTCATGGATGGTGTCAGCTTCGGAAGCTGGATAGAGACTCCATCTCAATAGGGAGGATTTTGGATTTCCTCCAAGAAGGATTCAACAAGGGTTTGAAACCTGCTTCAATCAAGGTGCAACTGTCAGCCCTTTCCGCTATTTTGGCAACTCCTTTCGCTGAACGTTATGAGGTTAGAAGATTTATCACAGCGATTTCCAAGATAAAGCCCACTGTTAAGGATGTCATACCTCCATGGGACTTGAGTTTGGTTCTACAGCAGTTTTGTACCCATTCGTTCTTTGAACCTTTGGAATCAATCTCTCTGAAGCATCTAACCTTAAAAACAGTTCTCCTTACTGCCATTACCTCGGCACGGAGAGTAGGGGAGCTGCAGGCATTATTATGTACCTCCCCTTACATGGTTTTTCATCAAGACAAGGTGGTTCTCAGGCCCAGACCTTCCTTTAAATCTAAAGTGGTGTCCTCTTTCCATCTCAGCCAGGAGTTGATTTTACCTTTATTCTGCCCTAATCCAGCCAATGATAAAGAACGAATACTACATCATTTAGACTTAGTCCGTTGTCTAAATATATATCTCCAGAGAACCCAGCCTTTCCGAAAGTCTAATTCCTTATTCATTCACTTTGCGGGAAGATTAAAGGGTTCCTCAGCTTCCAAGAATTCCATATCTAGATGGATTAAAGACGCCATCAAGATAGCTTATGAATCAGCTAATCTGGATCCACCAATCCGAGTAAAGGCTCACTCTACCAGGGCTATGTCTACCTCTTGGGCCCAGAAAGCTGTGGCGACACCAGAGGAAATCTGCAGAGCGGCCACATGGTCTTCAGTGTCAACTTTTATCAAACATTATAAACTGGACTTACAGGCATCAGCTGATGCTAGATTTGGCAGGAAGGTGCTAGAAGCAGCCATTCCTGTCTCAGAATAAGAAACCTTCTGTACCCACCCTGTACTGGGGTACTGCTTTGGTAAGTCCCACAGTCATTGCCGTGGATTGGACACAGAGGAAAAGGTGAAATTTACTCACTGATATTTTGTTTTCCTCTGTGTCCTTCCATGGCAACCCTACCCTACTTCGCTCTTCAGAGTAAGGTTATGGTATCGTTCCAATAAGAATACTCTCTAAATTTTTGTAACATATTTATGCTTAAAGGATTCCATTGCATAAGACATATATGTATATAATCCTCTGTTTATCTATTACAGCTTGGTTAAAGAAAATAACTGAGCAAAGGAGGAGGAGCAGAAGTTTTTATAGTTGTTTGGTCCTACCAGCTGGGAGGTGGAGTCATGCCCACAGTCATTGCCGTGGAAGGACACAGAGGAAAACAAAATATCAGTGAGTAAATTTCACCTTTTTCCTCCCCTTCCCATGCTCCCCAGGGTACTTCAGAATTTGCAGTTGGAACAGACTCCGGTCATTTTGATTGCTCCGTACTGGCCTTGGCAACTCTGTCTTCCGGAGCTTCTCGACCTATCTGTGGCGGAACCCTTTCAGCTTCCACACAGATTGGATCTCCTTTTATTAGGTTATCTGTGGAAGGAGGAGGTGGACTGTCTGGAATTGATGGCCTGGCAGTTGAATCCTCAATATTGTGGAAGAAAGGCTTTTCTTCATGGTTGTAGCTACTATGCTTCGTGCTAGGAAGCCTGTTTCCTCTAAAGCATACCACAGCATCTGGTTTATGTTCTACTCTTGGTGTATGTGTATAGGGATCTGTCCTCACAGGAGTTAGACCTTCCTACACTCCTGTCCTCCTTACGGGACGGCATGCACAAGGGCCTCAGCTGAGGTTCAAACTTCTGCTCTCTGACTTTTTTCAGAGGCGCATTGCCATATTTCCAGATGTCAAGGTGTTTTCAGTTCGTTGCTCATGCTCGCCCCCTGCCTTTAAGAGCCCTGCTCCTCAGTGGGATCTTTATTTGGTGCTGGGCATCTTACAACACGCTCCTTTTGAATCCTTGGCCACCATTCCTCTTCTGACTCTTCTGAAAATTGTTTTTCTATCGGCTATTGTCTCTGTTTGCAGAGTTCCCAAGCTGCAGGCTTTGTCCTGCAAACCGCTTTTCTTGGTGTTTCACAAGGACAAAGCAGTCCTTCTCAACTCTCAGGTATTTCTTCCTAAGGTGGTCTCTGACTTTCACATCAATCAGCAGATTATCGTGCCTTCTTTTTGTCCTGATCCTAAATCTGACAAGGAGAGGGTTCTCCACTTGTTGGATGTGTTGCGTTGTCTTAAGTTTTATGAACACCGTGCCGAGTCTCTTCATTAGTCAGAGGCACTTTCTGTCATTCTTGAAGGTTCCAGGGCTGGTAAACCTGCTTCCAAGGTGACATTTACTTCTTGGATCAAGTCTACCATTCACAAGGCTTATAAGCTTAGGAAGGAGCCTGTTCCTTTTGGTATTACAGCTCATTCCACCAGGTCTACTGTGGCCTCTTGGGCCTACAAGAATCAGGCCTCGGCTGATCAGTTGTGCAAGGCAGCCACTTGGTCATCTGTGCGCACTTTTGCCAAACACAACTGTGTTGATGTCCAGGCTTCGGCTGAAGTCAGTTTTAGCAGGAAAGTGCTCTAGGCAGCCTTTCCTGTCTAGGACTTTTCTCTATTGTGCACCTGTACTCTTTAACTGGTGAGCCCGGTTGGCTCTACTTCAGTGTGCTGTTAATTCCTGGTGTGTTTTTATTCAAGTTGAGTGTCCGTTGACACTCCCATCATTGGGACTATCCTGATCTAATTAGTCCGTATGTGCTCTAGTGACTTTGGGGACCTGCACTTGGTCCTTGCCTTTTTTCCCACCACTGGGAACCTTAATGTTGGTACAGCCCAAAGTTACCTGTAAGCTATATTGGACGACCTAGAAAAGAGGATTTAGTCTTACCTGTTAAATCCTTTTCTCTTTGTCCATATAGCTTACAAGTCTTCCACCCTGTCAAGGGACCGTGCTTGGTTCTCCTGTGACTGAACGTGGGAGTTCCTTGGTTTCATGCTCACAGGAGTCTTTTTTTCCTTTTTGCTACCTAGTCAATAGTTAGCGTCACAAATGTAACTGGTTGGGGATTGACTGGTGACCAGCTAAGGAAGGAAGGAAGGCTCCACTCTGCACTTCTTTTCAAGAATTGTTCCTGCCTACTTAAAGGGGTAGTCACCTTCCCAGAGTTACCTGTAAGCTATTTGCACTAAGAGAAAAGGATTTAACAGCTAAGACTAAAATCCGCTTATCCAGGAGTTCTTCATATAGCTTTTTGTGCATAGCATTTTGTGTTTTTCATTGTGTATAGTATTTTACATATAGCATTTTGTGTATAGTGCATTGTGTTTTGCATATAGCATTGTGCATATACCTCATTGCGTATGTCGTTTTGCATATAGCATTGTACATATATCGTATTGCTTATGACATTTTGTGTATTACTTTTTGCATGTAGCATTTTGCGAATAGTGTATAGCATGTTGCGTATTGTGATTTGCTTATAGCATTTTGCGTATAGCATATATCATTTTGTGTATAACAGCATTTTGCTTATACCTTATTGCATATATCGTTTTGTGTATATAGTTTTGCATATAGCTTATTGCGATTTGCATATAGTGTAAAGTGTTTTAGACATTATGTACAGCGTGTTGCATTCAGCTTTTTGCTTATAGAGTTTTCTCTGTTGTCCAATATGGGTTGCTGGTAACTTTGGGTAGGCGATCAGCCCCTTTAAGTAGACAGGAACAATTCTGCGAAGTGACTGCTTGGTGGAGCCTACCTCCTCCCCTTAGCTTGCAGCTAGCCAATCCCCATCCAGTAAGATTTGTTCCTTGGTCGAGATACAAGGCAAGAGAACAGTTCTGGTATAGTTTTAGCTTTTTTATTATTTTTCTGTTAGATATGGGATACCACCATTAGGCGGATTACTATCACTGACAATTCCCATCACCCAAATGTGGATAGCTCCGTTTACCAGGTGCTTTTGTGGACTTAAGCCCTGGGGGGAAATATTGGCTGCAAGTTCTTTCCCCAGGAGTTGCCCACTGAGGCTTGTTCTTGATATATGGTAATCTGAAGACAGAAGATCTGCTGAAAAAGGTGAGCACCCTTCGAGTGCTGAGGTCCACATGTCCCATGCTTCCCCTCTGCACAGGGGTCTCATTTTGAGTTCCTATTACATAATCATGCACTCATTGGGTTTATCTGTATGTCTGTGGGGTGTTTGGAGCAAATGTCTGTGGTAACTTAACCCTTTTGCTGCTGGTTAGCATCTTTTGGGGACGTTGTGGGCACTTTCCCTAATGGGACTAGTATTTATTGGGTCTGCTTACTTGTTCTAGTGAGCTTTTGAGTGGTTTTACAGTTTGGTATTCACCTTGCTAACTATGTGTTCTAGGTGTGCGTTTACCGCATGGACGCCATTGCTCCATTCAGTTCTATGGGACTTTACAGTCTGGGACATATCTCTGCAACCACTCCACGTAGGGAAGTCAGAGATGGCTCACTTGGTTGGTCTGCTCTTGCTCTGTCATCCAGTCAATGTTCTGAGCATGTTGGGGAGCTCAGGGGGCTTTGGGCTCTGTTGGGGGTACTTTATCAATGAAACTACAATTCCCATGAGCGCTCACTCGCTTCTGATTGGCTCCCGCCGCGGCAGCCATTTTGTGCCTTCGCTGATCGAGTATCCTATGCAGGGCTTCGACTCTCCTTCTCTTCAGCAGTTTAACCCTTCGCCTACCAAATAAGTCTAATTTAGCCTTTCTGGGGTGATTTTATTTATCATACACACTATTTTGTGAGTGTTTCTGATACTTTGTCCATTTGACTCTGTGAGAATGTCTACTCCGTTAGACCTTGGGGCTAGGCCTAAGACTAAGGATTCTGGGCGTCTGTGTCCCTCATTTCTCCTTATGTCATTCAGGGTTACCTAGCGAATACTCAGGTCATGTTTGCCCAGCATGCGCTGCTGCCCCTGAATCGCTTGCAGGGACCTCCAGCCATGCACTAGAGCCAGTCTGGATGCAAGAGTTTAAGGCTATTACCAGGGACCTCCAGTTCACCTTACAACTCCTTCCATCCACCTTGCAGGGGGTCTTCCACTTGTGGCAGGTCCCCACCCATATCAGATCTTCCCTGCCTAAACCTCCGGGTGTACCTGATGTGTCGGATTCCTCTGAAGAGGAATTATTGGTGGATTCTGATGATGAAGACTGTTCTGCTGTTCGTTCATCTCAGTTTTTTGGGGATCCCTTTGAGGCTGATCCTGTCCCCTCAGCTGAACATTCCCTTAGTACAGGAGGTTTCTTTTGATCCTTCCGATGTGTTTCAGGAGCCTGTGAGGCCCCATACTTGTTTTCCACCCTTAGCGCATTTTTTTGGACAGAGATACCACCAAAACTTTCACACATGGAGTTTCTCATTAGAAGTACTGCCCATATGCTGGAACACAACTAGTTTTATTTTCAGGGGGAATACTACCTTCAACAGAGGGGTACGGCCATGGGTACCAAGTTTGCTCCCTCCTACGCAAACCTGTTTATGGGACATTTTAAGGAGTTGCTCATTGAGGGCAATGTAGCGTGGAGGGAGGGTAAATGTGGAGCCAAATGTCGGTAGAACGACTAGGTAGTTGAGAACGAGGATAGGTTAACATAGAAGAGGTATACAAAATAAAATGAGACCTATTCACTTCCAAACTTGTAAAGAGAGCGGTATGGAGAACTTTGAAGAAATAGGTCTAGAAACAATACCCTTAACAGACCAAATAGATATAATAGCCTCTGTAAGAGTGAGGCATATTGGATATACCAACTAGGTACTATGGAAAGGGGTATGAATGAGGACATTGACTTGGGATTTATCTAGAAATTTAGATAAATAAAAAATGCACTTTATATTATTATTTATAGTCTATAGAGATAGTAATTAGTATATATATGCATATAAATCTCACAAGTTTTATTAGGCATTAATATTCACAAAAAATTTTTTTAATACATTAAGTATTTTTTATTACACTAATAATTATTTAGTTTATTAGGATATGCTACATATATAAACACACAGCACTAGTAGTGTGGTTTTTTTTTTTGGTTTGTTTTTTTTATCTAAGCAGTGTCTTCAGTCATGCATCTTTCCCATTTATAATACTTCTACTCGCCCTTTAGATAAATCTATGGAAAATAATTGGGTAAGTGTTATATTAAGATAAATCTATAGATGAGTATGTAAAGTGTTGGTAGAATATTGATAACACTAACTATTTAGCCCTCTAACATTACTATGGACTAATAAGGAAATACCATGAATCCATATTCAGGTTTGATGAATTAATACAAGAACTATACATATAATATGGAATATAACTCAGAAATCTCTAGTATTTGTAGTATTTTTATTATAAGACTGGCTCGCTTTCAAACTGAAAAAAATTGCATTAGGTGGCTGGGGACCCAAAAGGACCGGACCCCTACACCAGCCTCTATAGATAGGTCTATCCCACTCACCACTACAAACCACATGATACCTGTATACATCATTAAAGGGACACCTAAGCAGGCAAGCTAATAAACATACGGCCACATACTATACTTTTAAAAGCATGCCTTTAAAACAGAACTCTGCTTATTTAAACATTATGTACAGGGTACTTGCACGCAGAACAGGTGACAGAATTTCACAAGACCAGGGATCTGTTTGGAATGGCTTTGTGTTCTCTTCACCACTTCCCCTCCTTTATTTCTGTGTGTCATAGGAGACAGAAGAGGACTACGGTTTCATAGTGTATAGGTCCTGTAAGTATGTCCTATCTGTTTCCGATATTTGTGGTTTGTTGCTATATTTGGCACTCGGGCACACGTAAAGGGATAGTAATAGTCAATTTTAAGTTGATTTAATATTGTAGACATTAAAAAAAGATTAACATCAGTGTAAATCTTATCTCAAACCTTTATGGTCTGAGAGATATAACTTGCTAAAGTTACCTTTTCTTAGCTGTTTTACTCAAGTCTGCCATCTAGCTGACAGCTGCAGATTCCAGTCATTCCAGACAGAGGCTCTTCAGCAGAGCAGAAATCACACTATTTAGAAATAAATATTTAATTGGAATGGTCTACAAAGTGTGCTTGCAAGCCAGGCACACTTAAACCTTTCCAAATTAAGTACTTTTCTTTAGATATAGTTATATCGTCTCTGCTGAAGAGCCACATCTGGTCAAGCGACCAGACAGCTTTACAGCTCGTCATGCAGAAAGGGGAGGGACCAGATAACTTTTATTTTCCTATATTTCTTAAACCATAACGGTTTGAGAGATACAAATAAGTGCAAGTACTCTTTTAATTGTGTATACCATATAGTTAATACTTTTTTCTGACATTACTATACCTATAAACTTATTGAAGCTGCCATCTTGGATGTGGCATTGAGTACATTTTAGTCACCTCCTTTGACACCGCATGGGCTCTAGTAAGCAGGATTGGGCATACTGGTGGCATGTGCTGGAGAGCCATAGCATCATCCTTCTTGTTTTGGGGGGGGGTTCTCTTAAAGGCTTTTTAAGGGCTTTTTTTTCCATGAGGCCAGTTTTTTTCCCCCATGCTGCAAGAAATAAAGGGTTTGAGTTATTGCTTCTCTTCTTTTTTTCTCACTTTGGAGTGACCCAAGAGTTACCTGATAAATAGTTTATCTGAGTGTCTGAATCTCCCTCCAGGCACCTTATCCTTACCCCACAACAGACTGATAAGTGTTTTAGTCTTTTCTGCTCTGATTTTCTTTTTGTGGCTGTCCTTGCTAGGTAACTTAGATGATGAGGTTTAAAAAAGACATGTCCATCAAGTTCAGCACATTTCATATCACCCTTATTGAGCCAGCAGAAACCTCTGTTGAAGCCATTTTCAATTAGGTCCCCAAAAAATAAAAACCTTCCTGACACCAAATGGCAGTTACAGTGGGGCAAAAAAAGTATTTAGTCAGACACCAACTGTGCAAGTTCTCCCACTTAAAAAGATGAGAAGCCTGTAATTTTCATCATAGGTACACTTCAACTATGAGAGACAGAATGAGACAAAAAAAATCCATAAAATCACATTGTCTGATTTTTAAAGAATATATTTGCAAATTATGGTGGAAAATAAGTATTTGGTCAATAACAAAAGTTCATATCAATACTTTGTTATATACCCTGTGTTGGCAATGACAGAGGTCAAACGTTTTCTGTAAGTTTTCACACACTGTTGCTGGTATTTTGGACCATTCCTCCATGCAGATCTCCTCTAGAGCATTGATGTTTTGGGGCTGTCGTTGGGCAACACGGACTTTCAACTCCCTCCAAAGGTTTTCTATGGGGTTGAGATCTGGAGACTGGCTAGGCCACTCCAGGACCTTGAAATGCTTCTTACGAAGCCACTCCTTCGTTGCCCGGGGCGGTGTGTTTGGGATCATTGTCATACTGAAAGACCCAGCCACGTTTCATCTTCAATGCCCTTGCTGATGGAAGGAGGTTTTCACTCAATACATGGCCCCATTCATTCTTTCCTTTACACGGATCAGTCGTCCTGGTCCCTTTGCAGAAAAACAGCCCCAAAGCATGATGTTTCCACCCCCATGCTTCACCATAGGTATGGTGTTCTTTGGATGCAACTCAGCATTCTTTCTTCTCCAAACACGACGAGTTGAGTTTTTACCAAAAAGTTCTACTTTGGTTTCATCTGACCATATGACATTCGCCCAGTCCTCTTCTGGATCATCCAAATGCTCTCTATCAAACTTCAGACGGGCCCGAGCATGTACTGGCTTAAGCAGGGGAACACGTCTGGCACTGCATGATTTGAGTCCCTGGCGGCGTAGTTTGTTACTGATGGTAGCCTTTGTTACTTTGGTCCCAGCTCTCTGCAGGTCATTCACTAGGTCCCCCTGCGTGGTTCTGGGATTTTTGCTCACCGTTCTTGTGATCATTTTGACACCACGGGGTGAGATCTTGCGTGGAGCCCCAGATCAAGGGAGATTATCAGTGGTCTTGTATGTCTTCCATTTTCGAATAATTGTTCCCACAGTTTATTTCTTCACACCAAGCTGCTTGCCTATTGCAGATTCAGTCTTCCCAGCCTGGTGCAGGTCTACAATTTTGTTCCTGGTGTCCTTCGACAGCTCTTTGGTCTTGGCCATAGTGGAGTTTGGAGTGTGACTGTCTGAGGTTGTGGACAGGTGTCTTTTATACTGATAACAAGTTCAAACAGGTGCCATTAATACAGGTAACGAATCTTAAAGAAGAAGTTACAGGTCTGTGAGAGCCAGAAATATTGCATGTTTGTAGGGGACCAAATGCTTATTTTACCGAGGAATTTACCAATGAATTCATTAGAAATCCTACAATGTGATTTCCTGTATTCTTTCCCCCCATTCTGTCTCTCATAGTTGAAGTGTACCTATGATGAAAATTACAGGCCTCTCTCATCTTTTTAAGTGAGAGAACTTGCACAATTGGTGGCTGACTAAATACTTTTTTGCCCACTGTAGATATATCCCTGGATCAACATCCTATCTGCTTTGAAACCAGCAGCTGTTGCATATTACCCATGTGGATGCCCCCTAAGGGGGAGGGGTGCATTGTCCTTTCCATCACTAAGATTCCTTAGGCAATTGCATATCTAACTGAAGGTACTTTTGACACTGCCAGGTCCATTGGCTAGTCCTTAACGCTTTCAGTTGCAGCTCTCCGTACCCTTTGGCTGAAGATCTGGTGTGCGGATCGGTCTTCTAAGAAATCCTGGGTTTCTTTTATGTTAGTGGGCAAGCAGCTGTTTGGCCCAGAACTGAGAGAAACACATTAGCCATGCTACTGAGGGCAAGAGGTCTCTGTTGCCTCAGATTATCCCAAGCATCCTCCCTTTCCACGGAAACCTTGTGTATTTAACTACCCCGTCAGTATAAGCATGCCCTCTCTGCAAGCCAGATGGACCCTTCTCTGAAATCCAGACAAGATGGGGGGATACAAATCTTACCCAAGTGCCTCTCCGAACACGTCTACCTTCATATGACTAATGGAGGTCTGGACTGCCTCAGGCAATCAGATGATGTGTTTCTTTCACATTATATGGACTCTGTTTGTCAGAACTATGGGTTTTAAGAGTAACTTAGTGACAATGTTATTGCATAGATTTCAAATTCACTCATTGTTTCCTTACGTACGGGTTATCGTTGCGGACCAGAGCAAGCCCTGTTACTCTTAGATGCAGCTTACTCCCTGGTGGATATGTAGGTCTTGTTGCCAGTTCCCTTGCAGTAGAGATTGATGGGTTTTTATTCCAACCTTTTAATAATTTCCAAAAAGGATGGTGCCTGTCAGCCTATCCTGGATCAGAAGCATCTCAGTGTCTTCGTTCATAAGCCTCGGTTCTATAAGGCCATTTTGTGCTTTGTCATCACCATGTGCCCAGGGGTGTTTTTGACCTCTCTGGACTTAAGACATATCTACATATTCCTGTTCATGCAGATCATTAGCATTTCCTTTGTTTTGCCTTTTTAGGACCATAATTTTCAGTTCACCTTCCCTTTTTGTCAGGGGTCCACATCACTGTTTTTCACAAAGGTTATGGTGGCCTTTATTCACTGGGAATCTTCTGCACTCCCTGTCTGGACTATCTATTGTTAAGGGTTCCACATTGGAGCTGTGTCTTCGTCCTCAGACGTGCATGTCCATTCTAGAATAGCATGGCTTGGCATTAGACTCAACACTCATTAGGGTCAGATCTTTCTGCCAGAAGACCAAGTTCAGTTGTTATTGCAGGAGTCACAGGCCTTTGCTAGTCTGTTAGTAACCGTTCAGGAATACATGAGGGTTTTGGAGTATTTGGTCTTTGCACTGGAGACTGTTCTATTTGCCCAAATTCACACTTGGGAACTACACCTGGATATTCTCAGGAATTGGTCCAGGCAGCAGTGTCACCTCTCCCACATGTCTCCGTCGGGCAGATGTAGATGGCTCTTTTTCAGGACTGAATTGACACAGGTCATCTGTTGGCAATACTGGATTGGTCTTTGATGACAGATGCCAGTTGAATGGTTGGCAATCTTCATTCAGCTCTGGTCCACAGCGATGTCTTCTGTCCATCAATCTGTTGAAACTTTGGGCAATTTTCTTTGCCCTCTTGCATTGGACTTAGCTACTCCAGGGATTGCCAGTGCTGATTTAGTGTAGCACCGCAACAGCCATGGCTTATATCAAACTCAAAGGTGGGACCAGAGGCTCAGCTGCATGGTCAAATGTTCATTTGGTTCTTGCCTGGGAGGAAGTTCATGATACAGCTTTCTCTGCCATTCACATTTCAGGAGTGAACTACATAGTGGGTGCATATTGGGAGAGCAACCATTTGGTGTGTGAGTACATAGTTAAGATATGGTGTCTCTTGGTTGTGGATCTGATTGCATCCTGGGGAATTGCATGGTTCCCCTGTTTTGTTCCGGAACCTCGGATCCTCTTGTCCTCTCATTGGATGTGATGGCCATTATGTAGCAGTTTCTTATAGCTTATGTGTGTTTCTCATTTTCCTCTGATTACCAGAGTAATTATGGAAGGTGAGGATGGAGTGGGGTGCATTTAGTCTCGATTGCTTCATTCTGGCCACACCAGATGGAGTTATCAGATCTTTTCAATTTATCCAGTGCCAACCCACTTGGTCTACCACTCCTCCTGGACTTGTTGACACAGGGTCCTCTGTGTCATGCAGTGATAGAGAGCTTTGACAGTCTTTTCTGAACTTGTTATTGCAACCATGATGAATGCCTGTAAGTTGGTTTTATCCAAATTGCATTATAGATTCTGGTATTTGTTTTTTTCCAAATGGTGTGAAGACCAGGAGTTGTGGCTGCATCCCCTGGTCTTCCAGTTTTTTTGTTTTGTTTTGTTTTTTACCTTTCAGGAAAGGCTCAACAGGGAGCCTTGTCTTTGTTTTAAAGGTGTATTGCCTTGTTGCTATATGTGCAAAGTAAAAACCTTTGTAAAAGGGGTCGTTCATGCTGTCTTCCCTGTTTTTGGGATGCCATTCCTCCTCAGGATTTGTACCTTGTCCTATGAGTGCTTCAGTGGGATACTTTTGAGCCTTTAGCTTCTATGATCCCTTTTTCTCGACTTTCAAGACCACATTCTTTCTTATGATTGGTCCGATCTGGAGCGTGGCCAAGCAATACAGGCTTTGTCTTGTAGGACTCTCTTTGGTTTTCTTCCCAAGGTTGTTTCTGAATATCATTTTAACCTAGAAACTGTTCTTTCTCCTTTTGTCCAGCATCCCCTAACAAATGGGAGCCGGGGCTTTATTGCTTGGATTTAGATATTGAGATTGGGTCCCTGCTCGATCTTTGTGCCAAGTTCCTGAGTCATTGTTACATCAAGTCCTGCGTTTACCTGATCCTGATTCCCGTGTTCCGACCTTGTCTTGTTTCCTGACCTCGCTAGACCGGTACTGACCTCGGCCTGATCCTGACTACCCTTCTGGCTTCCTCAGCCCCTCTGGGGGCTGGAAGACACCACAGATCTGTGCTTCCAGACACCTTGGGCCTATCTACTAGTAGCAGCCTCTGACAATCCCACCTTAAGCCTTCGACTTGTCGAGGGCGTTGTTGGTCGGTAGCCTATGACTAACCGCTTCCAGAGTGCTGACTTATCGAGGGCGTGATTGTCAATGGCCTATGACTAACTGTCTCTAGTCTACCGACTTGTTGAAGGTGCTGTTGGTCGTTAAATTACAACTATCCCACTTGTCGCGGGCGTAGGTAGTTGAAATTTCTGACCTTACTGTTTCGGGCCTCTCTGCTGTTAGTCCAGCAGGAAGTCTGAATCCTCCAACCATCTCTTCCTGCGTGGTGGTTGACGCTCCTGGATTCGAGTATCCTCTCTAGAGGTATTCTAGCCTTGAATCCAACCTCATATCAGGGCCATTTCTTTGACTGCCTCGAACTCTGTTTCCACCTGTTACTCTGGTTCTGTACCTGAACTTTTAACCTCTTGCATCTCAAATCCTTTTCAGCTTGTCCGAGTACCCAGTGCCTTCAGCTCTGCTGGGACTTGATATCAGACCTTGTGACCAGTTACGGTTTCTCCTGCCTCAGTCACTTGTATCCACCAATGGTCATCCTGTATACCTGTATACCGCCTTGAGATCATTTCAGGACTCTCTAGTCTGAGACTCTCACCACTCAGGGGTACCTTCTTGAGATCAAACATCTGCCTCCTAGAGGAGGATAATTTACCCCTGAGGGTCTTGTTTTCCATAAGCAGTAAGAGAATAAATGATTTATCAGTAAGTACAAACATATCCCTTTTTGTGCAAAATATTCATCAACAGTGGGGGTATCCTTATTTTAGTCAGCATGATAAAGCCTACAATAAATATTTACACTACTGAACATTGCTATTTCTGTCTGATCTTATATTTATTATGTACAGGGGGTTTCTTTATTATATTGGATATTTACCACTGTGCGCATGAATAGTTTGTGTATAGCTCCTTGTTTGTGTTACCTGTTCCAAACACAAGCACACTTGATATTTCATACAATTGTAGTTTGTATGGACACTTTTTATTGGTTCTCCCAGTTGGCCATTATTTGTATATGCAGATGTACTTATTGTTTTTTTTGACATAACAATTCACACTCCTGATGTCACATTTTGTCTCAAAAATGCTGTGCTAGTGTATAAATGGCAATCATTCTATTAGCATCATTGCCTGAAGCTGATGTAAGGTATGGTAGAAACATTGATTGAATAAACATGGCACTTGGTTACCACATTTGCAAGGCCTGAGACTATGCCTATACCACCTATAATTACAAGATGCATTTCCCTGGTCCGTAATTGCATTTAAATTGTGATGTGTATGTATATATGTATTTGTGTGTGTGTGTATATGTATATACATATACGCACACATCAGTCTTGCTATGGTTTTACATGAGAAGATAGATTTATGTATAAAGCTGTTTGTGCACATTGCATATGTAATTTTAATTTTAAAACTTTGTTTTCTTTCTTTCAGGTATTTGCTTTTCTATCACAAGCAGTTTCTGGAGTATGAGTAGCTTTGTCAGAGTTTGTCTGAAATATGTGTAAAGAAAAATAAATAAAACAAGCCTTCTGATATGACACACAAACCTACCTGATATGTACACACAAAACAGACCGGAGCAACGCCGATATCACATCTGCCCATGCTGGCTTTTGAACTGGCAGAGTAATTATACAGGCCACAGTGCACAATGTGAAAACTAGAAAAAGGGCAGAGAGATGCTCAAACTCTGGCACTAAGCATCGTTCATCATGCTTCTGGGAACGTGTGGGAAGTCTGGGAGGGGGTGGGGGAAGATCACATCTCCAAATACTGTCACAAAAACATCCTCTCCATTGGTGCTTGAGGTCCAACTGACCAATCAGTTCAAATTATGATCAAATAAAGCCAAGCACGAGTGGATGCGTGTTGGTCGGACAGCAGCTGAAAAGCGCATCCAGACATCTTCAAATCAAGGATAGAAAGACAAGAGGACTTCAAGTATCTTTATTTGTGAATTTTAGTTATGAAATAAATACATTATGAAACTATTAAGCTATCTGTGTTTCTCAGCCAGCATTATGAAATCCTGGATTATGGACTGACTTGCAAATACTGAGACCGGTTTTCAGTATAAATGTTCTAATTTGGACTGCTCCTGAAAAACAGGACTTTTTTTTGTTTGTTTATCTCACAGAAGTGTTTATTTTTGTCTGTCAACGGATAGCAATTTATTTTGTTTTTCTTTTCATGAAAAGAAGTTCATTATTGCAGTCATGAGTAAAAACAAAGGAAAAAAAACAAAGCTAATGAATTGGCATGGCATATTATGCATCTGGTCTTTAATCTTGCTATTCTCAAGTGTTCTTGTCTGAAGTTGGCTTCTGATTTTTATTACAAAATTTATTAAGCCATGTATATGGTCAAACCACTTGATAATTACTGTATTATGTTGAACCTGGCAACCTAATGACTTCTACTTCTGTATGGGTTACAGAAAGTGGCCTTCCTCCTCCCACTTAAGCTAATTCTCTAGATCAGTGGTTCTAAATCTTTTTTTGTTTCGGGCACCCCTAACATAAAGTCTGTAATTTTCAGAGCACACCTAATTTGTATAGGTTCTTTTGTCATGGACTTTGAGAATGCAAACAAATTCCCATTATTGGCATAGTCTTCATAGGAAAAGAGTGGCAGCCTATGCTAGTCCCCAGGGCAATACCTCTGATCTAGGTGCTCCAAATCTGGGGAAATCTAATGTTTTTTTTTACAGGATGTACCAGCACATGCATACCTGTTGATGTGGTGTCACACCCTTGCAGCTTATGTTTTAGTTATTAGAGACAGCGTTTCTTACACAGTATTGATTTATTAACTTTTTGTGTGCCAGAGGGGTATGCAATGCATTTTGTACCCCTCTAGCACTCCAAGGGTTAAACGGGTATATAAGGACAACCAGATGTTAATTATCCCTTTTAAAGTCTTAGTACCTTGGATGTTAGGTTTCCAGTTCATAATACATTGGATACCTCTCACTCTTTCATGGAGTTTGAATTTTAAAGGAGAACACCACCTAATAATCCTTTACTTAAACTATTAAGACCAGAAAATCCTAATGGCTCAAACGCTTCACATGCATCTTGCTGCAATAATTAACTGGTTTTAAATCTGCCTTGGATATCCTATCTGTTGTAGCAGACATGATTGGTACTGACAGGGCTTAAAACTTTGCTCGCTGCACCTGGTATTATGGAGGATTTGGGGAGGGGGAGGGATGTATTACTTTGCAAAGTGTTGCTCACCCCTCTGGCCTTTAAGCATTAACTTAGCTAACACAATTTGCTTGCTTCGTTTCGACTTCCAGGACCAACTGATGATCTCTCTTAAAACCAGGCAAAATTTTATAGGGCCATTGATTTTCTGGTTATAGGAAGATAAGTGGGAGGATAGTAAACATGAAGTGGGCAAAGAAAAAGCAATTTTATTGTAGGCTTTAATGAAATAATCTACTATGCAGCATATTAACTTCAGTTGTCTGTTTCCCAAATCTGGAAGTTTGGCCAGTCATTCTCAATATTTCATTTTATCCATCCCTTTAATTTTCTCTATAGTGTTCCATTTCCAAATACCTGATTGTGTGAGCAAGGAAGCTGCCATAATGCTATAGAATATAGACTGTACCTGTCCTCGTTGGTTGAGAAATGCAATGTCTCCCTATCACTTTGCAGGCAACCCCAATACAGTTAAAAGATTGACTGCTGAAGAGATGTATAACTGACATCTGTCAATCAGAGCAGAACCAATCACTTTTTTCTCTTTGCCATACTGGGCTACCATGGAAATATTCAGGTTCTCTGTGCCCCTCTTGTGCGGTGGTCTCCACAGGCTCCTCAGAGCCTGTATGGGTTAAGACACTGCTCTCTTCTGTGGCCCAAATCACAAGTTTTGGGGTCTACTCTGAGGAAGAATTACCCTCAGAGGATGATGGGGAATATGAGGACATGGATTCTTCCTACACTTGTGGATCTTCCTGTGAGGCTGATCTTCTCCCCTCGGCTAAGGGGTTCATCAAGGCAGTCCTGGAGACCCTTCAGGCCTCTGATGCATTTGATGGAGAACTCCGTCTCCGATGACTTCCAAAGTCATAGAAAGTCTTTCTCTGTCGTCCAATATAGGTTACTGGTAACTTTGGGTAGGTGATCCACCCCTTTAAGTAGGCAGGAACAATTCTAGAACTGAATCATGGGTTGGAGCCTACCTCCTCTTCTTGGCTGCAGCTAGCCAATCATCTCCAGTAAGATTTGTTCCTTGGATGAAGATACAGGCAAGAGAACAGTTCTGCTATAGTTTTAGCTATTTTTTTTTTATTTTTCTGTTAGATATGGAATATCACCATTGATGGATTACCATCACTGAAATTCCCTTAGATGTGGCTAGCTCAGTATCCAGGTTCTTTGGTGGACCTTAAAGGGATAGTAATACTTTGTTTTATCTTTATTTTATTTTGTAGGCATTAAAAAAAACATGAGGAATGATATAACATGAAGAATGATAAAGGTTTGAGAGATATTCACAAGCAAAGTTTCCCCTCACTGACCAAAACGGTCAAGTCTGCCATCTAGCGGTCAGATTTGGAACCCGGTCCGCAGATCAACCAGTGGCTCTTCAACAGAGCCGAGATCGCAAGATATAAAAATAACTATTTCATTGGAAGGGTCTAAAAAGTGTGCTTGCAAACCAGGCACACTTTGTAGACTATTCAAATGAAGCAGTTCTTCTTATATCTCGTGATCTCTGCTCTGCTGTAGAGCCACGGGATTCCAAATCTGACAGCTAGATGGCAGACTTGACCGTTTTGGTCAGTGAGGGGAAACTTTGTTTGTGAATATCTCTCAAACCATAAAGGGTTGAGCGATAAGACTTATATCGTTCTTCATGTTTTTTTTTAATGCCTACAAAATAAAATAAAGATAAAACAAAGTATTACTATCCCTTTAAGCCTTGGGGGGAAATCTTGGTTACAAGTTCTTTGCTCAGGAGTTGCCCACTGAGGTGTCTTCTTAACACATGGTAATCTGAAGACAGAAGATCTGCAGGAAAGGTGAGCAACCCTTTGAGTGCTGAGGTCCACATGTCCCACAGTGCCCCTCCGCACAGGGGTTTTTCCTTTGGAGTTACTATTGCACACTCCTGCACTCATTGGGTTTCTCTGTATGTCTGTTGGGTGTTTTGGAGCAAGTTTCTGTGGTAACTTAACCCTTTGACTGCTGGTTGGCATCTTTTGGGGGGTTGTTGGCACTTTCCTTACTGGGTTCATTGTTTATGGGGTCTAGTGACATGTTTTAGTAATGTTTGGTGCACTTTTACTTCTTAGTTACGACTTTGCAAAATTTGTGTTCACGGCGCGCTTTTACCGCATAGACGTCATTGCTCCATTCACTTCTATGGAACTGTACAGTTTGGGACATATCTCTGCAACCACTCATGGTAGTGACTTCAGAGATGGCTCATTTTGTCTGCCCTTGCTCTATTATCTGGTCAACGTTTGGTGTGTTTTGAGGGGCTCAAGGGGCTTTGGGCACTGTTGGGGTACTTTTTTCTGGGAAAACTACATTTCTCTGTCATCCAATACAGGTTACTGGTAGCTCTGGGAGGCATCCGTCCCTTTAAGTAGGCAGGAACATTCTCTAAATGTATGCAGGGGGGTGCAGGCTGCAGCCCAGCTAGCCACCTCCAGAATTGTTTGTTTCTGGGTGTGAATAACACCAGGTAGAGAACATCTCTCATTTGTTTTAGTTTCTTTTTTATTTTTGTGTCAGATATGGAATACCACCATTAGGCGGGTTACCATGACTGACAAATGCCCTCCAATGTGGCTAGCTCAGTGTCCAGGTGCTTTTTGGTGGACCTTAAGCCCTGAGGGGGAAAATCTTGGGTACAAGTGCTTCCCCATGAATTACCCACTGAGGTAATTCTTACTACATGGTAACCTGAAAACAGAACATCTGCAGGAAAGGTGAGCTACCCTTTGAGTGCTGCAGGTCCACTTATCCTACAGTGCCCCTTTGCTGGGCTTGTATTTGGGAGTTCTCACTGTGCACTCCTGCACTCATTAGGTATATATGTGCATGTCTGTTGGGTTTTTGAAGCAGGTTTATGTGGTAACTTAACCCTTTGTCTGCTGGTTTGACATGTTTTGGGGTTTTTTTTTTACTAGGTTAGTGTTTTCTCAGTATGCACACATGTTCCCTGTATGTTTTTCATGTTTTTAACTTGTAGTTTAACTTTTATTAAAATTGTGCACTGCGCCTTTAAGGCACGCTTTACCGCATAGACGCCATTGCTCCATTTACTTTCTATGGGACAACATGTTTGGGACGTTTACACAGCAACTACAGAGAGGGCTCATTTTAATTGTCTACCCTTGCTCTATCATCCGGTTTATAGTTCAAGTGTGTTGGGGGGCTTCGGGCAGTTTTGGGGTACTTTTTGGGAAAAACTACATTTCCCATGAGCGCTTGATTTGTGCCTAATTTCTGATTGGCTCCCGTCGCGGCAGCCATTTTGGGCACTTTTCTCAATGAGTATCCTACACAGGGCTTTTCTCCTCTACAGATTGACCCTTTGCCTGCCAGAATAGCATTTCTGGGGTGAAATATCAATCTTACACACTACAATTGGGTGATTCATTGTACAGTTGGTTATTTTGACAATGTGGGAATGTCTATACCGCTGGAGCTAGGAGCTTAGACCTAAGACTAAGGAGGCTCTTCCTGTCACACAGGGCTACCTAGAGTGTTCTCTGGTCATTTCTGCCCAGCAGGTTCTGAAGTTCCTAGCAGCAACCCAGGGCCTTCCAGCCATGCTATTGAGCCAGCTTGGATGCAAGAGTTTACGGCTGCAACTAGGGACCTTAGGTCCACTTTACAGCTCTTTAAATCCCAGATACAGGGGGCACTTCAATTATGGCAGACCCCCCCTCTACTATCAGATCCTCCCTGCCTCAACCGCAGGGAGCACTTGATGTGTCAGATTCTTCTGAGGAAGAATTGTTGCAAGATTCGAATGTTGAGGTTGGTACTATTTTGGCATCTTCCAGGTCTCTTTGGGGACCCATTTGAAGCTGATTGTGAAACCTCTACTAACCATACTCAACATTCCCTTGGTTCAGGAGGTCCCTTCTGATCCCTCTGATGTTTTCAGGACCTTGCTAAGTCCCTTACTTATTTTCTTCTTAACCCCACTCTTGACATTTGGGTTCTGATGCGTGGTAAAACCCGGACAAGTCTGCTTCTGTGTGCAGGGAATTTGCTAAGCTTTATCCCTTTTCTGAAGCTGAACTGGCTAAATGGGTTCCTCCTCCTAAGGTGGGTGCTCCCATTTCTTGACTATCTAAATCCACTGCTTTACCTGTCTCTGGTGATTCTGCACTGCTAGACTGGACTGACAAGTAACTTGAGGTTTTCCTCAAGTCCATTTCTTGCTCCTGTTGGTGCTGCTAGGGACCCAGCGTTTGCTGCTACGTGGGTTAACCGGGCTATTGTAGTCTGAACTGAGAAACTCACTACGGCTGTCCGTCAAGATGCGCCTACTTCGGAGAAATTTGCGTCTTCTTGCCAATATCTCTTAAGAGCTACACCATGTCTCTGCTGCTGCCTTTGGTGCCATCCGCATGATGGCAAGGGCTTCTACTACTTCTGTGGTGGCCAGACGTGCGCTTTGGCTCAAGATTTTGTCTGCTGACACTGCTTCCAAGAAAGTCTTGCGTTCTCTGCCTTTTCAGGGTACTTCCTTGTTTGGGCCTACTCTTAAGGAACTAATTAGCGAGGCCACTGGGGGTAAGAGTTCAATTCTACCCTTGGTCTTTCAGATGAAGTTACCTTTCCAACGTAAGCAATCCTTTAGTTCCTTTCAGACTGTGACGCGTTCAACAAACCAGGCGGTTCCATCAGCTCTGCATCCCTCCTCTAGACCAAAGCAGCTATGAACAGGACTGCTTCGGCATGACTCTCCGAACCTGGGTATGCATCCCGATGTGGGTGGTCGTCTCCACCTCTTTCGCGGGATTTGGGAGGATTCTGTATCGGACCCATGGGTTTTACAGGTAGTGTCAAAGGGGTTCAAGATCCCTTTCTTTTTCTTCCTCCTTTTTGCTTTCATCTTTCTCGCTCTCCTCAGGAAGTTGAGAAAGGCCGTCTATTCAAAGGAGAGCTATTCAGACTCTTCTGGACAAGGATGTCCTGGAGCCGGTGCCTCCTTCAGACAGGGGTTGGGGTTTTGCTCACACCTCTTTGTGGTGACCAATAAGGACGGCGGATGCTGCCCTATTTTGGATTTGATTGATCTCAATTGACTTGTGATCAAGACTCACTATCGTCAGGAGTCTCTGCGCCCAGTGATCGCTGCCATGTCTCCAGGGAGTTTCTTGCTTCTCTGGACCTTCAGAATGCATATTGCGCATCCCAATTCATCGAGAGAGCAGGCGGTACCTGAGGTTTGCCTGCAACAGGGATCATTCCCAGTTCTCAGCTCTTCCTTTTGGTCTGACAACGGCCCCTCCGGTTTTCCAACGGGTTCTGGGGGACTTAATATCCGTCCTCCATCAGGACTGCATCAGAGTGACTCCCTACATGACTTACCTTGAAAGTCTCCCCTGCGGACCTTCTTCATCAGCAGGTTCAAACCTGCATTCAAATCCTTACCTATTACGGTTGGTTTGTCAATTTGGACAAGTCAGTTCTTGTCCCATCCCAGCAACTGATCTTCCTGGGTCTTCTGTTCGATACTCAGAAGTGTATGGTGTTTCTACCGGATGAGGTAGCCCTTCAAATTGCCTACAGAGTCTCAATGATTCTTTCACGGGATCGGATCCCTGTTACAAAGTTGTCTTCTCTGGTGGGGAAGTTCATTTCCACAATAGAGGTGGTTCCATTTGCCATGATACACACTAGGGAACTTCAGAGGTTTGTTATACAGACATGCAGGGATTGACCAGATCATCAGAAGCTGTCGGTCTTCTTCTCGGAGTGTGGTTGGACCTTTCCAATCTCCTAAAGGGGAGGTTCTTCCTGATTCCCTACTGGACCAGGTCACGACAGATGCCAGCCTGTTGGGCTGGGAGAGCTGTTCTGAGTCACTTCAGCGCTCTGGGGCAGTGGTCCATGAGGAGTCCCTTCTCCCTATCATCATCCTGGCATTTCATGCAATATTTCATGCTCCATCATTGGGGGTCTCACCTGGAGGACTGTCCAGTCCGAGTGGAGTCCGACAAAGCCACGGCAGTGGCTTACATCAATAGACAAGGCGGAACAAGAAGTCTCGCCTCTTGGTTAGAGGTCAAGGCCATTCTGTCCTGGGCGGAGGTTCATGGTCCTGTCATTTCCACAGCGCTCATTCCAGGCGTAGACTATGTCATGGCAGACTTCCTCAGTCGACAGCGGAAAGTGGGAGCTACATCCCGAGGTGTTTCAACTTCTAGCTCAGAGATGGGGAATGCCCCCAGTGGATCTGATGGCAACAAAACACAACAGGAAGATTCCGGCGTTTGGAGAGACTCTCTAGCTCTGACTACCGATGTGGTGTCCATTCCTGGACATTCTCTCTGGCCTACATCTTTCCTCCTCTCCCTATGTTAATAAGGGTGTTGCAGAAATTGAAATTAGTACGTTGTCCAGTAATTCTGACTGCTCCGGATTGGCATAGTCAATCCTGGTATCTGGCCGTATCTGTGGTGGAGCCATTTCAGCTTCCCTCTCGTCCAGCTCTTCTCCTACAGGGTTATCTGTGAAAGTAGACGTTCATCCACTCAATTTGATGGCCTGTAGGTTGAATCCTCGATTTTAAGGCAGAAAGGGTTTTCTTCTGCTTTGGTGCCTACTATGCTTAGTGCCCGAAAGCATGTTTCTTCCAAGATCTGCCACCGTGTCTGGTCGACATTTGTGTCTTAATGTGCTGAGCTCTGTCTCATGACTTTGATCTTCCCACTGTCCTGGCCTTTCTGCAGGACAGTGTGGATAAAGGACTCAGTCTGAGTTCTCTTAAGGTTCAGACTTCGGCTCTTTCTGTCTTTTTCCAGAAACGCATTACTATTCTTTCTGATGCCAAGGTTTCCTTCCAGAGCGTTGCTCCTGTGCGTCCTGCCTTTCGGAGCCAGCTCCTTAGTGGGACCTTGAATTGGTCTTGGGAGTTTTCCAAAGTCCTCCCTTTGAGTCTTTGTCTACTATTCCTCTACGTCTCTTGACGTGGAAAATGGCTGTTTTCTTCTGAAGATTGTATCAGTTTGCCAGGTTGCGGAGTTGCAAGCTCTATCCTGTAAACCACTTTATCTAGTGTTTCATAAGGATGAGGCGGTGCTTCGCACCTCTACGGCGTTCTTGCCCAAGGTGGTCTCTGAGTTTCACATCAATCAGAAGATTGTGGTGCTCTCTTTCTGTCCTAATCCCTCCCCTGACAAGGTGTGTGATTTCCACTTGTTGGTTGTGGTGCGTTGTCTCAAGTTTTATGTCCATCGCACTGAATCTGTCAGGAAGTATGATGCTCTGTTCTTCATTCCAGGGGGTCCTAGGGCAGGAAGACCTGCATCCAGAGTGACTATTGTGTCCTGGATTAAGTCCACTTTTCGTAGATCCTACGAGTTATGGAATGCGCATGTTTCCTTTCAGGTCACAGCTCATTCCACCAGGTCCATTGGGGCCTCTTGGACCTCTTAAAATCAGGCTTCTGCCTATCAGTTGTGCAGGGCAGCCATTTGGTCCTCTGTGCACACCTTTTTGAAGCACTGCCATGTTAATGTGCTGGTTTTGGCTGATGCCAGCTTTGGGAGGAAGGTCCTGGAGGCAGTCTCGCCCATCTAGGATCTTCTTAATTTCTTGGTGCTTCCTTTACTGTTGAGCCCTGTTGGTTCTAGTTCCCTGTGCTGTGTCACAGTTTTGGGGTGTTTTTACCCCTGTTTTGTGTCCATTGACACTTCAGTTTGTTGAGCTCTCTGACCGGTTGGTTTTTAGAGATTCTGGTGACTTTGAGGGCATTGCGCCTGGTTCTTGCCTTCTTCCCCCCTCTGGGGAACTCAATGGTTGGACATCCCAGAGTTACCAGTAACCTGTATTGGACGACAGAGAAAAGAGGATTTTAGTCTCACCTGTTAAATCCTTTTCTCTTAGTCCCTACAGGTTACCTCATCTCCCACCCTGTCAAGGGACCATTCTTGGCTCTCCTGTGGCAGTATGTGGGAGTCCTTCAGGGCATGCTCACAGGAGTCGTCTTCCCTTCTACTATCTAGTCTAGTTAGTTCTCAAACAAATCTGGCAGTGGCTAGCTGGGCTGCAGCCTGAGAGGGAAGGGAGGCTCCACCCCCTGCATATATTTCCAGAATGTTCCTGCCTACTTAAAGGGACTGACTCCTCCCAGAGTTACCAGTAACCTGTAGGTACTAAGAGAAAAGGATTTAACAGGTAAGACTAAAATCCTCTTTTCCCATGAATTCTTGCATCGCTCGCTCGTTCCTGATTGGCTCCCGTTTGGCAGCCATTTTCTGCTTTCCCTGAACGAGTATCCTACGCAGGGCTTGGACTCTCCTCTGCAGATTAACCCCTCGCCTGCCAGATAAGTATTTTAACGATTTCTGGGGTGAACTTTTAATCCTACACACTGCATTTGGGTGATACCTTATTCTTTTTACGTTTTGA
This sequence comes from Rhinophrynus dorsalis, assembly GCA_037306005.1. NCBI lineage: Eukaryota > Metazoa > Chordata > Amphibia > Anura > Rhinophrynidae > Rhinophrynus > Rhinophrynus dorsalis. The sequence continues at coordinate 94,169,092 of CM074725.1, read as the reverse complement.
CACTGTGAGAATGTCTAATCCGCTGGAGCTTGGGGCTAGACCTAAGACTAAGGACGCTGGGGTCTCTATGTCCCCCATTGCGCATTGCTCCTCATGTCAATCAGGGTTACCTAGAGAATTCTCAGGTCATTTATGCCCAGCATGTTCTGCTGTCCCTGAGTCTCCCCAAGGGACCTCCATACATGCATTAGAGCCAGTTTTGGTGCAAGAGTTTTTAAGGCTGCTACTAGAGACCTCAGGTCTACATTACAACTCTTTCCATCCCAGTTACAGGGGGTCTTCCACTCCTGGCAGACCCCTACTTCTGTTAGATCTTCCCTGCCGAAACTGCAGGGAGTACCTGACATATCAGATTCATCTGAAGAGGAACTGCTGGTGGATTCTGACGATGACGAATGTTCTTCTGTGGGCTCCCCTCAGTTCTTTGGGGACCCCTTTGAGGCTGATCCTGAACTTTTGGCTGAGGGCCTGATCAGGGCCGTTTTAAACACTCAAAACATTCCCTTGGCTGAAGAGGTTTCTTTGGACCCCTCTGATGTGTTTCAGGAGCCTAAGAGGCCCCATTCTTGTTTTCCACCTAGCCACACTCTTGACCGTTTAGTGTCTTATGAGTGAAAGTCTCCAGACAGAACACCTTCTGTCTCCAAGAAATTTGCCAAGCTTTACCCCTTTTCTGATGCGGCACATGATCAGTGGGTTCATCCCCCCCAGGGTTGATGCACCTGTGTCTAGTCTCCCCCCCCCCCCCCCCGATGCTTCTGCTCTTAAAGACTGGACTGACAAGAAACTTGAGGCCTCCCTCAAGTCCATTTTTGCCACCACTGGTACTTCCCTACATCCAGTGTTTGCTGCGGCTTGGGTGAATAGGGACATTGCAGTTTGGACTGAACAGCTCACTCTTGCTGTCCGTCAGGGAGCTCCTACTGCAGATATGTTGCAGCTACTTGCCAACATTTCTGATGCCCAGCACTACATATCTGCTGCCTTGTTTGATACCATCCGTTTGGTGGCAAGGGTATTCACCATGTCTGTGATTGCCGGACGAGCTCTTTGGCTCAAAATCTGGTCTGTTGGCACTGCTTCCAAGAAAGCTTTGCTCTCATTGCCCTTTCAGGTCACTTCTCTGTTTGGGCCAGAACTTAAGGATCTGGTTAGTGAGGCTACAGGGGGCAAGAGTACCCTTCTGCCTATGGTCTCTAGGAAGAAGAGGCCTATCAAGCGTAATAGCTTTTTCATTCCTTCCAGACTGAGACACGTCCGGCAAACCAGGCGGTTCCCTCAGTTCCGCGTTCCTCTTCCAAGCCCAAACAACAATGGAGGCCTCCACCAAGCCCAAGGCTTCCAAGTCTCCTTCGGCATGATGCGCCGAACCCAGGTCCCCACTCTACTGTGGGTGGCCATCTGCGCCACTACCTCAGCGTATGGAGGACTCAGTGGTGGACCCATGGATTTTGCAGGTGGTGGCGAAAGGATACAGAGTCCCTTTCACCTGTCTTCTTCCCTTCCTATTTCTTCTGTGTATTCCCCGCCACAGGAAACAGTGGGCTTTATCTCCCGCCTCCAGCTGGTAGGACCGAATTTTTTTGTATATAGTTGTACTCCACCCCTTCCGCTTCAGTTATTTCGGTCCTACCAGCTGGAGGACGCGAGGCGAGCAGCCTCGATGTTTCCTGCTTTGGGCAGAAGAAGAAGGGGGAAACCCCATAATAGGACGCGGCAAGATGGACGAGAGTGACTAAAGGAATCACCCGGTGCCCCTGCCTTCACATTTTTATGTGAATAGGAGGCACCGGTAAGCCGATCCGGGCAACTGTTCTCCCCTCTCCCCAGAATCCTTACCGTGCAGTCCTCCATGAAGCAAGACACAGAGAGGGACGCGGCAAGATGACGTCAGGTCCAGAGCGCATCATCACTGGGCTGCACACGGAGAGGGAGAAAGCAAGCAGAAGGGCTCAGCAAATATGGCTTTATCCCTTCAGCAATCAAGCGGTGACATCCGGCGGGCGTTCCACCTATGGTTTCCTGAGGATATATAAAGAAACCGGATGAAGACAAGGTAGGAGAAGTTCTGCTAATATTTATAGTATTTTAAATATTTATAATAAAGTTAGAGTTTTTAAAGGGACAGAACAGCTTAGGGATGTCAACCCCAGCTAAAGGCAGCTCTTCTAAGGAGAAAGGAGATTCAGGGACTAAAGAGTCTTCTAGTACTGATTCTAAATCCCCCAAAGTGAAGGTCTGTATGGGCTGTGACAGGAAGGCCCCTCCAGTAGAAGGAGCAAAGTTATGCTTAGAATGTTTAAAAAAGGCATCAGGACAAGACATCCCACAACAGTTTCAAAACTTCATTTCATGGATGCAGACCTCCATGAAAGATACTTTTACAGCCATGCAGGAGGCTGCAAATCCAAAAAAGAGAATGAGGTTGGAAGACCCAGGAGAGGGTACTTCATCTGTTAAGGAGGTGGAAGAGGAAAATAGTCAGGATGTCTCTGACTATTCTTCATCAGAAGAAGAAGGGGAGATCGTGGAAGGAACAGGCGCTTTTTCACTAGAAAAAATAGACGGTTTTGTTAAATATATTAGGAAGTCGCTGGGTATTGAGGAGGAACAAAAAGACCTAAACATTATGGATACAGCCTTTTTGGGGAACCAGAAAAGTACTCCATCTTTTCCAGTTCATCACTCCATTTCCAGTATTATCCAAGATGAGTGGAAAAAGACAGAAAAAAGATTTTCAACAACCAAACGATTCACTAGAATGTACCCCTTTAAGGAGGAAGATGTGAAAATATGGTCAAATCCTCCCAAAGTAGATGCTGCAGTGTCTTGTTTAGCTAAACCTACAACCATTCCTCTCGAGGATGGATCTGCCTTAAAAGATCCTATGGAGAAGAGAATGGAGTCAGTGCTAAAGAAGCAATTTTCTCTTATAGGTAATAATATTAAAGTAGCCACAGCACTGGCTTCAGTGTCTAGAACCATGCGAATCTGGCTAAACACCTTAGAGGAAAATATAGATTCCTCGGTATCCAGATCTAAGCTATTAAAGGAGTTAGCCATTATTAAAGAGGCAAATAGTTTCATGTGTGACGCCTCACTAGACTCGGTGAGACTAGCTGCTAAAGCTTCAGCCTTATCGGTTTCATCACGTAGGGCACTCTGGTTGAAATCTTGGGGAGCTGATATTCCCTCAAAAAATAAACTTATTTCCTTACCTTTCAAAGGAGATATGCTCTTTGGAGATCAGTTAGAGGAAATAGTTAAAAAGTTGACAGGAGGACGTAGTGCCTTTTTACCACAGGGAAGAAAACACAGGTCATCCCCAGTACGTTCTACCCAGTATAGAGCTAGAAACTATTCCTTTCGTAACCAAAGGGGATATCATCAAAATAGGCAGAATGAAGGAAGAAAGCAGCAATCGAACCAAGCTACCAGAGGATCATTCAGAAGAGAATTCCCCAAGAAAACGCATTTTAAGAAAGAATTCTGAAGTTCAGCGGGTCCTATCTCTAGATCAAGTAGGGGGCCGTCTTCACAACTACAGACATCTTTGGAAGACGGAGGACAGATGGGTGTCCAACATACTAGAGACAGGATATCCGCTAGAATTCAGAAAATATCCCCTGAAACAAAGTTTCAGACGATCAAAAATGCCAAAGAATCCTCAAAAAGCCAGACTTTTCAGATTGGAAATTCAGCAACTACTCAGCAAGGGAGTGGTAGAGAAGGTTCCGATGGAACAGATGTATTCTGGAATTTATTCCATTTTATTTGCAGTACCGAAACCTTCAGGAGCTCACAGGATTATCCTAGATCTGAAAGCTCTCAACAACCTGATGAAGACAAAACATTTCAAGATGGAAACTGTAAATACAGTTATCAGGTCGGTATGCCCCAACAACTTTTTAACAAAGATAGACCTCCAAGAAGCCTACTACCACGTACCAGTAAGGATAGAAGATCGAAGGTTTCTAAGGTTTGCAATAGAAGGAGACCATTTTCAGTTCAAGTGTCTACCATTTGGTCTATCAACAGCACCCAGAACATTTACAAAAATCCTAGCAGCAGCTCTGGAAACCTTAAGACACAAAGGAATTCAGATTATTCCTTACTTAGACGACCTTCTTATAATCTCAGAATCAGAAGAAGAGGCAAATCTCCATACTCAGACGGTAGTCAGCCACCTAACAGAGTTAGGATGGCTGATAAATTCAGAAAAAAGCCAGTTCTCTCCCACTCAAAACCTGGTCTTTCTAGGAATAAGACTAAACACCTGGAAGGCATTAGCAACACTTTCAGAAGAAAGAATCCAGAACATTATAAAAAAGACGCTGGAATTCAAGAGAAAGGAGAAACACACGGCCCAAAGGATAATGGAAATCTTGGGACTAATGACATCAGTCATACAAATAGTGCCTTGGTCAAGATACCACACGAGGAGATTGCAGCTTCATTTTCTAAGACATTGGAATTTTCAGCAGGATCTCCATCAAACAATATCCATTCCACCGCAGGTCAGGAGAAGTCTGATATGGTGGACAAAGAAGAAAAATCTGGTAAAAGGTACCCCATTGATAGACTATCAATGGGAAATCATATATACAGATGCAAGTCCCATAGGATGGGGAGGAACATGGAACAAAAGAATAGTGCAGGGAAGATGGAAACCGGCAGAAAAGAAGTTGCACATAAACATCCTGGAAATAAGAGCGGTAAAAAACACGCTCCTTTACTTCCAAAAGCTTCTTCACAACAAGGCTGTCCATGTGAGATCCGACAACATGTCAACAGTCCAGTACATGAAAAACCAAGGAGGAACAAAAAGCCAAACTTTAAACAAAGAAATCTATCCAATTTTCAGATGGGCAGAAAGAAACCTGATAGCCTTTTCAGCATCACACATAGCGGGAGTCAAAAACATCAAGGCGGATTATCTAAGCAGGGAAAGAATGGATCCAGGAGAGTGGTCCTTAAATCAAGAAGTGTTTCAACAGATTATAGAAAGATGGGGAAACCCCATAATAGATCTCATGGCGACGCAGAAGAACTCAAAATGCAAGAAGTTCTTCTCCAGATGGGAGGACAAGAAAGCAGTAGCCCAAGATGCACTGAAGCACCCATGGACATTCTCCTTGGCCTATGTATTTCCACCCATCCCTTTGATAAGGGAGGTGCTAAGAAAAGTCAAGATGGACAAAGCAGAAATAATATTGATTGCCCCCATGTGGCCAAGAAGAACATGGCTATCAGAAATAGTGAAGTTATCATGCCAGGAGCCATGGATACTCCCAAACAGGATGGACCTACTACATCAGGGTCCATTCCTACATCAGAATCCGGAATTTTTCCACTTAACAGCATGGAGGTTGAGCGGAAAAATCTAATATCTAAAGGCTGCTCAGAAAAAGTAGCAAACGTTATTATTTCCAGTAGGAAATCCTCCACTAATAAGATATATGACAGAATCTGGAGAGTTTTCAGATGTTGGTGTATTAAAAACAAAATATTGAAGTCAGAAGTATCCACGGGAACCATTCTGGAATTTTTACAGAAGGGTTTTGATATGGGTCTTAGTCCGGCATCCCTGAAGGTCCAAATATCAGCCCTCTCAGCAGTATTTGTGAAACATTGGGCAGAGAAAGACATAGTTAAAAGATTCATTAGAGCAGTCGAGAGAACCCGTCCGAGGATTAGAGAAATAATCCCATCCTGGGATTTGAATATTGTATTAAATCAACTAATTGATTCCCATGTATTTGAACCTCTGGATCAGATTTCCATAAAACATCTAACGTGGAAAACGGTTTTCTTGACAGCCATTACTTCGGCCAAAAGGGTTAACGAACTCCAAGCCCTCTCCTGTCAGAGTCCATATTTGACCTTCCATCAGGATAAAATAGTACTAAAAAATGAAACCCAGTTTTAGGGGCAAAGTGGTTTCTAGTTTCCACTTGGATCAGGAAATCATCTTGCCTTCCTTTTGTAGAAATCCATCAGGCAGTAAAGAAGCTAGGCTTCATTCCCTAGATTTAGTCAGATGTATCTCCTCTTATCTGGACAGAACTAGGGAATTTAGATCCTCCGATTCCCTGTTTGTACATTTCCAAGGGAAAGGAAAAGGATCAGCTGCCTCCAAACCATCCATAGCTAGGTGGATCAGGCAGTGTATCATTACTGCTTATAAAGAGGGGAATTTAGTTCCACCCATTAAATTAAAAGCTCATTCTACTAGAGCAATTTCCACCTCCTGGGCTCTCAAGGCAAATGCATCTCCGGCAGAGATTTGCAAAGCCGCCACTTGGACGTCCATGTCTACTTTTATTAGACATTACAGATTGGATGTAGGCTCTTCAGCAGAAGCCAAATTTGGTCGTCAAGTACTTCAGGCGGTGATCTCTTCATGATTATGGTAAGAGATCTTCTTATTGCATACAATTATGTTATTTACATATAAGCATTTAAGAGGGCAGTAGTCTGATTGTTCCCTCCCTATAAGTGGCTTTGTTATATCCCACTGTTTCCTGTGGCGGGGAATACACAGAAGAAAGGGTGAAATTTACTTACCGATATTTCCTTTTCTTCTGTGTATCTCCCCGACACACCCACCCTTAATTCTATTAATTCTTATTTTATAAACAGCTTGGCTAACACAAAGATAACTGAAGCGGAAGGGGTGGAGTACAACTATATACAAAAAAATTCGGTCCTACCAGCTGGAGGCGGGAGATAAAGCCCACTGTTTCCTGTGTCGGGGAGATACACAGAAGAAAAGGAAATATCGGTAAGTAAATTTCACCCTTTTTTCCTTCTCACACGCCTCAGGGCATAGAGAAACGCCATCTGTTCATCGGCGCTATCCAGGCCCTTCTGGACAAGGAGGTTCTGGGACCAGTTCCCATTCAGGACAGGCGTTTGGGTTTTTACTCAAACCTATTTTTGGTTTCCGAGAAGGACGACAGCTGTCGTCCAATTTTGGACCTGAAGGATCTGAATTCCTTTTTGGTCAAGACTTATTATCACCAGGAGTCCCTACGGACGGTGATTGCTACTATGTCCTCTGAGGAATTCCTTGCTTCTCGGGATCTTCAGGACTCATATCTGCACATTGCCATTCATCTAGAGAGCCGGCAGTACCTCAGATTTGCATTCGACCAAGGGCATTTTCAATTTTCTGTTCTTCCCTTTGGTCTGACTACAGCTCCTCAAGTCTTCAATCGTGCCCTGGGAGCCTTAGTGTCCGTCCTCCATCGGACTGGCATCAGAGTCACTCCATACATGGACGACTTGCTTCTGAAAGCCCCTTCTCCGGAACTACTTCATCAGCAGGTTCAGGATTGCATTCATGCTCTCACCTATCATGGGTCGATCCTCAATATGGACAAGTCGGATCTCGTCCCATCCCAGCATCTGATCTTCCTAGGTCTTCTCTTCGACAATCAGCAGAGCATGGTGTTTCTCACGGAAGAGGTGGCTCGCAAGATCACCCACAGGGTTTCCACTGTTCTGGCTCACGATTCAGTTCCAGACAGGAAGTTGTCCTCTCTAGTGGGAAAGTTCATTTCCACCATAGAAACAGTTCCATTCACCATGGCTCACACCAGGGAACTCCAGAGTTTTGTGATCCAGGTGTGCAGGGGCCAGCCAGGTCTTCTGAATGTCTGTGTCCCTCCCTCTTCATGTGGAGCTAAGTCTGTCATGGTGGCTCAACCTCTCCAATCTGCTGAAGGGCAAGCCTTTTCTGGTGTCCTTCTGGACCACAGTGATGATGGATGACATCCTATCAGGCTGGGGAACGGTGTTGGGTCACATGAATGCTCAGGGACGGTGGTCTCTGGAGGAATCTCTCCTTCCCATCAGCGTGTTAGCGCTTCAGGCGATATCGCATTCCCTTCGCCACTGGACACACCAGCTGGAGGACTGCCCGGTCTGGGTCCAGTCCGACAATTCCACGGCAGTAGCTTACATCAACAAGCAAGGCAGAACAAGAAGTCTTGCAGCTTGGTTAGAGGTCAAGGCTATTTTGTCTTGGGCAGAATAACATGTTCCTGCCATATCGCAGTTCACATTCCTGGAGTAGACAACATCATGGCAGACTTCCTCCCATCGACACAAAGTGGACATCGGAGAGTGGGAACTGCACCCAGAGATGTTCTACCTCATTGTTCAGAGGTGGCGTCTTCCATGCTTCGACTTGATGGCAACAAGACACAACCGGAAGATTCTGACGTTCTGCTCTCGCTGGAGGGATCCTCTACCTCTAGTGGTGGGTGCCATGTCCATTCCTTGTTTATTTCCTCTGGCTTACATCTTTCCTCCTATTCCCATGTTGCACAGGGTGATGAGGAAACTGAGATTGGAGAGCTGTCCAGTCATTCTGATTTCTCCATACTGGCCTCGGCACGCTTGGTTCCCAGAGCTTCTGGATCTATCGGTGGCGGAGCCATTCTGACTCCATTGCCGTGTGGATTTTCTTCTTCTACAGGGTTACCTGTGGAAGGAGGATGTTCATTGTTTAGCTTTGACGGCTTGGAAATTGAATCCTAAATACTGAAGAAGAAGGGCTTTTCTTCTAGTGTGGTGGCTACTATGCTTAGTGCCCACAAACCTGTTTTTTCTAAGGCCTACCATTGTGTCTGGTCGACCTTTCTCTCTTGGTGTGCTGATAGGGACCTATTATAGGATTTTGATCTGCCTATGGTCCTGGCCTTCTTGCAGGACGGTGTGGATAAGGGCCTCTAGTTTGCGTTACCTTACGGTTCAGACTTATGCTCTTTCTGTTTTCAGAGGTGTATTACTATTCTTCCTGTTGTCAAGGTTTTCTTCCAATGCGTTGCTCATACTTGTCCTGTTTCAAAGACTCCCGCTTCCCAGTGGGATCTTAACTTGGTTTTGGGCTTTCTTCAGTGCCCTCCCTTTGAGTCCTTGGCTACTATTCCTCTACGCCTGCTGAAGTGGAAAATGGCATTTCTCCTGGCGATCGTGTCCGTTCGCCATCTCGTAGAGTTGCATGCTCTGTCTTGCAGACCACCCTTGTTTCTCAAGGACAAGGCGGTACTTCGCAGGAGTTTCTCCCGAAGGTGGTTTCTGAGTTCCATGTTAATCAGGAGATTGTGCCTTCTTTCTGTCCTGACCCTACCTCTGACAAGGAGAGGGATCACCATTTGTTAGATTTATGTACATTATGTCCATTCGGCAGTCCGACACGCTGTTTGTCATCCCTGCGGGTCCCAGGGCAGGGAGGCCTGCATCCAAAGTGACCTTTGCGTCGTGGATTAAGTCCGCTATACCCAAGGCATATGAGCCAAGAAAGAATCCTGTTCCCTTTCGGATCACGGCTCATTTTACAAGATCCACTGGGGCTTCTTGGGCTTACAAGAATCAGGCCTCAGCTGATCAGTTGTGCAAGGCTGCCACTTGGTTGTTTGTGCACACCTTTTCGAAGCACTACCATGTTTATGTGCTGGCTTCGGCTTATGCCAGCTTTGGGAGGAAGATCCTGGAGGCATTCTTGCCTGTCTAGGATCTTCTTCAGTGCTCCATCACTTTTGAGCCCTGTGGGCTCTAGTTCAGTGTGCTGTGTAACAGTTCCTGGGGTGGTGTTACCCCGGTTCAGTGTCCATTGACACTTCATTTGTTTTTGTTGGGCCATCTCTGATCTGATGGTTTTATGCTCTGGTGACTTTGGGGGCCCTGCGCCTGGTCCTTGCCTTCCCGCCTCTGGGAGACTCAGTGGTTGGACATCCCAATGTTACTAGTAACCTGTTTTGGACGACAGAGAAAAGAGGACTTTAGTCTTACCTGTTAATTTCTATCCATGTAGGTTACTGGTCTCCCACCTTGTCAAGGGACCATGCTTGGTTTTCCTGTGGCAGAACATGGGGGTCCTTTGGGTTTATACTCACAGGAGTCCTCTTACCCTTCTTACTGTCTAGTCAATAGTTAGTGTGTCAAATCTTACTGGAGCTGATTGGCTAGCTGCAGCCAAGGAGGGAAGATAGGCTCCACCCCCTGCATTCACTTCTAGAATTGTTCCTGCCTACTTAACAGGGTGGATTGCCTACCCAAAGTTACCAGTAACCTATATGGACTAAGAGAAAAGGATTTAACAAGTAAATCTAAAATCCTCTTTTTCCACTCCATAACACTCTTGATCAAATTCTTCTGTATTAGTGGAAAACTGAGTCTTTTCTTTAATGACCGCCCGATCCAGCACATGGGCTGCTGTTAAGGACCACAAAGAGTGTGTTTTGTTTTTTTTCCTCCCATCCTAGAATTCCATAATGTGCCAGGACCTTTGCTGGTTCATCACGAGTCCTTAATGGGTTAACAACTGCTTTAATAAGCTATATAATTTTTGGGCTGAGGTGTTGGCGCGGTGGGCTTCTCCCTTTCCTTCCTCCTCCCCCATATTACATCTGGCAAAGAGCAACATCCTCCCGGTTATGGACACCATAGGCCTTAAGGATCAGGTGGATAAGAGACTTTATTCTCTTCTCAAGGCCTCCTTTGTGGCTACCAGGGTGGCAAAGAGGGCTCTCTTTGCTTCTGTCTGGATCAACAGGGTTGTAGCTGTCTAGGGTGAGCAACTTTCTGATGCTGCGTGTGCTGATGTTGCCAAGATCACTGAGGCAAATGCCTATGTCACTGTCGTGCTGTTTGATGCAGCCAGATTCTCCCCTAAGGCCTCGGTTTTCGGTTGCTGCTCGCTGCATACTGTGGCGTTAGAGTTGGTCTCCAGACCAATCTTCTAAAAAGTGACTGGTTTCCTTTCCAGGCTAAGTGCCCTTTTTTTTTTTTACCTAAACTGAAACAGATAATCATTATTTCTGGTAAGAGTACCTTGTTGCATCTGCTCCACCAAGCATGGGGAAGGCACCTATGTCCCACCACCAAACAGGAGTGCAGGTAGAGCAACATTTGCAAACCTCTCAAGCATGCCTCACTGCAAAGCCTAGACAGACCTGGCAGCCAAAAGAATCAACTGTGCAAAGGCTAATTCTGACAAACCCACCTTTGCATACTGGTCTGTTGTTGCCTGTTGGGGACTCTCTCTGCTTTTTTTCACATCCTCTGTGATGGACCAGTGGGTTTTGTGGGTATCAGAAAGGTACTGCATAGATCTCAGATCCCTTCCTCTATATCGGTTCTCTTTATCAAGAGATGTGGACAAAGTAAGACTGTTCCACGAAGCCGTGAGCTCTCTACTGGAAAAACAGGTGATGTTACCAGCCGGAGTGCTCTTCAAGTTTCTATTCCAACCAGTTTGTGGTTCCCAAGAAGGAACACGCCATTCTGGATCTTAAGAGCCTCAACAAGTCTGTGGTCGCTGCATGCTTGTGGGCTTCAGCCCCAGTAATCTTCACAAAGATTATGACGGCCCTAGCCATGTTCATTCATGCCCAGGTGTTTCTCTGTCTTTATATCTGGATGACTCCCTCATCAAGGCTCCTTTAGATAAGTCTAGAAATACTTGAGAGATGAGAAGTATCTAAGTGTAGTAGTTTAATAATAAAAAAAAAAATATTTAAAACCATAATAAAATGCACCCAGAATAGCCCTTCTTGGGCTTTAAGCTCATCAAACGGGTCTCTCTCCCTAGTTAGCCAACGGACTGCGTCCTCCTGCTGTCCTCTGTCAGGTCCACTAAGATGTCATTCATAAACTCCAGATCCAATGTCCTCGGTATAGATAGAATAAACAGTATCTCCGTTGCAATCAGCACCCGATAAGGGGGATAGTGGAGGAGAAACTATGATGGGTAAATAGTTGCTTGCCATATTCAAGACTGCACCCACATTCTGGTGAGTCACGGCTGGATCAACCTTGAAGAAGTACTTGCCGATTCCCTCCCAGGTTCTACTCTCCCTGGGCATGAGATTTGACACCTTTCAAGGTAGTCTCTGTCCCGGAGGAGAAGATTCAGATTCTGTTCCAGGATGTGTCTCTGGCACTGGAGTGGAATTCTGCCATGATTAAGAACTTCATGAAGGTGTTTGATCACTGGGCCTCTGCCCTAGAGTCTGTTCCTTACTCTGTTCCACAAGAGGGAACTTGAGAGGGACATCCTCAGATCCTGGTCTAGGAATCTGGAGCACCTTCAGCAAATGACCCTGTCTCTAGAGGCCTGGGAGGACCTCCAGTGGTAGCAACATCAGCCAAACCTGGAGAGGGGGAGGGGGGGGGGAGACCCTTTGTAGTCTCTGAGTGGGTTCTGGACACCACTAATGCCACACTGAGGGGCTGGGGTGCTGTCCTAGGCAGAGACAGAGGACAAGTGTGTGTTGCCCATCAACATTCGAGAGCTCTGGGCAATTTGTCTGGTTCTTCCTCATTGGTCCCCAGTCCTCACGAGTGTGTTCTGGTAAGAGTTCATTTGGGCAAAGCCACGGCTGTGGCATACATCAATTGCCAAGGGGGAACTCACAGCGAAGTGGCATGGAGGGAGGTGAAAAATCACCTCAGCTGGTCAGAGATGCACGTTCCAGCCCCCTCAGCCATCCACATTCCAGGAATATAAAATGTACAGGCTGACTTTCTAAGTCACCAAAACGTAGATCCAGGAAATAGGGAACTCCATACAGAGGTGTCTTATCTGTCTCCTGTGTGTACACTCTCATCCCCAGGGTGATCTGTAATATCAGAATTGAAGTGGCTTTGGTCATTCTTATTGCTCCTTACTGGCCCAGGAGAGGAGTGTTTTGCAGGCCCAGTCAGCCTGTCCATTCAGGACCTGATTTAGCTGCCTCCCAGACCGGATCTGTTGCTCCAGGGTCTCCTGTGGTATGAGGATGTGGAGAAGACTGTCTTTGATAGCATGGCTGTTGAAGACCACATACTGAAGAGGAAGGGTTTTTCTGCTGAGATCATCTCCACCAAGACTAAGGCATGGAATGTGTCTCCACATGTCTCTGACCTTCCCTTAGTTTTCTTCAAGATGGAGTGAGCAAGGGCCTCAGCTTGAGTTCCCGTAAGGTCCGTATATCAGCGCTCTGTTTTCTTTCAGGTATGGACTGCTGTCATCCCTGATGTCAATATTTTTTGCAGGGCTGGCTCACTCCTTCCCATCTTTCAAGCATCCAAAACATCAGCAGGATCTCAATCTTGTTCTGGGTGTTTTGTAGAAACCTCCCTTTGAACTTCTAGTTTCAGTCACCTTGTGCAAATTGATGCTCAAGATGGTTTTTCTCCCTGCTTTGGTCTCCGTGCAGAGTGTTGCTGAGTTGCAAGCTCTGTCTCGTAAACCTCCCTTCCTGGTGTTTCACCAGGATAAGGCGGTACTTTGTACCTCTCAAGAGCATCTTCCTAAAGTGGTCTCCAAGTTTCATCTCAGGCAGGAGATTGTTGTATTTTTTTTTTTTTTTTTTGGTCCGGACTCTGTGTCTGATAAGGAGCCTGATCGTCATCTGTTGGATACTGTGTGCTACCTTAAATTCTGTGCGACACTGTTTGCTATCCCTGAGGTTCCCAGCACTGGTCAGGCTGCTTCCAAGGAAACTATTGCCTATTTGATTAAAGCTACCATACACCAAGAGTACGAGATCAGGACAAAACCAGTTCCCTTCAAGATCACAGTGCATTCCACCAGATCGGTGGGTGCTTCCTGGGCTTACAAGAACCAGGCCTCAGCTGAACAGTTGTGCAAGGCTGCAACTTTGTCTTTCTTGCATACTTTACCGAAACACTACATTTTGCCTCTGCTGAGGCCAGCCTTGGCAGGAAGGTCCTTCAGGCATTTTTGCTTGATTAACTCTTTAACAACTGAGCGCCTTGGTAATCGAGGCCCGGCGGCAATTTTTTTTTTTTCCTTTGCACAAAACGGAATTGGGGTTTGAGCAGCGTGCAGCCACTCTGTGACACCTGAATTCCCTGACGTCCCTGGATTGTCACTGGTCCTTAAATGCAGAACCACCGTGATGGTCCAGCCATGTTGTAGGTCCTTAAACAGTTAAGAATCTGTTTTTTTTTTTTTCTTTTTTTCTTACTACCAGTTGTTCAGTAGTTTGAGCCCCGTTGGCTCTTGTTTGGGGTGCTGTGCTAGATTAGTGTCTGACACTTTTTATTCATAAGAGAGGTATTTTCTCCTTTCCCTCCCCAGGAATATTAGCTTTGGTATATCCACATGGTACTTGTTTTACATATTGGGCTTAAGTGAAAATAGGATTTTAGTGTTCTTATATATTGCATCCTTTTCTCTTTAGTCCATACAGAACACCGTTCCAGAGAAAAAGACCTTCGTAGTGTTGCTTTCCTGGGGAAAGGATTTCTCTTAGGGTCTTAACCTTGGCAGATTTTCTTCTCTTCTTTCCCACTTCTTTTATGTGTGACTTTAGTCACATAAGTAGATGGTGGTTTGCGGAGAAGGAGACTCTCCACCCAAAAGACCCTGTGTTTTGTGATGTGCCCTTCCCTCCAGGAGGAGTGACTCAGCTCCATGCTATACCTGTGTTCCATATGAACTAAGGAGAAATGTATTTAACATGTAAGAACACTAAAATCATATTTTGTGAGTCTCTCCACTTGTTAGACATGTTAACATGTGTTGCTGTCTCTGGAGTGGCTGGTCAATCTGAAGAAATAAGAACAGGTTCCAGTAAATTAGCGATTATTATGTCTCATCTAGTATACCATCCAGGCTATTTTTAAGGATTTGTAACATAGTAATTTAGGTTGAAAAAAGACTTGCATCCATCTAGTTCAACCCTTTTCCTATTCCTGTTTACCATCATTGATCCAAAAGAAGGCAAAAAAAACATCAATATAGCAATTTAAAATTATGCCTTGAATGGGGGGGGATTCCTTCTTGATTCCAAATGACAGTCAGATTTCTCCCTGGACCAACAAGCCCTAACTAAATATTAATCCGAATACTAACATACATAGCCCTCTATGTTATGCTCTTTTAAATAAGTATCCAGGCCCCTTTTAAAGGCATCTAATGTATTCGATAGCACCACCTCCTCAGGCAGTGAATTCCATACCTTTATTGTCCTCACTGTAAAGAAACCCTTCCGCTGTTGTAGATTAAATCTCCTTTCCTCAAGTCTAAGCGGGTGGCCCCTTGTCCTGTGTACTGTTCTGTTAATGAACAGGTCTTTGGAAAGCCCTTTGTATGGGCCCTGAACATATTTATATAGTGTTATCATATCCCCTCTAAGACACTGTTTCTCTAGTGTGTACAAGTTTAACTTTTCTAGCCTTTCTTCATAACTAAAACTTTCCATTCCCCTTACTAGTTTTGTAGCCCTCCTCTGCACTCTTTCTAGTTCCATAATGTCCTTTTTCAGAAAGGGCACCCAGAACTGAACAGCATATTCTAGGTGGGGTCTTACCATGGACCTGTAAAGAGGCATAATTATATCTTCCTCCCTTGAGTCAAAACCCCTTTTAATACATGCCAATATCTCATTGGCCTTTGCAGCTGGCACTGCATGCTACTGCTAAGTCTATTGTCTACCATTACTCCCAAATCCTTTTCCTTTGTAGATTTCCCCAGATAAACTCCATTTAAACTATATGTTGCATTTTTATTATTCTACCCAAAATGCATAACTTTACACTTGTCTATATTGAATCTCATTTGCCTGCCCAGTTACTCAATTTGTCCAAATCCTCTTGTAATGAAGACACATCCAGCTCAGACTTTATTACCTTAATTAATTTTGTATCATCGGCAAACACTGATACATGGCTCCCTATGCCCTCTGGGAGGTCATTAATAAACAAATTAAAAAAAAGAGGACCCAGGACAGATCCCTGAGGTACTCCACTTACCACGTTTATCCAACTGGAGAACTTTGCCATTTACTACCACTCTTTGCATTCTATCTTTCAGCCAATTTCCAATCCACACACATTTTCCTCTAGGCTTATTTCATTCAATTTGTACAGTAACCTTTTGTGTGGAACTGTATCAAATGCCTTGACAAAGTCTAAATAGATCACATCAACTGCCGCTCCCGCATCTATATTATTACTCACTTTTTTTATAAAATGCAATCAAGTTAGTTTGACAAGACCTGTCTTTCACAAAGCCATGTTGGCTATTGCTAATGATATTCCTGTTTCAGCAGAATTCTTGAATATATTCCCTTAGCAACCTTTCAAACAGCTTCCCTACCACAGATGTCAAGCTTACAGGTCTGTAATTTCCTGGCTGTGACTTTGATCCCTTTTTAAATATGGGCACCACATCTGCTTTACGCCAATCCATGGGCACCATACCTGAAATTAAAAAATCCCTGAAAATCAAATATAATGGTCTGGCCAGGGTCTGGCTTAGCTCTTTAAGTACCTGTTGGTGTATACCATCTGGCCCCGGAGCTTTGTCTACCTTAACACCATTCAATTGTTTTAACACTTTTTCTTGTGTTAGCCAGTCCCATGCTTGCTGTGACTGTTCTGTAAAAGTAGTTTGCAGATTCTTGTCCATTGGGTCTTCCTTGGTAAAAACAGAAGAAAAGAAATTATTTAACCCCTTAGTGACAGACGACTTACCTGGTAAGTCCAGGAAGTCATTCGTTATAATGGGAAAAAAAACCCTGTCATTAAGGGGTTAAAATATCTGCCTTCTCTCTCTGTCTCCCTTGACCATCTCACCCGATTCAGATAACAAGGACCCAACATTATCAGACTTTAATTTTTTTGCCGTTAATGTATTTAAAGAATGTTTTTGGGTTGCTCTTGCTCTCCTTAGCAATATTTTTTTCATTCTCCAGTCTAGCTAATTTAATAGCCTTTTACAGGTTTTGTTGACTTTTTGTATTCTGCAAATGCTTCTGCTGATCCCTTAGCTTTGTAATGTTTAAATGCTGTTTTTACTTTTCTTTAGTTTTATTTTCATTTTAGGTATGCTGCCCCTTTAAGAATGGGAGCCCGCTGTTGCCATCTTCCATCGAGATACATGGGAGTGCTTGGGGTACAAGGGTCAGAGGGGACTCTGACTTCACTGCCATGTTCTTTTGCATGGTCAACATGTATTACATTAAGAGAACTTGATTTTGTTGTGTTTTATGGCTGGGCAGCCATCGTTTATTTCGTTTTAGGTAATGCACAGGGAAACTACATTTTCCAAAATACTTAGTTTCCAGGATTTTTTGTTTTTCTGATTGGATGTGCAGAGACCCTGCTGCTGTCTTACTCCTCTATTGCTTATAATACTCAAAGGCTAACTTTCCTCTGTCTTCAATTTAACCGCATGTAGTCAGATCAGTACCTTTTGGGGTTTCTTCTGGGGTTTCATGCTATATTTCTCTGTCGTCCAATACAGGTTACTGGTATCTTTGGGTAGGCAATCAGCCCCTTTAATAGGCAGGAACAATTCTGAGAAGTGACTGTTGGGTGGAGCCTACCTCCTCTCCTTAGCTTGTAGCTAGCCAATCCCCAACCAATAAGATTTGTTTCTTGGTTAAGACAAGCAAGAGAACAGTTCTGCTATAGTTTATATATAGCTTTTTTATTATTTTTCTGTTAGATAGGGAATACCACCATTAGGCGGATTACCATCACTGACAATTCCCATCACCCAAATGTGGATAGCTCAGTTTACCAGGCGCTTTTGTGGACCTAAGCCCTGGGGGGACTCCTCACCCCACCCCCCATCCGGACCTCTTCCTACAGGGTTACCTCTGGAAGGAAGATGTTCATTGTCTGGCTTTAACGGAATGGAGATTGAATCCTCCGTTTTGAAGAAGAAAGGATTTTCTTCTGGTGTGGTGGCTACTATGGTTCGTTCCCATAAGCCTGTTTCCTGTAAGGCTTACCATCGAGTTTGGTCTACTTTTCTGACTTGGTGTGCTGACAAAGACCTGTCTCAGGATTTTGACCTTCCTCCAGTTCTTTTCTTCCTCCAGGATGGTGTGGATAATGGTCTCAGTCTGAGTTCTCTTAAGGTTCAGACTTCTGCACTCTGTCTTCTTTCAGAGACGTCTTGCTATCATTCCTGATGTCAAGGTATTCTTCCAGGGTGTTGCTCATACCCGTCCGGTGTTTAAGTCCCCTGCTTCTCAGTGGGATCTTAACTTGGTCTTGGGAGTACTCCGGCATCCTCGATTGTGGTCCCTTCCTTCTGTCCTAACCCTACTTCTGACAAAGAGAGGGATCTTCATCTGTTGGATGTTGTGTGTTGTCTCAAGTTGTGTGTGTATTGCGCTGAGTCCTTGAGGCAGTCTGACACTCTGTTTGTCATTCCTGAGGGTCCTAGTGCATGGAAGCCTGCTTCCAAGGTTACCATCGCTTCTTGGTTCAAGTTCATTATTCGTAAGGCTTAATAACTTCGGAAGAAGCCTGTTCCCTTCAGGGTCACGGCTCATTCTGCGAGGTCTATTGGGGCTTCTTGGGCCTACGAGAACCAGGCCTCAGCTGATCATTTGTGCAAAGCGGCCACTTGGTCCTCTGTGAACACTTTTTCTAAACACTATCGTGTGGATGTACTGGCCTCGGCTGATGCCAGTTTGGGGAGAAAGATCCTGGAGGCAGCCTTGCCTGTCTAGGATTTCTTTAGTGTCTCAGTACTCTCACTTTTGAGCCCTGTTGGGTCTAGTTCAGTGCAACAGTTCATGGGGTTTGTTTTACCCCTGTTCAGTGTCCGTTGACACTTTGCGGTTAGTGTAGAGCTATTTATGATCTGTAGGTTCATTGGTGCTCTGGTGACTTTGGGGGCCTGCCTCTGGTCCTTTGCCTTTCTTCCTGCCCTGGTGAAGTTAATGGTTGGACATCCCAAAGTTACCAGCAACCTGTATTGTATGACAGAGAAAAGAGGATTTTAGTCTTACCTGTTAAATGCTTTTCTCTTAGTCCATATAGGTTACTGGTCTCCCACCCTGGCAAGGGACCATGCTTGGCTCTCCTGCGGCAGAACGTGGGGGTCCTTTTGGGTTCATGCTCACAGGAGTCTTCCTTTACCTTCTTACTACCTAGTCAATAGTTACTCTGCACATCTTACTGGTTGGTGATTGGCTAGCTGCAAGCTAAGGAGAGGAGGTAGGCTCCACCCAGCAGTTACTTCTCAGAATTGTTCCTGCCTATTAAAGGGCTGATCTCCTACCCAAAGTTACCAGTAACCTGTATGGATTAAGACAAAAGGATTTAACTGGTAAGACTATAAAATCCTATTTTATCACCACATTAGACTGCTTTGTCTTAGTTTAAACTTCTTTACTCTTGACACATCAGATCCCAAGGGTCCATGGGGAAACCCACTTCTGTCATACTGGGCTTCCAAGGGAATATTCTGGCCCATATAGGTTAAAATCCTGGTGTCTTCTGTTGCATCCATTCCTTCATTGTTCCAAGGGGTTCTCTGCTCTTGGCAACCTATGCCCCTATCACCCACACTAAACCTGTCTTCAGGGCCCATTCTTTCTTGTCATTTGGGGATCCCTATCAGGCTGATCCTTACTCCCCAGTGAAGGGGCCCATCAGAGCAGTGTTGGAGACCCTGCAGCTCTCTGAGGCCTCTGATGTGGGGGTCTGCCTCATGGGACATTTTCCAGAGACAAGAGACTCCCCAGTCTTAGATCAGGTTATAGCAGAGGAGTGGAAGATGCCCTTTGCTCTGAAGTCTGATATGGAACACAGGAACCATGGGGTTGAGCTCACTCCTCCAGCAGGACAGGGCACTTCAAAAAGTCTGTGGGGCAGAGATTCCCTCCTCCAGCTCAAGCTCCCAGGTTTATGTCTTGCACAACAAAGATGGAAGTGCAGTAGAAATTCTACTAGTTTTTAGGCTATTTCATTTTTTCTTTAGATATGGGGCATTATAATTCCCCATTAAGTTGTCTCCCATCACTGGCTTCCCTGGACTTGGAATGTCCAGCTCTCGGTAGAGGTTGACTTTGATAAGGCTGCTCAGTCAGATGGGAGCCTGAAGACAGAAGATTGGTGAGTGAACTTTCAGTGCTGTGGTCCAGTTCTGTGTCCTACAATGTTCATTCCACACACTGTGTGCTAATCGGGCACTAATGCTATCTTTTCTCCCTTCACATATGAGTAGCATAGATGGCTGCATTAGTGTGTTCGTTTCAGTTTAACCCTTTTGTGGCCCTTCAGCACATTATAGCTGTTAGTGGTTATTTATTATTATACCCTCTCAAAAGCACTGTACCATTTATTATTTTCCTTGCTTTGGTACAACCAATGGTTTTTGGAAATCTGTAGCTTATTTTATCAAAGTTTGGTTAAGAACAGGATCAACCATCTTTGCTGCATAAAGTTTAATGGGGAAAAAGTCTGTGGAACATATCTCTGCCCCCGTTCAAGCTAGAATGGTCAGATTTGTTTTTTTTAAATACATATATATATAATATCCGTTTCTCATCATACTCTATCGCATGAGCAGGGTTTTGTGTTGTCTATGTGAAATGCTGCACTACACTGTTGGAGAGCAATTCATTGCCCAGTTACAGTGTGCTCTCCAGTTTAACACTTTATATACCAGATAAGTACTTTCTGGGTCTTAGCATTAAACTGGGGTTACTGTTAACTAGTTATGACTAGTTTTATCTAGTTTCTCTGGACATGTATAACCCTAAGGGACATATGAGGAAAACTAAACCTTGATATTTAGAGGCTTCTGTTCCTTATGGCATGCTGACATTCCAAGGGATTATTCTGGGTCACTATGTCTCTCCTGTAATATGGCCTGTAGTACTACCATGGCCCCACCCAGCACTGGCCAATAGCCGGCTTGAGTTAACTCTGTCCTCTGTGGCATTGATTCCTTCATCTATTCAATGGGTCCTCCATTCTTGGAGACCCATGTCTACCATCCATCAGGTTGGTCCTGATAAATTAGACTCTGAGGAAGAGGATATGGACTCTTCCTTGTCCTTTGGGGACATCCTGTGAGGATGACCCTCTCCCTTCTTATGAGGGGCTCATCAGAGCAGTGTTGGAGACCCTTCAGGTGTGTGAGGCCTCTGATGGGAGGATCTGCTTCTCTACTAACACCCTTGATCAGACTCTCGTAAATGAGTGGAAAATTACAGACAAGATGCTTTTCCTTGAAAAGTACATCTCTAAACTTCATCCCTTTACACCTGAGGCATTAGCACAGTGGGCTGATCACCCTGCAGTTGGCAACCCCACACTTCATAGATCCTGCTTAGAAAAAAAAAAATGACCATTTGCAGATGCTGCTGCTGGCTTTAAAGATTAGGTTGACCAATGCCTTGATTCCCTTCTAAAGGCTAACTTTGCAGATCTTTTCTTCTGTGTGGGTTAATTGGGCTATAGCTGTATGTGGTGAACAGTTTTCTGAAGCACTGCACTCTGAGGCTTGTAGGGAAAACCTTTTAATTATGTTTGCTAACATTTTGGAAGCATTACTGATGCCCTTTTTGATGCTGCAATGTTCTCTGGGAAGTCTTCAGCCTTCTCTGTTGCTGCACTCCCCACTTTGTGGTTAAAGATTTGTTCTGTGGACCAATCTTCCAAGAAATAATTGACTTCCTTGCCATTTAAGTGTAAGACCCTGTTTAGAACATCCTTAATTACACCATAGTGGCATAAGTAGACTCTTACCACAGATGCTTTCTGAATGGTCCGTTCCGGTGAGGAATGTACATGTCTTTAGTTGCCCCCACCAACATAGGGTACCGAGGGTTCAAGCACCTCTGATCTCCCAAATGCCCCACTCTGTGAAACCCAGAGACAATTAACAGAACAAGAAATCTGCTTCAAAAATCTAAGTTTAACAAGCCAACCTTCATGTGACTCTAAGTCCAAGTCCATTGTTGCCTAAAGAGGGTCATCTCTGCCTATTTCAGGAAGTCTTGGCATCATCCGTGATGGACCAGTGGATACTGTGGGTGGTTTCGTAAGGGTATCTCATAGATTTCAAGTCCCTTTCTACTCATCACTTCTTTTTGTCAAAGTTTCAGCGAGACCCAGTGCGAGTGTGTGTCTTTGCAGGCACTATCTCCTCTCTGTTGAATGGTCCCAGTCCGAAAGGTTATTACAACTTTTATTTATTTTTTTATTTATTTTTGTAGTTTCCAAGAAGGATGGAGGCTACCACCCTATTCTGGGCCTGTAATGTCCCAACCAATAAATGGTTATATGCACTTCAAGATGGAATGTACACTCTGTCATCTCATTAACTGTTTCAGTGCCAGAGGGGTACACAACACTTTGCAATGCAATGCACTGATTACCTCTCTGGCACTGAAAGGGTAAATGTGTCCAGGTGTGTTCCTGTTCTCCCTGGATTTTCAGGATGCCTATCTGAACATCCCGATCCATCCAGACCACCACTCTTACCTATGATTTGCTTTCACACGCAGTCACTACCAGTTTATTACACTTCCATGGGGCCAGGAATCTGCTCCACAAAGATCATGGTACCATTCTAAAACAGGTCTTCTTTACCAGTGTTCCAACTAGGAAGCCTGTTTATTCTAAAGTGTACCATAGAATTTGATCCATCTTCCAGCAGTGGTGTGCTGACAAGCCCTTTGATCTTCCTGCAGTAATGGCATTTTTACAAGGGCCTTAGTCTGAGCACAATTAAGGTACATATCTCAGCTCTTTCTGGTCTCTCTCAGAGGCACATTGCAATACTTCTGGATGTTAAAGAATTTGTTCTAGTTGTGGCTTAAGCCTTCACATTCTTTAGAGACCCCACTTGGGGTTTGAGTGCCCTTCAGAGACCTCCTTTTGAACAATCTTTCCTCAGTCTTATCTTTTGGCCATAGTCTCTGTCCAGAGGGTTGCTGAGTTCCATGCTTTATCTTGGTTTTTCATCAGGATAAGGTGGTAATTGGTACCTCTCAGGAGTTTTTACCCAAGGTTTTTTCCTGTTTTCACTTCAATGAGGAGATCATTTTGCCTTCCTTTTGTCCTGTCCCTACCTCCAAAGAGGAGAAGGATCTTAGGTATTATATGAATCATATTAAGACTTTCCGTAATTCTGTTTACCTTTTTCATTCCCTAGGGTCCTAGGATGGGTCAGACAGCATCCAAAGTCACCATTGCCTCTTGATCAAGGCTACCATATTTCATATATGATTAAGAACAGACCTGTTCCTTTCAAAGTCACTTCATCCTCCACCCACTCTGTGGGTGCTTCCTGAGGCTATAATAACCAGACCTCTCCTGAACAGTGGTGCAAATTTGGTACATGGTCCTCCTTGCACATGTTTACCAAACACTACTGTGTCTATGTTTTAGCCTCATCTGAGGTCAGCTTTGGCTGTAAGGTCCTTGCCTGTTGAAGGACTCTTCTCTTTTTTTTTTTTTTTCCCCTCGCATATCTGTTGTGGTTTTTTCAATAATTTGAGCCCCTTTGGCTCTTGTTTGGTTGTTTTCTGTCATAGTTTGGTGTCCGATGACACCTGAGGTAACATTGATCCAGTTTAACCTGTGGTAAACTGGTATCTAATGGGGTGGGTGGATTTTTCTCCTTTCCTCCCTATAATCTTTGGGATGCTTTGCTTTATCACTATGGTTCTGTGTTCCATATTGGATGTAAGAGAAAATAGGATTTCCGTTGACTTACTGTTGTCAATTTTGCTTTAGTCCATATGGAATACTGGACTTCCACCTGGAGAAAAACCTACCTGGGTTCTCCTCTTTGGACAGAGTACTCTTAGGGTCTTAGTTTAAGAGGTTTCCTTTTCTTTCTGCTTTGGTTTTCTTACTGTGGTACTGGGTACACTGTTATTTTGAAGTGACCTGCCTTCCTGGGGGAGGGAGCTCAACCTCAGCTCCTGTGTTCCATATGGGCTAAAGAGAAAGTGATTTAACGGGAAGCACTAAAATCCTATTTTTCTGCTGCTGATCTAGTGCAGAGTGCTTTCCCATGTGAGGTTGATCCTCCTTTTTCTTGATCGGCCAGAAATACAGCTTTTCCCTTGACTGATGTTGCAGACCTTAAGGACCAGGCTGACAAACTCCTTGATTCCTTTTCAAAGGCAACCTTATCGGTAGCTAGGACATGTTTCTGACCCATCTTTGTTTCAGCTTGGGTCAGTAGAGCCATAGCTGTCTGAGGTGAACAACTCTGAGGTTATTCTTAGTGCTGTTCCTAATGAGGAACTCCTGGTTATGCTTATCAACATATTAGAAGTGTACCTTTCTGAAGTGGCCATTGATGGCATGAGATTCTCAGACAAGTCCTCTTTATTTTGTTGCCACTCGTACTTTGTGGTCAGGATTTAGTCAGCTGACTAATCTTCCAAGAGATCCTTAGTTTCCCCTTCCTTGTTTTAAGGAATCTCTTTGGGTCTGACCTGGGTAAGTTCATCAGTGATGCCACTGGAGACCAGAGCCATGCTACAGCCTCAGATTTCTTCTAAACATTCGTTTTTTCCCAGAAAGCTGCATGGATTTCATTCCACCTACCAATTTGGGGTGAAAAGGCTTCAGCTTCCCAGGCCCACCCCACCATGTCCCAAAACATAAGCAGGCTTGGCAGACCAAGAAGTCTGTTCAGAAGCCCACCTCTACATGATTCATGGACACCTGGTCCATCCCTACTCAGACGGGGTCTTCTCCATTTTTTTTTTTTTTTTTTTTTTTTTTTTTTTTTTTAAGATGGCTGGGTGTCTTCTGTGATGGACCAGTGCATTATAGGGCTCATTTTGGAAGGGTACCACATAGACTTAAAGTCCCATTCTCTTCAATGTGGTTTTTATTTTATTCTTTTATATGTATTTCTTTTGTCAAGAGTCCTTTGAGGTCCAAATTGAGCATTCTGTTAATAGATACCATGCCATCCCTGTTGGAAAAACAGGTCTTGTTCCAGGCTTTGCCTAGAAATATGTCTTTTATTCCAAGCTTTTTGTGGTACCGAAAATGAAGGAGGCTGCCGTTCTAATCTGGACTTGAAATCTCTCAAGCCACTCTATTCAAGATGAATTCCTTCAGTCTCCATTTGAACAATGTGTCCATGACAGTACCTAACCTTCCTAGACATTCAGGATGCTTACCTTTATGTTCTGATTCATCCAGACCGACAGCGCTGCCTTTAAGTGCACTCACTAGCAGTTTACTGCCCTCCCTTTTGGCCTAACTTTGGCTCCAATAATCTTCTGCAAGATCATGGCAGCTCTGGACAAATACGACCACTCACAAGACATTTCCCTTGCTTTGTATACAGGTATTTTCTGATGAAGGCTCCCTCAGATTACATTCTGTCCTCTCATGTGTAAGAATGTATCCTCATTTTGGTAAATCCTAGTTTGATTCTCAACCTCACTGGTTCCCTCTCAGACCCCCTATTTATTGTGTTTTTTTCCAGCAGACAAGATCTTGATTCTGTTTTGCTATGTGTCTCAAGCTGTGGTCTGGCCTTCAGTAACAAGTGATTACCTGAAAGGCCTCGGACGTCTGGTTTCCTCCCTGGAAGCAGCCCTCTTTAAGTTCCACACAAGGGCGCTTCAGCTGAACATCCTCAGAAACTGTCACTAGGAAGGAGAAGGCGCCCAATTGTGCAATATGGCCAGTACAATATGATAAATGTAAATTAAATGCCAATTGGCTACTTAAAAGTGAATTGGTCAGCTGAAGATGAAGCTGACAAATGTGCAGGCGGAGAGAATCTCCCGTCTCTGCTCGGGAAATCCAAACAATGAGTGAATCCAAGAGGAAAGAAATCGGCATAAGAACAAAAAAATGGCTTCCAGCTTATAAAAAATGTTTATTTAAAATATATATTGGGAGATCATTAGCTATCGCCCAAAAAATAGAATAAAAAAAAAAAAAAGTGATTGTTTTGCTGAGACATTTGGAGAGAACGGTATAAGAAGTGAGAACTGGGTGGAGTTCACCAGTTAGCTGAGATTGAGGGCAGCTTCTCATTTCTCTTGAGTGTCTTTAAGCTGTCCTACATATAAGTGTACAGACAGCCAATCTGTTTGTGAGTATAGCCACAACGGGTGTTCTTGGTGGTGGTTTTATTATAGACGATTCAACACAAGGGGCGCCTCTTGTTCCCTTCTTTCTTTTGTGTATTTCTTTATAATCCTCAGAAGCTGGTCCTGACCGTGCTCCCATCTGACTCACTCCATATCTGTACCCTCTACAAGGGAAGACCTACGCTGGTGGCTTCATTGAAGTCGTCTGACATGGAGATGCCCCTTTGTAATACCGGCTTGGACAACGGTCACTACAGACGCCAGCCTGAGAGGCTGGGTAGCCACCCTGAGTCACCTGATAGCTCAGGTGTGCTGGACTGGGGAGCAGAGTCTATCAATTAACATCCTGGAAATTCAAGCTATTTGTGTAGCTCTTCATTGATGCCACGTATTAATGGGAACCCCCGTGAGTATATATTCTGACAATGTGACGTCTGTTTCATATATCAACCATCAAGGAGGAACTCTGAGCATATCTGCCTGGATGGAGGTTTGGGAATTCCTTCGATGGATGGAAGCTCATGTATTGGCCACCTCAGCAGTCCATATCCCAGGAGTGGAAAATGTGGCTGCAGATTAAGTAAACCAAGTTCTGGAGACAGGAAACTTAGAACTTTGGGAGTGCGAGTGCAGATGGCTTCTGTACTTTTCTGTTAACCCTTTCTCTGCTGTTGGCTATAGAATGATTTTTCTGCTCTTCTACTATTAGATTTTTTTCACTCCTTACAGTGTTCCCTGGGGATTTGTTTTTTTTTTTTCTTTTCCCGTTTTTTTTAATTGGGAATTGAATGTTATGTACCTGCTCCTTTACGAACTGAAGCCCACCCACGGCCATTTTTGCTCCATTGACTTTGACAGGAGAAATTTCTCAGGGACATATCACTGCAACCGTTTGGACTACAATGGTCAGAGTAGGCTCTTTCATCTTGTCTCCGCACGATCTATCATCTGGTCCATTTTGAGTGTCCATGAAGCACACAATGTCACACTGCTGGCAAAACAGGCATTGCTAGGCAGCAAGCAAGAGAAAAGACATTCCTCATAATGCCCATTTTTTCGGATTCCAATTGGCTAACACTCTTACTGGTGGCCATCTGTTTGTTTATGCTATACAGAGGTGGACTCTTTGCATACCAGATAAGTGCATCTTTTGGTATTTCTGGGTTTTAACTTTCAGGGGTGCAGGAGGACTGGGGACATTTTAATGTAGTTTTACTAGATTTTGACGCTCGGACTTGGCTGACATTAAGAAGCATATGGAGGAAACTGAAGGTTAAGCATTCAGGGGCTTCTCCCATCCACTGTTACTCATGCCAGACTGGGATTCCAAGGGAATACTCTGGGTCTCTCTGCCCCTCTTATGATGTGTCCCCTACCACTCCTCCGGCCCCCTCCAGCTTTAATGAGATTGTATGGGTTAAACTCTTTTAAGTGACACAAATCCCTTCTTCCGTTCAGGGAGTTCTCCATTCTTAGAAACCACTGCCTACCTTCTAACAGGTAGACCCTGTATTTAAGTGGAACACTCAGGTTATTGGTTATCTGAGGAAAAGCTGCACTCAGTGGATGATGAGGAGTATAAGGATATCCTCTCGGCTGTGGATTTCATCAACACTGTACTGAAGATCCTTCAGGTCTCTGATGCAACAGATGGGGGTTCTCCCTTTCAGGACATTTTACAGAGGTGCTGGAAAACTTCCTTGTGCCCCCCCCCCCCCCGTAACACTCTTGATATAATCTTTATGGTTGAGTGGAAAACTCATAGTAAGAAACTTTTCCAGAATAAAGGTTTCTCTAAGCTATACTCTCTTCTCTTGAAATACTGGTACCAGGGGAGGAGACTTCCTTCTTTAGTTAGGCTGGAACATTTTAAAAAAACAAGGTCTTAAAGGTGGAACCTTCCCTTTCCTTATCAGGCTAGCCCAGGCCCATCCTTTTCCAGTTTTGATTTGTTCCAGTACAGTGAAGAGGCTTGGAACATTGCTTAGCTCATTTTTTATTTTTAAGTTCCCTTGGGTCTTTGGGTGTTATGGGTAACTTTGGGAAATTTTGAATATTTGGTCTCCTCACCTTTTAAGACATGCTTCCCATTACAGCTGTACTTGCTCCATTGACTTCTATGAGTCAAACGTCTCTGGTACATATCTCTGCAACAGTTTGTCATACAAAGTTGAAAAAGGGCTCCTTCTTGTCTCCTAATGACATAGCATCTGGTTCACATCCCTAGTGTCTTGAGGGCCCCTGGGCCCCCACAAGTGCAAATATAGGTGTTGCTAGGATACAGCAACTGGGAAAAAACTACAACTCCCAGAATGCCCGTTTCCCGGGCTTTCTTCTAATTTTTTTACATTATGATGGTTATACAGATGCCATTTTACTCTCTTGCTTATCCAGTGCAGTGGTTGCTGCTCCTCAGATTAACCCCACACCTGCCAGACAACTACCTTTCTGGGATTTTCTATGCAGAAATTTTATTCTGGGATATACAGTATTTGCTATTTTATAACGTTTTAGACACTATTCCTGTTAGGCTGTCAGATCCAAAGGGACGTGGGGCTAGAACTAGGGACTTAGGGTCCTCTCTGACCCCATCCTTGCTTATTTTTCCTCATGCCAAGTGCGGCTTTCTAGAGAGTATTCAGGACCTCTATGCCCCTCATGCACTGTGGCCCCCACTACACTACTGGGGCCCTACAGCCTTGAACAAGAGCCAGTTTGGGTGAAAGATTTAAAGTCTACTATGGCACAATTTCCCCTATTCCTCCAGGGGATTCTCCATTCAGGGAAACCCCCTACCACCTTCAGGTTTGTGGCCCCTAAGGC
Source organism: Rhinophrynus dorsalis (assembly GCA_037306005.1). NCBI lineage: Eukaryota > Metazoa > Chordata > Amphibia > Anura > Rhinophrynidae > Rhinophrynus > Rhinophrynus dorsalis. The sequence continues at coordinate 94,140,413 of CM074725.1, read as the reverse complement.
CACAGTTATTTCTGTGCTCATGGATTCCTCGGAGGAGGACTTCTTTGGGGGTGACATGGAAGAGGTGGAATGTGAAGAGGGGGGTTCTACCTATATCTTTGGTGACCCCTTTGAGGCTGCCCCTACTCCCACTGTAGAGGGATTCATTGTCTGTCTTGCAGACCCTTCAGGTCAATGACACCCCTGATGAGGGTCTATCTTCATCTGATGTATTTCGGAGACATAAAAAAATCTTCAACAGGCTTTCCACTCAACATTGCTTTGGACCAAGTTAATTTAGATTAGTGCAAAACACCCTATAAGAGGTTGTCTATTGCTAAGAGATTCTCTAAATTGTATCCTTTTTTAGAGGCAGCTTTGGCACAGTGGGCGTCTCCTCCTGCTGTTGAACCTTCCATATCCAGGATACGTCAACATCTCTGCTCTTGGCAGATGCTGCTGCTCTTAAGGACGTGACAGATAGGAAGCTAGAAGCTATCCTCAAGTCCAGTTTTGCTGCCATTGGTGCTGCATTGCGGCCTATTCTTGCCTCTGCCTGGGTCACCAGAGCTATTGCTATCTGTGGTGAATGACTTACTGAGGCCATCAGAGATGGCGCCCCTCAAGAGGATCTTTCAGTCCTTCTAGCCAACATGTCTGAGGCTCAGCAGTATGTCACTGATGCTCTTTTTGATGCAGTCAAAATGTCTGCTAAGGCCTCTGCCTCTTCTATTAAGGCACTGCGCACCTTGTGGCTCAGGATTTGGCCTGTGACTTCTCCTCGAAGAATTCATTGTTTTTTCTCTCCTTTCAGGGCAAGAGCTAAAGCAGATTAGTGCCGCTACTGGGGACAAAAGCACCCTGGTACCAAAGGTCTCCAAACATCCTAACTTGGCAAGGAAACATCGTCTTTTTCATCCCCGCCAAACAGAGCCGCAAAGGCCAAACCCACATGTGTCTCAGACCTTCACCCTGCACCCCACCACCAAGCCCAAGCAGCAGTGGCACTCCACGCTTTCCACTGCCAAGCCAAAATCTGGCAAGCCTGTCTCTGCATGACTTGCAGAATCCTGGTCTGCAGGCACCTGTTGGTGGATGTCTGCGCCATTTTCACAACACGTTGGCAATGTCTGTTGCGGACCAGTGGGTTTTGCAGGTGGTTTCCGAAGGGTACAGAATAGAATTCAAGTCCTTTCCGCCTTTTAGATTTTTCCAGTCCAAGGTTCCCTAGGGCCAGGAAAAGTTGCGGCTCTTCAAAGAAGTGGTTTCAACTCTTCTGGACAAGGGAGTTCTTGTTCCTGTGCCACTTCAACAGAGGTTCAGGTTTTTATTCAAATTTGTTTGTGGTGTCCAAATAGGACAGCAGTTGCCACCCTATTCTGGAACTCCATTCTTATGTGGAGAATGCTTGCTTCAAGATGGAGTCCTTGCACCCTGTCATCGCAGCTATGTGCCAAGGCGAATTCCTGGCCTTGTTGGCTCTGCAGGTCTCGTACTTGCACATCACCGTTTTGCCTTCTGCTGGGAACATTACCATTTCACCTCTCTGCCATTTGGGCTCTGTTCCTCTAGTGTTTGCCAGGGTTTGGTAGCCTTCATCCACATCCAGGGGATTCAGGTGACTCCTTACAGGGACTAGCTCCTTGTGAAGGCTCCATCAATGGAAGCTCCTGGACCATCAGGTCCAAGTCTGCTCAGATTCTGCTCCATCATGGGTGGATTCTGAACATGTCGAAGTCTTCCCCTACCCGCTCTCAATAATTTGTTTTCCTGGGACTCAGGTTCGACACACATCGGGGGAAGGACTTTCTGACAGAGGACTCCATTCTGCAGATTGAGTCTGGTGTCCCAAGCTCTGGAATGGTCCTCGGCTCCAGTCAGGAAGTTAATGAAACTTGTGGGCGGCATGGTGTCCACCCTGGGAGTGGTGTCTTATTCTATGGCCTACACAAGGAGACTCCAGAGACGACTTATCCATTCCTGGCGAGGGAATCCAGATCTCTTGGCTCTGTGAATATCCCTTACTATGGAAGTCGGTCAAGATCTGCACGGGGGGTTGCTCAGGAGCAACCTGGAGCAAGGAAAGCAGTGATCCCAGAATGAATCTTTGTCACACTGGATGACAGCCACTGGGCTGGTGTGCGGTTCTGGGTCACCTTGGGGATTCAGGGCAGATGGACCTCAGAGGAGTCCCTTCAGTCCGGGTGATCCGGCTTGCTCTGGTGTACTGGTCCCTTTTTGCTGAGGATTCATCCAGAATGAGTCCAGTCAGACAATGCCACAGCTGTGGCTTTCATAAACAAGCAAGGAGGCACTTGAAGCACTCCCACTTGGTCCAAGGTCAAGTATATCTTGGGTTGGGCAGAAGCTCACGTTCAGGCCATTTCCACCATTCACATTCCAGGTGTAGAAAATGTCCTGGCAGGTCCCGGTGGACCCAGGAGAGTGGTAGCTCCACCCAGAGGTTTTCGACCTGCTTGTGCAACTGTGGGATCTTCCTCAGATAGATCTGATGGCTACGAGGAACAACAGAAAGGTTCCCATGTTTTGTTTCTGTAAGAGACCCACTGGGTTTTGCCACAGACTCCATGACTATTCTGTGGCAATTTCATCTGACTTGCATCTACCCCCCCCCCCCCTCATTCCCAGGGTGCTCATAAAGATTTGGCTGGATGGTCCGGTGGTCATTATGATGCCCCATACTGGACCAGTAGGGAGTGGTTCCCTAAGTTTGTTTCTCTGTCCATTCGGTATCTGTTTCTACTGCCACTCAGACCAGACCTCCTCCTTCAGGGATACCTCTGGAAGGAGGATGTGAAGCGAATGGCTTTGACTGCATGGCAGCTGAAGCCTCCATCCTGCAGAGAGACTTTCTTCCCTGTGGTTGTCTCCACTGTCACAGGCTAGGAAACCTGTCTTCTCTAAGGCCTACCACAAGGTTTGGTTCATTTTTCATTCTTGGTATGTAGGCAGGGATATCTCCTTACATGAATTTGAGCTTCCAGTGGTCTTGTCTTTTCTGCAGGATGGTGTTCACAAAGGACGCAGTCTGTGTTTCTTGAAGGATCAGACTTTTACTTTCTCTGTGTTTTTCCAGAGAGATATTGGTATCTTGTCAGATGTCAAGGTGTTCTTTCAGGAGCATTCTCATGCTTTCCCTGTTTACAAGGCTCACACACCCCCGTGGTACCTTAATCTGGTTCTGGAAGTTCTGCCACGGCCTCCTTTTGAATCCCTTGCTACTATTTCTTTACGTCTATTGATGTGGAAGATGGCTTTACTTCTGGCTGTGGACTCTGTCCACAGAGTAGCTGAACTACAGGCTTTGAACTCCACCTTCATAAGGATATGGCTGTTCTTCTAACCACTCAGGAATTCCTTCCAAAAGTGGTCTCTGAGTTCCACATCAATCAGTAGATTGTTGTGCCTTCATTTTGCCCAGAACCCAAATCTGACAAAGAGAGGGATCTCCACTTGTTGGATGTGGTGCACTGTCTCAAGTTTTATGTGCACCATACAGTCTTTATGTAAGACTGATGCTTTGTTTGTCATCCCAGAGGGTCCTATGGCTGATCTGGATGCTTCCACAGTCACCATTGCATCTTGGATTAAGTCTACCATTAGCAAGGTATACAAACTCAGAAAGAACCCTGTTCCCTTTCATGTTGCAGCACATTCCACTGGGTCTTTTTGGGCCTCTTAGGCCTACAAGAATCAGTCCTCTCCTGATCAGTTGTTCAAGGCTGCGACTTGGTCCTCCATGCACATCTTTGCTAAACATTATTGTGTTGATATTCTGGTTTTGGCAGGAAGGTCCTTCAGGCAGTTCTGCCTGTCGAAGGGCCTAATCCTTTATTTTCCTTACTGTTCTTTAACTTTGAGACCAGTTGGCTCTTGTTCTTGTTTTCAGTGTCTGTTGACACTTAATTATGTTTCGGGCTGTTCCTATTTCTGGATAGTCCTAGAGAGCTTTGGTATCATGGCGACCGGTGCTAGGTCTTTTCTATTACTTCTCACCACTGGGAGCCTACTGTTTGTATATCCCATGGTACCTGTATTTCATATTGAACAACAGAGAAAAGAGGATTTAAGTCTTACCTGTTAAATCATTTTCTCTTAGTCCATATGAAATACAGGTATCCCACCCAGAGAAAGGGGAACTCTCTTGGCTGGACGTGGGAGTCCTTCTTGGTTCTTTTATTCAAAGGAGCTTTTTCTTCTCTCGCTGGCATATCTACTGAGTTTTCTCATATCAAAACTGGAAAAGGCAGGGCCTGGGCTAGCCTTATATGGAAAGGGTCGGTTCAACCTTCAAGACCTTGTCTTTTAAAATGTTCCAGCCTTTCTAAGGAAGGAAGTCTCCTCCCATGGTACCTGTATTTCATATGGACTAAGCAAAAAGTATTTAACAGGTAAGACTAAAATTATTTTTTTATGGCTGAGGCTCTGGTACAGTGGGCTTCTCCTCCTGCAGTTGACCCACTAATCTTACTTTTGGCAAAGAACACTGCTCTTCCCCTGGCGAATACTGCATGGTTGAAGGACCAGGCTTATTAAAGACTTGATGCCTTACTCAAAGTCAATTTTGCAGTTACCAGAGTGATGCAGAGGCTTATTTTTGCCTCTGTGAGAGAGACCAGCGCTACTGCAATTCTCTATTTAGTGTATTTTAAATGTGGAGTACAATACAGGCCGATATTCGCTGAATCTCAATTCAAATGTATTTAAAAAGAGTATAAAAATTAAAAATGATTTTATTATAAAAGAATCCAGTCCTTTGAAGCTTCAGTCTGTGGTGTTTTTGGTATGAGCTGATGTGCTGCTAGTCCTGTTTTGTCTCAGGACCTCCAAGACGTGTTTCTTGCAGAAAACAAAGACAAAAAGGGGGGTGCGGCAACGCAACAAAATCGCTCTAGGTTTAACGTAATTAATTATTGAATAGACTCAATATATTTACATAGAAACACCAATAATAAAAGCATATATTGTTCTCTGGATATAGTGTCAAGTAAGGTAAATATAAAAAGTTATTCACTTGCGATCAAAGATATCAAAAAAGGCACAAATCACAGTATGGGGAAAAACTGTGCCTGGCCAAATAGAAACAAGCCAAAAAACGATGTGAGAGGCTCTGAGCATGAACAAAAGCACAATGGCCTGTTCTCTGGCTAGTCACCGCTCAAGAGCATCACATTTTAGCTCTCTAGTGCCATTACAGAGAAGAAATTTCAACATACATATTGGACTAATCCCGCCCATAAGGGAGGTCAAGTACCAAAATGATGGGCAAGTCCCCTCTGTGCAGAAAACCCAGCTAACGCCAGATGTACATTTCGGCCTTTATTTGGGCCTCATCAGTGAGGTGCAGCTGGCTTCCCTAGGCACTGAGAGTAAGGGGTCCACGTCTGGATTACCCTTTACACTTAGGGAGAGACCCTAAGTGTTTCGCAGAAACAAGCCAAACCCTAATAAGGCCAAAATGTACATCTGGGGTTAGCTGGTTTTTCTGTGCAGAGGGGACTTGCCCATCATTTTGGTATTGGACCACCCTTATGGGCAGGATTAGATTAATATGTATGTGGAAATTTCTCCTCTGTAATGTCACTAGAGAGCTAAAATGTGATGCTCTTGAGCAGTGACTAGCCAGAGAACAGGCCATTGTGCTTTTGTTCGTGCTCAGAGCCTCTCACATTATTTTTGGCTTGTTTCTAAGAAACACATAGGGTCCCTCCCTAAGTGTAAAGGGTAATCCAGACGTGGACCCCTTGTTCTCAGTGCCTAGGAAAGCCAGCTGCACCTCACTGATGAGGCCCAAATAAGGTCGAAACGTACATTTTTTGGCTTGTTCCTGACCAAATAGAGCAAGTTGTAGCACAAGACTAGCTGTGCCTATCAGCAAATCAATATAACATAGGAAATAGAAAGTATCGACAATGTAGCAAATTTCTCTAAATCAGTGGGATGCATATATATAACCCACAATCTATCCTAGTAGTAAAGAGTGTCCATAAATAAATAAAAATAGTTAAAATAGAATCATAATATCAGTGACCATGCCCCAGTGTAGGCGCATATAACAGCAGGAACAAGAAATAAAATATATATTAGCAGTCTTCAGGGATAACCCTAATTATGATTGCCCTTACCTGATGTATAATATAAACAGGCACATCTGATAATCCGAGCAGATGTCTCCCAATCAGGTCCACAGTTGTCTCTGGTCCCGGTTTGTACAATACCGTGCCTCCTACTTCCAAAATCGGATCCTCCAGATGACGCTCCGGATGCCAACCGTCCAAACTCCTGGCCGTCTGTCTTCTTCTCCAATGTTGCCAGCACTGTTTTAGCGTGTTTTAGAGCAGACTGCAAAATCTGTGTTCTAATTTATTCACCAAATCCAGCGTGTTTCTGCGGAGTCTCCTGCCTTCCTCAGGGACAAGTGAATAACTTTTTATATTTACAATAAAAAAAGGATGCTAGCGCAAAATGATGAAGTTCAAACAAAAGATAATTTTGCACTATCTGATAAGAACTAAAAAGTGCACCAATAAGTATCAGATAAAATAATATAACAATAAAATTAATATAGACTTTTGGGTGTAAGTCTACCAGGTAAATTACTCAATGTATATATAAAAAGTCTTAGTTCAACCAGAAATGTCACATAGATGAGGATGAAATGAAATAATGATGATGAACAAATAGAGATGATAAGAGGTGATGATTGATGAGGATGAGAATAATGAAGATGAATGAATACTAAGTCTCTCTAGTAGTTGTCAGATGCTGCTAAATGTGAGTGCAATATTTGTAGATTCATGATATTTTATATTGATTATTAAACTACTACACTTAGTTTGGATTTTATTTCTCTCTGTTTTTTTGTTTTGTCTTGCGCTTTTACTTATCACAAACTTTTTATATTTGCCTTACTTGACACTATATCCAGAGAACAATATATGCTTTTATTATTGGTGTTTATATGGAAATATATTTTGAGTATATTCAATAATACATTCCGTTACACTTAGAGCGATTTTGTTGCACTGTCCTCCCCACCACCTTTTTATTTTTGCCTCTGCATGTGTCAATAGGGCCATTGCCATCTGGGGTGAACAGCTATCAGATGCCGTGAGTGTTGACATGCCTAAGGAGGACACACTGATTTGTTAGCCAACATCATGGATGCTAATGCCTACATCACTGAGGCATTGTTTGATGTGGGCTGATTTTCTAAATACTCAGCTTTTTCTGTTTCTGTACACTGCACCTTGTGGCTCAAGATTTGGTCTGCATGCCAGTTTTTTAAGAAGTCACTGGTGTCCTTGCCTTTTTCAAGCAAAGCTATTTTGGGGTCTGACCTGAAGCAGATAAACAGTGGCTACTGGTGGTATGAGTAATTTGTTGCTTCAACTTTCCACAAAGTGAGGGAAGCCCATGGATTTCGTCCACCCCCGCAAATCCAAGGAGCAAAGGGCGCAAACCACTCGGATCTCTCAACAGCACCACGCTGCAAAGCCTGGACAGACCTGGCAGCCCAAGTGAACAGCTGCAAAGTCTGTCTGAGAAACCAACTTCTGTATGACTCTTGGAATCCTGGTCCGTTGCTGCTTGTAGGGGGCTGTCGCCTCCTCTTTTGAGACTCCTGGGCATTTTCTGAAATGGACCAGTGGGTTTTGCAGGTGGTATCAGAAGGGTACTGCATATATTACGGATCCCTTCCTCCAAGGAACCCAGAAAAGGGAAGCTGTTCCACTATTGCCACTCTGCTGAAAAAAAAACAACAAACAGGTGCTGGTGCCTGTCCCAGTCCAAGACAACTTTTTTTCCCCTCTTCTATTACAACCTTTTTTGTGGTTCCCTAGGAGGACGGCTGCTGCCGCTCTATTCTGGAACTCAAGTGCCTCAACCAGTACAGAGTTGCTACGGACTTCAAAATGCAATCTGTGCATTCTGTAATCACAGCAATGTGCCCAGGGGAGTGCCTGGCCTATCTGGATCTTCAAAATGCGTAGCTACCCCGATCCACCCCCACAACCAATGCTACCCACATTTTTCTTGCAGTTCCAATCACTACCATTTAACTGCTCTGCTGTGCTTCAAGCCCAGTATCTTCACAAAGATCATGGCAGCCTTGGCTGCCTACATCCACACTCAGGGTATTTCCCTGACTCCATATTTGGATGATTTCTTACTCAAGGCTCCATCAGAAGTACTCTTGGCTCACCATATCCAAAAGTCACCTGCATTCTGCTGTATCACAGCTGGATTATCAATCTCAAGAAGTCTTCTCGAATCCCATCCCAGGTTTTGATGTGTTCCTGAAGGAGACACTTTGTCATTCCGGTGTTGACCTTTGTGAAGATGGACGCCAATCTGAAGGGCTGAGGAACAGCCCTGAGGCACATGGGTGCCAAGGGCAGGAAAGCCTTCTCTCCATCTACAGTCTGGAGCTCAGAGCAATATGTTTAGCTTTTTCATTGGTCCCAGGTTCTCACAAGGATTCCAGTGAGAGTGCAGTTGGATACCTCCAAGGCTATGGTGTACATCAATCCCTAAGGGGTAACCCGCAGCAAGACAGCTTGGAGAAAGGTGAAGGATTTCAATTGTGAGGAAGCTTGTGTTCCAGCCATCTCAGCAGTCCACATTCCAAGTGTAGAAAACATACTAGCAGACTTTCTCAGTCATCAAGACTAAGACCCATGCAACTGGAAGCTCCATTAGGAGACCTGCCTCATAATACACTGGAGGGGTCTAAGCGCTAGACCTCCATGGCATCAAGGGAAGAGCAGGAATGTTCCAACTTTCTGTGCTCGCACCAGGGATCCTCTGGCCTTCGTTATGGGTTCAATGTCCATCCCATGGAGTTTTTATTTGTCTTCTGTGTTTCCCCCGATTGTCAAAGGCATACCATAGGGTCTGGTCCATTTTCCACTGGTGGGATGCAGACAAGAAAATGTCCCCACATTATTTGCCCTTCCTATGGTGCTGTCCTTCCTTCAGGATGGAGTCAACAAGGGTCTCCGCTTGAGTTCCCTCGAGGTTCAGCTCTCAACCCTATCTTTTCTTTTTCAGAGAAGAATTACTATCATCCCAGATGTGAAGATTTTTTCTTCATGGGGTGATTCACACTTTTCCCTCTTTTAGGGGATCCAACGCCACCATGGGATCTCAGTCTAGTCTTGGGCATTTTTCAGAGGCCTCCTTTGCATCCACTGACACTGAAGATGGCTTTTCTCTTGGCAGTTGTCTGTTAGGAGGGTGGCTGAGTTGTAAGCTCAGTCTTGCAAACCTCCATTCATTTTCTTTTTTATCAGGATAAGGCAGTACTTTGTACCTCTCAGAAGTTTCTTCCTAAGGATGTCTCAGAGTTCTACATCAAACAGGAGATCGTTGTGCTTTCCTTTTGTCCTGACCTTGCATTTGCTCAGGAGAGAGATCTCTATCTGTTGAACGTTGGGTGTTGCTTTAAGTTTTATGTGCATCTCACTAAGCCTTTTTGTTATCCCCAAGTGTCCTAGGGCAGGGCAGGCTGCAGCCATGGTGCCCATTGCCTCTTGGAGTAAGGCTACCAAACGCCAAGCAAATGAGATTAGAAAGAAATTGTTCCCTTCTAGATCACAGCACATTCCACCAGATCTATGCGTGCTTCTTGTGTTTACAAGAACCAGGCCCTCGCTAAATAGGTGAGCAAGGCTTCGACTTAGTACAACTTGGATACTTTCACCAAATACTACCACATCAATGTCCTTGCCAGAAGTTCTTTCAGTCTTGCCTGTTTAAGGATTTCTTGTTTTCCTTCCCTACTGCCAGTTGTTCAGTGATTTATTTCTTTTTCTTTCTTTCCTTTTCTTCCTTTCCTTTCCTTTTCTTTTTTTCCTTTTCCCTTTTCCCCCTTTTCCCTTTTTCCCTTTCCCCCCTTTTTTCCCTTTCTTGTTTGGCGTACTGTGCTTATGCGGTGTCTGTTGATACCTACGGTTATTCTGATCCAGAAGGGTCCTAGGGAATTTTGATATCATGGAGACTTGTGGGAGGTCTCATGGTACCGGTGTTCCATATTGAATGTAAGTGAAAATAGGATTTTAGTGTTCTTACCTGTTGAATCCTATTCTTTTTAGTCCATATGGAGCAAAGGTGTCCCACCCAAAAGAAAAAACGTATATGTTGCTTTCCTGGGCAGTGGAGACCTCTTCGGGTCTTAGTCCTGGGAGGTTTACCTGCTTATTTCCTTTACTGTGGCTTCTTTGCCACATGAATTCTGGGAGTTTGTAGGTGGGTGGTTGAGCTGGAGAAGGGATTCTCCACCCCAAAGATCCTTTCTTTTGTTATACACCCTGCCCTCCAGGAGGAGAAAGGGACTCCGCCCCAAGGTACCTGTGTTCTGAATGAACTAAAGAGAACTGGATGGAACAGGTAAGAACTCTAAAATTCTATTTTCCTGGTCATTCACCAGGACAAGGAGGTTCGCCAGACCTCTAGAGGTTTCTTAACCAAAATCGTTTCTGGTTTTCTCATCAACCAGGAAATTGTCCTTCCTACCTTTTTGTCCTGACCCTTCCACCAAGCACTAACAGTATTTTCCCCTGCTGGATGTTGTTTAATGCATTAAGTATTATGTCCATCACACTCAGCCTTTTAGAAAGGCAGATTCTCCTTTTCTCATTCCTGAATGTCCTATTGTGGGTCAGGCTCCATTTTTAGTCACTATTGCTTCTTGAATCAAGGCTACTGTGCAAGAAGCAAATGTGATCAGAAAGAAACTTGTTCCTTTCAGACTCTCAGAGCACTCCACCAGATCTGTGAGCACCTCCTGTTCCAGAATTGAGATACCTTGTGTGTGTGTGTGTGTCTGTGTCTCAGTGTCAGAGACTGATTATCTGTCATACTTCACCAGTCTGTGTTCATATCTGACAAAGTCTATCAGAGATGGATCATCTTCCAAGAACAGTCTATTGAGGGTCTGTTCTACTCTTGGCCAGAAACTACCTCTGTCTGCCCATCATAGTTCTGCTACCCTCCTAGTGTTTCTGGGGAAGTCCTCTGCGGAATATGAATGGTATACTTGTTCCTATACAGGTCCCGGCTTATCAACTGTGGTCAGTCATCTAGCTTCTCGTCCAGCAACTTTAAACCGGCTTCGGCCGCAGCAAGGGAACATCCATGACCATCAATGATCATGAGCCATGACCTCTAGCCAGTGCACCCATGCTGCTTGTGGCACAGGTTTCCCTGAAGCGTTACAAGCCTTAATCCTATCCCATGCATGCTTACATTCCCTTGCTGTATTAACCTTTACCACTTCTGCTAGTAGACTGTTCCACTTATCTACCATCCACTCAGTGAATTCAACCTTGTTACATTACATCTAAGCATCTGACTTTCTAGATTTAGACTATGACCTCTTGTCCTAAAATGTAGTGTCTTTTGAAATGTATTTCTCTCCAGCACTTTGACTTTGTTTGTATGTTTCTTTCATATTCCTGCTCACTCTTCTCTTTCCCAAGCCATACATATTTAGATAATTTAGTCTTTCCTGATAATTTTTATCCCATAAACCATTCACCATTTTATTAACCTTTCTCTGAACTCTCTCCAGTGTATCTATATCCTTCTGAAGATATAGGGTCTCTAGTACTGTACAAAATAATAGATCATGTCTAACCGAAATCTGCAGAGTTGCATGATCACATCCTTCTTTCTGCTACTTATGCCTCTACCTATATAACCCAGCACCCTGCTTGTATTCCTCATTGCTTTGTTACATTGGCTGCCTACTTTTAAGTAATCAGAAATGATTACTCCCAAGTCCCTTTCCTCTGTTGTCACAAACAGCACAGTACTCTTAATATCATATATTGCCTTTGGATTTTTAGATCCCAAGTGCATTAATTTGCATTTATCAACATTAAACTGCAGCTGGCACACAACTGGTAACCGGATCAGAAATAAAAACACAATTAAATGCTTATAAAAGGATAAAGAAAGGATATGAGTTCTCAAAATAATTAGTTCAGAACTAGTGCCTCCAATCAAAGTAAATTTATGTTAGTGATGCAGATGGAGTAAATTATGTTAATAACCAGTCTGAAGTGATGGAACAGCCACTTCAAAGGTAACAGAAAAGTACCACCTCATAGTCCACTTCTTGTCCAGTAATGAAAATCATTCATATGGATGGAATGCAGATGATCAGTTATAAGGATGGTATTTGATTGTTTTCTTAAATTGGTGCACTCCATGCAGCTGTCACTGCAAGATCCTTAATCCTTTGGTATAATACATGTAGACAGAGAGGAGAGAGACAACACACTATTAAGTGCAGTCTTGTTTAATAATACAATAAAACAAAAATGAGATAAAATCAGAGTAAATCAGAAGGAAAATAATAGATAATACATATATGAAGGCTATACACCCATAACTGGTCTTTATAGCAACCATACCTACTGGGATTTGTGACACAGACGTGCACACTATGGTACTCAATTGCCTCTACCCATTGTGAATTGGCCATCGGTGCCTCCCAAACTGATACATAGGGAGCAGCTTTGCTCCTTCTCTACCTTAATTTAATATCTACTTTGGTCTAACACTAGACCAATCTCTTTGCATTTTGCCTTGGGCACATTCTTCACTGCTATCTGTCTGTCCACCACATCCCTGTGAAACTTACGTGTTTTGCTCTGTTTAGTTTGACTCCGCATTATCAATCTATTTACTGCTTATAATTGTTCATATTCCTTCATTCATTCTCTCAACAGTACGTTTGAGTCACTTCAACTCATTTCTATATGTCCCACCCTTACTTATTACCCTGCAAGCTGCTGTGCCGCATAGACCTGGTGCTGTGTGATTCACCGAAGTCCCGGCAGGTAGTGAACATGGATATGTATTACAGGGCTAATTCTTTTTCAGTCTCTTTTTGTTATGCTTAGAAATCGCCGCTCCATACTTTCCTGTATAACCTTAAGTTTTTGTATGGCTTTGGCATTCAGTGTCCATATTTCACAGCCATACCTAGGGGCTGGGAGGACACACTGGTGAAAAACCTTTCACTTGAGGCAGAGTAGTAAGTTTGTCTTAAAGACAGCACTACTATGTTTTCCAAATGCTTGCCATCCCGATTTTTGTCACTCAATTTCTATCATATTGACTTTACTGTCCAAGGTAAACATGCTTGCCCACTTCTTCCAGTTCTAGTCCATCTTCCGTGATTTTCCTTGGCATGGTAAATTTGTGAAACATGATTTGAGTTTTGTTGATATTCATCTTCAGACAAAAAATGTTGCTTTCCTATTGTTATTCTTAAATGCGTTCTTGCAGTTCTTCAGGATAACTGGCAAAGAGTGTGATATTGTCTGTAAAACGTAAGTGTTGTAGGTATTCTCCATTTATCTTAAGTCCTTTTTTGTCCCAATTTAATTTGTGGAAAATTTCTTCTAAACAAGCAGAAAATAGTTTTGGGGAATTTGTGTCTCCTTGTCAGACCCCTTTTTCTATGTTGATCTGGACTTTATCATTGTTTACCTGTATTGATGAAGTTGCATTTTTATATATTGATTGCAGGATATTGATGTAAGTTCTTTCTATTCCTTCGTAGATCAAGGCCTTGTATTTTTATCTTTTATACAGTTTCTGATTTACTCTGATTTTATCTAATTTTTGTTTTATTGTATTATTAATCATACTGTGCGCTGTCTTGTCTTTTCTGTCTGCATCTTACCTGCAACCTTTTTTTGAAGTGGTACTATGTTTGCTCCTGTCTTCTTTTCTGGAACTACTTCTGTCAGTAGTAACTGATTTAAAAATTATGTTAAATGTTTCACCAGAATAATCCTAAGTTCTTTTAATAACTTTGAGTGTATCCTATCTGGATACACTGACATATCTGTTTTTACCATAGAGAGTTGAAGTAGAACTTCTTCCTCTGTAAACCTGAATGCTTCGTGTGTCTCACTTTTTCTTTTTTCTAACAGAGGTCCCTTTCCTTTGCCTTCCTCTGCAAAAACTGAACAGACATATTCAATGAGGTTCTCAGATAGACTTCATTTATATATCTCGTTTTTTTGTCTTCAGTCTAACTATTCCTTGTTTCATTTTTCTATTACTTATATATCTAAAAATAACGTATCCCCTCTTTTTATTGACTGGGCAATTTTCTTCTCTGTGTGTGCTTTGGCACATCTAATAATTGATTTAGCCTTGTAAAGATACCTAGCTTCCTCCTTCTAAGTCTGCTTATATTTCCTAAATGCCAACTTCCTTTGCTATATTTGCTACTTATGTGGAGAAACAGAGAGGTTTTCTTTTTTCTTTTAACTTTACTGACAAGTCTAATGCAATGCTCCATATGTTGCCTTTAATAAACAACCTTTCAGGTAATGTGGACTGCTACTGATCAAGACCTTCCCTACCTGCCTCTGAGTATAATACAGTTGTCAGTAAGGGGTACCTTTTCTTGTCCAATCTACTCTATTTCTTCCCTTTCATCTTACTTTTAATAATGAAATTCTGAACTATCAGGCATTTTGATACACCATAAAAGCAGTAGGTGGCAGCAGAGACTGGACTGAATTGGGATTCACCTGCTAAATGACTAAACTTTTTCAACCTTACTGTAAGAAACTGGTAGAGTAAAAGGGACACCTTTATTGCCTAAGTGAGTTGGAAGCTTTCAGTACAACTTTGGTCTCTCCATCAGGCATGTTCTGAAAATCCAGAAAGGTAATGTGGGAATACCCTTATTTCATTTCATTTAAATACATTTTACTGACTCTGTTGAATCCTTCCTATATCAAGAGAGCAATAAATGGAGGGATGCCATGAGTTTATACAGATAACTGTCTAAAAAATTTTTTAATTGTGAAAATGTGAATCTTGAGCAGTGTGTAAGAGCAGTGGTGTGATAAGTACGGGTATTTTAAATAGCAGGGGATTCAAACACAGGAGATTACACAGGGGGACAAACAGTGATAATCTAAATTGTGCATATATTTTTTCTACCTGCCTTTTAACTCGTGGTAACTGTCATAATGAGTGGTAGAGGGAGACGGTCACTCTTGAGAGGGGTTTTCTGCTCATTGAGTAGAAGGAAGCTGCTCTTGAGGTGGAGACTGCACAAAGAAAGAGCAAGTAGCTAGATGGGCCACAGTTAGATGTAGCAAGGGGGCACAGGGATAGGGAGGACACTCCTGTACTTAGGCACCCTAACAGATTTGCTACATTGAGTGATGAAGATGGGGATGTTAGCACAGGAATGCCCTGTCTCTAATAGCCTAGTGAACAGGCTGATGGGATCCAGGACTTCAGCAGACCTAGACAGACGGTGGTGGTAGCTAGACTGACAAGATAATCTGTCACCAAAATTGCTAGAATAGAACAGTTTGCTGTCTCCCGGATGCTTGGGTGCAACATGTGGCAGATTGTGTTGATAAAGTGTTGGGAGGGGCTGGAAATGACCCAGCTGTCATGGTACATGTTGGTACCAATGACAAAGTTAGTGGAAAATGGAGGTCCGTTAAGAAGGATTTCAGGGATTTAGATTATAAGCTTAAGGAAAGGACCTCTAAGATAGTATTTTATGCATTACTCCCTGTGCTACACGCTACATCAGAAAGACAACAGGAGATTAGGGAGTTAAATTGTGGTAAGGACTTGGGGAAAGCAGGAGCAATTTGGGTTCCTAGAGCACTGGGCAGTCTTTTCCCTTGTGGGCAATCTTTATAGCCGAGATGGCTTGCCCCTTAGCAGAAAGGGGGGCAATTGTGCTAGGGGTTAGGATGGTTAGAGAAGACTTTAAAGTAGGAAATGGTGGGGTGATGTAATACAGGATCAGGGAGGCAGTGTAAATGAGTAAATGGCATTAGAGAAGGGGCATGGGGGTGGAGAGGGCCATGGGCTAATTAATCTGATAGGAAGGTGTCAATGTTACAGCCTGATAAAAAGCAGATACATATGTCAAAGAATACAATTTTTCAGAATGGCTATAACATAAAATGTATAGATATAAATGCTGGAAGGTGGGAGAGCTGGAACTGCCTACAGTGTATGAACTGTATGATCTAATTGGTGTGTCTGAAACCTGCTTAGATGATACATATAACTTAGCAGTCAATCTAGAGGGTTATTCCCTTTTTAGGAGGGATGAGTTTAATATTGCAAGTACAATTTTTTCTACCTCTATATAAATCCTTGGTAAGGTCCCATCTAGAATATGGAGTACAGTTCTGAGTATTCATGCTTTAAAAAAACAAACAAACAAAAAAAAAAACAATATTGAACTGGAAAAAAGTGCAGGGATGTGCAACAAAACTGAAAAAAGAATTGAAAGATCTGAGATTTAACTCCTTAATGACGCATAACGTGCCAGGACCTACATGCCGCGCTGCCATCCCATTTTTTGTCATTGGTAAAAAGATGAATTGTGTCGTGGTTCTCTAGGGCTGCCCACCCCTGCACCTTGTGGTCCTTAACCCCTAGAGTGCTAGCTACTTACGCCGTACGAGTGGACACAGCTGTACCTGCTGTTCCACGCTCGTACTGCGTAAGAGTGAAATGCGGTCACTGCATGAGCCGGTATAACCGGCATGCAGTGGCCGCATTTAAAAAAAACAAAAAAGCGTGGCACTCGTGCGGAGGCATGAGGATCACTCTTCATGCCTCCCCAGTTATTGATCTCCCAGCCGATCGTGCTGGGAGATCAATAAACACAAAGGAGAAACGGAATTTCTCCTTCCCCCTCTCTCCTACCCGAACTTCTGGGTAGGAGTGGGCGGGATCGGGGGAAGCCTCCCAACGTCATCGGTGACATGCTCACCGATGACGTTAGGGAAGTTTCCCCGGTCCTGTTCACTCCTACCGGTGGTAGGAGAGAAGGGCAGGAGAGCTTTTGCTCTCCTGCGGTCGCCTCATTGATCTCCCAGCCTATCGGCTGGGAGATCAATGACTGAGGGGACACCAGGAGGGGTCCTGATGTCCCCCACGAGGTCTGAAGAGTTAAAAATAAATAAATAAATACATAAATAAAAATAATAAAAGTAACCCTTTGAGTGCCACAGGGTCCCCAGCACTCACAGGGTCACTTCCTTTGGGGGGTATTTTTTTTTTTCTAAAGACCTCATTGGGGGGATCGGGGGGGGGGGGGGTCCTGATGCCCCTCAATGAGGTCTATAATTAAAAAAAATATATAAAAAAAAATGTAACCCTGTGTGTGCCACGGGGGGGGGGGTCCAATGCACCCCCCTCCTGTGGCACACACAGGGCTTTTATCATTACTTTGTTACCAGAGATTGTTGGGGGCCATCAGGATTGGTCCTGTTGGCCCCCCAACAAGCTCTGATTACAAAGTAATGATAAAAAAAAAAAAACTAACCCTCTGAGTGCCACAAGGGTCCAATGCATTGCTTTGCAATGCGCTGGATACCCCTGTGGCACTCACAGGGACATTTATTTTGATTTCTTTTTTTTTATTTGGTAAGACCTCATTGGGGGGATCAGGGGGGTCCTGATACCCCTCAATGAGGTCTATAATAAAAAAAAAAGTAAATTAAAAAAAAAAAATTATCCCTGTGTGTGCCACATGGGGGGTCAATGCAGCCCCCCTTCTGCGGCACACACAGGGCTTTTATCATTACTTTATCAGAGATTGTTGGGGGGTCATCAGGATTGGTCCTAATGGCCCCCCAACAAGCTCTGATTACAAAGTAATGATAAGAAAAAAAATTAACCCTCTGAGTGCCACAAGGATCCAATGCATTGCTTTGCAATGCGCTGGAGACCCCTGTGGCACTCACAGGGTCACTCTGTTTGTGGACATATATTTTTTTTTTACTAAGACCTCATTGGGGAGGGATCAGGGGGTCCTGATGCCCCTCAATGAGGTATATAATAAAAAAAATTAAATAAAAAATGAACCCTGTGTGTGCCACTGGGAGGGGGGTACAATGCAGACCCCCTTCCTGTCGTACACACAGGACTTTTTATCATTACTTTGTGATCAGAGCTTGTTTGGTGGCCATCTGAATACAAAGTAACGATAAAAAATTAACCCTTTGTGTGCTGGACACCCCTGTGGCACATAAAGGATTTTTTCCCCCTTTATTTTTTATTTAGACCTCATTGTATGGGTTCTGATGCCCCCAACGAGGTCTACACAAAAATATTGGGGGGAAAAGCCCCAAAACATGCACGTGCAACAGGAAGGGGGTCCAACGCAGTGGTTTGTATGAGGGGACATACAGTGCACAATGGTAGTCAGAGATCTCCCATACACACTATCAGACACTGCCCCACCATCACCACCATCCTTGCTCCTCTGCTCATACCCACACACACTGCCTAATCCCTCACCCTCCCACATACTTTGTTACACTTGTAGTCACAGGTCCGCATGTACACCGGCTGATGTCCTAGCTTCTTTCATCTGTTAAAATAAAATCACACATACACTGTTTGCGTTCCCATTTCTGTTTCACTGGTAGCTACGCTCCTGTAGCGTAAATTGGTATGTCAACCCAGAGCAGTGGGGTACCATTTTTTTTGGCTGGCAAGAAGTCCTGCTAGGAAATCCCATGCCATTGAACCATTTTAGTATCTTTGAAGTGACTGATGTGTAAAACAAATGTTTGTTTTTCTTTCCTGTAGCACCACATTCTGGAAATAGTTGTGCCAACTAACTTAGGGGTAAAAAGGCAAGTAGATTAGATGAGGCAGGTTGTCTTCTTTCCAAAATGGTATGGTTTATCTACCTTTTCTTCAATTCTGAAGGTGTTATAGCCATTTTCGTACAGGCAAGTCAGGTTTGAGAAAATGTTTGAAACATCAGAGTTTGTAGTTGGTGTAGTTTTCTACTTCTAGCACCCCCTAAGGTAGTTCAACTCATACCAGTGGGGTGTCGTTTGACTCCTAAGAGCACTAGCAAACAAATGCAGTTGAAAATTCCATGGTTTTCACAGAGCTCCATACATTTGAAGGGGCAGAAATGTAAGAAAATGCCTTTTTTTTCATTAGCGCCTCTTTCTGGAAACATTTATGCACACCAGTATTGGGGTAAGAAGGCAAGTGACCCCTTATTAGATGCGGCAGGATGTCTTCTTTCCAAAATGGTATGGTTTATCTACCTTTTCTTCAATTCTGAAGGCTTTATAGCCATTTTCGTACAGGCAAGTCAGGTTTGAGAAAATGTTAGAAACATCAGAGGTTGTAGAAGGCGTAGTTTTCTACTTCTAGCACCCCCTAAGGTAGGTCAACTCATACCAATGGGGTGTCGTTTGACTCCTAAGAGCACTAGCTAAGGAATGCAGTTGAAAATTCCAAGGTTTTTACAGAGCGCCATACATTTGAAGGGGCAGAAATGTAAGAAAATGCCTTTTTGTTTTCATTAGCACCACCTCCTTTGTGCATACCAGCCTTTGGGTAAGAAGGCAAGTGACCCCTCATTAGATGCGGCAGGTTGTTTTCTTTCCAAAATGGCATTGTTTCTCTACCTTTCCTGCATATCTATTATGGTTATAACCATTTTAGTGAAAGCAGATAATTTAAAAAACAGACGTGTCAGGTTTACGTACGTGTTCCTAGCACCCACATATTGTATGTTAACCCACACAAATGGGCTACCATTTTTCTCATGTTGGTAGCAGGTACTGAATACAGCAGGAAATGTTATGGTTTTCAAAGATTTTAGTATCTTTGAAGTGGTGGAAATGTAAAAAAACCATGTATTTATTCCCATAGCGCCACCTTTTGGAAATATTTAGGCACTTCAGCCCAGGGGGTAGAAAGGCAAGTGACCCCTCACTTGATGTGGGAGAATGTCTACTTTCCAAAATGGTATACCTTTTATACCTTTCCTTCATGTCTCTAACAGTTATGAACATTTTAGTACAAGTAGCCATTTTCGAAGAAGCAAACAGGGAGGTGGAGTTATGTGCTTCTGGCACCCCTAAAGTAGGTCGACTCATTCCAGTTGGGTGTCATTTTTCTCCTAAGAGCACTAGCTAATGAATACAGTTGGAAATTCCATGGTTTTTCACAGATTTCCATACAGATGAAGGAACAGAAATGTAAGAAAATGCCATTTTTTCCTAAAGTGCCACCTTCTGGAAGCATTTGGGCACAACAGGCTTGGGGTAATAAGGAAATTCACCCCTCATTAGATGCGGCAGGTTGTCTTCTTTCCAAAATGGTATAGTTTGTGTAGCCTTTCTTCACTTCTCTAGTTGTTATAACCATTTTTGTACAGACAAGTAATGTTTGAGAAAATGTTAGAAAAATTAGAGGTTGCAATAGGTGTAGTTTTGTACTTGTAGTGCCCCCTGAGGTAGGTGAACTCATACCAATGGGGTGTCATTTTTCTCCTAAGAGAACTAGCTAATGAATACAGCTGGAAATGCCATGGCTTTCACAAATTTCAGTACATTTGAAGGGGCAGAAATGTAAGAAAATGCCTTTTTTTTTTCATTAGCGCCACCTTCTGGAGGCATTTGTGCACTCCAGGCTTTGGGTAACAAGGCAAGTCACCCATCATTAGATGCGGCAGGGTGTCTTCTTTTCAAAATGGTATGGTTTGTGTACCCTTTCTTCACTTCTGTAATTGTTATAACCATTTTTGTACAGACAAGTAATGTTTGAGAAAATGTTAGAAAAATTAGAGGTTGCAATAGGTGTAGTTTTGTACTTGTAGCACCCCCTGAGGTAGGTGAACTCATACCAATGGGGTGTCATTTTTCTCCTAAGAGCTCTAGCTAATGAATACAGTTGGAAATGCCATGGTTTTCACACATTTTAGTACATTTGAAGGGGCAGAAATGTAAGAAAATGCCTTTTTTTTCATTAGCGCCATCTTCTGGAGGCATTTGTGCACACCAGGCTTGGGGTAACAAGGAAAGTCACCCCTCATTAGATGCAGTAGGTTGTCTACTTTCCAGAAATATATAGTTTTATATAGTTATTCCACTGTTTTAGGGTAGATTTACCACAAAAACCCTAGAATGCGCATTTTAGTTTATAAAGTTGAAAATTTCATTTTGCGCTGCTGGTGATTAGGGCTCTACGCTAGCCATGGACGTAGGTAAAACTATACAAATTTGGTATTTTTTTACTTGGGGGACACGGGGCTTTTTCAAATAATTGAAACTTTTTCAATCAAGGTAAATGTTTTTGATACATAGTATGTGATTTTAGCAAAATTAGTAAATTTTCACTTTTTTTGTCATTATGACATCATAGCTTTTTGCACGATGTAAAATTCTCTTCATGTAAGGTACCACAAGAAAGCTCAATTCGTTTTGAAAAAAACAATATATAGTTTTCCATATTTAACTAAAAATCCCCAGAGCAAATCAAGCCTAAACGAAAGGATAGCAAAAATGCTGAAAAAGTGTCTGGCCTGCAGGCTACAGGCAATGGCCCAAGCCTCTGGCACTGAAGGGGTTAAGGGGTTAAAAAGAGACTAGCCAAGATATGTTTGTTTACACTGGAGAAAAGATGTCTAAGGGGTAATACGCCTATCATTTACAAATATATTCAAGGTCAATACAAAGAACTCACTAAGTAAATATTTAATCCAAGAGCTGGGCAAATAACAAGAGGTTATCTATTAAGGCTAGAAGACAGGCACTTTAGAGTAAAACAAAGGCACTTTTATATATATATATATATATATATATATATATATATATATATATATATATATATATATACAGTAAAGGTAATAAAGCTATTGAATTATTTACCTCGGGATGTTGTACTTGCAGATACTGTAATTGCTTTCAGAAAAGCAATGGATACGTATCTAGCACAGAACAATATTGAGAATTATGACAGATGGCTTCCAAACAGATAGGTGGTTGTTCTAGGCAATTATGTGACTGCTGTTTGGCGCAGGAAGTATTTTTTACCTACTTAAAGCTTAATTGCAAATGTCTTCAATGGTTTTTTTTGGCCTTCCTCTGGATCAGCAAGGGTGATTTGGCATGTGCTGGACTTGATGGATCCATGTGTTTTATCAGCCTCATCAACTATGTTACTATGCCCATGTCTTTATCAAAATGAAGAGTGTTTTACCCCCATAAGGACCTCGTTGTCCATGGGTGGGGTGCTCTGGAGGGCCAGGGCACTTTTTTTCATGGAAGTCATCTGTGATCACAGCACAGCGTGATGTGACAGGGCTGTCACCAGTCCTTATTTACCCCTCAGCACACTATGATTGCATAGTGTATCCTGCAAACTATTATATAGTTCTAGTAGAACTCGGCTTCTCTCTCTTCCTGCGCTGGCCCCACCCTTTGATTACAACAGGAAGACAGGACAGAAACATATAGAATTTGATAAGAACCATTCGGCCCATCTACTCTGCCCATTTTCCTACTGCAAAAACCTCAGACCTTATTTGGTCCTTGGTCTTGTCTTATGTTCAGGACAACCTTATGCCTATCTCATGCATGCTTAAATGCTGTCACTGCACTGTATTAACTTCTACCACTTCTGCTAGTAGGCTGTTCCATTTATCTGCTACGCACTCAGTGAAGTAAAACTTTCTTACATTACGTCTAAACCTGTGTCCCTCTAGTTTTAGACTAGGTCCTCTTGTCCTAACATTTTCACTCCTTTGAAATTTACTTCCCCCCTGCACTTTGTTGTATCCCTTTATGTATTTGAATGTTTCTATCATATCTCCCCTCTCTTTCTTCTCTCTTCCAAGCTATGCATGTTCAGATCCTTTACTCTATCCTAATATTTCACCATTTTAGTCGCTCTTCTCTGAATTTTCTTTAGAATAGCTATATCCTTCTGGAGTTGGAGTCTCCAGTACTGTATATTCTAGGTGAGGTCTAACTAGAGATCTGTAGCGTGGCATGGTCACTTCCCTTTTTCTGCTACTAATGCCCCTAGCTATACAACCAAGCACCCTGCTTGCATTCCACACATGTCTACCTTTAGGTCAATAGAAATAATTACTCCCAAATCCCTTTCCCCTGATGTCCCTGAGAGTACAGTACCCTCAATAGTATATTTTTCCTTTGGATTTTAATGTCCCAAGTGCATTATTTTACATTTGTCACCATTTTACTGCAGCTGCCACACTCTTGTCCATTCTTCTAATTTACCTAAATCATTTGCCATTTAGCTTATTCCCCCAGGAATGCCTAACCTGTTGCAGATCTTTGTATCATCTGCAAAATGGCATACCTTACCTTGAAGACCATTTGCAATATCACTAATACAAATATTAAAAAGAATGGGCCCCAGTACATATCCCTGAGGTACCCCACTAGTAACACTCCCTTCATCCAAATATTCTCCATTGACTACCACCCTGTCTCCTTTCACTCAGCCATTGCCTTATCCATTTATTTATTTTTACATCCAGACCAAAAAACTACAATTTATTAATGAGTCTTCTATGAGGAACAGTGTCAAATGCTTTACTGAAATCTAGATAAGCTGTATCTACTGCTCCCACTTGGTCTATTATTTTAGTTTAACAGTCAAAAAAATATTTGAATTTAGTTTGACAAGATCTCCCTGCTGTAAAGCCATGCTGTTTGGGATCTTGCAAGCCATTTAAATTCAGACATTTAACAGTTCCTTCCTTTAACATAGTTTCCATTAATTTTCCCACTACTGACTTAAAACTTACTGGTCTGTAGTTACCTGACTCTTCCCTGATATCTTTTTTGTGAAGTGGTACTACATTTGCTTCCTTCTAATCTTCTGGAACTACTCCTGTTGATAGTGACTGATTGAATAATTCTGTTTAAGGTTTTCCAGAACACTCTTACATTCTTTTAATAAATTTGGCTGTTTGCAGGTTGATGACCAATCACCTTTTACTAGCGGACTGAGTAATGTAGAGGGAGGTGAGCTTAAATATTGTAAGCAAAAAATATACTCATATTATGTTTAACCAGTTGTCCAAGATTCAGCCGTTATATGGCCACAGGAGATTAACCTGCCCCTGTACAGGTGGTCCAGTGAGTACAGAATTAGCTGAAACGAAAAGTGATCAGCTCCACAAAAAGAATGTGTTGATTTGCATACAATTTGTTAAATAAATTAATATAAAACCAGTTGAAAACTGGACAACTGGTTAAACATCCTATGTGAGTAAATTTTCATTTGCAATATTTAAAGGAGAAATCTGTATGCTGATCAAAAAGCCCCCCATTGTTGTTGTTTTTTTCCTCTTCTTTTGAGGAGTGTGTTTTGGGAAGCAGATGATCTGAATATCCCGAACAGGCAAATTTAACCACATTAAAAATGTCTAGTACTGGTCATTATCAAATGTGAGTAAAACTATGTCTTCTTTTTTTCCAACAGTCCATTCACTTACTAACCCTGCAAGTGCCTTACTTTGATTTTTTTTTCTTTTGTTATGGACAGGATGCAAATATTAGGCACAGACAGGGAACAGTGATGCATCGTATAATTAAAAATATATAATGGAACTGCAAGATCATATCTTAACCCTTTGAGTGCCAGAGAGGCATTACATTGCAGTGCAAGGCCTTGGATACCTATCTGGCACTCAAAGGTTTAAACCTTATAATGCCAGACCAGCATCTTTTGCATTGCCAAACTGCATACCCATATGCTGCATAACCATTTGGTATTCAAAAGGTTTGAATATGTATAGGATTAACATTGTACATGGGGGGGGGGTTCTCATACTTTAGGTCTTTATTTTGCCAAGGGAGCAAATGGCATCATGGTAGAACACTGAAGCATGATATAAACTGAGTAATTTCATCAATTAGACAGCCTATAATTTATTTAACAGTGCTGAACTAATGAATATATATATTTACCTATATTAGGCACACATTTTTATATGCTATATAGTGATTTATCACAAAATGATGCACTGTAGTGATCTGACAGACTAAGTGCCCAATGTAAGCTGCCTGGTTAGATGCTGGTAAGTAGACTGCCCACAAAGAGGTGACAGACTGCTATTTGAAATAATTAAGACTAGAGTATGTATGTATGTATGTATATCTTTATTTATATGGCACCACACAGTGTATGCAGCACCTTACAATAAACGTATGTTACAATAAATAAGAGATGATAAAATAAGTGCCACATTCATAAGAACAATAGGGGAGAGGTCCCTGCCCCAAGGAGCTTACAGTCTAAATGGGTAAAAGGAGACAGACAACAGGGTAAGAGGGTGTCAAGTGTTGAGATTACAAGCATACCTCAGAAGTGTCCCTCTTTAGGAGGACAGTCCCTCTTTGAGACCCAAATCCCTCTGTCCCTCTTTCCCACCCTGGTGTTCCTCTTTTGAGGAGATCAGACTGTGGTGGTGTGTATATAAGTGTGTCACATTACTCTGAATACAATTCACATTATAGACATCAGTATATATCTATGTAAATTAGTGTGTGTAAATACAATACTTTGGTCTTGCTCTAAATCATTTATTCAGTTACACAAAGAGGTGTTGATAGGTCATAAAATAACCTAACAATTGTCAGAAATGCCCCACCCACCAGTCACACCCCCATCCACACCCCCTAAAACACAAGTGTCCCTCTTTGGCTATTTGAAATGTTGGGAGGTATGTACAAGTGCTGAGTTTGGACAAAGGTAGTGCATGGTCCTAGTGCTCCAGAAGATAAGATTTCAGGGTAGACTTAAAGACAGAGGGGGATTGTTCAAGACATAGGGAGTGGGGTATGGAGTTCCAGAGGTAGGGAGCGGAAAGTCAGAAAGGTTTGAGATGGGAGAGGGCAGAGGGTGTGGATGGTGCAACAAGAAGTGCCTTGTGTGCTGAGTGAAGGAGGTGGCCAGGAACATAAGAGGAGATGAGGGAAGAGATGAAAGGAGGGGTAACAGTGTGAAAAGCATTAAAGAAGGACTTTGTAATTGATGCTTTGCGGAATAGGGAGCCATGACAGATGTCTAAGACTGATGTGAGCAGGTTCAATTTTTGGGGGGAGAGTGTGGTGATTTGTGCAGCCAAGTTTAAAACAGTTTGCATAGGTGAAAGAGGAGTAGCAAGGAGGCCAGTTAGTAGGATATTGCAGTAGTCTAAGTGGGACAGATTGAGGGCATGTATAAGAGTTTTAGTAGTTTGTTGGGAGAGGAACTGACAGATTTTAGCAATGTTGCAGAAAAAGAAGTGAGATGATCTAGCCACAGAGTTAATGTGAGGGGAGAAGGAAAGAGAGGAATCAAATACGGCCCCAAGGCAGCGTGCTGAGCTGACCCAGATCAATGTCAATTCCATCAACTGTAATGGCAAAGCTAGGTGTTGGGCAAGGTCTTGGAGGGAAAATGAGCAGTTCAGTTTTGGACATGTTTATCTTCAGCTGACTGTATTCCATCCAGGAGGAAATGGCCAAAAGGCAGTCTGAAATTTGTAGCTGAATTTGAGATGAAAGTTAAGGAGTGGAGATGTAAATGTGGGTATCATGAGCATATAGATGGTACTTGAAGCCAAATGAATTAATAAGTTCACCCAATGAAAGGGTGTACAGTGAGAAAAGCAGCAGACCCAGAACGGAGCCTTGAGGCCCCCCCACAGACAGTTATTGCCAGAGGACACAAAAAAGGAACGTTGTGAGAAATAGGAGGCGAGCCATGAAGCGGCTTGATTTCGGAAACCAAGATTGTAGAGAATTTGAGCAAGATAATGGTTAACAGTGTCAAAGACAGAGGATAAGTCGAGTAGTAGAAGTATAGAAAACTGTCCTTTGGAGATCCAACTGTCCAGTCTGGAGATCATTAGCCACTCTGCAGAGAGCTGTCTCAGTCAAGTGACCGCACAGGAAACCATACTGCAAAGGGCCCAAAAGATTGTTAGAGTTGAGGAATTTGGTTATTTGGAAGAAGACAAGGTGTTCTAAGAGTTTTGAGGTAAGAGGTAGAAGACAGGTCAATAGTCTTCTTGAGTAGGGGTTTAATTTGTGCCTGTTTGAATGAAGAATTGAAGATGCCGGTGGAGAGAGGTGTTGAAAATGTGTATTAATATAGGTGTAAAGACTGGTGCAAGTGGCTTGATTAAGTGGGAGGGAAAAGGGTCCAAGGAGCAGGTAGTGAGGTGGGTAGATAGGAGAAGCTGAGAAACTTCCTCCTCTGTTATAGGAGTAAACCTATTGAAGTATGATGAGGGGGTTTAGGGAGAGAGAGTTTGGAAGCAGATGGAATAGTAGGAATCTGTTTTTGAATAGATTCTACCTTGTGCTTGAAGTGCTCTGCAAAAGCTTGAGGTGAATGTATGGGTGAGAGGAAACTGTGGCAGGATGGAGCAAGGAGTCAAAGACTGCAAAGAGAAGGCGAGGGTTAGATTTGTTGTTGTGGATTAGTATGGTGTAGTATTCCTGTTTAGCGTTTGACAAAGCAGAATGGAGGCAGGACAGCATAAATTTGTGGATAAAATCTGCATGTGAGAGTGATTTCCTCAAAGGCGTTCAGCAGAGTGAGTGCAAGAATGTAGGAAGTGGGTGTGGTGGTTGAGCCAGAGTCGTGGATTGACTTGATGACTCCGTTGTAGTTTCAGTGGAGTAAACGACTTAGTAGCAGAGTATAGGATTGAGTTGCAGGAGTTAACAAGAATGTCTGTGTCAGAGTTGGCTAAGATAGAGGAAAGATTGGAGTTAAGTGAGGTGCTCATCCCAGCGAGCGGGTGGGAGGGATGGGGGAAGGGGCAGGGTGGGAGAGAGAGAAGGATATAAGATGGTGGTCTGATAGAGGGAACGGGGAAACTGTGAAAGAGGAAAGATCCAGGCTCTTAGTAAAGAAAAGATCAAGGCAGTGACCAGCTTTGTGAGTGGCACAGTCAGTCCACTGCCAGAGATCAAGGGAAGAGGTTAGGTTTAGAAGACGGGAAGCCTAGGGCACAGAGGGGTCATCAATATGACAGTTAAAATCACCTAGAATAAGGATAGGATTGTCAGTGGAGAGAAAGAAGGAGAGCCAGGATTTGAAATCTGAGAGAGGTTGAAGGAAAAGAGGAGTTAGCAGGTGGCCTGTATATTACAGCCACGGGCATAGACAGAGGGTAATAGAGCTGGACTGCATGTACTTCAAAAGAAGAAAAGTGCACGGATGGTGGGATTGAGAGGGTCTGGAAGTGGCAGCGGGAGGAAAGAAGGAGACCTACCCCCCACCCCGACCAGTAGAACGAGGGGTGTGTGAGAAGCAGAACTCTCCACAAGAGAGTGCAGCCTCCACAGCTGTGTCCTGTGCAGATAACCAAGTTTCTGTGAAGGCAAACAACTGAAGTGATTGCTCACAGAAACAATGGGGTGGGTGTTCAACAGAGCACAGGAGAAGGGGAGAAAGATGGGTGAACAAAGTGGAATGTTTATGATATTTGAGGGGTTGGAACTCTTGAAGTAGCAGTGGGAGGAAATGGTAGACCGTGGCTGATAAAAGGTGGGTATGGGGTTTGGGCCAGGATTGGGAGCAAGCAGTAGGATAAGACAAAGGACAGAAATATGGGAGTGGGATTTATATTGGTGTTTTGGAATAGGGAATGCAGAGGGAGAAGGGGTTAAAATCTGGAGAAGTGTGTAAGAGCTGACAGGTGTGATGGGGAGGAGAGAGGGGGAGATGTGGATGTAGTTTGTAAAGTCAGGGCAGTGGCTGCTCTCAGGGTTGCCTTGCTGGGGCGTAGGTTCGAGTTATAGATCCTGCCAGATTAGTGCTGACTGGAGGAGCCAGCCACCATTCCGGATGACAACCCAGAGAACAGCAACTACCCACTGAGGTTATATGGAGAACAAAAAAAGAAAAAGAGAAGAGGCGCTTCCTGGTGTAATATCCTTACATATAATGGACACCTCACCACCACCTGTAAAAATGGTACTCACAAAATTACAGGCTGGAAATACACTTATGTGCAGACCAGCTTTTGAGCCTAGGGATGTTCCAGCTGTCCCTTAACCAGCTTTTCTCCACCTCAAAGTATAGGCTGCCACTCTTCCACTCCACTCACGAAGCAATCAGATACCCCCCCAAAAAAACGCACATAGAGGGAGCCAATAGTGCTTATAACTTATATAAACAATGTGTCAATAACAAGTCAAAACAATTTTCACTCACATTTAAAAGAGGCTGTAAGTATACTTATGTACACGCACAGCTAAATACGCCTCTCACTGGATCCACTGTCCACTTTCAATCCAAAGAAGTAAAAAGCCACTCCAACAGTGTACTCAAAAAGAGAAATATATTCATAAAAAATAATAAATAAATCACCTACTAAAAAACGCGTTTCGCATCGCTACCATGCTGCTTCATCAATAATGCAGGCTTTAATAAAATAAAACCCGAACGCTAGCAAAGAGCGGCTATTTAAATTAGCCAGCGTTTGGTCTATTGGTCAACTCGCTACCTGCTCGCACAAAGCCAATCCACCTGTCAGTAAAAAGCAACATTAACCCGTGGAGTGCCATGCGATCATGGCCAGCGAGCTGAATATAAAATAACATACATAATGATATAGAATAACCAATCCAATACATAATATCCCATTAAAATACAATAATCATTCCTTTTATCACTAATATACAACCATCATGAAATGTAACAGATCAGAGGATATTGAACAAATAACCCCCTGCTCTATAGTTGAAGTTGTTGTACAGGAACACGGAGGCCTGGTGCTTTGACAGAGAAGACAGAAAACAAGATGGTCGAAGTCTGAAGTGGTCAAAGATCAACTGATGGTCGAGGTGATAGAATCCCACCAGGGTCAAGATAAATGGGAAGTCAAACAAGCCAGATCAGGAACAGGTGGGCAATGCAGTACAAGGCAGCAGATGGGGAAAGGTCAAACAAAGGAGCCAAAGCCAGTAACAGGATATCACATGAGCAAGGTTCCATGTCGCAGAACAGGAAGGAAGTCGAAGGAAGAGCCAGGTCAATACACAAGAGAACGTTTCTGAACAAGACAGGAAACAGGATCATGACCTAGGACACTTTGATCATGCCCCACCCAAACGCACTGAGGCTCTATAAAGGCTCAATAAAGGTTCAGAGCAAACACAAGACAAGGCATGTAACCAAGATCCAGGTCACAAAAAGCAAAGTAAAATGGGTAGAACATGACAGACACCTAGTTATGCGTAACGTCTGTTACAACTGATTCCATGGTTTGATGCGATTCACACCACAAAGGAAGGCGCACAGACACAGAAGCCCAGGAATGATTAACTGGTGGCATACATGTGTATTCATTGCTTTTGAGTGCACATGCACATTGGAGACCTAGACTCATGTGCATTTTGCTATCTGCACTCATGTAAATTTATGAGTCAGTGTTAGGCTGCTGGCTGAAAAAGTGTTAAGCTGTTCTAGGGACTCGGTCCCAGAGTCTCCATTCGGGGCTGCCCTCCAAAACATTCAGGGCTTCAGCCCTCATAGCTCCTCATAGTGACGACCTTGTTTCCCAGCACACCAGGGGCATTTACAGACTGTCAGACCTTGTCACTGGGACATTGGGACCTTCCTACTTATTGTCTACCAGGTAGTGTTTGGCAATCAATAATGCAGATTATGTTTAATAATAATTAATTTAATTAAGTGGAAGAATATGCATGTGGGTTGCAAAAACAAGCATACTACACATAAACCAGAGGATAAACTACTAGGGGAGTCCTTGTAAGAGAAGGATTTGATTATCCTTTCAGAGAGCAGACTTCACAACATGACGGTATACTGTTTCAATCAACTGCTGAAAAAGACAATAGGATATATATGCAAGATGAGAATATAGTTATTTCTCTATAAATCTTTTGTAAAACCTCAATTAGAATATGTAGTATGGTTTTGGGCACCATTTCTTAAAAAGTATTTTATTGACTGGAAAATTAAGTACAGAAACACGCAACACATTTGATAAAGATATTTTAGTTATAAAGAGAGGCTTATTTACATTAGAGAAGAGGTGTCTAAGGGGAGATATGATTACTATATACAAATAAATTCAAGACCAATTAAAATAAACTATTTTGCAGAGCAAAAAAGAAGGGGGCTTCCATTAAGATTAGATGAAAGGCACGTTTAACCACAGTAAAGGCAAGAATTTTTTTTTTTTTTACTTCACAGTAAGCACAGTAAAAACACACATTTTGTTTGCCCTGGGAAGCTG
This sequence comes from Rhinophrynus dorsalis, assembly GCA_037306005.1. Classification (NCBI taxonomy): domain Eukaryota; kingdom Metazoa; phylum Chordata; class Amphibia; order Anura; family Rhinophrynidae; genus Rhinophrynus; species Rhinophrynus dorsalis. Next base: position 94,109,332 of record CM074725.1, on the reverse strand, counting down.
TATTGGCAAAAACTATATAATATATATATGATTTTACAAAGTATTGTGTACATTTTAAGCTAAGAATAAAACAAACTATGAAAATTGGTTTCAAGACAGGTTCATCTGGGGAGGAAGCCAGTTTCTTATTTGAATTATGATAACATTTTTTAATTAGCAAGCCATTGGGAGATTTGGCATTTTTAAACTTCATGGACCTATGACTACCTCTTCAACTATCTTGGCAGTAACATAAAATACATGCATGTAAATGATCGTAGTCTGTCTGATAAGATGGCGCTTACTGCAGTGAATGAGCATTATGATCTAATTCGTGTGCCTAAAACCTTGACCAGGAAGTAATTCTAGAGGGTTATTCACTTTTAAGAGAGATTGGGTTAAAAAAAGAGGCGGGGGATATTAATGAAAGGTCCAGTGAGAATACAGTGGCCCTCTATCTTGAAATACACACTGGGGGCATACATAATAAAAAAAAAGTGAATGGGAATTTGCTACAAGCTGGCCTAACATTGAGGTGTTTGAAAAAGCTCAACTGTTACTGCAAAGGGAAAATGCTTTGTAATTGTCTGGAGAAATGTGACATCTAGCACAACAAAGGGAAATCATTTTTAGTATGCTTTTTTTTTCTTTTTTAACTTGAATTTTTATTAGAGATTTTTATGGTACAGAAAAAAAGAGGAGGTTTAGGGAATGAGAGAACTGAATAAGCATGCATTATAAAGTCTAACTTGTCTGAAGGCATTATACAGAATTGTGAACATGGACAAATATAAAAATACAGGCAATAAATAAACAATTGATGCTGATTGTGTATCCTTAAGGACCAGTGAGGGGAGAAAATGGGCAGGAAAAGTGAAAGAGGAAGGACACCCTCTGAATGGCAGGGGTAAAGAGAGCAAAGGGAGAGGGGACAAGTCTGGAGGGGGGAAATATTCCTACAGTTGAACCTCTTGGCACATGTGTTCATCCAAGGGATCCAACACATTCCAGTCCTCTACCTATTGATGGCTGAGTGCCTATGGTCTACAGCCCATGTCCAGCACACTGACCAACCACTCACTGACAACCCACATCCTGAGGTCTTACAAATTACTGTGTTTGGGATGACTTGCAGCTGCCCCTCAGTGCCACGTAAGAATCCCACAATCTCTCCCCTCCCCCGCATTGGAATCCGATGGATCCCAAATGGAGGACACTGCATGCTGGGGAAAGGAGGAGGAGGAGGGAACAGAACATAGCTGAACTCTTCAGTTTATAAGAGAGTTGAGCAGAAAACAAAGGAAAAAGCAATCTAGTCAATGCAATACAGTGTAAACATAAGGAAATGAATAGCAGTAATACTCGACACACTGCCCCCCCCCCCCCCCCCCGAATCGAGATTCAGAACCCATGACTAAGGGAGGATGAGTGACAGAATCTAAGGAAGGGGAGAATAGAGAAAAAAGAGGAGAGTGGAGGAGGGCCAGACCACCACCTGGGTCCCCCTTGGGTATTACAGGAAACAGACCATCTCCTCAGTCGGCCGATATGGGATTTGGCAAACTCCAACCATTGCTCCCAACAAATTGAGCCTGGGTGTCTGAGAGAAGGGAAGTTGATTTTTCCAAAGTGTAGATTTTCCACACACCATGGATTAGAGCTTGTGTGTCATGGAGACAGTTTTTTTTTTTTTCTTTTTCAAATGAGAGGCTACAATAGTTCTGGCTGCCAACAAGATTTGGGATGTAAGTTTTGAAGCAGGTATGGTGACATCATTTGGGCAGAGCCCAAACAGCATCCACCAGGGGTCTATGTCCATCTGTGTTATTGTAGATATCAAGGACCCAACCATGGTCCAGAAAGCCTGGGCTGCTGGGCAGGTCCACCAGATATGATACAGGTAGCCTCACTCCCGACATCCTCTAAAGCATAGTGGAGATAAAATGGGATAAATCCCATGTAGTTTGCAATTGTCAAATCTATGCATCTATACAGTCACTTGTAGGCTCTTTCCCTATGTAGGGTACAAATGGAACTGTGAGCTGCTGCAACCCAGATCTTGGACCAAGATTCCAATGGAAGTTCAGCCCCAATGCCAGCTCCCCAGACCAGCATTTGCTTGGTTTTGCTGTCTGGATTAAGGGACAAGATCCCTAAATGAATACAGGAGAGAGGAGGCCAGGTGTGGACCTGTGTGGTCAAGCAACCCGCACACGGTCTCTCAAACCATGTCAGGGCAGGGGGGGGCAGTTGGAAAGATTAGAAGGGAGCGAGTGGGAAATCTGGAGGTATCGGAAAAGTTCAGTGTTAGGAATAGAAGCTCTGTCAGCCAAAGACAAAACGAGCCTAGTTCCTCTTCTTGGAGATAATGCTCACTCTAAGAGGATAAAGGGGAATCCAGGGTTGGAAATATTTTGTATCGCAACCTGTAAGAAATGCTGGGCTGTCCAGTATGGGTTTGAGCCTGGAGAATGGATGTTAAGAATTTGGCATGGGAAACTGAATTCCATTGTCTGAGAGAATGGGTTAAGGTTGGAACTTGGAGTGTCAAGGGGGGCCTGGCCAGCCTAGGAATCCAGGAGACATAGGCAATTGTGAGAGTATGGACAAAGTGCTGTTCCATGGACACCTAAGGAAACCCTTTATTAGTAATATACCATTGCAAAAACCTGTGCCAACTGTGTTGCTTGGCAGTATGTGGGGGAAGCCCAATCCACCAAAATATCTATATCTAGTAAGGACAGTAGTAGAGACCCTAGTATGCCCCAATGCCCAAACAAACCTAGTAATACAAGATTGTACACATTGAAACCACTGCAGAGGGACAAGAACAGGGAGAACTCAAAAATAGTAAAGTTCTCCTGGGAGAAAGTTCATCTTGACCGCTGTTATGCAGCCAATCCAAGACTTACTGTAAGAGTAGCAGTACATAGCATCCTTACCCTTTTTGTGGATAAGAACCACTGTGGCCTGTAACATAGAAAGAGGTGGGGCTGCCCCTTCCCAAGGGGAGTTAAAAACCTCCAACAGGTCAGGTAATAGGGGATAAAATACTTGTTAGTATTTATGTGAAACCATCCAGCCTGGGGCTTTGGAAGCCTTAAGTTGTTTAACCACCTGAGATACCTCTAGGGCACCTATTGGGACATTGAGTACCTCCCTCTGGTCTGCTGAAAGATGAAGTAGGGGAGGACTTGTGATGGTACAGCCTCCAGAGCATGCGAGTATTAAGTGGAGAAATAGAATGAAAAGATAGAATCCGGTTGAGAACTTGTGTAAGGGTATCATCAGGAGAGCGGATGGTGTGGATATTGTTCCAACATTGGACCTGTCACAGCTTAGAAGCGAGCATAGTCTATGCATTTTAGAATATTGATAGAAATGTTCACCATTCCAACACAGGCCTTTTCTGTGTCAGAGTTCAATTAGCCACTAATTGCGAAAATTCTAGTCAGCAGGGTGGGGAGGGGGAGATCTTATGCATCTGAGATAGGACAGACAAATCTGAAGAAAGAGCATCTATGTCAGCTGCATGCTACTTTCGCTGCTTGGAGCTAAGGCGGATGAGTTCCCCCGTGAAGGGTAGCTTTATGATCTTCCCACAAGGAGTATGGATCTGTGATGGAGCCGACATTGAGAGCAAAGAACTCCTCTAATGCCTTGGACGTTTTGATGTTGAGCAAAGAGTCAGAGAGCAGCGTATCATTAGCCTTCCATAAACCATGGTCATGAAACAGACCCAGATCCGAGAACGAGTAAAGGCTCAGGTAGTGATCAGACCAGGAGACCGGGAGGATTTATGAAAGTAAGAGACTGGGAAGGAGGGATTGACTAGCCAAAATGAAATCAATTCTCAAATAGGTTTCAATGGTTGCAGAGAAAAACATGCAATCAGCATTGTGGGATAAAGCTCCCTCTTGGTGTCTCCCAGGGAGGAGAAATGCAAGTGATATTTAAGGTGCTTATTGTCTAGTGACAAAAGAGGCAGGTGCAATTGGACAAGGATGTCCCTGAATCTGTCCAAATTGATATTAAGTATAGTATTGAAGTCACCGCTGATAATGGTGGCAGTCACTTGCAGGGAGTGAACTTTTGAAAAGAAAGAAGAATAAAAATATTTTCCTCAGTAGTTGAGGCTATTAGTCCTCTTAAAACTGAGACAGGTGAATTAATTAGTGAAACTATGGCTGATACCTCAAACAGATTATTTTCTTTTGTATATAGAAAGGAAGCAAACATGGCAGTCTATGGGCAGACAGAAGATATTATGTGATTCTTTCTATCCTGTACACGGCTTACTAAGGACAAAGTCCAAAAGAGACTGGAAAAGGTTATGGTGAATAAAGAACTTGGACCTGATGGCATACACTAAGGGTATTTAAGGAACTTATTTTAGTAACAGCAAGACCCTTATACTTAATATTTATTGATTCACTGTAATCAGGCATAGTGCCCTATGATTGGAGAAAAGCAGATATAGTACCACTATTAAAAAAGTGGGGAAAATCTAAACCTGGAAATTATAGATCTTTGAGCTTGACTTGATGTCCCAGGCCAGATGGGGTGACTCTGCAGCGGAGGGTAGTTGCAATGCAATCTTCTGACATACAATGTCAGCGGCAGGGGAAGGAGTCATCCTCTGGCCACACTCTGTGTGTGTGGCACTTCCTTTGGCACCCTGAGAGATAGATAACTGCAGGATCTTGGTGGCTGGCCAGACAGACAAAGTATAAGTCAGTGGTTTTGACATGTTGCCAACCACCCGATCCTCCAAGATATACTGATATTGTATTTGTGATCAATAAAAGGAGTCTACATTTGAGCTCCAGAGAAACAGTGTCCTCGCAGTCAGAGAACCCACTATACAGCAGTACCAGATACCCACTACTGAAGTTTATGAAATTTAGTTAAGATATTAGAAATGTTACTAACTGATTGTATTCAGGCCTATGTGATGAAAAACAACATTATTAGCAGGAGCCACGTGGTTTTTAAAGATCATGTCTGACTAATTTACTTGCATTTTATGAAAGTGTAAATAATAATTTGGACAGTGGCAATGCTGTTGATATAGTATACTTGGATTTTGCAAAAGCCTTTGATACTGTACCTCATACCAGGTTACTGCATGAATTAAAACACTTCAGTTTGGAAGGTGTTATCTGTGCTTGGATAGAGAAATGGTTAAATGATAGATGGCAGAGAGTTATTGTAAACTGAACCTTTTCAAGTTGGTCTAAAGTTGTAAGTGTAGTTCCATAATGTTGTTTAATGATCTAGAAGTGGGTTTTGAGAGTTGTGTCTCAATTTTTGCTGATGACCATAAGCTGTCTAAGGAAATACATACAGAGCAGAACTACTTTCTATGCTGGGATATTTGGATAAACTGAGTGATTGGGCAGAAAAGTGGCAGATGAGGTTCAACAATATTTATAAATGTAAGGTTTTGCATTTGGGCTGCAGAAACAAACATGCATGCTAAATGGGAAACTACTTAGGGAATCCTCGCTAGTGAAAGATCTAGGAGTACTGATAGAAAATAGACTTCACAGTAGTGTGCAGTGTCACTCAGCTCCTGCAAGAGTCAATAGGGTACTATACTATACAAAAAGGGGTATAGATGCACATGAAGCAAACAAAATTCTAACTCTATACAAATCCTTGGTTAGGCCTCACCTTCAATATGGATTACAGTTTTAGGCACCAGTATTTGAAAAAGTGCAGGGATATGCAATAAAACTGATAAAGGGATTTGAGGATATGATTAAGGAAGAGAAACTAACCAAACTGGGATTGTGTACTTTAGAGAAGAGCTAAGGGGTGCTATGATTACCACTTACAAACATATTTAAGATCAATACAAAGAACGCCATAAAGAATTGTTTATTCAGAGAGCTGAGCAGAAACAAGAGGTCATACATTAAGACTGGAGCAATGCCCTATTATTGTCCTTTATTGGAAACAAGTATTACAAGTGATCAACACCACACTCCATTTAAATTTACCCACTGATCCTCTACTTTGCCTATTCTTTCACATGCAACACCTTTCTAATCTCCTTCCTTCTAGGTATAGAACTCTTATTTCAACGCTCTTAAACGCAGCAAAGTCTTTGATTCCACATTTCTGGAAGAATCCAGTGGCTCCTCCTCCCTCTCTCTCTCTGGCAGGTTAAAGTAGCAACCATTCGGACTATGGAAAAATGCCATGCCATACCCACTTCATCACTGAGTACTTTTGACTCTATATGGTCTGACTGGCCTTAATCAGTTTTCAACCTTTGGTTTATCCTTTCTCTTACATAAATAAATTATGCTGTTTAGTAGTTGAATGGACCCATATCTCTGGCCATGACCACTCAGGTCTCTTAACATGCTTATTTCATCTTTGAGGTATTACAGGTAACGACTCTGGGGAACTGCCTCCTCCTCCTCCCCCCACCTTCCTCTCTACTTCTTCACTTACCCCCTTTTACCTTCCCTTTCCCTTCTAACTCCTTTCTTTCTATTCTTTTCTCTCATTTCTCTTCTTATCTTTATACTAAACAGATTCACTTCAGTATACATAGACTTGACGTTGTACCAGATCTCATACACTGCAAATATCTTTACACTCACAAGCTTATCAGGGTGTATAATCTTACACATCTTCAGTCTCCAAATAATATCTATTGTTTGTTTTTTTGTGAAGTATAACTGTGTAAGCCTATATTGCCATATGTTTGTATCTTATTTTAAATTTCATATACTTGTTCATGTCAAGTCACTGAACCATAATATGTCTCAAACTGTACTGTTTTGTAGATGTACTTTGCAATCTTTCAATAAAGCTTGTTTAAAAAAAAAAAAAAAAAAAAGGAGCAATGGCACTTTTGACTAAAACAAAGGCAGGGAAGTTATGGAATTCTAACTTTCTAGCTCAAATCAATATTGGGAATTTTACAGGTGGTTTTACAACAGATTGTATGTTGATCTAGTGATATATCTGACTGCCATTTGAAGTCAGGAAAGATTTTTTTACCCACTTAAGGCTTAAATAGAAATGGGTTCAGTTATTTTTCTTTTTTTGACTTCCTCTGGATCAACAGGGATTATGTGGTATGGGCTGAACTTCATGGACACATTTTTTGTTTCTAAGTTACTGTATCATTATTACAAATATCTATTGCCCTTTAAACCCCAACACCCCCACACAAAAAACTCTTTAGAAGGCAATAGCAAATAATATGAACTGGGCAAAACCCATGTGCTATATTTTCTGACCTTAATTATGGAATGATAGCCTTACTTAATATGGAGATGCGAATTGTAGCAAACTACAAAATAGCTCCAGCTGACTGACCAAGAGAGGAAACTTTGGAAGGGGACCAAAAGATGAAACATCTGCTGAATAACCTCTCTACAGTTGGCAACAAAACCAGAATGCTGAAAGTAATGTTTGATATGGTACAAGTATCTGTAGTCTGCAAATGATTCCACTCACAGTTGAAAGCTGTTTCTGCATGTTTATCATTTCTAAAAGAACTTTGGTTAACCTTGGTTCTCCCATGTACTGATAAGGGAGGATTACAAATATGTCATAAAGACCTATAAAACAGTGAGATAACAAAGAAATTACATGGCAGTGCCAAGACCTTTGTTTCTGATTCAAGGCTACAAATTACTAAAAACATTTATTTTTCACGCCATGTTCCTTCTAACAAATATCTCAAACAATATCAAATTTAAAAAAATAAAATTACATTGATCAAGCTATTGGCCCAGTTGTTCTTCTCACTCAATAGCACAACACACTGTTTATTCTGACAGGAAATATAACTGGTTAATTAATGTACACACTTGATCTTTAGTGTCTGTTTAAAGCATTTGGAGAAATCTCTGATTTTATTTCCATTGCTTTTTCATATTTTCATGCATGAGACATTGAGTCATATGTATGAAGCTAAAAGGGGAACAATTACAGCAAATTTAAATATAGCCAAGCAATGTATTAGAGACCTCTAGCTTTAAAGTGGTTAAAATAATAATTTAAATCAATGATGATTTTTATTTGTTTCCTAAAATGCAGTTGGTTTTACCCAATCCAAAGTTACTTTGTAAATTAGACTCAATATTCCCAATTCAAATTGTCTCTATAATGTTTTTATTGCATTCCAGTATATGACAGTTGTCATATAGACTAGGGGTCCTTAAAGGGATAGTAATAATTTATTATTACTATCCCCCATATTGTAGATATTTGTAAAATAATTTAATAGCCCCCAGGTTCATCTCTCAAACCTTTATGGTTTGAGAGATAACCGAAGGCAAAGTTCCCTCCTCACTCCCCCTTCCCTGAAGTTAGTGTTGTACTGACTGCAGGGGAAGTCTGTCATACGACAGGCTTGTGGCTCTGCAGCTGAGCCGAGATCCCGTTAGTGAAAAAGAATTATTTCACTGAAATGGTCTTCTACATGTGCTTGGTTTGCAAGCACATGTAGAAGACCATTTCAGTGAAATAATTCTTTTTCACTAACGCAATCGCGTCTCTGCTGCAGAGCCGCATGATGAAAGTCAGATCGGATATCCCTGCAGTCAGTATATCGCTGATGGGGGAACTTTTTCTTATAACACATTTTCTCTCATACAGTTTTAATTTAAAATTCAATAATATGAACATTTTTTGCAGGTGGGGAGGGTGTTTGAGAAATGAAAGTGGAGGTAGCTAGCTTTTTCACACTCTTTCACAGACACACATACAGACACAATTTATGTAAGTCCTAACAATACATTTTACCATATTTAGCTTACAAGTTGCTCAATACTGGAATCTCTAATTCAGTTTTTATTGAATAACAAAGACTTTCTATTAGGGGCCACCTACAGTACGTGGGTAGGGTCCTCAAAACGTAACATGCTGGACTATGTTACTATGGTGCTTTAAACATGGTCGAATATCTTGTGGGATTGTACCAAAATCCAGCATGCTGTAACATTACACTTTCTTTCAGTGATGCAGTAAAATTGCAGTAAGCAAGGCCAGCATGTGCCTATCTAGCCACCTGCAGATCTTACACAGAAGCTGAATTGGTGGTTGAGGTGCTCATTGCAACCTCCAATGACTGGCCAACACATGTGGTGCCAGCCAGTAGTATTGTCTGGAGCTCATGTGGACCAAACATCAGATATGCCTTTCATGTGTTCTGGCTGAAGATGTAATGCAACAGAGAGGTAAGCGACAATACAAGGGGTGACACATTTGTTGCAGGTGGCTGTGGTAGTTCTGTCACCCATGTGAAAGAGGCCTAAAGCCTCAACAATACAACATTCCAACAAGTATTGTGTTTTTCAATTTAATTTACTTAAACAACTTGGAGTGATTACAGAAAAAGAACATTTCTGGCCATATTAGCTTATAATCACTCCAGGTTACATGGAGGGAACATAAATGTTGTATTCATTCTGTGCAGTTAATAGATGTGGGTGAGCAGGATACACACTGCGGGTGAACCCCCAATGGCAGGTCATTGCAAGCATATTAAGACAGAGCCATTTGTAAAGCCAAATTATATGGTAAAATGTATTAGTTAGAATTTGCCTAAATTGGCTTTCCTTAGTGTGGCAGGCAAGATTGAACATATTTTGGCCAAACTATGCAACCAAAAACTCAACTTGAAAAACAAATTAATATGTGGATTTTACAGACAGTAATACAGTGTAGTCCATAAGTATTTGAAAAGTGACAGAAGTTTTGTTGTTTTGGCTCTGTATGTGAGCACGCCGGAATTGTAATGAAACATCTAAGAGGATAAAGAGCAAGCTGTCAGTATTTACATCCATGAACTGTGAATTGGTAGGAATTACAACCCTTTTTATACATAGTCCCTCCATTTTAGGGGACCAAAAGTAATTGGACAAATAAAATAATCTTCAACAAATTTATCATACTTGGTACTTTTGTGCAAATCCTTTGCAATCGATAACTGCCTGAAGTCTGTGACTCATAGCCATCACCAGATGCTGGATATCTTCCCTGATGATGCTCTGCCAAGGCTGTACTGCAGCCATCTTTAGTTCTTGTATGGTTTTGGGTATTTTTCTCTTGTCTTCAGCAAGTAAAATGCCTGCTCAGTTGCATTTCGGTTGGGTCATTGATTTGGCCAGCTAAGAACATTCCACTTTTTGGCCATAAAAACTACTTGGTTGCTTAGCAATATGTTTGAAGTCATTGTCCTTCTGCAAGATGAAATGTCGTTCAGTGAGTTTTGAGGCATTTAGTTGGATCTGAGCAGATATGATGTTACTTTACACTTCAGAACTTATCCTGCTTCTGCTGTTAGTAGTCACATCATCAATAAAGACAACTGAGACAAATTAAGTGGCTGCCATACATGCGAAAGCCATAACACTACCTCCAACATATCTCACATATGAGGTGGTATACTTTGGATCATGTGCAGCTGCTGTATTTCTTAACACTTTAGTCTTTCCATTAATCTTTATCTCATTCGTCCATAAGATTTCGTTCAAGAGCTTTACAGTTATTTTTCTTTATGTATAGATTTTCTTTTTAAGCAAACTGTAATCTTGCATTTCTGTTGTTAAGGCTTACCAGTGGTTTGTATCTTGTGGTAAACTCTCTGTGGTTCTGCGGGTTTAGTATTTTTTTATGGTTCTCTTTGACACTTCTATGCCTACAACCCAGAGAGTATTCTTTATCAGTTCGAGAGCTGAAAAGGGTTTTCTTCTGTGTCCTTTACTCACGGCAGTGCATAGTGGGTATTGTGTCAGCCTCTTAGCTGTGTAGGACCAATCAGTTTAAGCAGTATAGAGCAACAAACTATGTGTAATAGTCTTTTTGGTCGTACTCAGCAGTGAGGACGAAGTGTGAGCAAACTAGGCTACTAGTTGGACAAGTGTATGGCCACTGCTGTGCTGCCTTTCCAGGTACCATCCCTGAATCCCCTGCTTTCATGAGTAGAGCCAAAAGGGGAGGCCTCCTTTATAGAAGGGGATTTGAGTTTCTTCACCCCACATCAGTGGAGGGCTTGGGGACGGGATTCTGCAGAGCCGAATCGCTAGTGTCATATGGGAAGGCCGTGCAGTTCATGCCTGAATGCACGAGAAGATTCAAGCCCCTGACAAGGCAAAGAAATGGAATCCGAATCCTGCATTTTAATTTCCCATGCATGGAGGGTAAGAATTTCTTGTGTTTCAAATATATATATATGTATGCCGTACTCCTACGAAAGGACGACTCGGAGTACTGATGTTGGTTAGTTATTGATCTGTAATGGAGAATGACGTGAACTATGGTAGATAGGGAACCATCTGACATGGCTAGGAGAGGATTGTGAATGGCTGAGCCAAGAATTATGATACACTGAGGAATGCAGTGCATAAACACTGTTGCTTGTTTGTGGAATAGACAGGAATGCCTGCTCTGATCTAATCGGTTTAACCTGAGAATGAATGGGGTGAAGTGAATGTGAAATGGATTGATAGGGTAGCTAGATGAGTGGTATTGCCTGTGATCTCCTCTGGCCTCTGGGAGCCAAGGAGGTAATTGAATGCTGATCGGAGATTGGTGTTAATGCAGTGGTTGATTGATAGAACAGAAAAAAAATGAGGAGTAGACTGAATGTAGTAAGCTTGTGATGGCTGATGGGTATGGGCTAGCATGATAGATGCTTCAGTAATCCTATTATGAATAATTATGCTGTAGTTGTATCGAGTACATAGAGGTAATATGGTGCTAAATGCGTGGAACTTATATGTAGGTGTACAGACCTGTGGGAAGGGATTGAAGGACTAATGGTGCGAAAGTGATCGAGATGTCAGGTGATGTATAATAGGGTTGATAGACTAGCAGATTTCCACAATGATTGCCATGTCTGGGTAAGCAACTTTCTGGTGTTGGGGGTCAGAGCTTGTGGATGGAATTGTATTTGTTGTACCGTGATGAGGTCCTTGACTTCAGAGGATGGAATGGAAGCTGGAACGCTGTATGACGGAAGTTGGAGAAGACCTGTAATGGACCGGGATATAGCATTGGTGTGTCAGGATGTATGTTGAATGTAGGAGCTTGCGATGAAGGAATTGTAATGCAATACCGCATGAGCTGCTGGTAGACATTATACATCATGTGACTGAAAAACGTGCTCGCTGTGTGTATGTGTCTGCCTGTGTCTGTATTTATGTGTGTCTACATATCAGACATGTATGCCCAATGGTCATAACATGGTGGGCAACTCAGTCCCACATTGCTAGTATATATATATATATAAAGATATATATATATATATATATATATATATATATATATGGGGAGGGGGGGCTACCCTAATTATGGCTGGGATGCTATGTTGTCCGTGAGGAATGTAACAGGCTGTGACCCCGCAATATGGCTGTTGCGAGTGTGGGATATAGTGTACATTGGGGAGATAAAGATAACTGGGGTAGGTATAGTGATAGTGATGGCTGCAGCATTTGGATGACTGCCAGGGAGGCAGATAAAGAGGAGAGGGAACGAGAAATGGCTGTTCCTTTCCTGTTAAAGTCAGACTAATTGGATGAAGGAGTAGGAGATGATGTAACGGACCTGCTAGCAGGATAATTCTTGGATCCACTATGAGGGACTGCAACTTGACCAGCATAGTGAGTGGCGGCAATCCTTTGGTCTCAGGGAAGAGATGAAAAGAGGTAATGAGTGGCAATGGGTCCTTCGGCCTCTAGGAAGAGATAAGGGTGCGAAGAGTTAAGGAGTAGCTAGGGGTCCTTCGGCCACTGCGAAGAGGTAAGGAGTAGCTATGGGTCCTTCGGGCTATGTGAAGAGGTGAGAAGTAGCTAGGGGTACTTCGGCCTCTGTGAAGAGGTAAGGGGTAGTTAGGGGTCCTTCGGCCTCTACAAAGAGGTAAGGGGTAGCTGGGGTCCTTCGGGCCTTTGAGAACAGGTGCGGATAGCTAGGGGTCCTTCAGCCTCTGCGAAGATGTAAGGAGCAGCTAGGGGTCCTTCTGCCTCTGAGAAGAGGTAAGGAGTAGTTAGGGGTCTTTCGGCCTCTGGGAAGAGGTAAGGAGTAGCTAGGGGTCCTTCGGCCTCTGCAAAGAGGTAAGGAGTAGGTAGGGGTCCTCCAGCCTCTTCAAAGAGGGCACCGAGGCAAGGTCTGACACAGATCCACAGACCTCCGTGGGGGAGGAAGGAAATCCTATGGCTTCAACTAAGAGGTAAAAGAGGGATTGGAGTCCTTCAGCTTCTATGAAAGCGTGCTGGCAATCCTCTGATAAGGAGAAGCATGCCTGCCGAAAGATGGAGTAGGAAGTGGTAGTTCCCCGTTTGATACCCTGAAAAAGAATGGTAGGGGGGGGAAGGATTCGGTTTCTAGTATAGTCTGCTGATGGGCAAGTATGGATGGGACACAATGACTGTGAGGAGATGAGACTAAAGGAGATCTTGGCCTCTATGGAGATAACGATAGATGGAACTTGGAGGTCAGGAGGGACGGGGAGCCCTTGGTACATAAAGGATATGTAAGATGAGTCACGGGGTGTGTGGGTCGAGTGGGTCCGTGTGAAGGAGTAAAGACTACCTTTATCCTTCATATTCTTCTAGGGGGGTAGGATTTAAAATCCTTCAGCCTTCACGAGGAGGGAATAAGTGGCTGGAACCTGCGAAGGAGAGGCGGTGCTAGGGGGGGAAAGCTGTGATGATTGGACTCTAATGATGAGGAAAGGGGTTGAAGGGTTCCTTCTGGTATCTCCATAGGTATGCACTGAACTACATACCTACATGCACACGCATATAGACATATATAGACACATATGCATACACTCAAATATACACACATGAACATAAGTGTACTCGAAAGGGAAGGAAGGTTTGTGTGGAGTGGAACAGGTGGTAACAAAGGCAAGCTGGAGTGCTGTACCTGATAATGCTGGTGGATACTATTTCCATTCGACCAGATGATCTGTTGGGGGAAGTAGACGTATGGTAAGAAGATGGATGAGCAATGGGTAGGGAATGGAATAGTAATGGACGGATGGTCCCTAAGCTAAATGAACTAGAGTATAAAGGAACTGTTTGAAGATTGTATTGCTGGTGCGGAACTGAGGCAGGGTTGACTCAGCTCAGAGAATGGCACTTGTTTATGGATCTGGTTATGGAGACTTGGAGGCGATATCCTGTGTTCCTGGGAAGTGGAGAAAGTGAGACTTAGTAAGGGAAATGTAGGAAGGGTAGGGAGTATGGGGTGAAATCGAAGAAGGATGGAAAATACCTCATGCTAGAGTCTGGCCCTGAAGAAGGCTTCCTGGCTTCTGGACATCCCTGCCTCTAACAGCAGAGCGACCTGTTTGACTCGACACCAACTGTGAGGTGGTGCTTGCCCGTTCATCATTCTGGGGTGTTGAAGAACTGCTGTGTGTGTCCTCCATAAACTGAGGGAGGAGCCAGAGATAGGGGGAGGATGGGAGGAAAAACACATGAAAAGCTGTGAACACAAAAAAAAATATTTTATTCTACCTTAAAAAATATACATATAACAGAAAGAACCAACCCAATCTGAATTCCTTAAGGTAATAGAACCACTATACAGGTTCTTCACCCTGATGTCATAAGAGTGGTAAATACCATTACAATTTACACATACATGAAATAAATGTATATGCAGAAATCAAATTTTTTTGTGTTAACAGCTTTTCATCTGTTTTTCTTGAGGTGTATATATATTTATATATCATTATCAGGGCTACACTATGAAAAAATACCATTAAAACAAAAAAAGCAAATTGGACGCTATATTTAGCACCCATTTGAACCCATAAAAACACATTATAAAATGTTGGAATTTTTAATTCAGTTGAATGCGTTAACATTAAGATGCATTAAGGGACCCACTTTAATGGTTGGAAATCTGCACCCATAGTTTTTGAATGCGGAGTCTCTTATCATATTTCAAATCTGCCGACACAGAAACTGAATTTTCAAAAAGTTAAAAAAAAACCTGTAAGTGACCGGTGGATGTACTGATATGGGGCGCTAAGCCTTAGTTAAAAAAAGCCCCTGATAATAAACACCAGTAATCCTGATGTCCAGCAGAGTCTTCAGCACCCTGGTCAGCTACTGTCTGTGTTCTTCTTCATCTTCTGTCTTCTGTCTCTCAATCTTCCCTCTCTCGATCTTCTGTCTGCCTTCTTTCCTTCCTCGTTTCAATCAATTTCCTGTAAAACAAAACAAAAAAAACATGAAACATTAAATGCTGTGCGGAAATCATAGTTTGGAAATATGTGCATTGTTTAACTCTTTGAGTGCCAAAGGGGTACCTCTCTGGCATTCAATGTAGCACACATATCCCAATTTGAAATACTAGATTCCCCCAAATGAAAAATAATTTCACCAATCGCTTTTGCTAAAAATCCATTCTTCATTGTTAATTTAAATGTTATCCTTTATGCAAATATATTGTAGCTATGTAAAATAAACCTCCTAGTGGAGGTGGGGGGGGGGGGGTGGGGGTGGAACCTGCTAGTAGCTGATTGGCTGGGAGGTGTGTAAGCACACATGCCAGTCAATGGATAGGAGACATTTTGAACAGAGTGGCCATATAAAAAGCCAGTCTCTGTTCAAATTTCCCACACATTGGATTGGGAATTGATCCGTAAGGTACCAAAGGGGGTGGGGGCTTTGTCTGTTCCTCCTCTCACCGCCACAGGTAACGGCAGCAGAGCCTACAAATAGGGTTTATTTTATGCAGCAATAATATTTTCTTTTAAATGATATTAAAACCAAAAATGTATTTTTAGGGAAAATAATTGACAACATTATTTTTCATTTGGGGGACTCTAGTATTTCAACTTGTGATATGTACATTATTTTAACCCTTTCAGTGCCAGAGAGGTACGCAATGCATTGAGTACATCTCTGGCACACAAAGGGTTAAACAATTGCATTTCCAAATTATGATTTTTTGAACAACATTTAATGTTTCATGTTTTTTTCTATTTAAAAGAATCTGATTCAAACAAGGAAGAAAAGAAGACGGGAGAGAAGAAGACAGAAAATGGAGAGACTGATAAAGAAGGAAGATAGAGGATTTAAGAAGATGATGGACAGTGGATGACTGGTAAGTGTTACACAGATCTGGTTGTTAGCTTAGTGTTAAGGGTAGTATTGTTGCACTTCACTGTTAGGGATAGTGTATGGTTAGTGTTTGGGAGGGTGACTGTGTGTTGAGCTAACGTTAGGTGCTTGACATCTCTTTTCCCTTTTTATTCCCTTACTCATGCTATTTAGCGTGAGCTTTGGAAAATTAAAACACACAATGGACATTTGGCCATAAGTCATATTCTTTGGCCCAACGTCTGTTGGATTCAGTTGGTAGGGCAATTGAATTGTTCCATTAGCACTTTTTGCTCACAGTCGTTAACCAGTATTGACCTACTGCCTGTTTTACTGGCCTTGATTGAATCGAGGCCTAAAAGAGGATGTTGGCTCCTGAAGTGTGTAACTACTCAAATTGGTTCTGAATCTGGTCCTCTTTGTACTGAAGCCCTTGAAAGGATAAACCAAACTAGTGAGTTGCTGACCAATACCCATATTGTTTCTTAACCCTTTGTGTACCAGAGTGGTATGGAATGCATTGCTTTGCAGTGCATTCTGTACCACTCTGGCACTCCAAGGGTTAATGCTCCTACATAGTAAAAACATTGTCCAGTGGGTCTGTGTGACTAGTGACAATGTAACAGAGGAAAAAGGTCAGTGAGGCTTGAGCAGAATATGCAAAAGACAATCACATGCACTCTCCTGAATGCCAGCTCAAGAAAGAAAGAAAGAATGGAAACAGCTCTACATCAGATTTCTAATATGCAGACTCCCTCAAGTCCCTAGCAGACAAATAGCAGGGGTATCCTAGAGGAAAGTAGGACAGTGATGTAACTCACTAGGGTTGGCTAAGGACAAAGGAATCCAGGAAACCCTAAGGCAGAGTAGAAGCATGGTGAGCTGGTGAGGAAAATGGTCTGACTGAAAGATAAACCAGAGCAGAAACTGGAGAGGGTCAGCATTCACCAGACAGATCATAGGGTCAACCTCAGCTCGAATCCAAATGCAAGGAAATGGTGAACAAAGCATGGTCATGGTGGCAGCCAAGATCATAACCAGAAGGTTGTCAGGGGGGAACTGGCAACTGTAGTCCAGGTTCACTAGCAAAGAAACATCCCATTTCACCAAGACCAATTGAAACTGACAGGAATGCTGGTCCAGAGCAGAAGACACAATAATCTGGCAGGGAGGAAGTGGAAAAAGATAGTATAAGAAGCGTAGGTCAAAGAGAGATGCATGGGGAGGGGGGACAAAAGAAAACAGGAGGGAGGGAGCAAGAGAGAAGTAGGAGAAGTGTAGCAAAGTCCTTGCAACTTATATCATGTTACTGTGATAACTGGATGCCACTTTTGGAGTTCTTGGCTTGCTACAGTTGCAACACTATGAAGGTGCTAGAGCAGATGCACCGGGTTGGGGATTTGGACAGGGAGTATGGGCTAAGGATTAGTGCACTAATGGTTGAAATACCTCTTCTACCCATTTTCTCAGGGGGTATAATAAAACATTGATCTCATTTGTCTGGTCCCTGATATAGTTTGGTAACAAAATAACCAATCAGGTTACACTTCAACCTTTAAAGCTCATGTATGTGCATTAACACCAGGTAGAAAAGACCAGACAACATATTTCCATCGCTCTTAATTACAGCTTTGTAAACAATGAATCGTTCCCTTCACAGGAAACAATTTTCTCAAGATTATCATAAAATCCAACTAATTTTAGTAAAATGATGGTGATCCATAAAATATAATTCTAAAATATATAACCCTTATCTAATTAAACACATGATTTACCCTAACTACAGATGAAGACATACAATTGCCTAATTACTGTGACCCGCCCCCCCATCTCAAAGAAGACCAAATATAATCTTACAGACAAAAAGACAAATCTGCGCTCATCTATATACAAATTAAGTATGTGCCCTGTAATGTGCATATATAATATTTCTTAATAAATAGTGAGATTTAGTATTCAAAAATTGGGGTACTGGAGAAGCCTCTCATTCTTTGCTGCTGTCTATGTACTTACTCTTTATATTCACATTAAAATTATATTATTATATGGATATTTTATGGTGAGTTGGTGCTGTGAGCTTCCTCTCTGGCTTTTTTGTTCCCACTTCTCCCTTGCTCATTCTAGCAGCCTTTTCACTTAATCACTTATGTATATCACTAATATTATTGCACTATATCTAACTTCCTTTTTCATTCATGCCCTTTAAGGATTAGGCCTCAAACCTGTCCTAGCTTGCATGCACCTTGTCTGCAAGCATTCACTCCTCACCTGATCTGTGGGGGGGTTGATAAAAGGGTACATTTATGGAGAGGACTGTTGGATCCGCAGCCCTCTCATATTCTCACTATGCAGACCCATTGGGGGTTTTGCACCAGGTAAATCCTTCATCTGCATGTTTTATTATATTTCTACTGTTTTTAATTGCACCACACAGGGACCCACAAGCATTGCAAAGATGGTATTTAAAGGGTCCTCCTCCAATGTGTTTCTGATAACATCTCTTCAGGGAATTTTAAATTTAGATAGGGTTTCTGTAGTTGTATTAGAGTAGGACTTGCCGCAAGTGAGATACCTTGGGGAGGTGGCAAGCTTACCCATGACATGGCCAATTTGTGAATACTAAAATCTCACTATTTACTAAGAAATATTATATATGCACATTACAGGGCAAATATTTAATTTGTATATAGAAGAGCGCAGGCTTGTCTTTTTGTCTGTCTGTTTTCACTTTGGGTTTGTGCGACTGGAGAACCCTCTCATTCTTTGTTGCTCTCTGTGTACTTACTCTTTATATTCACATTAAAATTATATTATTGTATGGATATTTTATGGTGAGCTGGCTCTGTGAGTTTTCTTTCTGGCAAATATAACCTTAAATAAATCATTAGCATTATCTTCTTAGAAGATACTTAAAGTGCTTCTTGTGAACAGAGTGGAATGTCCCCATGCAGGGCAGTGTAATTTCCCTGTACATTTTCTTAACCCTTTGAGTGCCAGAGTGGTACGTAACGCATTGCAAAGCAATGCATTCCGTACCCCTCTGGCACTCAAAGGGTTAATAGAATTTGCACTTTTTGTGTGTGCTACAGCAATACTAGTTCCCTCACTGTTTCTTTGTACTCCACCAGGCTCATCTGAAAACCCATTGGGGATGTAGTAATATGATTCTGCTCTAAACCTGGAGCTGGAATTGATTTTCTAGTGCTACATTTTCCTAACTATACTTTAATAAGCAACTTACAACTAAAACTACCCTTATCACTGCTTGCACAAAGAGGGAGTGGGGAAGAGTATGTGTGTGTTTTGAAGAGTTCCTGTCCTCTGCTTCCTGTTTTACATTATGTATTAAACCAGTTTCAATACAACTGGCAGATGCTTTCAGGACGTGCTTACATCAGGAGAAGTATGTTTGCTGATATACACAAGTTCATTCTTTGTAGGTCATACCCTGATCTGCAGCTGCTGGAGTCAAAGGGTTATGTCAGTGGAGCTCCATTGGTGGATTCATACATTTCCCTCCACAGTGACTGAGTGATGTGATGTTGCTTACTGGATTGTTGGGGAATCCTGGCAGAATATGGAACAGCCAGGTTGGTGCATCTCTGTCTCAGAGATATGCAAGGTGTTCTTTATTTTTGAAAGGAGGGTTTTACTAGTTCATTAGTGTGATCACTGTTCCTTGTGGGTTAGGTTGGGTGTTGGTTCACATTGTTTCTCCAGTATTTCTGTAGTGACTCTGTTCCTGAAGTTCTCTATGTATCTGTCCAGTGTAGGGTTACTTCTTGGTTTTGGAGTCCAGGTGGATCTTTTTGTGGGTGTCTTGGCATTGTGATGTTGCTCTGTGGTGTTGGTATAATCATTATCCATTTTGTCATGGAAGAATTCCTTGAGTCTGAGTTTTCTGAAAAACTCTTCTATGTCACTGCAGAGTGTTACCTTGTCCACAGGTTTAGTGGACAGAATTACAGGCCTTTTGAAAGTACAGATATTTCCTCTCTGCTTGGCTTGTGTGTGGAAAGATTCACAACAGTTCTGTTGTGGTTGATTTACAGATTCTTCTAGGAAACCTGCTTTGTATCACAGTCTCTGTAGTTTCTTCCTCTTGGTGTTGATGAGGAGTGTTTGCAGTTTCTTGTAGTATTGTTTAAGGGCCTTTTGTACATCCTCAGTGTCTGGTTCAAGCTGTTCCTTGAGAGTTGATATTTCTGCTTGTATATTTGATTTCCTGTTGTAGCAGATCCCAATAAGGTTGTTCTGTAGCCTCTGGGAAGTCCTGGTACATAGTTGCTATGTAAACCTGCTGTTGTATGTGTCCAGGGTAGGATTTTTCAGCATGAGGCCTTTAGGTATTAAATTTTCCTTTTTGCATGTAGTCAGGAAGAGGATCTCACTGTCCAGTTGTGCAAGTTTCTTTAGGAGGTTTTTCATATTCATTTGTGTGCTGTACATTGGGGTATCTTCCATGTTGACAACAAATGAGAGTAGGTACTGTGTTAGCCGTAGAAATTTCTACGGCTAACACGGTACCAACTCTCAACTGTTATTAGTGTAATCATCTCTTTCACTGAGAAATGGCCATACTATTGCCTGTTAGACTGCATGAAACTGGTAAAGGTTTAATCAGTTGTCTTTAAACAAAGCTGATCAGGCTACTCAAGGAGAGTCACAAACGTGATCTCATAGACTCCATTGTGGCTCCATATTATTAATTTGCCTTTTCCATCTGTGTGATTATTCTACTTACAGCAGGATACCTGAAATTCACAGGTATTACTAAATTAGACTGTAAGTCACTTGGGATAAGGATATTTTCCATATTGTTTCTATGACATTGGTACCTAACGTAAACCAATTTTATTTATTGTGTATTATTCATCTTTAAAACAATTCTATGGTGGTACCATATAAAGAAAATACATATGCATGCATTTGACAGTTGAAATCTTTTTAAATTATATTTCTGTAGCATAATTTGCTGGATGCAGAGACCATTAAGTATTGAGTCCTCTCCCAGGAGGCAGGGTACTCAGAGTTGAAACTACATCCTGCCCTATATATACTATATATATATATATATATATATATATATATATATATATATATATAATATCATCATCATCATCTTCAGCCATTGTTGTTCCACTGCAGGATGAAAGCCTCTTCAGCAAGCATCAAACACCTTTGCTCCTGTGCCTTTTGTTGTTACTGTGTACCAACACGTTTGGTAATTACATCTATCCAGCTTGTCTTTGGTCTTCTTCTTGGGCATTTAGTATTGAGCAGAATACATTCAAAAATTTGTTTGGTCCATCTAACTTCAAGTCTTCTTCCTATGGCCTTCCCATTTCCATTTCCGGTGCTAAATCATTGTTTGCTGATGAATCCATGCACACATTTTTCAGTCTCTTTTTGTTATGTTTAGAATTCTCTGCTCCATACTCCTCTGTTTAGACTTAAGTTTTTGTATGGCTTTGGCATTCATTGTCCATTTTTTCACAGCTATATGTAAGGGCCAGGAGTACACATTGGTCAAAAACCTTTTGCTTGAGGCAAAGTGGTAACATTTTCTTACAGACAGTACTACTAAGTTTTCCAAATGCTTGTCATCCCAGTTTTATTCAGCACTCAGTTTCCATCATGGTGTTTCCACCTGTTGAAATGTCCTGTCCAAGGTAGACATTCTTGTTTACTTCTTCTAGTTCTTGTAAATCTACTGTAATGTTCCTTGGTATGGCAAATTGGTTAAACATGACTTGTGTTTTGTTGTTATTCATCTTCAGACCCACATTTTTGCTTTCCTGTTGTAGTTCATAGAATTGATTCATGATGTACAAATTTTGTTCTTCTGCAAATTCGATCAGTTGGTTGCCTCTATTGACTTTTTACAGTTCCATGTGATCTGATTGATTTGTCACCATTTTGGATCTTACCAAGTCTAGCATTGAAATTTCCCATTATTAATTTTTAATGGTAATTGTCTTGTTTGTCGAGGCGTAATAAATCATCATAAAATTCTTCAACTTCATCATTACTGTGGCTACTTGTAGTTGCATAAACTTGAATGATTTGAAGAACATAACAACTGTTTAGTTTGAAAGCACAGGAAGCAATTCTTTCATAAATAGTTTCTACTTTTATGACTGAGTTTGTCAGTTTTTTGTTAATCAAGAATCAGATTCCCACACCTTGTCCATCCATGGTTCCTTTATATTATAGCCAGTGTCAATCTTCTAATTTTATGAGTCTCACATAAGCTGATGATGTTAGTTAGTTCTTGTATGAGTTTCGCTAAGCATAAAACCGTTCTCATAGATTGAGTGTTAAGTGTTCCAATTTTAAAAACCAAAGGCATCCTAAGCCAAATAGAAACCTGTGATTCCTAGCACCCACTGCCATTCAGCTGGTCTACACGCTGCCATAGGAAGTAGCTTGCAAGCCTCTAGGGAATGAAGGCCATTGTTTATGTTGTAAGGCCATACTGAGGGAATGGACCATAATCTGCCATGCTGGCCCAGTGCGGATTGGCAGATTTTTGGATCAATTCAGTCTGTGTCTTAGCTTTGATCAGGCAAGTCCACTCACTCTTCCTTTTTAAATATATGTTTGTCATTGTCTTCAATTATATATACCCCAAATATGGCGTTTTAATTTCAATTTTTTTTATTTTCATCAGGGTTATTTTTTTACCTAGATAGGGTTTACCAGGAGTGTTAGACTAGGAACTTGCCGTTATTTATGGGATACCTTGACGAGGTGGCAAGCTTAACTCTTTTTTGGCCAACATTTTTGGGACAAAATTCCTATATTTATAAATATAGTATTAGAAATGCCTGATTCAGGGCCCACTTATCACTAAATAGTATTACATATGCCCAATACTGGGCACACTTATCTCTTAAAATGGAGGAGCACAGGTTTGTTTAGTTTGTTTGTTTATCTGTTTGGACTTTGGTTCAATACTAGGGGGTCTGGAGAACCCTCTCATTCCTTGCTGCACATTCAAACCTTTTCAAATCTTCACTATCAACTATTATAAGTATACTAGTTGAAGAGCCCGTTACATGGGCCACAGTGCCACTGGCAGCCGGTTGCGGGGCAGTCTTGCACAGTAGAGACTGTCCATGTCGTGGTTGATACAGTGCCAGCCTGTCGCGGTGCAGTCATGCTCAGTAGAGACTGCCCGCTCCACGGCTGATACAGAACGGGAAATCAGAGGTTGTAGTAGGTATAGTTTGTATTTCTAGCACCCTCTAAGTTATGTCGTCTCATACCAATGGGGTGTCATTTTTCTCCTAAGAGCACTAGCTAATGAATACAGTTAAAAATTCCATGGTTTTCACAGATTTCAATACATTTGTAGGGGCAGAAATGTAAGGAAATTCCTTTTTTTTTTCAATAGCGCCACATTGTGGAAGCCTTTTTGCACACCGGGCTTTAGGTAAGCAGGCAACTGACCATTAGATTCGGCAGGTTGTCTTCTTTCCAAAATGTTGGTTTGTCTACACTTCTTCATTTCTGTAGCTGTTACAACCATTTTTCTACAGGCAAGTATTTTTTGAGAAAATGTTAGAAAAATCAGAGGTTGTAGTAGGTGTCATTTTGCACTTCTAGCACCCCCTGAGGTAGGTCAACTCATACTAACGAGGTGCCATTTTCCTCCTAAGAGCATTAGCTAATGAATATAGTTGGAAATTCCATGGTTTTCACAGATTTCACTACATCTGACATCACAGAAATGTAAGAAAATGCCAATTTTCTTTCCTATAGTGCCAACTTCTGGAAACATTTGTGCACACCAGACTCAACTCACCCCTCATTAGATTAAGCAGGTTGTCTTTTTTCCAAAATGTTATTGTTTTTGTACCCTTTCTTCACTTTGTAGCTAATACAGTTAGAAATTCCTTGGTTTTCACAGATTTCAGTACATCTGAAGGGGCAGAAATGTGAGAAAATGCCAATATTTTTCCTAAAGTGCCAAATTCTAGAAACATTTGGGCACACCAGGCTTGGAGTAAGAAGGCAAGTCACTTGCAGCAGGCTGTCTACTTTCCAGAAATATATAGTTTTATATAGTTATTCCACTGTTTTATGGTAGCTTTACCACAAAAACACTAGAACATGCATATTAGTTCATAAGGTTGAAAATGCCATTTTGCACTCCTGGTGATTAGGGCTCTGCGCTAGCCATGCACCAAGCTATACAAATTTGGTATTTTTGCACAGAGGAGATTCAGGGCTTTTTCAAATAATTTAAACTTTCTCAATCAAGGTAAATGTTTTTGATACATAGCATGTGATTTTAGCAAAATAAGTACATTTTCACTTTTTGTCATTATAACATCATAGCTTTTTGCACAATGCAAAATTTTCTCCATGTAAGGTACCATGAAAAAGCTCAATTCATTCTGAAAAAAAGCAATATATAGTTTTCAATATGTAACTAGAAATTCCCAGTGGAAATCAAGCCTAAACAGAAGGATAGCAAAAATGCTGAAAATGTGTCTGGCCTACAGGGTACAGGAAATGGCCCAAGCCCCCGGCACTGAAGGGGTTATGATAATTACATAAATGAATGCCTTGATGACTCCTATATAAATTATACAAAAAAGTAATTAGTCAAATGACCAAAGAATAGGGGCACTCGTTGGTCAAGCATGTCTTGAGAAAGGACCTAGAGGGGGCCGAAAAGTTGATGATACAATAAAATACACCATTTTTTTCTCTTACTACCGTCTCTTAAGAACTACAAGTGCTCCTATTCTTTGGTCGTCTGACTAATAACTATATATATATATATATATATATATATATATATATATATATATAATGTTGAAATGTACTCATCCTGGGACTCCCCAGTTGTAGAAGGAGACAGCACACATCTGGATACAATGAAGCAAAATATTCTCTTTATTGTCTCATCATAAAGAGCCGAACATTTTCGGTTCCACACTGGACCTTCCTCAGTGCAAATGGGCCATACCATGTACACTTACTACTATTTAATGGTAAAAAGAAGAGAGACTCACCAATCCCCGCTGAATCCACCACTGAACGCAAAAACCCGGTGTTCCAGGGCATTCAATGGGGCTGGTGACGTCAGAGCAGACCATGCGGCCGGTTGCTAAGCAACCGGTACCCGTTCCGTCAATACTATAGTGCTGCCGGCTGAAGGCAGTCACTGACATGAAAAAGATACACTCTGTCATTCTCAGTACAGCGTCTAAAGTCACAGCAAGTGGACATGAAGTAAATAAAATAAAATAATAGGATGACTAAATAAGTGATGTATCATTCACATTATATTGCAGTATATGCATAATGAAATATCAGTCACGATAGTAACGTGTTGGATCAATTCATGGATAAGGATCAGTTCATAAAAATCCACCAAAGTAAGCATCTCAGTTCCATTATTGGACATCAGAGCATATATACCAACATATTCAAGTTTTAGATAATTCCACACAAGGGGATATCCATCTTCCTCCATAATCCAAATAATCCATAAGTAATATACCAGCAGTGTATAGGTGCCTAGCTACCATTTCTGTTGCTGCCAAAGTGTTATGCTGCTGTATAGTTCAAAGTCCTTGACATCCTTAAATATTTATTATTCACACCATAGGATCCTTTTGTATGGTTCACATCCAGTAGATACATGACAATTTAGGGCCCATTCCCATATGTTAAATACTGAGAGAGCCCAACAGCAAAATATATGTACTGGTGAGTAGATTCCTATACACCATCGTCTGTGTGTGCCAAAAATGCCACCACTATAGAATCCACCAGTTCATCAAAGGTAACATGACAATGACAGTTCACAATTGAGTCCTCTAGGTGTGATGGTATCAAAATCAAGTATATATCTGCATTCCTGCTGTAGGATGGTTTTATGTCGATCCAACCCTCTTGTAGGTTTTGGTACCAAATGTATAGGCATGAATTTAAAGTCAGTTAGTTTATGTTGATAAAGTTGAAAAGGCCTAGCTACTGATAGACATGTATATTCTTTAGCTTCCATACGTCCCTCAAGTACCTTTTTAATGGATGATCTGTGTTTATTTATCCTTTCTTTTAGCATTGTGGTGTCATGGGTGACTAGGAAATTAACACACTGACAAGTACAGATGAACTTAAGATAAAACTTTATTAAGTATAATAATGACGGGAAATGAAGAAACAGGCTGGTTGCAACAAATGACACAACAGTAGCAATAGCAATGACACAAAGTGGCAGCAGATAGTGACACACCTTCACGAGACCAGGGAGGAACAGTGGACCCACTTTCCTCTCCCTTCACCAGACAGGTGAGCAGTAACGGAATGGCCCTTGGACTCACACAGGTAGATGTGAAGACAGTGCGGGTACACCGCGTACACCGTATAAATGGCACACCTTCACGAGACCAGGGAGGAACAGTGAACTCACTTTCCTCACCCTTCACTAGGCAGATGAGCGACAATGGAAAGGCCCTGGGACTCACACAGGTAGATGGAATAACTGCGAGTACTCCACGCATACGGCTGAATGGCACACCTTCACGAGACCAGGGAGGAACAGTGAACTCACTTTCCTCACCCTTCACTAGGCCAATGAGCAAGATCTGAATGGCCCTGGGACTCACACAGGTAGATGTGAGTGCAGTGCAGAGCACTCCCACACACACACAGTCGGCAGGAATAAAGGAGCGCAACAATACCCTAGTGATAGGGTATACAATAGTCTGGTAACCAGTACTGAGGCTAGGTAAGGCAACACACAAACTGGGACGGCCATGGGAGGTCAAACACACGGAATGACTGACAAGCGCCGCTAACAGAAGCGAGCGCAGAATGGAAGGCACAGGCAACAAGGAAACCAAACCGAGGCACGGAATGGCAAAGGAGCGCAACAATGGAGAGCAAATCAAGAGGCAGCCAATGGTCAGAACCGGATCGGATAGTCAGATGTCGCAAGTGGCCGTAGCCAGAACGGGTAGTCAGATGTAGCCAGGAGTCAGAACCGGAACAGGTAGTCAGACGTAGCCGGGAGTCAGATCTGGAATGGGTAGTCAGACGTAGCAAGGAGTCAGAACCGGAACGAGTAGTCAGACGTAGCCAGGTAATACACAGGAACAGTAATGGACCAACACAGCAATAAGCTCAGGTACACCACGAAAGGGCAAAGGCAGTGACACAGGCTGAGGTTTAAAAACCTTGACAGGTGGGCAGAGAAATGACCTCACCAACATGGTGACCTATAAGAATAGCGACTCAGCAAGAGTGACAGCTAGGAAGTGAATAATGTCGTATGGCAAATCTGCTAGAGGCAATCACGGGGCACCGTGATATGTGGTAGTTTTTGCCGATATAAACAAGGTCACATGGGCATTTGATCCTATAGATCACATAATGGCTCTTGCAGTTTAAGAAATCCTTAATCCAAATGGTTTTACCAGTCTGGGGGTGTGTATTGTTTCCTGGTTATAATGCTGCCGCGATTAGAGCATCCCTTACATTAATATACCCCCGTGGGGCATGCTAGCCACTGGGACGGTTTACTATACTTACTGACCGGGTCACCCTTATTAAGTATATCCCCTAGGTTTCTCCCCCTTCTATAACAAAATAGGGGTGGGTTTTTGAATACCTGGACAAGTTTGGTATCCCCACTTAAGATATGCCAGTTCTTGAGGATAACTTTCTTTATGTCTGCTGACATTGTAGGGAATTGTGTTTGAATGCAGAATGTATCCTGTTTGTCTCTTTGAGTAGAGTCGGGCGTCAATAATTGCGCTCAATTAAGTTTATTGGCTCTTTGTGCAGCATCATGGACGTCATCGTCAGGGTAACCTCTTTCAAGGAATCTCTATTGCATAGCAGCCAGTGAACATTTACGTTCTTCTCTATCAGTGGTGGTATGTACCACTCTTATCGTTTGTGAGTATGACAAACCATGTTTAAGCTGTAAAAGGTGATGGCTGCTTGCATGCAACAGAGATTTCCTGTCAGTAGGTTTTTGATACATTTTAGTTTAAATTCTATCATCTTTTCTGTATACCATCATATCCAAAAAGGTTATAGTAAATCTATCAAATGTAAGAGTGAATCTAACTGTAGATACCAAATTATTGAAGTAGTGCACAAACTGCCTTAACAGGTGTGAGTCTCCTTCCCAAAGAAATAAGAGGTCATCTATAAACCATTTAAAAAAAAAATGTGTTCGGAATATTGTGGCACAGAGAAGATGTGCATCAATTCGTAATGTTGCATAAAGATCAATGCATAAGAGGGTGCCATGTTGGACCCCAATGCTTGTCCCTTGCAGTTGCACAAAGGAGTCTTCAAATTTAAAATAATTTTTCTTCAAGATAATGTCTATCAACAGCAATAAGTATTCCAGTGGTGGAACCTCGTATGTGGAATCTCTACCTATGACTGC
Organism: Rhinophrynus dorsalis; assembly: GCA_037306005.1. NCBI lineage: Eukaryota > Metazoa > Chordata > Amphibia > Anura > Rhinophrynidae > Rhinophrynus > Rhinophrynus dorsalis. Next base: position 94,080,832 of record CM074725.1, on the reverse strand, counting down.
TGCTACTGCTTCCTTCCTTTGGTTATGCGGGATATTAGTATATAGACTCATAACATCTAATGTCACAAATAAAGTGTTTTCATTGATCCTCTTTGGCAATTGGCGTATAAAATCTGCTGAGTCCTTAATGTAGCTATCTAATTTCTTGGTGTATATTTGTAGGAAATAATCCAGATATTGAGAGATAGGTTGACACAGGGATCCACAGGCAGAGATTAAAGGTCTCCCGAGTGGCTTATCCAGAGATTTATGTATTTTTGGAATACAATACAAAATCGGAATCCTAGGATGTGCTTGTGTAAGGAAATTTTTAGTCTCTAAACTCAACCGATTGTTTTTTTTTTTTTTTAAATTCAAGTTTATTAAGATGTGCAATCATTACATTGGTTTAAAATAACAGAGTGAGATGACATTTTCAAAACAGAAGATATCACTTGCTACAATATATAGTGAAGCAATGTGTGGTAAAACCTTAGTAAACATCACAGAGAAATCAAAAGGAAATAACTTATCAAACAGTACTACAGTTCCATAAGTGGTCAGTGGTAAAACAAATTCAAAGAGATAATGAAGTTGAGAGGACCATGAGAATAGAATGAGTGTTTAGCAAAGAAGAGAAGAGAAGCAGAATAAAGGTAGGAAGCGTTAGAGAGGATAGTAAAGGAATAGGGGAGGGAGAAAGGAAAGGTGGAGAAGAAGGGGGGATGGAGATGGAGCAGACTGAGTAAACGACGGATGAACAAATAGGCAGTTAAGTGGAGTGAATAGTTCCCGAGATCACGAGCTGGCCAATAAACAAATTGATGTCGATGGGGACCTAACCGTCCCTCCCTCCGTGGTACCTCTCCCAGGGAGACCACGTTTACCTGAAGGATCGAAAACTATGAACACTGTAGGCATGAAGTTTCTCCATAGTATAGAATTTATCAATACGGGCACGCCAAGCCGCCAAGAGGGGGCCTGCGTCCGACTTCCAGTGAGAAGCAACAGTCAATCTGGCTGCGGTCAAGAGGAAATGCAAAAGGTGGAACTGCTTAGGTGGGAATTGGGTATGATGAGAAAGCAGAAAAAGAGCAGGATCGATCGGGATAGGGAAACCTAGAATAAGGCCCATTTCAGATGCAACCTGTGACCAGAAGTCAGTAATTTTGGGGCATGACCACCATATTTGTAACAAGGTGCCACCCCACTCAGCACACCTCCAACACACATCGGGAACAGAAGGATCAAATTTCGATATCCGACTCGGAGTTAAGTACCAACGCGTCAATAGTTCATAGTAGTTTTCTTGAGACGGAGTATCTCTAGGAAGAAACCTAGAGTTTCTGAAAATAGACAACCAAGTCGCATTATCGGAGAGCGTAGGAGACCCCAGATCCGAAGCCCAAGACACTGTATATGGAAGCGGGCCTACGGGTCGACTAGCATTTAGAGCATGTCTGGCCCTAGATAAAGGTTTGAGCAAGGCCCCTGGGCTCACTAAAAAGGTTTCCATGTCAGAAAGAGGACGGGATGGAGACCCAAAGCGGAGAACTCTGGATAAATAATGGCTAACCTGAAGATGATTCCACCATTCATTTGGAGGCAGGTGGAACTCTGCAACCAGATCCCCAAATCATATAATTCGTCCATTCCTAAGAAGACTCGGGAGTTGTAATAAGTTTGAGGTAGACCAGCTACGAAACGAATTCCGAATCATCCCGGGAGGAAAGGCTGGATTACCTCTAATGGAAAGTAGCGGCGACAGAAAAATGGACCAATTTTCGACGTCTCGTTTATCATACCACCAACCCAGTGCAGCAAGCAAAAGCGGATCACATTTTAAGCTCCGTGGTAAGTCACCCTTCTGTATAAAGAGGAGCTGTCTGGGGGAGATGAAAGGCTCATCCGCTGTGGAGATCTGAATCCACGAGGCTGCGTCCGGACTGTGAGCCAAATCTATCAACAGAGTCACCAAGGCAGGACTGGAGAGATCGCAAGAAGGAACGAGGAATCTTAACCGGTAGCGTCTGAAGCAAGTAGAGAAATTTTGGTAAAACAACCATTTTGACAATGTTAACACGACCAAACCAGGAAATCTGTGGGAGATCCCAAGACTGGAGATCAGTCTTAATGGCCGACAGTAGCGGGGGGTAGTTAGTATGGAATAGATCTTTAGTAGTCGGGGTGAATTTCACACCTAAGTAAGAGATGGAACTCGAAGGCCACCTGAAGTCATAACGATCTCTAAGCCAACTATATCTATGTTCTGGTAGATTGACATTCAGGATCTCAGACTTAGAAACATTAATCCGGGAACCAGATAGAGAAGCGTAAGTCGAGAGCAGACCTAGAGCAGCAGGGAGAGAGGACTCTGGATCTGAAAGGGTCAAAAGGATGTCATCAGTGAACGCAGAGACCCTGTGGTCCTCAACAGCACCATGAATACCCTAGATATCATCATGAAGATGGATCGCAATTAGTAAGGGCTCAAGAGCAAGAACATATAGGAGCGGGGACAGGGGGCACCCCTGGCGAGTCCCGTTCGATATATTAAAGGCGTCCGAAAGTGTTCCATTAACAATGACTCGAGCCGTAGGACCTGAATACAAAGCTTTAATATGAGTAAGCATAGTCTGGCCCAGACCAAGAGAGTGTAGTACTCCAAAAAGAAAGCCCCAATGAACTCGATCGAACGCCTTCTCTGAGTCAAGTGAGACCAGTATAGCAGAAAGTGGAATTCGAGAAGCTCTATGTAGGAGGGAGATCAGTTTGGTGGTATTGCCCCTAGCTTGACGACCCTTAACAAAGCCCACATAATCTATATGTATCAGAGATTGGAGGAGGGGAATCAGACGCAGGGCCAAGACCTTGGCATAGAGCTTTAGATTTAAAAGTGAAACGGGTCTATAACTGCCACATTGATTGGGTTCTTTTCCCACCTTATGGATGACTGTAATATGGGCCTCCAGAGTTTGATGAGGGAATGAAACAGACTCAGATATTGCATTAAAAGATCTTGCTATCCAAGGAAGTATAGAGGATTTGAACGTGGAGTAGTAGGAGACGGGGAAACCATCCGGGCCAGGGCATTTATGCTTGGTCATAGTGCGAAGGGCCATCTCAATCTCATCAGTAGTAATGTCAGCTTCCAAAGCTAAAAGAGCAGAAGCCGGTAAAGAAGGCATCTTATATTTAGACAAGAAGGAGGTAAGGTGATCTTCATAGCTAGGACCCGACATATCTAGTGAAGAGCCATGAGTGTTATAAAGGTCCTTATAAAAGGAGCGAAAGGCATTCGCGATATCAGGATATAAGAATCGAGGGCGAGAGTCCCCATCCATTACGCTCCGTACGTCTGGTCAATCTACGCTTACGTATTAAACGAGATAGCAATTTGCTAGACTTATTGCCTTGCAGATATAATTTATATTAAAGCCACTGAAAAGACTTCAAAGAAGACGCTTTCAAATGGGAGGCAATGTCCCCTCTCAGTACCAAAACATCCCTCTCAATATCGGCATCTAAATGACGTTTGTGTCTGCTCTCCAACTGAGCCAATCTATTTAACATCTTGTTCAGTTTCTTTGAGCGTTCCTTTTTCCTATGAGCTCCCAGCTGTATAAACAGCCCCAGAATCACTGCTTTGTGAGCCTCCCATACCGTTGGTGCAGGGACACCACACGAGGAATTGAGGGAAAAATAATCATGGATAGCTGAAGAGATGGAGGACACTACAGCCACGTCTTCAAGCAATAGGTCATTTAGTTTCCAAGGGGCCCGACCTGAACAAGCCTCCGGGAAATGTAATTCTACAAAAATAGGATTATGATCTGACCATTTAATCAGACCTATGGATGCTTGACGGATAAACTGAAGCGAGTACTGGTCGCAAACGAACTCATCTATGCGAGAGTATTTAGAATGGGGGTGGGAGAAAAAGGTAAAGTCTCTGTCCGAGGGTCTCTCCAATCTCCACACATCAAAGAGCTGTCTACTGGCCAGAATGTCATTGAATCTCTGAACCGTCTGAGCTGGGTGCATCGAAGTAGGGGGATTACAGTCAAGGGAAGGGCACAAGGGAAAGTTGAGGTCACCGCCCATCAGAAGAATCCCCTCTTGGAAAGTGTCTAGCCTATGTAGTAAGGACGAAAGGAAAGTCACTTGACTCTCATTAGGGAAATACACATTAACTAGCGTGATTTTCTTAGAGTGAAGGACACCCTTAAGCAACAAGAACCGACCCTCCGGGTCTAAATAGCTATCTATGGTCTCCCAGGGCAAGGACCGGTGTATGAGAGTAGCTACTCCCCTAGTCTTGGTGTCACTGGAAGCATACCACTGGTGAGGGAAGTGATGGGAACTCAGAGATGGATGGGAACCTCGTCTAAAATGAGTTTCCTGAAGAAATAAAATCTGTGCACCATCTTTGATGGCATCTCTGATTACCATACTGCGCTTCTCAGGAACATTCAGTCCACGTACATTAAAGGAGGAACATTTAATTCTCAATGGAACTGCCATATCCAGGCACTAATGAAAAGAATCAGCCAGAACTGAACAAATTGCCTCAGTCTACTCCCGGGAAGGGGAAGAGAGGGAAGAGGAAAGGTACAAGGGGAGGGGAAAGCAAAGAAAAGAGAGAAGAGAGCGGAGAAGGATGGAGAAGGAGCTGCTAGAAAAGTTGCAGTAAGGAGCCACAGATAGAAATATAGGTTAAACTGCAAAAGGCAGACCCTGTCTGGAAGGAGTAGGGGGAGACTCCCTCCAGACCGTAATGGGAGTAACATCCCGCGCAAAGAAAAATTAAACAAAACTGGCTATAGCCAACATGAGTCTCGCCAGAGACAAATTTGTGAGAAAACAGTATGCTATTTACTCATAGGACACAATAGAAAAATGTAATTAAACATTGGAACTCAACAAGAAAGTGTAATTGCTCAGACCAGTCGAGGCAACTGCAGACCGTTAATGCAGTCACAGTGACCCGAGGTTTATAAACAGCAGAGTGTCCGAGCTGGGAGCAACCGCCGCCGCCGGCTGGATGAAACGACAGACACAGAGATTTCCCCGGGTCTCGTATCAGGGGCCAGAAGGGAGAGAACTGGCGCCGCCAAGAAGAGGAGACCCCCCCCAAAGGAGGAAGGCCTCACCTGCCCGGCGACGACCCCGCTCAAAACAGCCCGCGACAGCAGCAGGTCCCAACCCGGAAAATAGGTACGGGCGAAACACCGGAGCTCGGTGCCTCTGTCATGGTTTGTTAAGACTCTCAGATGTAAGGTTTAGGTAAAAACATAACTTTATTGAAAAGTTAAGGGCAATCCATAGGGTTTTCATACACATAAAAACAATACATAGAAGATAATGACAATAGACATAGGTTCTACCAGCCTTGCCAATAATACCGGGCAAAGCAACCCAGGCGAGTCTGGAACAAAAGGCTCTACCGGCCCAGCCAATATAGCGGGCTGGGCAGCCTGACGGAATAGCAGGGAGTAGGCTCTACCGCCTTGCCAATACCGGGTAAGGCAACCGTAAGATGGCACGTAAACGGTTCTACCGGCCTTACCAATATACCGGGCAAGGCAGCCTGCGGGGATAACAAGGAGTAGGCTCTACCGGCCTTGCCAATACCGGGTAAGGCAACCGTAAGATGGTAACGTAAATGGTTCTACCGGCCTTACCAATATACCGGGCAAGGCAGCCTAAGGGAATAATGAGGAGTAGGCTCTACCGGCCCTGCCAATACCGGGTAAGGCAACCTAAAGGTGGCAACGTGAAAGGTTCTACCGGCCTTACCAATACCGGGCAAGGCAGCCCACAGGAAGGTGACAACCACCGTGACCTAATGACTGTCAGATGACAATGACAGTAAGATGGAAAATAGAGGTACCAGGGAAGCGTTCTCACTGTAATCAGAACTCTCGTGCCCATAAACTGTAGGATAAATGCTGTAGGACTGGACAGCGCACTCGGGACCACCAGGTACCTGACTGAAAGTCAGGGAGTAAACCAGCGCCCTACGTCAGGAACTTACAGGCAGGATGAGATTCACAAGGCTAGAGGAGCAAACCAGCGTCCGCACGCTGGGACCAACATACTATAATGTGAGCCGCCAGGCAAATGGAGTAAACCAGCGTCCGCACGCTGGAACCAACAGACTGTAATGTGAGCCGCAAGGCTAATGGCGTAAACCAGCATCCACACGCTGGGACCAACAGACTGTAATGTGAGCTGCAAGGCTAATGGAGCAAACCAGCGTCCGCACGCTGGGACCAACAGGCTGTAATGGGAGCCGCAAGGCTAATGAAGCAAACCAGCGTCCACACGCTGGGACCAACAGGCTGTAGTGGGAGCCGCAAGGCTAATGGAGTAAACCAGCATCCGCACGCTGGGACCAACAGGCTGCAATGGGAGCCGCAAGGCTAATGGAGTAAACCAGCGTCCGCACACTGGGACCAACAGACTGTAATGTGAGCCGCAAGACTAATGGAGTAAACCAGCGCCCGCACGCTGGGACCAACAGACTGTAATGGGAACCGCAAGGCTTAGTGAAGCAAACCAGCGTCCGCACGCTGGAACCAACGGGCTGAAATGTCGCCGGAGCGAAAGAAGAGCAATGTCGCCTCAGAAGCTGTAACTGGAAGCAGGAAACAACAGGAACGAGGCAGAGAAGATCAACTGGATCAAGTGTGGCTAAGCAGACTGGCAACCGGAACATCAGCTACTGATGAGAACAACCGGAACAGGACTGGAACTGTCAAGCAGGCAGGAACTCAGAAGCAGGTCGACTCAGGAACTCAGTAACAGGCCCAATCAGCTATAGTCGAAAGGAGGAAGTGGATGCTGTCAAAGACACCACGAAAGGGCAGCCAGAGGGTGCCCAGACTGAGTTTAAAAAGGCAATGTGAGGCGGGCGGAAGGCAGACAGCCAATGGGAGCCCCCTACAGGTGATAGACACTGAATTGCAGCAATCACGGGCACCGTGATAGCCTGAATCCTCGGCAATCCAGGTATAGCCAAGGTGAGAGGCAGTCTGAACCCGAGTGGGGTACTCCTACAGGAACCAGTCGGCCCCCGAGGAGTCTATAATAGAACATATGTTTAGTACATAGAGATTATCGATAATGGTGGTAAAAATCAACATATTAGTCCCAGATGAGACTCAACTCATAGGGAGTACAGATAACAGTTCTCAGGGAAGGCACCACCTCACACTTCACAAGGAGACCCCCATAAAGGGCTGAGGCGGTCTCCCGGGAGTGCAAGAAAGTACCAGTCCAAAACTCCCCTCCCGCAAGTCACACCCCCCACCCAAGCCGCCACAGGGCCATCACACAAATAAAAAAAAAAAAAAAAGGTGTCACATTCAAATTGTAAACTAAGGGAGCACGTTCACATTTTAAACTAAGGGAGCACACCCCGCCCCGCCCCCCCCGGACCTCCACCCCGAAGTCGGGGAACGGAGGCCCGTAGAAACCGGGAAGGAACAAGCCCCCTCAACACTGAGAAACACCAACGAGGGACAGACACCGAGGTAGGGAAGGGAGGGGAGAAAGTGGGAAAGGTAGAAACGTATAACTAAGTCCCAGACATCACCCAGTCCCTGGGCAGAGGCATGCAGAGGTAGGTCCCTGTAGTGTGATGGAGGCCAGTAACTCCAAATGGGAACAGCCATAGAAACAGTTTTTCACTCAGTAGGCCACATCAGGAGTTAGCGACACAGAGAAAGTCCCCAGCTCGTTGAGGGTCAGTAGCATCCAGAGCAGGTCTCGACCTCTTGACCGTGGTCCACCCCTTAGACTTCCCTGCAGGGCGGTTCCATCATTGGGGCAAAGAAGCTGTACGCTGGTCAGTGTCAGCCTGGTCCGAGGAATCCGCGACGTCAGGCCCAGGCGGAATCTGAAGAGCCGCACAGAAAGTATCTGCCGCCTCCATCGATCTAATGAAAGCAGTAGTATCATCCTCCTGGGCCTGTAGGTTGAATGGGAAGCCCCAGCGATAACGGATCTGTAATTTAGTGAGGTGTTCAGTGAGAGGCTGCAAAGCCCGACTCTGCTGTAGCGTATACGGAGACAGATCGTTATAGATCTGAATCTCTGTCCCCTCATAGAGAACCGGCCCATGATCTCTGCTCCGTCAAAGGATGAGGTCCTTCTCCGAAAAGCGATGTACACAACACGCAACGTCCCTCGGTTTCTGATTGGGTTCAGGTCTGGCTCTGAGAGCCCTGTGGGCTCGATCCAATTGGATTATATAAGAGTCCAGTTTCTGCAGCAATCTACGGAATATCAACTGGAGAGCGGCCTCCAAGGATTGACCAGAAACAAGTTCAGGTAAGTTTTTAATGCGCAGATTGTTACGTCTCCCCCTGTTGTCTAAATCGTCTATGCGGTAAAGTAGGTTGGAGATAGTGTCCCGCTGTTCCTGGACCACTTGTTCCAATTCCGTAACCCTTTCTGTGCAAGACGTACCATCCTCTTCCAGGGAGTTAACACGTTGGCCCAACTGCGCCACTTCCGACCGGAGGCCTGCTAAATCCCTATGAAAGGACGCCTTCATGTCGGCAAACATCTCTTTTAAATCCGCCTTGGTTGGTAGACCATCCAAGTCAGGAGTCAGCTTCGCGTCCGTCATGGTTCCAATGTCAAGAACAGTAAGCGTGGGCCACTGTGAAGATAAAGGTTGATGTTGTAGTAGCGGAGGTGGAGACTGTGCAGCGCGCGGGAATAGTAAGTCTGTTTGTTTGGGCCTCCCCACGGCTCCGGATCGAGTTCTGCGACCCTGCTTTGACGACATACAGTTAGGTAGTTCCAAAAATGTGAATCTAGAGGGTATAGAAACCCTCTCTGGGTCCAAAAGAGGCTAGTATCTCTGGCGAGACCATGGAGCAGAGTTAAACTGCGGCCATCTTGGTCGCCAGTCCCAACCAACGATTGTTAACTATCTCTGTTTTATATCCCAAAGTGGGATCTCGTAATTGCTTATAGTTTTCTGGAACACTTAATTGTCAGGGCACTTCACAATACAGTGAGTAATCCATAATAGCTACCCCACAACCTTTATCGGCTGGCTTGATGATTATAGTGTTATTATTAGCTAAATTTCTTATAGCCACTCTCTCCTCTTTGGTTACATTTTTGTAAATGGTAATTTTTTTAGATAATATTTGTCTAGTTTCATTGGTAACAAGATTCATAAATGTAGCTATGTGTGGATTACTACTAGATGGATCAAACATGCTCTTTTTCTTAAAGGCTGATAGTTCCATTTTCTGTTCACTATCAGAGTGAAAAAAATCTTTAAAGGGATAGTAATACCTAAAATGTAAAAAAAAATATGTGGTAGGGTTTATCCCCCTGAGTAAAACAAGAGTACTCCCACGCTGAAAGATGTTTCATTCAAAAGTTATTAATTTTCAAAGTTGAATATTTTAGGTGCAATATCACAGTGGCCTGAAATTGTACAGTGGCGCTGTTGCTACACGATCTTATGGACAGCTCTGGTCTCAGGACCATAAATCTCCATAGGATGGTGTACCAACAGCGCCACTGTACAATTTCAGGCCACTGTGATATTGCACCTAAAAAATTCAACTTTGAAAATTAATAACTTTTGAATGAAACATCTTTCAGCAGTGGGAGTACTCTTGTTTTACTCAGGGGGATAAACCCTACAACATATTTTTTTGTACATTTTAGGTATTACTATCCGTTTAAGCTTAAGTAAATAATGTATTTTATAAAGGTCACTTTCCCAATTAAATCTGTTCTGTTTTGAAGTGGGAACAAAACTTAAACCTTTACTCAAGACTGTCATCTCAGTGTCATTAAGTGATCTAGTAGATAAATGATATATTGTGTGACAGAGTCCAGGACCATGTATACATCAGCCAGAGGATACAACAAGCAGTTTATCCCGGCTATTAAATGGTTATGTTTTTTCCCTTACTAGCACACCTGCTCCTGGCTAATTAGCTCAAACCTATATAGTAGACCTGAAACAGCAGGGTGAAGTCAGGCTGCACTGGGATAGTGTGTTTGGAACCCTACAAGATGTCTGTCTGTCTCTGAAACTAAGGAGAGGTGAGAAAGCTTCTTAACGGAAAAGATTGCAGGTTTACTTATTTCATTTTGTACTGGAACCCAGAGTGGCTTGGTCAGTAACTGGTAGCGAGAGAACTACTGTGAGTTAGCCTCCTGAAAGCAGCAGGCCTGTTTATTTGTGTACTTTTTATTTAGTGTCAAAAACCTGTTTGATTTAAAGAGGAAGCATACTCTAAAAGTGGAAAGAGACTTTCTTTTGTTGTTGCTGTTTACAATAAACTGGATTGAAGTTACAACTTCCTGGCTATCCTGACCGTGTTTGAAGGGACCTTGCCACAATTGATACTTTGTTCTTTGCCTTAACATCATCTGAGAGGAGGTGCTTGCTATGTTTTCTTCCTCCCCTCCTGATTTTTCTTTTGCTTTTAACTGCTTGTTTTTTGCCCTCCTTGTATTTCTGGATAGGAAAGGTTCACCTGAGGTAAAATCTGTATCCTCTTAATAGGATGATGAATCAGAGTCCTTAAGGGACTCTGCCCCACTCCTGTTGGCTCTAGTACACTGTTTTCTGAAAAATGGTGGTCGAAGGTCTAATAAGCCTAAAAGCCAAGGATACACCTTTAATTCTTTGTAATAATTTTGAACCTGTTTAAGTTTTTCATATTTTATAATTCAAACTTTATTGAATTTTTCACAGAGTTTAAGGGGTACAGAAAAGAAAAAGGAAAGGGGAATGGGAGAGGAGAGAAAGAGATACAAGCAGAACATAAAAAGTATCCACTGTAACAGACAAGCCAACAACTGGATCATATTTCCCAAACATAGTTCTCAAACATATGAAGCCCCAACTGGTCACAAGCAGGAGGAGAAAAAGAGGTAGAAAAAGAAAAGAGAGAGAAGAGAGAAAGATGAGAAAGAGAAGAGAAAGAAGAAGAGAAAGCGAGGAGAGAGAGAAAAGAAAAGAGAAAAGAGATAGGTAAGAGAGAGAAGAAAGAGAGGGGGGAGAGAAAGAAGAGAGAGGGAAAGAGAAGAAGAGAGGAGGGAAGAAAAAAAAAGAAAAAAGGGAGGGGAGGGAAGAGTCGGGGGAAAGGGGGGAAATCCCACTGACACAGAACACACCTAGCAAGCTCCAAAAGGAATCCACCCCCAACAGTATCAGTAAACAAGAAGTTCACAGTGAAACCCAGGGGGAGCCACAGCTTCCACCCATGGGGACCAGATCTGCATATAACTCGATGAAGAGTTGTGGATGTATACCGTCAGCTTCTCCATCTTAATCAACCGCCATATGCGGTCATCCAACAATGCGTAAGTCGGCAGAAAGGACTTCCAATGTTGAGCGATGTGACACCTGGCCATAGCACAAACCCTGAATATCAGCTTATTAGAATAACGGGGCAAAATAGGTTGACGGGAAGATCTATTAAGCAGGGCAGTCCACTGGTCAGGGATCACTGGAGTCTCTACAGCCATCCCCAAAAGGCGGAAAACATACCGCCACAGATCTGCTACAGGAGGGCAGGACCACCACATATGCAAATATGAACCCTCCGAACCACAACCACGAAAGCATAATTGAGACGTGGCTGGAAAAATGCGATGTAAGCGTACAGGACTATAGTACCATCTAGCAAGTACCTTATAGGCATTCTACCTTACTAACGTACACGGGGTCAACCCATTAGTATTACCTATGATATCCGACCACTCCTCAGGGACTAGTGATTCACCCAAATCCGACTCCCAATGCAGTCAGTAAGATGGAGGTTTCGAAAATAAGGAAGAGACAATATGGGCGTATATCTTAGAAATTGCACCTTTGACAAATTGCGATGAGGAACACAAATGCTCAAAGACGGTCCGGGCCGGAGGGGCAATTCTGCCAATATAGGAAAGAACATAGTGTCGAATTTGGGCGAAATGAAAGAACTCACGAAGGGGAGCAGCATGTTTTTCCCGAAACTGGTCCCAGGAAAGCAGGGAGTCCAGAGAATACAAATCCGACACTGTCCGTATACCCTTCAACCTCCACCATGTGAATAAGGAAGGAGAACACCCTGGAGGAAACTCGGGATTATAAAACAAAGAGAACATCTTAGTTCGAAGTAGTGTCAGTTTGTCTTTGTATTTATGACGATGCCATAGTGTCAGTAAAAGCGAAAGTTTAGGACTACCAGAAACCAACGACGGCGAGAAGGAAGAGATCCAAAGCAGCATGTCCTATAGAGTGGACCTGCTCATTGAGACTTCTACTTCAACCCAGCGGGGACGATGATCGGAAAGATGCAGAGGAATAGCCTTAGTGAATTGCGTCGCCTTATAGTACGACCAAAGATGTGGGACAGAAAGCCCACCTTCTAGTCGGTATTTGTATAACAGGCCAGATCCAAGGCGAGCGCGACCCGAAGCCCAGATAAAGAGCAAGATATGTCTTTGGAGGGAGTGAAGATCACGACTCAAGACAGGTATAGCCAAAGAGCGAAACAAATACAGGAGTTTGGGTAATAGGGACATTTTAACAGCATATATCCTACCAAACCAGGATATACGATAAGTATGCCATCTGTCCAAGTCAGCATGAAGAGACTTAAACAGAGGGGTAAAGTTTGCGTTATATAAGGAAGAATACGTGGCCGTAAGACAAATCCCCAAGCACGATATCGAGGTTTTGCACCATCGAAAGTCAAAATTTAGAGCAAGCAGTTTCTGTAAAGGACCCGGTAGCGAGATGTTCAGCACTTCGCACTTTGAATGATTGTCACGGTTTTTGAAGACTCTCAGACTTAAGGTTTGGTAAAATGACTTAAAGGGATAGTAATACTTAAAATGTAAAAAAAATATGTTGTAGGGTTTATCCCCCTGAGTAAAACAAGAGTACTCCCACTGCTGAAAGGTGATTCATTCAAAAGTTATTAATTTTCAAAGTTGAATTTTTTAGGTGCAATATCACAGTGGCCTGAAATTGTACAGTGGCGCTGTTGCTACACGATCCTATGGACAGCTCTGGTCAGTTGACCATAAATCTCCATAGGATGGTGTAGCAACAGCGCCACTGTACAATTTCAGGCCAATGTGATATTGCACCTAAAAAATTCAACTTTGAAAATTAATAACTTTTGAATGAAACACCTTTCAGCAATAGGTTCTACCGGCCTTGCCTAAATACCGGGCAAGGCAACCCAAGTGACAGTTAAATGACAGGCTCTACCGGCCTTGCCTATACTGGGTAAGGCAACCGTGAGATGACGTATACCGGTTCTACCGGCCTTACCAATACCGGGCAAGGCAGCCCAATGGCATGCAAAATGTAGGCTCTACCAGCCCTGCCAATACCGGGTAAGGCAACCTTAAAGATGGTGATATACAAGGTTCTACCGGCCTTACCAATACCGGGCAGGGCAGCCCAAAGGAGTTACTGTAGTAGGCTCTACCGGCCCTGCCAATACCGGGTGAGGCAACCTACAGGATGGTGTCATCAAGGTTCTACCAGCCTCACCAATACCAGGCAGGGCAGCCTGAGCAAGTAGACCAGCTGTCAGGTGACTAAGACAGCAGAGAGCATAAGTATAGAGGTCTAATCAGCAGAAGTCTATTGTCAAGGATAATCAGACAACTGCAAGGAAGTGGACAGCGACTGACCACAGTACTGGATGTACAGGAGCAAACCAACGTCCGCACGTTGGGACTAATGGTAAATAGCGCCACCAGGTTTAATGGAGCAAACCAGCGACTGCACGCTGGGACCAACAATGTATATCGCAACCAGGTTTAATGGAGTAAACCAGCGTCCGCACGCTGGGACCACTGATGTATATCGCAACCAGGTTTAATGGAGCAAACCAGCGTCCGCACGCTGGGACCAACAATGTTTATCGCAACCAGGTTTAGTGGAGTAAACCAGCGTCCGCACGCTGGAACCATCAATGTGTATTGCAACCAGGTAGTGGAGCAAACCAGCGTCCGCACGCTGGAACCAACAATGTATCTCATAACCAGTCTAGTGGAGTAAACCAGCGTCCGCACGCTGGGACCAACAATGTATATAGCAACCAGGTTTAGTGGAGTAAACCAGCATCCGCACGCTGGGACCAACAATGTATATCGCAACCAGGTTTAGTGGAGTAAACCAGCGTCCGCACGCTGGAACCATCAATGTGTATTGCAACCAGGTAGTGGAGCAAACCAGCGTCCGCATGCTGGAACCAACAATGTATCTCGCAACCAGTCTAGTGGAGTAAACCAGCGTCCGCACGCTGGGACCAACAATGTATATAGCAACCAGGTTGAGTGGAGTAAACCAGCGTCCATACGCCGGAACCTTCAATGTGTATTGCAACCAGGTTAGTGGAGTAAACCAGCGTCCGCACGCTGGAAACAACAATGTGTATGCAAATAGCGAGGAGAACAATGTCGCCGAAGCGACAGCTGGAGCACGAGACTCAGAAACTCATACAAGTTAACCCGCACGGTGCTGGAGCACAGGAACCCCGGAATACAGGCACACAGGAACGCTGGAACTCTGGAACACCAGAACATTAACGTACAGGAACACTGGAACACCGGAACGTTAATGTACAGGAACACTGGAACACCGGAACGTAGCATACAGGAACACTGGAAACAGGCCCAGAGATCTGACAAGCAGGTCAGGCAGAGTGGAGTCAGAAACACCACGAAAGGGCAACCTGGAAGTGCTCACCCTGGGTTTAAAAAGGCTGTATGAGGAGGGCTAAAGACAGACAACCAATCACGTATACTCAGCAAGTGACAGATGGAGAGCAGCACGAATCACGGGCACCGTGATAATGATTCACCTTATAACCTGAATGGGAGGCGAAGAGATTGAGAACAGAGTACAGATTCGGAAGCAAAGTCATCGGAGATGACACAGTTAGCAGAACGTCGTCCGCAAAGAGACTCAACTTATATTCCTCCGTTCCTACCTTCACACCCTTAATATCCAGACAGAGCCGGATTGCACACGCTAATGGTTCAATACAAAGTGCAAACAAAAGAGGCGAAAGAGGACAGCCCTGGCGAGTACCACTACATATAGGGAATACAGCAGAGTTATACCCAGCAATCGACACAGACGCCGTGGGGTCAATATATAGTGATTGAATACCACATAAGATAGAGCCCGAAAATCCCAAATGTTCCAAAACCGACCACATGTACAACCAATCAATACGGTCGAACGCCTTCTCTGCGTCCAATGAGAGTAGCATCAATGGAATAGAACAATGCCGTGCGCGATGTATTAAGTTTATCACTCTGCGGGAGTTGTCCGGAGCCTCTCATACAGAGATAAAGCCCACTTGATCCGGGTGCACCAAGTTGGGAAGGAGACGTGAAATGCGAAGAGCCAAGACCTTAGAGAAAAGCTTCACATCAAAATGAATGCGCGAGATCGGACGATAGCTCGCACAGGAGCCTGGATCTTTACCATCTTTAGATATGACCACAATCCGAGCCAAAAGCATCTCAGCCGGTGGACGTTCACCCTGCAAGAAGGAGTTATAAAGTGTAGCCAAAAATGGAAGAAGGGAGGACTGAAATGCTTTAAAATATGCCGCCGTATAGCCATCCGGACCAGGCGCCTTGGAAGACTTGAGCGTTTTCAAGGTCATTGATATTTCTTCAATAGAAATAGGCGCATTCAAGTGAATCAAAGCATCTGCAGAGAGGGTAGGCAAATGACATGACCGAAGGAAATCCTGAAGACAGGCACTCGAACTCGATGAGTGAAGTACCTTACGACCATCATATAGAGCGCAATAAAATTCCGCAAATGACGCTGCAATCTCTGCGGTCTTAAAAGTCGACATCCCTGACCGGGTGGTAATCGATCGGATAGATCGAGATTTGATCTGTTGATGAAGTTTGGCCGCCAGCATCACGTCCGGCTTATCACATTTCTCGAAGTACATCTGGCGCGTCCATTGCAGAGCTCTGAGGACCTCACGAGACAGCAACAGATTATATTCCCCCCTGATATTGGTGAGACAGTAAATTAGCCGCGGTGGGGTGAGCCTTATGGGCTTGTATCGCCTCATATAGTAAACCCGCTAACCTGGTGCGTTCCTCCGCCCTAACTCTCTGAAGCCTGGAAGCAATCTCAATAAGTTTACCAGGCAGCACTGCCTTGTGAGCTGTCCATAAAGTGCCGATATTAATATCAGGAGAAGCATTCTCCACGAAATAGGTCTCCAAAGATTTCAGTAGGTCTGCCCGCACTTCAGAGTTGAGTAGAAGAGAATCATTGAACCTCCATGAAGAGGTGCCAGAGAGCCCCCCCAGGCCCAGGAAAGAGCATTCAATAATCGCATGATCTGACCAAGTTAGATCATGAATCGCAGCTGAACACAATTAATTTGTCACCAACTGATTAGCGAAGATGTAATCAATCCGGGAGTAATGACCGTGCGGATGGGAAAAAAAAGTATAGTCCCTAGTCGTCGGATGTAGCAATCTCCAACATTCATGCAATGAGTGGGTACGAACCAACGAAGTAAGAAGTCTCGACTTCTGAGGAATCTCCTGGCTGGGGGGGGGGGGCAGAGCGGTCAAGAATCGTATCAAGTAGTGCGTTAAAATCCCGATCGAGAAGAGCAGAAATCTCCGAATAGAAAAGAGCATTTGGTTCAGTCGGAGCGTACACATTTAGAAAAACCAAAGGAGAGCCCTGAACCTCTCCTTGAACCATCAGGTAATGTCCCTCCCCATCCCTGGATATCTCCGTAACCTGAAATCCGACCGAGTTTCGAATCAAAATGGAGACACCCTCCTCAAACTGCGGGACCTCCAGCCAGACTTTTCGCAGAACAGCCTCCTTCACCGCATAGTAGGTAAATTGCACAATGATGTCTCTTGGCGGGGCATCCGGCGGTGGTTTCTGGCGAAGTGCCTAATGGACCCGATCCATCATTAGCTGGCCCTCCAGAACATCAGGCAGAAGGTGAGCAAAATAACGCAAGAGGAAAGCCCTCAGGTCAATAATGGCCTCCGGCACATCTCGGATGCGTACATTGGATCTACGGGATCTGTTCTCAAGGTCCTCCATTGCGTCGTGAAGGGAGCGTTAGTCATGACGGAGGCGGGTCACCTCCATCTCCAGGTCCGACTGAGTCTGGGACACTGCCGAGATGCGGCCCTCCAAAGCATCCGTCCGCCCAACTAGTTGTTGTATCTCTGCCCTCAACGAGGAGACGCTCGTCTGAATTTCCTCCGAGAGGTCTTGCTTCACGGAGAGCAACAAGTCTTTCTATGTGTCTACATCTTGTCTAGAGTGGGGAGCCTTCAGAGCCAACCCTAGAGGTGGAGGGCGCCGCAGGCCCCGAATCCCTCCTCTGAAAAAAGTCCGCTGTCGGTGCTTTAGTATCGGGTTTTTGATTACGTCTGGCCATCTCAGGCTATTTATAAGGAAAGTGTGTCTCTTTAGGATCAAACAGCCCCGGGTACAAGCTAATTATTGCTAAACTGGACGTCCGGGACGAGGGAGCCTCAGAAGAAAGCGCCCATTCCCAAAGGCTGCAGGCCACGCCCCCCCCAAGTTTTTCACATTTTAAAGATGCAACATTTTCTTTATATTTGGTGATTCCATGTTCCAGCTTATCAACCAGATCCTTGCATGTTTCAGAATTAAAGGTCTGCTTATGTTTTTCCTCTACTAATTTAATCTCACTTTTAATTTGTTCTATTTCATTAGCTGCTTGGTCTATTACCAATAATAACAATTCAAAGGAGCAATGATCTAATATTTCACACCACTTGGAATAGAAATCACGGTTACTACGTCCTATAGTGGGCTGGTTTTTGATCCGAAAACCTTAGTACAATTTTTTTTTATAGTAGTGGGTTAGAGTAACCCCATGTAAGTAGTCATCTATTTCTTTTTTCTTTAAGTGTAATAAATAATTATATATCAGGTGGTTTATCAGGACCCAATGCTAGATCCAGCCCATCTATAAACAGAGTATGACCTGTTTCATTAGTTACCAAGTGTGAAATAGATGATGGGTTTTCACTATCCATATGAACTCAACAGCTTAGGAACAAACAAAACCCTGTCTATGATGATAACTTAACACACAAAATTTTAAAGAATATTTGTGGTGCTCAATTGTCATGGAGGGACAAGGGACAGAAATGGGGTCAAACATGGCTCCCTCTTATGCATCAATCTTTATGCAACATTACGAGTTGTTGCATATCTCTGTGCCACAATATTCCGAACACATTATTGTTTTTAAATGATTTGTAGATGACCTCTTCTTTCTTTGGGAAGGAGACTCATACCTGTTGAGACAGTTTGTGGACTACCTCAACAATATGGAATCTACAATTAGATTCACTCTTACATTTGAAAGATTTACTATAAACTTTTTGGATATGACGGTATACAGAGAAGATGATAGAATTTTAACTAAAATCTATCAAAAACCTACCAACAGGAAATCTCTGTTGCATGCAAGCAGCCATCACCCTTTACTGCTTAAACATGGTTTGCCATAATCACAAATGATAAGAGTGGTACATACCACCACTGATAGAGAAGAACGTAAATGTGCACTGGCTGCTATGCAACAGAGATTCTCTGAAAGAAGTTACCCTGAGGATGAAGTCCATGATGCTGCACAAAGAGCCAATAAACTTGATCGGGTGCAATTATTGATGACCGACTCTACTCAAGGAGACAAACAGGATAGAGTCTGCATTCAAACACAATTTACTACAATGTCAACAGACATAAAGAGAGTTGTCCTCAAGAACTGGCATATCTTAAGTGGGGATACCAAACTTGTGCAGGTATTGAAAAACCCACCCCTATTTTGTTATAGATGGGGGAGGAACCTAGAGTATATACTTAAAAAAGGTGACCCGCTCAGTAAGTATAGTAAACTGTCCCAGTGGTTAGCACACCCCGGATCACAGATCATCCATTAACCCTTTGAGTGCCAGAGGCATACGCAACGCATTGCTTTGCAATGCGTTGCGTACCCATCTGGCACTCAAAGGGTTAAAAAGGCACTTGAGGGACGTATGGACACTAAAGAATATACATGCCTATCAGTAGCTAGACCTTTTCAACTTTATCAACATAAACTAACTGACTTTAAATTCATGCCTATACATTTGGTACCAAAACCTACAAGAGGGTTTGATCGACATAAAACCATCCTACAACAGGAATGCAGATATATATTTGATTTTGATACCATCACACCTAGAGGACTCAGTCGTGAACTCTCATTGTCATGTTACCTTTGATGAACTGGTGGATTCTATGGTGGTGGCATTTTTTGGCAAACACGATGACGATGTTTAGGAACCTAGTCACCAGTACGTATATTTTGCTGTTGGGCACTCTCTCTGTATTTAACATATGGGAATGGGCCCTAAATTGTCATGTATCCACTGGATGTGAACCATACAAAAGGATCCTATGGTGTGACTAATAAATATTTAAGGATGTCAAGGACTTTGAACTATACAGCAGCATAACACTTTAGCAGCTACAGCAATCGTAGCTAGGCACCAATACACTGCTGGTATATTACTTATGGATTATGGAGGAAGGTGGATATCCCCTTGTGTGGAATTATCTAAATCTTGAATATGTTGGTATATATGCTCTAATGTCCAATAACGGAACTGAGACGCTTATTATGGTGGATTTTTATGAACTGATCCTTATCCATGAATTGATCCAACACGTTACTATCGTTACTGATATTTCATTATGCAGACATGTACTGCAATATAATGTGATTGATACATCACTCAAATAGTCATCCTATTATTTTATCTTATTTACTACTTGCCCACTTGCTGTGACTTTAGACGCTGTACTGAGAATGACAGTGTGTACCTTTTTCCTGTCAGTGACTGCCTTCAGCCGGCAGCACTATAGTATTGATGGAATGGTTACCAGTTGCTTAGCATCCGGCTGCATGGCCTGTTCTGATGTCACCAGCCCCGTTGAATGCTGTGGAATGCCGAGGGATTGGTGAGTCTCTCCTCTTTTTACCTTTAAATAGTAGTAAGTGTACATGATATGGCCCATTTGCGCTGAGGAAGGTCCAGTGTGGGACCGAAAACGTTCTCTTTATGATGAGACAATAAAGAGAATACTTTGCTTCTTTGTATCCAGATGTGTGCTGTCTCCTTCTGCAACCGGGGAATCCCAAGCTGAGTACATTTCATATACCTATGGGACGTGCACCTCCACTAGTTTAGCTAGCATTTATTTATTTTGCTTAAGTGTGTGCCATTGCCTTTGCAAATATTTCATATATATATATATATATATATATATATATATATATATATATATATATATATATATAGTTTGTTGTTCAAGAACCGCACTCACAGGATTTCAAAATGTTGCAAAAATGTGCGAGATTTAATATCAACATTTCGGCCCTGCCTTGGGCCTTTGTCAAGATGTCATACAGTTTACAACAAACTGTATGTATCTTTGCATGGAATTCGTCACCCAGGCTATTGTATATATATATATATATATATATATATATATATATATATATATATATATATATATATATATATATATATATGTAGAAATGGCAAAAAATTACCATGGAAGAAGTGCACACTCAGGTCTTGTGTAAAATTTTAATTTATTTGTCAGTGTTTCAGCCCCCTAAAGGGCCTTTATCAAGACAACATCCAATGCACCAATGTGACCTTATATACAGTGAAGTGTGAAGAAAACCGCCAAGATTGCTCGTCTGTATTGCCAATTACGTGATCATTGATTGTCTGATTCCCGTGGCAACAGTCGAGGATGCTGGGATATGTGTCCTACAACTCAAACCACCTTGTAAAAAAAACAGCTTTTCAAGTCATCCAATCGCATACCAAAACTTATGGGCCTTGGAGATGAAAAAGAAACACATATTAGTAAAAATGTAAACGGATCGTAAAAGAAAGAAAAAAAGACCTGAAACACTCCCGAGCGCTCACCCAGTTAGCCTGCATTAAGTTAGAAACAAGAATGAAACAATGTATTAACATGTGTAACATACCATAATATTGACACCGTTATTACATGTTGCCCTGTTACAAGCATCCAAATCTGTCATGCGATATATCCCCACACATGATTTGTTACATTTAAGCAAGCACAAATTAACAACAGTACCTTGTGGCAAGTGTCCCTGGCTCAATGCGTGTTGTTCCTAAACAAACACAGCGGACACCTATAACAGGACTCTACTGCCTCCTTGCTTAATATCATCCGCCTCCCGGTGGGGATGGTAATTAGGCTCCAATGAAATCCTCCTTCATGAAACACGTTGTAGAGCTGTAGTGAATCGAGAAGATGCTAGTGTCTGATCTGGAATGAGTCAACACATCTAAAATCGTTCATCATACCCCCTGGCTCTACGCTCGCTGCACCTCATGCAGACTTAGAAGAGGCCGAGTGTAGGGGTTAAGTAACATATAACTGTAGTAACAAGATTGGAGGAAAAATGAACTCAAGAGCAAATAAATGGTGTAAGACAATCATTAAGCCTCCTGGCTCTATGCTTGCTGCAATATGCAGACATCGCGGAGACCTAGTTTGGAGGTTAATAATAATGTGCCCTGAGTTGAAGTCAAAGTGGAATACAGGGAACATATGTTAAAGCTCATGCATGACAGTCGATTGTGATGTGCAACACATGGCTACAATGTAAATTAACGGGTGCCAATGAAACATGATATTGGCTTGATATGCCACTAGTAATACCCAGTACTGACTAGAAGAGCAAAGGGAGCGAACTGATCTAAAGTCCTCTATGGATCGGCGGGACACGCCAGGAAAATACCCACATTGGCCAGAGAAAAGCTACACTTTTCCCACAAGGGACAAAGAAAAGCTACATTTGGCTAAATAAAGACATATATATGATAGCACTGTATTGACCTACTAAGGCAATGGAGAAAGGAAAGATAAAGCACGAAGATATGTAACATTAAATGTATTCAAAAAACACCTAACATATTCATTAAACTATACCATCGTTAGATGGTATATGCAATATAGTTGAATCCAGAAATATAGACAATGATAGTATCCAACTGGTACAATCACGGACAGGGGTGACAGGTGGGGGGCGAGACAGGGCATCAAGTTCTGTATCACCCTTCATCTGCCCCCAAGAGGGTACCCATAGACAACCATTACAAAAAGCAGCTAAGTGAAAGTTTCTCATT
Organism: Rhinophrynus dorsalis; assembly: GCA_037306005.1. NCBI lineage: Eukaryota > Metazoa > Chordata > Amphibia > Anura > Rhinophrynidae > Rhinophrynus > Rhinophrynus dorsalis. The sequence continues at coordinate 94,058,578 of CM074725.1, read as the reverse complement.
GAGGTCCCTGGGGGCCTCTGTGTCCAAAAAATGTATCCATTGTGCCTCCTTTTGCAGTAATTTCATGCCCCAATCACCTCCTCTTGGGAGAGGTGGCACCCAATCAATCACCATGTAACGTAAAGATGGTAGTGAATGTTTGAAGGTTGCAAAGTGAAATGCCACAGGTTGGACCTTAATCTTAGTTGTTTTTTATTTGGGTTAGAGGCTGCCTCCAAGGCTGCCCTGATTGATGATCTGTGGTTAACCATCCTATCCTTGAATGCATTTATGGTCTTACCCACATATGTTAGTCCATAGGGGCCAAGTAATAATATAAATCACAAACTGACTTGTGCATGTAAGGTTGTGTCTAATGGGTATCTTGTATCCCTTGTGTGGATGTATAAAAGAGGTTCCTGCAATCATATAATTACAGGTGACACACGAGAGGCATTTAAAACATCCCTGTTTACTTTTAGTGATGTTCTTAGTATAACACTGCACAGGGTCAGTTTTCACCAACATATCTTTTAAATTTTGTCCTCTCCTGTAACAAATCATAGGAGGTTCCTTCTTAATAAGCGGTAATGATGGGTCAGTGTTAATTATACTCCATTGTTTATATACACTGGACCTTATAATGTCTGATCCTGTGTTATAAGTAGTATGTAAACGTAGACGGTCATCCTTGGACTTGTCCTGTTGAGCAAAACAGCTTTGTCTGCTGGTGTTTTGTACTGTCTGTTTATGTGTATCCACAAGTTCCTGGCAATAGCCTCTTTGTAAGAATTTCATGCCCATGTTGTCCAGTTCTCCCTTCAATTGCTCCTTATTGCTTATGATTCTCCTTGCCCTCAACATCTGTGATTTGGGGAGGCTCTTCTTTAAGTGGGGTGGATGATGGCTTTTGTAGTGGAGAAGATTATTCCTGTCAGTGGGTTTTGAATTTAAAGTTGTATGTATTTTCCCATCTGACAGCTGTACTAATACATCTAAAAATGGTATTTCTGTCTCACTATAATTCAATGTCAACTGTATATGGGGGTGGGCTCTATTTAATGTCTATTAATGTCTATTTAATGTCTCTAACTCACATACTGTATGCCGCCAGATAATAAACATGTTGTCAATGTATAAAATCTTGTGAAAAGTGCATGTTTTGAAAGATAATCTGTCTCATACACATGCATGTATGCGTTAGCGTAAGAGGGTGCCATGCATGCCCTCATGGCTGTCCCAGTCAATTGAAGATAAAATCTATTCTCAAATTTAAAGAAATTCCTTTGTAAGCACAATTGCAACAGAGCTATGAAGAATTCAGTAGGGGGACCTGTATACAGTCTATTGTTGGTTATGAGTTGTTCAACAGCTTTGAGTCCACCCGTATGAGGAATTACTGTGTATAAAGACTTAACGTCCATTGTACCTAGTATGCAATTCTCCAAAGGTATGTTTAGTTGCATTAGTAAGTCTAGAAAGCTGTTTGTGTCCTTAAGAAAAAAAGGCAAATTTTGTACACATGGCTGTAAGTAAAAGTCCACAAACTGACCCAGGGGGTGAAGTAATGAGCCTGTAGCTGAACTAATTGGCCTCCATGGAGGGTCAATCAGGGACTTGTGTATCTTAGGCAATGTGTACAATATAGGACGGATTGGATGTTCAGTTGTTAAAAAATGAACCAGTCTTCTCACTAATCCACCCTGATGAGACTCCAATTCTAATTAGCTGATCCATTTCTTTTTTGTATTTAATAGTGGGGTCATTAGGTAAGGCCTCATATGTCTTAGTGTCTGCAAGTTGAGAGAGAATTTATTTTCTGTAATCTGCATAGTTCATCAGAACTATGGCTCCACCTTTGTCTGCCGCACTATTGTGTTATAGTATCAAATTCAACTAAACGTTGGAAGGTCTTAATTGACGGGTTGTTGCTCAGAGGATCAAATGTTGATCCAAGTTTGAATGGAGTGGTGTACTCAAGGATCATAGATTCCTTGGAAAAAAATTCCTTCAATCTTAATGAACAATTGAATTTAAAGAGGTCCACTTGCCACTCAAATTTGGAGTATTTATTAGTGGGGACAAATGATAAACCTCTTTGTAAAAGTCTCTCTTCACCCATAGTCAATGTGTGGGAAGATAGATTAAATATTAGGTTTTCGGTAGGGAGGGTTTTGTTGTAATGTCTGTTTTTGGTCTTTCCACCCCTCCTCGTCCTCGTCCTCATCCTCTTGTACCTCCTCTTGCTTGTTCCTGGGACCGTGTGGTTACCCCTAAAAAAGTCTCAGTAGTATCACCCTCTGTCTCTGAGTCAGAAGAGGACAAAGTCTCCTCCTTCTCTGTGAGTCCAGGAAATATAGGTTTACGATTAAATCTTCTTCTAGGTGGTTTTTTAAACTGCTCATTGTCATCTGTTAACCACTTATATACCCTGTGGGTTGTATAGTCCTCCATTACTTTTATGTCTCTAGCTGTTCATCTAGTTTTTTAATCCAATCTGTACTTTTGTCATTAGCTAAAGTTGCACTGTGTTTAGTATCAAAATCATTTATGTTCTTTCTTACCTCACATAATTCTCTGTTAATCTCCTCCACTACCAGATCCATCAGATCCAGCGAACATTGATTCAATACACCAATTAATTTCTTGCAGAAATTAGCATTTGTTCTTCCTATTGTAGGTATATTCTTGAGCCTGAAGCCTCTAGGAATTTTCTTTTCCCTGTGGTATTCCGATAAGGTGATGCCGATAAAAACCAAATCCACCTCACGCTTCTTATGTTTAAGGAGTTGGAATTGTAGATCTGTGGGGGTGTATTGTCCATATGTGGTGGAGAAGTTATTTTTAAATAGGATGTCTTCAAGTCTTTGATTGATCGAACTTATAAATTTGTGCTTCTGTATCTCTGCCTCCAGCAGCTTCAAAAAATCCTTCCATGGATCCGATGATTGTCTATATCAAGTATACAGGGTCTTGGTGTGCTTAAAGTGTATAATGATATTCCTCACAATTGGGAAAAATAAAAGATGAGGAGGGTGCACCAAAAACACTGCTTTACCAAAATTTGACAAAGCAGCAAAATACAAAAGAGCAGATGGGCACTCCTATTAGACCAGACTATCATTCAAAACAATTTCGTGCCTGGGTGCTACTTCAAAATTGTATACAAAAGTAGAAATGGCAAAAATTACCATGGAAGAAGTGCACACTCAGGTCTTGTGTAAAAATATTAATTTATTTTTCAATGTTTCGGCCCCAAAAAGGGCCCTTATCAAGACAACATCCAATGCACCAATGTGACCTTATATACAGTGAAGCGTGAAGAAAACCGCCAAGATCGCTCGTCTGTATTTCCAGTGACGTCATCATTGATTGTCTGACACCCGTGGCAACAGTTGGGGATGCTGGGGTATGTGTCCTACAACTCAAACCACCTTGTAAAAAACAGCTTTTCAAGTCATCCAATCACATACCAAAACTTATGGGGCTTGGAGATGAAAAAGAAACACATATTAATAAAAGTGTAAACGGATTGCAAAAGAAAGAAAAAAAGACAAAAAGACCTGAAACTCTCCCAAGCGCTCACCCAATCAGCCTGAATTAAGTTAGAAACAAGAATGAAACAATGTATTCACATGTGTAACATACCGTAATATTGTCACCATTACATGCTGCCCTGTTACAAACATATATACTCAACCAAAATCTGTGATAACGGCGCCCTATGCACCAACAGGGCCAACTCTCAAGAACTACAATCAACAGAGTCCACTGTATTGCACCTATCCTGAACTCGTTAGTCTCACGAGTTCTAAATTAAATCTAAACTAGCAAAAAATATAGCAAAAAATAGGAGAGTGCTACAGTGGGCTGTATAAACATATACATATATGTATAAAAAATAGGCAATAAAATTATAAATAAAATACATGAAGCTGCCTATAAAAAATCCTAAAGTGCTAGAATACAAAAATACACAAAGTCCAGCTCCAGAGCTAATAGTAATCGGTGCACTTCAAGTAAAAAAATATATTGCAACTTCTATAAACAATCAGATAATGCTGTCAGATGAGGTGTGGAACCAAAGTCCCCTTTGGTTGTATTATGCCAATACTTGTTTTCGTATGTGCTCTATGTACTCATATGTCTCTATGTGAGAGATCTAGCGGGCAGGTGATGTATACAATGTATCTTGCCTGACTTTCTCCTCTACCATCTTCGGACTACGGACTATAATGTCCCAGCTTGCTAGCTGGTAATGTAACAATGTATCTATGTTACCTCCAATCTTCTGTCCATTAGTAAGATTGTCAGTCCCAGCAGGCAGAGTATATCAGTTAGCAAACCTCCCGTCTTCCTTGATCTTTATGTCCCAATGGACTTGCACACTTGCCAAGATCGAATATGGCACAATAAATCAACTCCAATCTCTGGCTCCTTCTAATCACCACTATTAGATGTATAAAAATGCCAGAAGCAATATCTCCTTCAAATCAGGTGAAGAGAATATCACGGTGCCCGTGCTCCCTTGTTGTTGTTTTCCTGTCAGTTTATCCTGTGTGTGCTCCCATTGGCTGTCCTGTATTGATCCTGCCCAGTATGGCTTTTATATACTGGGCTCCAGCACCCACACTGTGCCCTTTCGTGGTGTTCCTGTACCAGTGCTAGTTTTCTGCTCAGTGTTTCCCACTGTACCGACTTGGCCTGCCTGACTACTCTGCATCAGTTCTCTTGCTCCTGTGTACCGACCCGGATTGCCTGACTACTCTTCAGTGCCTGCTCCTGTGTACTGACCCGGATTGCCTGACTACTCTTCAGTGCCTGCTCCTGTGTACCAACCTGGCCCGGCTGACATTCCTGCTCCTGTGTACCGACCCGGCCTTGCTGACGTTCCTGCTCCTGTGTACCGACCCGGTTCGACTGACGTTCCTGTGTACTGACCAGGCTTGATTGACGTTCCTGCTTCTACAGCTTATTGTCGCCTTGGCAACATTCTCACTCTCCAGGTGATCCAGTTCCACTTGCTCTACTGAGCGCAAGAGTTAGTTTCCGTTACTGCTCCGGCAGTTGCCTTTGGCCTAGTCCTCCGTTACTGCTCATACCGGTTGCAAAGTGTCTGCCTCCGTTGTTGATCCGGTAGTGCGCCATTGGCTTGTCCTCCGTGACTGCTCCTGCAGGTTGCCAGTGTCTGCCTCCATTACTGCTCCAGCAGTTGCCTTTGGCCTAGTCCTCCGTTACTACTCATACCGGTTGCTAAGTGTCTGCCTCCGTTATTGCTCCGGTAGTGCGCCATTGGCTTGTCCTCCGTTACTTCTCCTGCAGGTTGCTAGTGTCTGCCTCCGTTACTGCTCCGGCAGTGTGGCTTTGGCCTAGTCCTCCGTTACTGCTCATACCGGTTGCAAGTGTCTGCCTCCGTTATTGCTCCGGTAGTGCGCCATTGGCTTGTCCTCCATTACTTCTCCTGCAGGTTGCTAGTGTCTGCCTCCGTTACTGCTCCGGCAGTGTGCCTTTGGCCTGGTCCTCCGTTACTGCTCATACCAGTTGCAAGTGTCTGCCTCCGTTATTGCCCCGGTAGTGCGCCATTGGCTTGTCCTCCATTTCTGCTCCAGCAGTGTTCTCTCTATTCCTGTTTTATCCTGGCAGTTCACGTTTGTTCTGCTGGCATTGAGCGTCCAGAAGCTCTCTGTCTGGGAAGTGCTATCACAGTGCTTTTTCACATGGGACTGTTTACAATCCTTGATGAACTTTAACTCTTGCAGTACCTGAGTCCTGGGAAACCTACTCCTTTTTGCCTGACCTGTGTCAGTATAGACTGCCTGTACCTTGATTTGTACTGGACCTGTGTGGGCATTTATATTATTAACCTGTAGTGTGTCTGTATTTTACTGCCTGTATACTACAGGACCTGTGAGGGTTCTTATTCTATTGTGATTTCAATAAAACTATGTTTTTAACCTAAACCATTGTGTCTGTGTGTCAAACAAACCGTTACACTCACACACACTCACACATACTCAAACCCTCTCACTCAAACACTCACAGTCTCTCACTCACACACACACACACACTCTTACTCACACACTCTCACTCACACTTTCACTCACAATCAATCACACACACTCTCTCACACACACTCAATCACACACACTCACTCACACTCACTCACTCACACTCACTCACACTGACTCACTCACACTCTCTCAGTCACACTCTCCCTCACACTCTCTCACTCACACACACTCAATCACACACACTTACACTCTCTCACTCACACTCATACACTCACTCTCTCACACTCAATCACACGCTCAATCACATACACACACTCTCTCACACACACTCAGTCACACACACTCTCTCTCACACACACTCTCTTTCTCACACACTTTCTCACACTCAATCACACACACTCTCACTCACACTCAATCACACACACTCACACTCTCTCACATACACACACACACACACACACTCACTCACACCCCGGGAGCCAGCACGATCCACCTTCCACCATAGTATGTGCAATTACCACATGCATTTCAACTACATGAATGAATGCCATAGTGAAGGCATAAGTACAAACGCAAACTCATTACAATGACACATAAGTCACGCCCTTATGACTCACTTCTGTGTGTGTGTCTCTGTGTGTGCCTGTGTGTTCCTCACTGTGTGTGTTGCATGTCTGTATCACACTCGGTGTCTACATTTTGTGCATTGCATGTATGTGTGTATGACTGTGTCGCTCTTTATGCATCTCAGTGCATGCGCGTGCATTTGCGTGTGTGTCTCTGTGTGCGTGTGTCTTGCATCCGTGTGTGTGCATTAATTCCCTATATAACCTGATGGGCAGCCCCGTCTCACATTGCTAGTATATATAATATGGCAGCTCTTTCACTTCTACATGTGGGGAGCCCTGGTTTTTGCTGGAGGATTTTCCCATGCACAACTCTTGTCCCTTCCTCTTGCTCACTCAGTTACACCGGGCTGAGGTGCAGAGGATATGATTCCTCAATGGATTGTAAGTGCTGTTCATGTCTCACTCCATGGTTATAGGAAGACTCAATACTGATTTCCAGGTCACAGTGATTATATTTCTTTATTCACTGTCCATTTAATGCAAGGACTTTTCATGGGGAAGATCTGTTTTATGTTACCACTCTACTCAGTGTCTCTTATGAACAGGGGAGTGGTCTATTGTCACTTTCAATACTTAAATGTAATGCATTTCTTTATGCACTGTCCATTATCTGCAGCAGCTTTTCATGGGGAAGCTCTGCTTTATACCTCTTTATTCAATATATGTATTTCAGTTAAAGCTGATAAATCCACATATTTGTCGCAGGTCTGCCAGGAAGGACAAGTTAGCGTTGACCATGTTGGTGGCAGAACCTTAAGTATTTGTGCCCTTCTTGCAATTAAGGCAAATATCACTTGGTTTGGCTTGCACCTCTATGAGGCGCTAACATTTAAGGTGAAGCTTAATGCCTCCATCTCTTGGTGGTGTTAGTGATATTTGCAAGGACTATTACTTTCTCTAACGTTCATATTTTTTGCTACTTATTTCACTCTTTAGCATTGCACAGCAGATCACAGCCCAAGGATGAAGATAACAAGTCTAGAGTGAGTAAAGCTTCTACTTCTTCTGCCTGCAACTCATGTGGAGTTAAACGGCCTGAGACCCAGTCCTGGGTTTGTGCAATGCGTGCTTTAGCAGCTGCCATTCCTCAGCCTTTATCACTAGAGCTGATGCCCCACATGTATTAGACCCAGAGTGGGTCAGAGCTCTTCGAGGCTCTATTGCCAAAACTTTATCTAAAGTTTTGACCTATTTAAACACAGTCAGAAGACTTCTGTCTATGAACAGTTTGATCAAATTATTCTGGATGAGTTACAATGTCCTGATTGGGCAGTATCCATTCCTAAAAATGTGCCCACTCAGAGGCACAGCAGAGGCCTCTGCAGCCTCTGTGGTTTGGGGGGCCCCCACCAGTCTTGGGGGCCACTAGAAATGCTCCCATATTCCTATATTGGAGGCCCCACCAGACTTGGGGCCCCCAATAGCACATACATTTTATGTTAAAATGCCCCCAATAAAGTTTCCCCCAGCCAGCAGTCATGCCGGCTTAAAAATGAATCAACAGAGGCAGAGCTCATCTTATATCTGCTCTGCTGAATGGAGGCAGGGTGATGTAAAGCAGAGTCAGCTGCATGCTACATCATCAGACAGCTGTGCAGGCTGCTTAAACTCTGAAGGCACCACATAGCAGCTACTCACATTTATGTTGTCTACTGCTTAGCTGGTGTGATTTTCCTTCTTCTGGGTAGTGTCTGTTGTTGCCTGCCTGCTTTATTGCTGGATAGGTAAATAGAAGAGATGTCCAGAATTTAAAAAAATGTTTTTTTAGAAGGAAAAAAAAGTAAAATATCCTGTAGTAACATAGTAAATTAGGCTGAAAAAAAGACATGTGTCCAACAAGTTCAACCCTTGCCTCATAACCCAGAGAAATGAGAATTATACAGCTTTTGCAAAATTAGTTAGTCTTCATCCGACCTTCCTGATTTGCCTACTAATACACAGTATAACCCTGTATGTTCCCATGTGCCATAACCACATCCTTGGGCAAGGAATTCCATAATTTAACAGATCTTACTTTAAAAAAACCCTTTCTCTGCTCTCAGGAGGACAGTCCGTACGCTTCCTGCAGAGCTTTGCATGCATGAACCCCACAGGTGGCTGGATCCACAAGTTGTCTCACCGTTTCTATGCTCCTCTCCCGCCACAAAAGAAAGCGTTTATGAGCTTCGCCATGCTGGAACTCCAAATTATCGAGCAATGGCAAGAAGTCAGATACATATCTGTTGTGATATAAGACACCACTAAGGAATTGCCATTCCCAAACTGTGGGGAAGAGCAGTGGATTACATACGCTCATCTGTGGTATAGCCACCCTACATGCGTGTAGCAGGGGGCGCAGGTCCAGCCCCAGTGAGGACTGTTGATTCCTAACCCAGTCAGTATATGCATTAAGGCCTTTGCGATTTGTATCAAACCAGCTACATTATAAAGTCTCATAACTGGAAGTCTATATCCCCCATTCTGTTTGGGTTGTTGCAATTTTTTTAAGCTGATCTTGGGCGGTTCAGACCTCCAGATAAAGGCCTGGTAGAAGCATTTGTATGATATACAGGAGTCTAGGAAAAGTGATAAAGATGTATCAGTCCCCCCAAAAGAAAGAGGCAGTCATCCCATTTGTAAAGTCTGTGGATACAGCCTAAACAGGTAGCTTCATGTGATAGAGTCAAAGGTTTTTTCCACATCCAAACTAAGCAAACGTGGTGACAATGCTGAAGCTGTTTCAACCTTGTAAATCATAGCGACAGCCTTTCATACATAATAGAATAGCGGCCCGCTTGGGCCAGGGCTAATAAGGGAGGGTAGGAAATTGCTTAATATATTAGCTAAGATTTTGTTGAGTAATTTAAAATCCGAGTTAACCATGGGCAATGACATGGTTAAAAAATAAAGATAGGAGATGATATGGTTAAAAATTAAAAATAAAGATAATAGAATAGGAGAAAATACTAAGGGTCTGGATAATTGAGAGACGTTCTTGTATGTAACAGTGTGGAGCGAGGGACAATCACTGTATATAGATAGAATAGATCGGCGTCTTTAAAACTAATACTTTTGTATTATCTCGCTTTGTAGGATAGATTTGTACAAGTAGCGTTACCAACGATTGAGTGTTGCAGGCATACTTGTCCGATTAACTAACGGCAAGTAAAGTATCAACACCGAGGGTCACTATTTCACGGCAAACAAAGAATCTTTGCCGCGTCTCCTTGACCATTAATTACTCAATACATGGAGCATTTGAAATTGTATGCTTGCAAATGCCAGAATTTTAACTGGTAAAATAGGGGAACTGGAGCTGGTAGCTGAAATTGAAAACTATGACTTCATAGGCATAACAGAAACATGGTGGGATGACACACATGATTGGTCAATCAATTTAGAGGGCTACATGTTATTTAGAAAAGATAGGTCAAGCAAAACAGGTGGTGGGGTCTGTCTGTATATCAAACCAGCATTATTGCCTCAATTGCGGGAAGATATATGTGATGACAGTAGTGAACATGTGGAATCCCTGTGGGTTGAAATAGTCACTGGGGATAAAACTGCCCAGAAAATATTAGTGGGTATTTGATATAAACCACCAAACATTGGTGACCTTGAAGAAACACAGCTATTAATGCAAATAGAAAAGGCTTCCAAAATAGGGAGAACTATAATTATGTGGGATTTTAATTATCCAGAAATAGACTGGAAAAATGGAACGGCTAACTCTGCTAAAAGCAGCAAGTTTCTGAACTTGTTGAATGACAATTTTTGTCACAACTAGTGCAGACCTCAACCAGAGGGAATGCATGTCTGGATTTGGTAATAACTGACCATGAAGAACTTATCTCTAACATCCAAGTAAGGGAGCACTTGGGGAATAGTGACCATAACATGGTATCGTTTGAGATTAATTCAAAAAAACAAGCTGATATGAGTTCCACCAAAACACTGAATTTTAAAAAGGCCAACTTTAGCAGGTTTAATTCATCCCTTGGTCTCGTTGACTGGGATAAAATATTTTCAGGAAAAAACACAGAAGGTAAGTGGAATGCCTTCAAAATAACATTGCAAAAATACACATATAAATTTATCCCTGTTGGAAACAAATACAAAAGAAGCAAATTGAAACCAATGTGGCTAACCAGTAAAGTAATTCATGAAATAAATAACAAGAAAGCGGCATTTAAACATTACAAAGCTGAGGGATCAGCAGAGGCATTTGCAGAATACAAAAATGTCAACAAAACCTGTAAAAAGGCTATTAAATTAGCTAGACTGGAGAATGAAAAAAATATTGCTAAGGAGAGCAAAAGCAACCCAAAAAAATTCTTTAAATACATTAATGGCAAAAAATTAAAGTCTGATAATGTTGGGTCCTTGTTAGCTGAAACGGGTGAGATGGTCAAAGGTGACAGAGAGAAGGCAAATATTTTAAATAATTTCTTTTCTTCTGTTTTTACCAAGGAAGACCCATTGGACAAGAATCTGCAAACTACTTTTACAGAACAGTCACAGCCAGCATGGGACTGGCTAACACAAGAAAAAGTGTTAAAACAATTGAATGGTGTCAAGGTAGACAAAGCTCCGGGGCCAGATGGTATACACCCACGGGTACTTAAAGAGCTAAGCCAGACCCTGGCCAGACCGATATATCTGATTTTCAGGGATTCTTTTATTTCTGGTATGGTGCCCATGGATTGGCGTAAAGCAGATGTGGTGCCCATATTTAAAAAGGGATCAAAGTCCCAGCCAGGAAATTACAGACCCGTAAGCTTGACATCTGTGGTAGGGAAGCTGTTTGAAAGGTTGCTACGGGAATATATTCAAGAATTCTGCTGGAACAGGAATATCATTAGCAATAGCCAACATGGCTTTGTGAAAGATAGGTCTTGTCAAACGAACTTGATCGCATTTTATGAAAAAGTAAGTAATAATATAGATGAGGGAGCGGCGGTTGACGTGATCTATTTAGACTTTGCCAAGGCATTTGATACAGTTCCACACAAGAGGTTACTGTACAAATTGAATGAAATAGGACTACGGGAAAATGTTTGTGTTTGGATTGGAAATTGGCTGAAAGATAGAATGCAAAGAGTGGTAGTAAATGGCAAGTTCCCCAGTTGGATAAATGTGATAAGTGGAGTGCCTCAGGGATCTGTCCTGGGTCCTCTTCTTTTTAATTTGTTTATTAATGACCTCCCAGAGGGCATAGGAAGCCATGTATCAGTGTTTGCCGATGACACAAAATTAAGTAAGGTAATAAAGTCTGAACTGGATGTGTCTTCATTACAAGAGGACTTGGACAAATTGAGTAACTGGGCAGGCAAATGGCAAATGCGATTCAATATAGACAAGTGTAAAGTTATGCATTTTGGGTATAATAATAAAAATGCAACATATAGTTTAAATGGTGTTTCTCTGGGGAAATCTAATAATGAAAAGGATTTAGGAGTAATGGTAGACAATAGACTTTGCAGTAGCATGCAGTGCCAGCTGGCAGCTGCAAAGGCCAATAAGATATTGGCATGTATTAAAGGGATAGTAATACTTCGTTTTAACTTTATTTTATTTTGTAGGCATTAAAAAAACATGAAGAATGGTATAAGGTCTTATCTCTCAAACCTTTATGGTTTATGAGATATTCACAAGCAAAGTTTCCCCCTCCCGCCCCTTTTACCTACTGTAAACAATCTCTTTTCAGATGTGGAATACAGTCCATAGACTGGACAGATAACAGAAGGGGACACTCTTATTCCTTTGAAAACAATGAAATCCCTGCCCCCCTTGACAAGCTTTTCAGGTTTTTCTGTTATCTTAATTGAAGATTGTCCCTCTCTGCAGTCTACCTGGGCAGCTCCCTTCTGCCCTGGCTGAAAAGTGTTACATCAGTAAAAGGGGCGGGAGGGGGACACTTTGCTTGTGAATATCTCTTAAACCATAAAGGTTTGGGAGATAAGACTTATATCATTATTCATGTTTTTTTAATGCCTACAAAATAAAATAAAGTTAAAACGAAGTATTACTATCCCTTTAAAAGGGGTATTGACTCAAGGGAGGAAGATATAATTATGCCTCTTTACAGGTCCATGGTAAGACCCCACCTAGAATATGCTGTTCAATTCTGGGCGCCCTTTCTGAAGAAGGACATTATGGAACTAGAGAGAGTGCAGAGGAGGGCTACAAAACTAGTAAGGGGAATGGAAAGTTTTAGTTATGAAGAGAGGCTAGAAAAGTTAAACTTGTACACACTAGAGAAACGGCGTCTTAGAGGGGATATGATAACACTATATAAATATGTTCAAGGCCCATATAAAGGGCTTTCAAAAGACCTGTTCATTAACAGAACAGTACACAGGACAAGGGGCCACCCGCTTAGACTTGAGGAAAGGAGATTTAGTCTACAACAGCGGAAGGGTTTCTTTACAGTAAGGACAATAAAGGTATGGAATGCACTTCCGGAGGAGGTGGTGCTATCAAATACATTAGATGCCTTTAAAAGGGGCCTGGATACTTATTTAAAAGAGCATAATATAGAGGGCTATGCACGTTAGTATTGGGATTAATATTTAGTTAGGGCTTGTTGATCCAGGGAGAAATCTGATTGCCATTTGGAGTCAGATGCCTTCTTTTGGGTCAGCGATGGTAAACAGGAATAGGAAAAGGGTTGAACTGGATGGACGCAAGTCTTTTTTCAACCTAAATTACTATGTAACTATATGTAACTATGTAAATAGAGTGAAAAGCGATAAAATAAACAATGATTCAGTATCGTAAAACACTGTATCAAATGGTTTAATTTAATTATCAAGTATATTGAGTAGGTAATAATGAGGAGAGATATTCCCTTCGATCTGCTTTAACAGCTCGAGGCAGGCGAAGGGTTAATAATGCCTTTTGAATTTACTACAAAGGAGAAATAGATACCTAGTAGTGGAAGTGAAAGAAAGTATCCACGAATAAGATACAAAGAGTATCAATTGAAACTGTTACAATGTTTGTGGTTATCAGACTGAATTGCCCAGTAGAAAATTGAAACTGGGCTTTGGTGACCATATTAGATAAAATAAGAAATAAAGCATCTCTAAAGATAAAAATAATCGAAAGTACCTTAGTTGGGGAGAGTGAAAAAAGAGGTACTTTGATTGACAACAGACCTGTGTTATTACCCCATGGAGGTTTATACATTAACCCATTTTGGGTGTGATTTAGTCTCCTCATCTTTATTTTCTTTGGAAAATCTTTTAAGTTTTAATGTATTTTCAATAAAAATTAGATTTTAAGATAGTAGGGATAGCTCTCACATTTATACAGCACTGAACGAGCCTCCAATAAAACTGTGTCTGATATCCTAATTACAATAGAATAATGGGGTATGATACAGACACATTTGTCTTTTCTTTCTTTCTTTTCTTTTCCTAAAATTTGATTTATATGATTTTGAGAGCTTGCGGTGCACTATTTCAATATACAAAGACACTCTTGAATAATCATGTCTGCAGTAGGCCAGTTCGAAAATCAGCGGACAGGGTCAGGTATGATTGCATCTGCCAGTTGAAGAAGGCGTATCTGGATGAGGGTATAGTCATCGTCAGTGAAACGGGTATGGTCAGAAATTAGCATGTTATGTATTTGGCAGTCAGCTAGACCGTTAACAATAGTGGGGCTCCCCAAATGGTATTCAATTTAAGAGTCGTGTGGGTGTGAATAGAATGTGTAGTCATGGCCCGTGGTGTGTGTGTGTGTAGGTTTCCATATATCTACTACATTGAGATGTGTTGATAAATACCCAACTGGACCTGCGCCACCTGCCACCTGCTGCAGCTCTCACCCTCTCCGATCCAGCAGCTGGTCAGCCACACAGTCACCACTCAAGATCAACTCTGAAGTAGTGAAGTTAAGTAACTTCTGAGGAACTCAGGAGAAGAAGATCATAGGAGGATCGTTGGGGATGTATACATTACAGAGAGTATATCTAATATAATTTAGCATGCAGTCTAATATCACAAATCTGCCTTCTTCGTCAATCAGACTTTGAAACATAGAATAGTTCATCCGTCCGCCAATGAGGATAGCCACTCCTCGTTTTTTGACGAGTAGGGTGCAGCTATGCACTCCTGCACCCAGTTGCATTTTAATTTAGTATATTCCTCTTGTGTGAGGTGAGTTTCTTGTAACAAAGCAATATGGGTATCAAGATGAGAGAGATGCGAAAGAGTTTGCTTCTTCTTAATAGGACTATTACTGCCTCCCACATTCCATGACACCACCTTTAAGGCGTTGGGAAGGACTGATGAGCCCACTGCCAGGGCGTCATCCGGCATCATGGATGAAGCAGTACCATCAAAACTAATCCTGGCAGACCTCTCCCAGTGCGGAGGTCTTTTATCCCAGAACTGAAAATAATGCTGGGGTAGGGGGGGACACCACATTTCACCAAACAAGTGAACTACCCCATCCCAGGGGATCCCAACCCACAAAAAATTAACAATAAACAAACCCAAACTATGGGAGAGAAAGCAAGGCGGCTCACTCCTGCCCCCCCATAAGCTCCCTCATCTCAATATCTAGAGCTGACTAGCTCGCCATCCCCTGCGCTCCGACCCCTGCTGGCTTACTAGGCTGAGAGAGAAAAGGGGGAGGGGAAGTGATGAGGAGATGGAAGGCATGGGAGGACGAGTGGGAAGAAGATGGGGGGATGGGGAAGAGGATGGGTGGTAAAGGGTATAAGACAAGGGACACAAAGTTAGTAGGAGTAAAAGATCAATATACAGTCAGTCTAAATCAACAGTCTCAGTTCAGCAAAACCAGGGTTCTGCCTCAGCTGCCACACATCAGGGAATGTTCTTGGATGTCAGGAAATCCCTCTCTTGTAGAGATGTCACACATTCAACAGTGCCAACTGTGCAAAAGATTTGAAGCTTGGATGAATACTGCAGCGCAAACCTAATACCTTGATCGTGCAACCTTTTGAAGATAGGGATAAACTTCCATCTCTTCATTGATACCATGGCAGAAAAATCTTGGTATAGCAGGAGGGAAGCATCAAAGTGTTTGCTTGGGCCATGTCTCCTGTAAGATGTCAGAAGCTTGGTTTTATCCTGGAAACTCAGCATCTTGAAGTTGACCTGTCTAGATTTTTGTGCATCATGAGGAGCAGAAGGGCCCACCCTGTGAGCTCTCTCAATAATGTACAATCCCGAGTTTTCCTTTTCCAGTAATAATTGTGGCAGTGTAGCTGAGATGAAGTCCCACAACTCCTTTATCCTTTCAGGTAAAACCAGCAGGCATAGATTATTCCTTCTGCTAAGATTTTCAAGGTCTTCCACCTTGTCCTCCAGATGTTTGTTAGATTTTAATAGGGTAGAAAGCTGCTGCCTCAATGTCGAGGTGTCATCCTCACAAGTAGACATCCTTTGCTCTAAAGTATCTATTCTGCCTTCCTGTACTTTGAGCTCCTCCAGTATCTCAGTGAATGTAGATATAGTGGCAGTATTCTTCTTCTTTCCCTTCTTCTTAGAGGCTTTTGACTCATGATGATACTACTGAAGCTAGGCACAGAGTTCCACAGATTCTCTATGGGCTGACGAAAGTGGGGTGCAGGACAATGCGGGATGATGTAGCAGGAGATGTACATTGATATGCAGTACACAATACAACTTAAATCACAACATGCAGGAAGAAACAAATCAAGACTGCTAGGTGATGCAGGCAGGAGGTAGGCAATCAGATGTAGTACAATATGCAGCTCAAATCATAATGTGCAGGAAGGTAGCATAACAAGGCAGCTAGGTGAGCATGTGGTCACATCAAAAGGGGTCTGAAGAGGATTGTGGAGGACTACATCACAGGTTCATATGTAGCAGTGTTATGGAAGTAGCGATCCAATGAAGATCAAAGAAGATCAACACACATAGCTACAGGTGACAGTTACCCAGAAACAAGATAGAGTACTTAAGTTGTCAAGCAGAATCCCAGTCTCCTCCCAGACCCGGTGATATTTCCAAAGAGGCAGCTCATAAGGCATGTACACATAAATACAACAGGTACCTGATGGTCGTCAGGGCGTAGAACAGTGATTCTCAACTAGGATGCCCCATGTTATCTATAAAGAAGTTGACAAGAATTTTAATATTTACTTTTAATTATAGATATATGTAAATTGTTATGCACAATATGTTTATTTTTGTTATTATGATTCTGAGATCTAATAATAACTGTGTATTTATGTATTGTACCCTTCATATGCACTTGATAAATTACATTGAATATGTTTGGGATGCTCCAAAAAATCCAGATTAGGTGTTAGGGGTGCCTCCAGTAAAAAAAGATTGAGAACCACTGGTGTAGAAGATATGTTGGAGAGGTGTCTTTCACTCCTGTAGTCAGTATGTAGAGTGTCACATGTAGAATCCACAGTCTCCTTAACCCATCCACAAGGATGGAGAATAGAGGGCACCTGGATTTATTCTCCTGTGTTAGGATCACTGTATTGAGCTGCACTCCGTTATGGCCAACCACAGACCACAAGGTGTCTTATATTCATCCCGTGGCCTACCCCTTTGTGCTGCATCACCAGACTTTGATCTGTCCCCCTCACCAACCACACTCTTTTCGCTCAGTTGGAATCAGTGAGGCAAGCAGTCAGACATCAGCCAGATGCCCACAAGCCCCATGGTGCAATATTGACACTCCTCCGCCTGCACACTGCAATCACACCGGGACAAGTAGAGTAGTATTCACTGCACCACTGTATCCTTAGGGTCCACACCAGATCTCTAGTAAACAGGAGAGAGGAAGAACACTTGACCAGGCGAACGCTGGAAAGCAGGCTTCTGATATCATGTCACAACGCGCGTGTTCCAGGAAGCTCCCGGCATCTCACTGGCCTTATCCCACATAAGGTCGAGGCCCTAATGCAGATGAAATGCACCCCTAGGCCTAGCATTGGCATACAATGAGGTATCCTCTATATAGAAGGGCAGATACAGTACTTATTGATATAGATGGCCCACTTGGGAGTTTTTCCTTTTTTGCAACAAAAACATAAGCTTGATTTTAATTTTATCAAAACTGGTTCAGAGTCAGGGTTAGGGTTTAAAATATGCAGTGTTCATATATTTAAACCCTACCCCTGACTTTGAACCAGTTTTGATAAGATTATCCTATTACACTTTTTTTTTTTTTTAATTGGTAAAAAGAAGAAAAAGAAAACGTGGTCAGGCTTGGGCATCATAAGAATGTCATATCTGCACTAACATTATGCTACTGCAGAAATAAGATTCTTATGATTGCTCAGCTCTGACCAAGATGTTTTTTTCTTTTTACCAGCAAAAATATAAGTGTAACAATATCTTTTTATCAAAACTGGTTCAAATAATGGGTTAAGGTTTTAAAATGTACATTACGCATATATTTAAACTGTAATCCTGACTTTGTGCTGATTTTGATAAGATTATCCTGTTTTTGTTGGTAAAAAAAGGAAAAAAAATCTTGGCCGTGATTGAACAATCATAAGAATCTGATTCTTATATTGGTTTATATGTTCGGACAGAAATGTTATTTTTATGCTTTCCCACCCTTTGTCATGGCAAAACTTTTTTTTTTTTTTTTGTAAATCAAGCTTTATTGAGTTTTATGAAAATGAGGAGGGGGTACAGAAAACAGAGAAGGGTAGGAAGGAATGGGTGTGAAGAAAAACAATCTCCATACAGTGAGATACAGCTTAATACAGCAGTACAACTGGGCAACAAGGCAACATGAAATAAAATGTTCGCAAAAAGCATATTGAAGATATGTACAATCTCATACAGATGGCACAGCTAATAACAACAGTACAACTGTGTAACAAGGCTGAAAGAGAATAAATGGTCATGAAGAGCACATCATAGATAGATATAGATGACAAAAACCACAATGGGACACATATCCAGCGTACATAGGGGATCGGGGAGAGAGAAAAAAAAGGGTGGGGCGAGGATGAACTGGAAGGGAGGGGGAAGGGGGGACATAAGAGCCCCTCTTACACTAAAGGTCCACGAATAGGAGGGGGGAAGCACAAGGTAAAACAGTGCATGCTACTGGCCAGCGGCATCCAGTAGGGACTGTCTGCGGGTCCTCCAAAAACTGCATCCAAGCAAACCAGGTACAGACATAGCGGTCCCCTAGAGCATCCGCTTTCAAAATAAGGTCCTCCATACAGCGTGTGTTCTCCAGCCCACGTGACCCACTTGAGAAAACTTGGAGGGAGTGCTTTGGATTCATTCAACAGCTGCTTAATCACCAGCTTATTATATTGCAAAATAGGCATAATAGTGTGGTGCAACAGAAGGGATGCAGGAAGGAAAGGGGGAGGTGTATCTGTAAATTTATGGAGCGTGGAATGAATTTTTGTCCAAAAAGGAGATATGAGGGGGGCAATCCCACCAAATGTGTAGCAAGGTTACAGGAGTAGCGCCACATCTCCAACAAACATCAGGTACATCCGGATAAAAATTGTGCAAGAGGACCGGAATGCGATACCAATGGGTGAGCAATTTATAAGACATCTCCTGGGTCCTCTTATTATTAAAGGTGCATTTATGTGTCAAACTAAATATTTTTCTCCCACTGCGGCTTGCTCAATGAGATCTGGAGGGCCGCCTCCCATCTCCCCACATAGACCGGTAAGGAGGTATTGCCGGAGGCTAGGAGCATTTTATACAAAAGAGAGATGCTGTAGTAAGGCAGAGCATCCCCAAGGGACAAGTCCTCAAAGGGCATGGTAGGTCTAAAAAAAGTTATGTTTCTGAGGTACTGAGTGAAAGAAATATCTTAACTGGGTGTAGTGGAACCAGAGTCCTGAGGGGAAAAGGTCTGTCAAAGGCTTAATCCTATGATCGGTAGTCAAAAAGATCAGTATCACGGATGGACTGTCCAGAGGTGGGTATGAGGTAAGTCAATACTGCCTGTGGATAGCGTGAAAAACAGAGAATGTGGCAGAAGTCAAAGGGTGTCTCCCAGAGAGCGGCCTTGTATAACAGGGCTGCAGCCAAGGAAGCAAATGGAGAGGAGTATCCATCCTAGCAGCCTCAACTTCAATCCAATACTTATGAGGAGGTTGAAAGGTCCATTCCAAGAAACGGAGAAGGTGGCAGGCCTGATAATATGTTCAGGCACAGGGCAGAGCCAGACCTCCACGCTATTTGGGTCATGTCAAGAGGTCAAACCTGAGTCTAGGTTTCTTCCGAGCCCAGACAAACTTCAAAAACGTAGTGTGGGTTATAATAGGCCAGTGGGAGTTTAATGGGGAGCGTCTGGAACAGATAAGCGCGGAAGAACATTCACACATGCTAATTTGGATCTTGTTTATTTAATATTTAAGTGTTAACCCTACCAGTGCATGAAACATGCAGACCACCCAAATATTTAAGTCCTTCTGTAGCGCAGCTAACAATGGGGAGGAAATTATGATGATAAAGCTGTGTGGGGTCTCCAGTCAACCACACACCCAAGTACTTAAGCCTATCCCTGCACCACTTAAAAGGAATAGAGGCGGACAAATGCTCTATCTCATTCACAGGGCAAGTTAACATTTAAAATTTCCGATTTTGAATTATTGATTTTCATATTTGCAAGATTGCCATATTCCTGAAATTCTCGGAGAAAGACCAGGAGAGAAAGTGTAGGGCTATTAAGGATAAAGAGGAGGTCCTCTGCAAAGCCAAGTATCTTATGCTGCACCCTATTTAAGGTCAAACCCCTTATGTCCTGGTTCTGTTGAACTGCTTCCATAAAGGACTCCAAGGGAAAGACGAAGAGCAGTGGGGAGAATGGGCAGCCCTGCCTCGTGCTGTTAGATATCCAAAAGGACTCCGAGAGGGCACCGCTAATCCGAATCCTGGCCCAGGGGCGAGAGTACAGGGACAAGATCCAAATTAGCATGTGGGGGCCAAAGCCAGCATGTCTCAGAATGAGTGGCCAGGCTCTTTGAGAAAAGCTTTGGGTCCACATTAAGAAAGGATATCGGTCGTTAACTGCTGCACTGCTACACATCCCTCCCCTCTTGTGTTATCAGAGAGATTGTGGCGGCAAGAGTATGGGGATGATAGAGTTAAAGGCATATACCAAATGAGTGCCAAGGATCCTCTGACATTGCTTGTAGTATTGAAGTGAAAGGCCTTCTGGGCCTGGGCATTTATACGCCTTAGAGTACCGCAACACTAACGTCAGTTCGGTCAAATAGATCGGCCGTTCAAGCCGTCAGGGGATAGTTTAAGTTTCAGGTGTTGAGACGGATATGCAGATATTTTAGCTCTGAGCCGGCCGGCGTGTGTGGGGTCATCCAGAGTAGGAGTCAAGTTATACAGTTGAGAATAGCAAGTGACAAACTCCGTAGCTATTTCCGAAGGGAGCTGTTTAGAATTTTAGGGATCTAGGTAAGTTAGCGGGCTCTCCAGAGAGCCCTAGCCGGATATTTCCCAGGTTTTATTACCATGCTTATAATATAGAGCCCTAAGCCTGGAGAACTGTCTATGTGCCTGCTGATTAAGAATAATCCTCACCACTTAATGCCTCTTTGTGGAACCACTCCAGGGTTGCAATTTGAGCTAAGTCTATTAGAACGCACCTTTTTGCTGCAGAAGCAAGCTTAATGAAGTGACTGCGTATCACACACTTGTAGGACTCCAACTGTAAGCGGTGGAAAGTCAGGGGTAATATTGTCAGAGAAATAATTAGTCAAGAGAGATTTAGTAGATTCCAAAGTCCCAGGATCTGTTAATAAGGAATCATTAAGCCTCCAAGAGTGTTGAGTAGGGCGGGTAAGAGGTGAGGTAAGGGTCAAAGTAATAGGGGCATGGTCAGACCAGGTTCTTAAGCCATAGTGAGCAGATTTCAGCAGAGGTAAGTGACAATGTGTAATAAATAAATAGTCGATGCGAGAGTATCTAGCATGAGGTGCAGAAAAAAAAACCTGTAATCCCTGTCCTCAGGGTGAAGGGCTCTCCAGCAATCAATTAGTTGGTTGTCAAACAGTTTCTTAATTTTCCTAAGAGTGTGTAGCCGAGTATGTGAAGAACCAGTGGAGGTGTCAAGGATAGGGTCCAAAGTAACATTGAAGTTGCCGCCCAGGATCGTGAATCCCTCCTTAAATTCGCGTAGAATGTTCATTATAGCAGCAAAGTGAAGGTGCTGCCATGTGTTTGGAAGGTAAATAGTTGCAAGAATGTAGGTATGAGCCGCTATTGTGCCCTTAAGAAAGACATACCTGCCCACAGGGTCCACAAGTTCCACAAAGGGAGTATGTTTAGAGATGAGGATTGCAGTACCTTTCTTTTTTGAGCAAGGACCATTACTATAGTAGCATTGTGGATAGTCACAAGTGGTCAAGCGGGGTGGAGAAGCACCACAAAAATGGGTTTCCTGCAGGAAAACGATTGGTATATGTTGGGATTTGAGATCACATAATAGGTGCAACCTCTTTTCAGGGATATTGAGACCCTTCACATTGAGGGTCAACACCTTGAGGTCAGCCCGCACAAAGGCGGGGCCCACAGACATGTTCGCCATAGGGCTACAAGGGAGTCACACTTCCTCGAGTGCAAGGGGGAAAGGAATAGCAAGGAGAGGGAAGGATTAAAAATAAATAAATAAAGAAAGTGTGTGTTTGTGTGTGTGTGTGTGTGGGGGGGGAGGGCAGGGAAGGAAGTGTATACTCTGAAGCACCAATTGGCTAATGAAGAAAGCCACCAACCCGCAGGGAGGATTTGATATATGGGGGGAAGTGTCAACCGGAAGAAGGGGACTGTGCTCCTCAATACGATGATTCAGAGAGAGAGACTATGTGCTATACCAACAAGACACTGTCTGCCACCCTCCCACAGTAAACAGCATTAAAACAGATGCAGAAGTGCACTAAAAAATGAATATAAACATTAACTTACAGGAGTCAAGGGCAGCAGCTGGATACCCAGCCCCCACCCTGTAAGGCACCATCTCATTTCATGCACTCAGCTCCACCAACCAACCTGCTGGAAGTCAGAAAGGCCCAAGGTCTTTTGTATATTTTTTAAAAAGTTTAAAGATCCTGATTCGTCAGGAATCTCTCCTTCCTCTTCAAAAGAATATTCAGAAATCAAGTCATGCAGACTATCATGATCTTCAGGAACATCCAATCTAGAACACATTCCCTCTCCAGGGTCCTCCAGGTGAGGACGCTTCTTGGGAGCCAAGCTTTCCTGCATAGCCAAAAAGGTGTCCTGCATCGATGACTTCATCCAAGCTAAAAAAATCCTGGAATTGCATGGGCATATCTTGCCCAGCAACTTTCTTTAAACATTCCTGACATAGTTGGACTTTTCTGAACTAGAGGAGTCATCCCTCCTCTATATCCTTCAGCCATATACTAAGATTAAATGGAGTAATACTGGAGCAAACCAATCACATCATGGAGACAAATAAAATTCCTATTGTGAAGCAATGTGCCGGAGCCTTCTCTAGCATTCAAGAAGTTAAAATATACATTTATTGGAAGTTTGGGAATATTTATTTGTTTCCCCTGGTGAAGTTGGTTTGCTCCAGAATAGCTCCACTTTTCATTAGTACATCAGCTTCATAAAGAGAAACATGTATGTGCCTCAAACACACACACAGATGTCCACACATACACATGCCTTAGATGTACACACTAACAGAGACACATGCACATGCCTCAGACATGCAAGCACACATACTCAGACAGACCATTTCTCCAGTATCTGTGCCTAGGCAATAAAAGGTCAGAGGTGAGGGCCCTTGCCACTTACACTTGTCCTCTGCCTCATGATTTCTGTTGACAGCCCTTCTGGGCACACACTGGTACAGCCCCAAATTGTTGTGGATTTCACTGTGTGCTACATACTCCTTTGATATTGGGGACAGAGCTTCGAGAAGTGCAACCAAATAGAGTCTTGGCATGAAGAACCTATTATTTTTGTCCCACTATATAATGTTCTTGGGGTTATTTCACATTGCTGCTCCTTCACACAGGTCATTATCTTTATATTGCGAGACTTTCAAACAGAAGAGTAGGTGGAAAAGCAAATTCATCGATCATGACTTCAAAATTGCTACACTGCCATCTCACGTCTTTGAGGACATAGGATGTTGATCGCGGTAAATATCTGACTGTCATTTGAAGTAAGCAAAACATTTTTTCTTACGCACTTAGGGCTTAACTGATAATGGCTTCAAAGTTTTTTTGTTTTTTTTTGTCTTCCTCTGAGTCAAGATGGGGGATATGGTATGGGCTGAACTTTATGGATTTATGTTTGTTATTCAGCCTCATCAACTATATTGAGTATCCTGTAATTATATTCTGTGCCTATTAGAACATAATGGGGAGCTGCACTAAGGTGTGATAAAATAGAGATCACCTCTCCAGTGCTATCACTTCTTGAATACATATGCTATTCTATAGAGTCTATGCATTAAAATCCCTAAACTCTGAGAGATTGTAGTGCATAGGCTCCATAGAATAACATAGGATCTGGAGAAGGTATCTCCACTTTATCTCTGTTTTTTCACACCTTAGTGCATCTCCCTAGTTGTCTAGAGGTCGGGCACCTTCCTCTCCAAATAGGCTCTCCCCCTTCCACTGCATTAAATACATTGTCCAATTTATCTAGTGTTTGGGATGAGCGCTAAATATTGAGAGTTAATAATGATAAACCAGCCTACTATTTTTTAGTACACATGTGGCAACGCAAGTTCACAAGTACAAATACAAAGCTATTTATTGAGCAGCACAATAATTATACAATAAAAGATATACAATATCTAAAAAACTCTAAGGACAATTTACACCTAGCCACCCAAACAGTCCCAAGGATAGATCTGCAATTCAATCGCAGTATAGTCCTACGGAGACATTCCTTATAATCAGCGCTTCTGATATAGTAGTTGGTTGCTGAGCTTCTGACACCACTCCCCCGTCTATTGTAACAGATCACTACTGTGTCTCACTGACCTGTTTACTGTCCACATAGGGTGCCCCTCCGGTGGCGGCCGCTACTTGGTGTGTTATCTCGCAGCCCTCCTCGCTCCACCGGGCAATAATCCCAGGGCTTCCCCTTTCGTGTAACCGGATGTAACGCGGGCGGAGCGTGTTCTGGCTCAGATGAACAATCTCTTGCTACTGTGTAGCTAGCGCTTTGTTTCAAAAGGTGCCTCTCCGATAACCAGCACTTTATATGATGTTGTATTTCTTCGTGCTCTATAGGAATCTTCCCAAAGGTTATCCTTAGGACCTCAATACTATTAGGTGGCTATTCTCCAACGCGTTTCCTGCCTCCTGGGCACTTCATCACTACCCTAGTGCTGCAGATGTAGCAGCAGCACCAAAACAAGCCCCCATCATTTCAGGTACATCTGATTAGAAGTTGGTCAATTATGCTTCTTCTCCTGCACCTCCTCTAAAATAAAAATCCCTGATGAAGTGCCCAGGAGGCAGGAAACGCGTTGGAGAATAGCCACCTAATAGTATTGAGGTCCTAAGGATAACCTTTGGGAAGATTCCTATAGAGCACGAAGAAATACAACATCATATAAAGTGCTGGTTATCGGAGAGGCACCTTTTGAAACAAAGCGCTAGCTACACAGTAGCAAGAGATTGTTCATCTGAGCCAGAACACGCTCCGCCCGCGTTACATCCGGTTACACGAAAGGGGAAGCCCTGGGATTATTGCCCGGTGGAGCGAGGAGGGCTGCGAGATAACACACCAAGTAGCGGCCGCCACCGGAGGGGCACCCTATGTGGACAGTAAACAGGTCAGTGAGACACAGTAGTGATCTGTTACAATAGACGGGGGAGTGGTGTCAGAAGCTCAGCAACCAACTACTATATCAGAAGCGCTGATTATAAGGAATGTCTCCGTAGGACTATACTGCGATTGAATTGCAGATCTATCCTTGGGACTGTTTGGGTGGCTAGGTGTAAATTGTCCTTAGAGTTTTTTAGATATTGTATATCTTTTATTGTATAATTATTGTGCTGCTCAATAAATAGCTTTGTATTTGTACTTGTGAACTTGCGTTGCCACATGTGTACTAAAAAATAGTAGGCTGGTTTATCATTATTAACTCTCAATATTTAGCGCTCATCCCAAACACTAGATATTTTTTGCATTAGATTTTTTCACATCGATCTAGGGATTGTAGCAGCTTGCATAGATATCTTTCTTAATTAAGGTTTGCGTATCAGTAAATAAGGGATATTAACCTGTGGAGCGCCAGTTTCCCTTCTAATTTTTTGGATTGTCCAATTTATGTATACTTCCCATTGTTGTGTGTAGCAGGTCCTTCTTCCCTCTCAATCCCTGAGACGGTGAGCTGGCACAATGGTAGAAAAAGGCCACTTGATTGTATTTGCCCCCCCAGGCCAAATTTTCCAGCCCTCCTCTGCACCCAAGAGTTAATATGGAAAAGTGGAATATGTATTTTTATATCTAGATAATCCCTTAGGCTTCTATGGTGCCCATCCATTTATTGCAATGGAAAAGGGTAGGGGGAGGGGACTATGGCTGCTGCTCCCTCAGTTTATTTGAGGCCTCAGAAAACTGAGTTTGGCATGGATCTCATTAATATTAAGGGGAGATATATGTGTATACATTATCAAAGGAACATATATTATGCTAATAATGTGATCTATTATTTTCTGAAATGGAATGATTATAAAACTTAAAATTGACATTTTACTAATGTAATTTTGATTGTGTTTACTATACAAACCCAATGATCGCTGCAAGTATGGTTAATTATGCTCTTATACTTATATTCTTATGTATATGTATATATGCGCTTTTATTTTCCTTTTTTTTCCACTTTGTTTTATATTGATATTAAAAAGAGGCTTGGATAACATTGTGACTCTGGTGGAGACGGTCCCTCTGTCCAGTGAAGCTTCACTTTGAAATAGTGGCTTGGACATGGGAGGATGGACCGGGCCACACACGATGTAGACCCACTGACATCATAATGGGCTGAAAGTTTGTATTAAGTTTATAAAAGAAACAACATATTGTATCTGTTTATTGCCTGATGAAGCGAGAAGTGCTATCGCGAAACGTGTTGTAAAGTCATTTTTACTACTAAAATGTCACTTTTAGTTACATTGTGTTATGTGGTGTATAATCCCTCCAGCAGGAGATATTGAGGGATATTGGAATCACGCTGTTTCTTAGATCCATTTGGTGAGTGAGGTATTTGGGGCTTCATGAGTGGGTACGTGTACCTATTATGCTACACTTAGAGGATTTTGTCGTCTTACGATAGCAATAAGGTTGCACATCAAGCCATGTTACCCAAGTTCACCTGCACATTAACACCGATCATTACGGAATTACTTCCCTCATTGAGATGACCTGACGCAATGGATTTCTTCATTGCATAAGGGATACATCTGAGAGGCCGCGGCGAGATCAATTCATATTTAGATCTAGAAGGGATCTTCTGGAGGAATGCTTTAAGACCTATTGCCATTTGATGAGCAACACAACAAGAAAATATCCGGTTAGTGCATTAAGTAAATGCGGGGAATTGGTTATCATCATCATTATATACAGTGTACTCTTAGAGATTGGGCTTTTATAATTTTCTTCTGTTACATATTAGCTACTGACTATAAGGTGAGACTGAGGACACTGCGACTAATAGCAGCGCCGATTGAGAAACTGACTAGAATTGATTTAAGTGGACTGTGGTAGGATTATCCATATATATATATATATATATATATATATATATATATATCCATATTTTTTTTTTTTTCTTGTATCTATTATTTTAGAGGAGGTGCAGGAGAAGAAGCATAATTGACCAACTTCTAATCAGATGTACCTGAAATGATGGGGGCTTGTTTTGGTGCTGCTGCTACATCTGCAGCACTAGGGTAGTGGCAAATGGAACCATCATTGCACCACCACATATCTCATATCACTGCTGATGATCCCAGTCCCATGCAGCAACCATCTAATGCTTAGATGTGTCAGCAGAAGGAATTACATCAGTAACAAATGTCAGAATGTCAGTGGTGGATAAGTACATGCATAAATATATAAATAAATCAGGACTGCTCATACTAGTTCTGAAATCCCTGCCTCCTCTGCCAGCTTCACATGCAACCTCTGGTCAATCAATCTTACTACTTCTCTTCAGTCCTCCCTGGCTACAGGACTTTCTTCCATTCTCACTAATGGTGACACTAACAGCCTTATCAAAACATACAACTCAGTACTGTCTTCCTCTTTGAACCTGTATACACCTTTCTCTCTCTACTGCTCCTGTAAATCTGATCCATGGAGGTATCATAATAATAACACCAGCTGCTGTACCCGTTCAGCTAGTCATCTCTGGATAAAGTAAGGCTCACTGGCAGATTTTCTCCATTACAAATTCCTCCATTACTGCTTTAACTCTGCTTTGTCCCTGAAAATACTTCACAACTAAATTTCACCTCCGCTCTCCATCTGCCTAAATCTCCTAAACTCTATACAACTAAAACTTCAATGCCAAGTTGAATTCCGTGCAGGAAAATATCCTCCCTTGTAAATATCCCCCTATCTTCTCCTGTTCCCCTCCTGCCATGCTGAAATTTTAATTACCAGTCTGGGAAGAGAAATTAATTAACCTGGTATCCTCCTCCTTTTCCCTCGCCTCTCATCCAGTTACTGTCCCACACCCTAATCCCCAGATATATAACTCCTCCTTTGCCACTGCTACTTTTCCTGAAGACTTCAAACATGCCATAGTGACACCTATCTTCAAGAACAATTCCCTAACAGCACCACACCCCCTAGCTATCAACCAGTTTCTCTCCTGCCTTTTGCCTTTAAGTTTTTTGAATGCCTAGCCTACATGTGTCTACTTGATTTCCTTAACACAAACAACCTGCTTAACCCATTCAATCTGGCTCACACCACAGAAACTGTTCTCACAAGCGTTTTCAATGATCTACACATTGCCAAATCTCAATGCCACCATTAAAGGGATAGTAATGATTCATAATAAAAGCAGCTCTAATTAATCATCATATTATTTGGACTTTGGAGAGTGTTATTGCAATTCTGTCAGAATTGTAGTTCAAGAGTAATTAAATGACAAAGTATCCCCCTCCCTCCTCTTTTACTAATGTAACACTGTTCAGCCAGATCAGAAGGGAGGTACCCAGGTAGACTGCAGAGAGGGACAATCTTCAATTAAGATAAGGGAAAAACCTGAAAAACTTGTCAAGGGGGCAGGGCTTTCATTGTTCTCGTAGGAAGAAGATTGTCCCCTTCTGTTATCTGTCAGTCTTACAACCAGATTCCACATCTGAGAAGAGATGGCTTACACTAGGTAAAAGGGGCGGGAAGGGGAAACTTTGCTTGTGAATATCTCTCAAACCTTAAAGGTTTGAGAGATAAGACTTATATTGTTCTTCATTTTTTTAATGTATTACTATCTCTTTAAATACTTATCCTGCTTGATCTCTCAGCTGATTTTGACACTGTCTATCATGCACTCCTCCAAATTATTTATTTTTTAGACATACATAACTCAGCCCTGAATTGGTCATCTTCTTATCTAACTATCCAATCCTTCAGTGTCTCCGAGGCCACTTCTCTCTCCTCTCCCATGCACCACTCTGGACTGCTTCTGTTCTCTCTTTACACAATAACACTTGGTAAACTTATTAACTCATCAGGACTCAAATAATAACTCTATGCAGAAGACATCTTACCTGCATGTCAACTGACTCCTGATGTTCAATCGAAAGTGACCTATTGCCTTTCAGGTATCTCAGACTGAATGGCTCATAGAAACCTCAAACTCAACATGTCAAAAACTGAGCTACTGCTCATCTCACCTTGACCTGGCTCAGTGGTGCCCTTCCAAGTGACAGTAAATGGCACTACCATAAATCCAGTATCAGAATCACAGTACCTAGGGGTAATAATTGATGCAGCTCTTCTCATATTAATGCAATTGCCAAATTCTGACACTTTCTCTTGTGTAATATAGGAACATTCTATCCCTTCTTCTGTTCTTCCATGGACTACTGTAACCTTCTTTCTGGCCTTCCTGCCTTCCATCTCCATATACTTCAATCCATACAGAATACTGTAGCCCGAGTTACCTTACTGTCACCTAGGGTTGTCCCTGCTCTCTCCTCTTCCAGTCACTCCAATTGCTGCCCATCAAACTCCAGATATTAATACTGCTTCTCTCATTCAAGACCCTTCCCTCATCTGCCCTTTCCAACATTTCCACTCTGATATCCTACCGTACTCCATCACTATACTTACAATCAGCCAATAATCTTCTCTCAGCTAATTCTGTGTCCACAGCTCTCTCACCTATCAAACCTTTTTCCCTTATTGCTAGTTATCTCTATAACTCCCAGCCTTCACCACTGCTCTTCTCTTGCGGTCTTCAAGTCTCACTTAAAATTACACCTAATCAACAAAGCCTCAACAAGATAGAAGATACTCACAGCATACATCAAAGGTGCTTATAATTTACTTATTTATGTTTCCCTATCCCGACCAAAAAAAAAAAAAAATCAAACATTGTATTCCACACTTAAAAAAACTACTGGATAACACTCACCATCTATCTGCTACATACCAGTACTCAATAGTAGACCTTATTAAGGAATTTGCAACTTGCATAGAATAACCTTGTAGATGTTTAATAGCCTTAACCCCTTAACGACCCATGACGTACTTGTACGTCACGGAGTGGATGTCCCTAAAGGACCAAGGATGTACATGTACGTCATGGAATTCAGGGCTCCCTGCGAGGCTGCACGCCGTTCTGGGAGCCCTGAATCTGATCACAAAAAAAAAAAAAAAGGTCCGTGGTCCTAAAGTGCCGGCCTCGTGAGTGCGAGGCCAGTCCTTAAGGGGTTAACTAATAAGGACAACCAATATTGGATACATAATAATAACTGGTTTAAAAAAAGAAGCACACACAGTGTAAGGAAAATACACAATAGACCAAAATGCTAGTCCATGAGTTTAATCTCTGAAAGCATAATACTAGTCTTCTACAGAAAATGGAATGAAAATAGTTGAATAGGTTTATTGTTACATTTATATTAAAGGGTAATTAACCCTTTGCCATTTTATCAACATATGTATTTTGTCCTTTTTGGGCACTATATTTTGGTTTTCCATAATATATATTGTGTGGAGTAAAGTGGTAGTTCCAAATTTTCTCTGGGGTTGGGGGACTTCTAATGCCAGTACATGATTTTATATTTCATATATAGTTTTTAGCACCCTTGGACATTTTATTAACATATGTATTTTGTCCTTTTTTGCACAATATTTCTTGGTTTTTCATAATATATATCATGTGGGGATAATGTGGTAAGTTTCAAATGTCCAGGGGGATAGTTTTCTCTGGGGTTGAGGGACTTAGTTTCAGCACACTATTTTATATTTACATATACAGTTGCATGTGTGTAGTTATTTGCACATTTTTGGGATTACACATATGCAATTTTTGGAGATCTTGATTTACTAGTAGTTGCTTTATGTTGTTGGGTGAATCTGCTCTTTCTTATTTTAACCCCTTAAGGATGCGGCCAGCACTTAAGGACCACAGAGCTTTTTTTTTTCTCATCTGATGCAGTGTACCGAAAGAGCTTGCAGTTGCTGGTGGAGCCCCAAAATCCATGATGGTCCTGGCACGTCCTAGGTCCTTATTGCACATCCAACCCAAGACATGCCAGGACCGTCACAGGTCCTTAAAGCGTTAAATAAATATTAATATTTTTTCAGTTTATGTTACATTGGTATTTTAACTGATAACTAGATTTCCATAAGTGTTTAGATTTGTGTTTTTCTTGGCATATTTACTATTTTGCAATGTAGATATTTTTCAACTAGTGAAGAAAACTTGCATTTATAACTGAATACACTACTGGTAATTCTTGTTGCTTTTGAACTTGCAGTCAGTATTGCTTTAAAAATGTTGATTATATTGGGATAAATAATTACTCCATCCTAAATTAATATCACATGTTTTTCAAAATATAACTTGTTGAAAATTAGAAAATAAATTATAAAAATAATAAGATAGGAATAATGCTTTGTCTACATTTCTGGGAGGGTCTGGGGGTCTTTATAAATCAGTTCAGCCCCACTCTGTTCAACTCACTCTACCTCAGTGTTCTCTCACTTCCTTGGTTCTCACCTGTATTAGCTGGGACACCAAATGATGTGCAACTTCATACTGCATATGCCAATGCTTTCTTCCTTACATACATTGGTAATGTTGCCCCTCTTCTCATATTCACACAGATGTTCCTCACACCCCCTCCACTCTCTCTCCCTCTCATCCCCCTTTCTCAGCTACCTTTCTTTTTCCCTCCCCCTTTCAACTAAAACAAAAGCAGGGCTTCTTTACAGTAAGGGCGGTAAGGCTATGGAATTCTTTGCCTTGGGATGTTGTGCTTGCAGAAAATACAACTGCATTCAAAAAAGCAATGGATGCCTATCTAGCACAGAACAATATTGAAAATTATGACAGATGGCTTCAAAGCAGATAGGATATTGATCCTGGGAACTATTTGACTACCAATTGGAGTCAGGAAGGAATACATTTTTTTTGTTTGTTTCACCCCACTTGGGTCTAGATTGGAAATGGCTCCAGAGGGCTTTTTTTGCCTTCCCCTGGATCAACAGGGGCATTTTTGTCATGGGCTGGATTTGATGGACGCATGTCTTTTTTCATCCTCATCTACTATGTTTCTATGTCCCTTTATTGTTGTTACTTCCCAGCTGCCTTTGTCCTCTTGCTTTTCATCTATGACCTAACCTTATCTCGTTTTGCTCCCCAGTTTGTCGCAGCAGCTATTCAGCCCAGGCACCATTATTTATCTCACTCCAGGGGAGGGCTGGCAACATAGAGCCTAGGGGGCAAACAAAATCAAGTGGCCCTTTTCTACTATAGTCTGAGCCCACTGTCCCAGCCCACACCCTTTAGTTAATTTTTAAATTGTCATTAATGTTGTGAAGAAAGGCAAGTGATACCACATAACTTACAACTGAAGTGGAGCTACACTAGTGCTACTACAAAACTTACAATTTAAGTAAAGCTACACTAGTGATACCATAGAGCTTACAAGGGAAATGGGTTATGCTACGAGTGTATCTCCATTTGGATTGTGGCTTTGTGATATCATTTCTGTAGCTTCATTTCAATTGTAAGATCTGTGGTATCACTACTATAGCTCCATTTTCAGCAGCAAATGGGAGACTGAGTGAGGTAGTGGCCCACTGGCCCAGACATATGACTGGCCCAGGGGGCAATTGCCCCCCTGCCCCCCAGGCCAGCCCTCCCCTGTCTCACTCTGCCTATCATACTTGCTGATGCTAATCCTATGTTGCTTACCCTAATCCAGCAACTGGCTGGCATTTATTGTAGCTATCTCCCTGTTTCATCTTTATTGCAGTATCATGGTCCTTCTACCCCTCCACACCATTAATCCCTGCTCTCCCACACACCCTTACACTGTTTCTCCTCTCTGCTTTTCCTTCCCCTGTTATTATGCCTCACTGGAAGATAAAAATCCTGGATCCTTCTTCACAATACCTCGTTTCCATTTTACCTTCCCTAGTTTTCACCTACTCAATTTGCTCTCCTGTCTTCCTGGGGCCCCTGTGCTTCCACCCCCCCCCCTTTTTTTCTCCATCTCGGTTAACCCTGCACAGTCTTCCCCAGACTATATTTTTCTCCCCACAGTGTCTTTTATTGGGCTTTGCATGCCAAAGGATGTGTTCAGCGCATTGCAAAGCAATGTGTTGTTCAGACCTGTGGCATTTAAGGGGTTAATCTAGCTCCTATACTAAGTTATCCTTTCATCTTTTCTGTTTGTTTAGCAACGTTCTACATTTCCCTTCTCATAGTGCTTAGCAGTCAACCCAGTGTACATAGCGTCCTGGATCTCCCGCATAGCTGTAGTTTCCACTTCCTGTCAAGTAGCCATTATAGCCCTGCTCCTTAATTCTCCAGTAGAGGCCATTACATCACAACACCTTACCACTCCAGCAGAGGCTGAAAGACTAGCTCATACTCCTTACCTCTTTTACAGAGCCTGAAGACTAACTCATGCTACCTACCACTTTCAGATGCTGAGGACTTAAGCTTCCTCTCCTTCCCCATACAGTAGAAGAACAGTAGCAGCCCCATTTCTTACCTCTCTAGCAGAGCCCATTATATTCTCGCAAAGGCCATAGACTAACTCCTGCTCCTTAACTATTTTGCAGACGATGTAAAACTATCACCTGCTCCTTCCTTGTTTTGCAGATGCCATAAGACTAGCTCCTTACTTCTTTCCTTTTTCAGAAAGGGTGCCCAGAATTGAACAGCATATTCTAGCTGGAGTCTTACCATGGACCTGTAAAGAGGCATAATATCTTCCTCCCTTGATTCAATACCCCTTTTAATACATGCCAATATCTTATTGGCCTTTGCAGCTGCCAGCTGGCACTGCACGCTACTGCTAAGTCTATTGTCTACCACTACTCCCAAATCCTTTTCATTAGTAGATGTCCCCAGAGAAACACCAGTAACCTCTTGTGTTGGACTGTACCAAATGCCTTGGCAAAGTCTAAATAGATCACATCAACCGCCACTCCCACATCTATATTTTTACTCACTTTTTCATAAAATGCAATCAAGTTAGTATCACGGTCCCCGTGATCCTTTCTGTCACTCTCATCTGTGCTGCTCCCGGATTGGTAGAGCTGTGTTGGCCCGCCCCTGGTTATCCGTTATAATCCGGTCACTGGCACCTGTCAGGTGCCCTTTCGTGGTGTTTCCTGCTAGAGTTGCTGTTTCTGTATCCTGATCTACCGTGTACCGACTAGGCTTGACTGACGACTCTCCCGTGTTCCTGTTCCGTGATTGACCCGGCCCGGCTGACTTCCTGCTTGTTCCTGATCCGGCTTGTCTGAGAATCTCCCATGGCATCTGACCCGGCCTGGCTGACGACCCTTCTCCGTTACCGAACCGGCTTGTCTGCGAATCTCCTGTGTATCCTGATCCGGCCTGGCTGACTACCGAGTACTCTCATCCTGCTCCTGCTTTGCTGACGGAACATTCCGCTGTCGCCTCGGCGACATTCTAATACTGATAGTGTGATTGAGCTTTCGCTTGTCAGTTGCTGAGCCATTGCTGAGTCTTCCTTTATCTGCCTTTCGTGTGCTGAGTCCAAACCTTACTGTGCTGAGTCGATTCCTGCTCTCGAGACACTGGCATTGTCCATCCGATACTGCTGCTTCTCCACCTATCGCCTAAGCCTGTCCGCTGTCTCTGTGAGCCGGCCGCTTGCGGGCCATGGTAGTCGGTGGCTCTCCATGACTGAGCAGCGGTTCCGTGACGCCCGTGGCTTTTGGCAAGCAGTACCCAGTAGTCTCCGGTTACACCCGCGCTAGGGCCACCAGCACAAGTAAACACTATACTGTAGTCTCCGGTTACGCCAAAGGGGGCTATTGACTCAAGCAAATCACTATACTGTAGTCTCTGGTTACGCCCGAGGGGGCTATTGACTCAAGCAAATCACGATACTGTAGTCACCGGTTACGCCTGTGGGGGCTATTGGCTTATGCGACTGTGATACTGAAAGTCTCCGGTTACGCCCGTGGGGGCTATTGGCTCACGCTATCATTTTCCTGTAGTCTCCGGTTACGCCCGTGGGGGCTATCTCCTTATCACTTGCAGTTTCCGTTCAGCCAGGACTTTATGCTACAGCTCTGCACAGTGTATGGACTTGGGTGCCATTTCACCGCACACAGAGCTATAAGCAGCACCAAGGGCATGCCTAACACCACATTTGAGACTGATAACCAGTACTATTAACCTCTTGTGTTCTGATTTGTGCTTCTTTACTTGTTTTATATTACCTGCTGCGCCAGGTGTGTGGTATTCTGTTCTACCTATACCGCCACAGTGGCGACCTTGTTCTTCATTTACTTAATAAAACTCCATTTATTTTATCTACCACTGTCTGTGTCTGAAAACCGTAAGAGTTAGTTTGACAAGACCTGTATTTCACAAAGCCATGTTGGCTCCTGCTAATGATATTCCTGTTCAAGCTGAATTCTTGAATATATTCCCTTAGCAACCCTTCAAACAGCTTCCCTACCACAGATGTCAAGCTTACAGGTCTGTAATTTCCTGGCTGTGATTTTGATCCCTTTTTAAATATGGGCACCACATCTGCTTTACGCCAATACGTGGGCACCATATCTGAAATAAAAGAATCCCTGAAAATCAAAAATAATGGTGTGGCCAGGGCCTGGCATAGCTCTTTAAGTACCCATGGGTGTATACCATCCGGCCCCGGAGCTTTGTCTACCTTAACACCATTCAATTGTTTTAACACTTTTTCTTATGTTAGCCAATCCCATGCTTCCTGTGACTGTTCTGTAAAAGTACAGATTCTTGTCCATTGGGTCTTCCTTGGTAGAAAAGAAGAAAAAAAATGAATTAAAATATCAGCTTTCTCTCTGTCCCCACTGACCATCTCACCCGTTTCAGATAACAAGGACCCAACATTATCAGACTTACATTTTTTGCCATTAATGTATTTATAGAGTTTTTTTGGGTTGCTCTTGCTCTCCTTAGCAATAATTTTTTCATTCTCCAGTCTAGCTAATTTAATCGCCTTTTTACAGGTTGTGTTGGCATTTTGGTATTCTGCAAATGTCTCTGCTGATCTCTCAGCTTTATAATGTTTAAATGCCGCTTTCTTGTTATTTATTTCATGAATTACTTTACTGGTTAGCCACATTGGTTTTAATTTGCTTCTTTTGTATTTGTTTCCAACGGGAATACATTTATATGTATATTTTTGCAATGTTATTTTGAAGGCATTCCACTTACCTTCTGTGTTTTTTACTGAAAATATTCTATCCCAGTCAACAAGAGCAAGGGATAAATTAAACCTGCTAAAGCTGACCTTTTTAAAATTCAGTGTTTTGGTGGAACCCATACCAAATTGCTGTTTTGAATTAATCTCACACAATACCATGTTACAGTCACTATTCTCCAAGCGCTCCCTTACTTGAATGTTAGAGAGAAATTCTTCAATGTCTGTTATTACCAGATCCAGACACGCATTCCCTCTAGTTGAAGTCTGCACTAGTTGAGACAAAAATTGTCATTCAACAAGTTCAGAAACTTACTGCTTTTAGCAGAATTAGTTGTTCCATTTTTCCAGTCTGTTTCTGGATAATTAAAATCCCCCATAATTATAGTTTTCCCTGTTTGAGAAGCCTTTTCTATTTGCATTAATAGCTGTTATTCTTCAAGGTTACCAATGTTTGGTGGTTTATAACAAATACCTACTAATATTTTCTGGCCAGTTTTACCCCCATTGACTATTTCAACCCACAGGGATTCCACATGTTCACTACTGTCATCACATATATCTTCTCACAAATGAGGCAATAATGCTGGTTTGACATACAGACCGACCCCACCACCTCTTTTGCTTGACCTATCTTTTTTAAACAACATGTAGCCCTCCAAATTGATTGACCAATCATGTGTGTCATCCCACCATGTTTCTGTTATGCCAATCAAGTCATAGTTTTCGATTTCAGCTACCAGCTCCAATTCCCCTATTTTACCAGTTAAACTTCTGGCATTTGCAACCATACAGTTTATGCCACTGCTATGTTCCATTTGTGATTTAATTTTGATGTGGTTTATAGGCTTCTCCCTATCATCTGTACTAACCCAGCCCCCAGATCCACCCACCTGGTTATTAACTACATCTCCTTCCCTTTCTATACTATGTAGCCCAGTATTTATTGGCCCCTCCCCCCTTCCTAGTTTAAAATCTCCTCCAACCGTCTAGCCACCCTCTCCCCAAGCACTTGAGACCCTCTTGCATTCAGGTGCAATCCATCCATACTATAGAGTTTGTACCCCAAAGCAAAATCAGCCCAGTACTCTAAAAACCCAAAGCCCTCCTTCTTACAACAAGACTTCAGCCATGCATTGAGCTCCCTAATCTCCCACTGTCTCTCTGGTGTAGAGCATGGCACATGTAGTATCTCTGAGAATACTACCTTGGAGGTCCAGTTCCTAATCCTACTCCCTAAATCCCTAAAATTATGTTTTAGGACTTCCACCTTCCTCTTACTTTGTCTTTGGTGCCAATATGCACCAAGACAGCTGGATCCTCTCCAGCCTCTCCCAATAATCTGTCCACCCTGTCTGCAACATGCCGAACCCGGGTACCCGGGAGACAGCAAACCATTCGGTTGCTGCGATCAGAGCCACAGATTACCCTACCTGTTCTCCTAATAATAGAGTCCCCTACCACCACAACCTGCCTAGGCTTCAATTTTCTCTGGATCCCCTCTGTGCTAGAGGAGCTGTTATCTTGGCTGTTAGGGAGAACAGTCTTCTCTAGCAATTCCACTTCTGGGTTTGCCTCCCCAACATCTTCACTTAATTGAGCAAATTTGTTGGGATGGAAGAACTCAGTACTGGCTGCCCTCTTCCTCTTCCCTCCCCCACTGCAACCACTTCTAACTGTCACCCAACTATGTGCTTGGTTCCCTTCTAGCTGATCTCCTCCCTCATTGCTAGGTGACCCAGCTAGACTCTGCTCAGTTAGCAAGAGACTCCTCTCAAGATTGTTATTATCTCTCGGTGTTGCAATATGACTCTCCAGAGCTCCAATCTGAGCTTCCAGAAAGGCCATTTGCTCACACTTGCCACAGCGGTATGGACCCTGAAACTTCTGTTCCAAGCATGCATACATATGGCAAGATGTGCACTGAGTGAAATCTCCAAGCTTGGTCATCGAGTATGGTGCGAATGTAAACAATTAATTTACCTTTGTCTCTCTAATTCCTGTGTTGCACTAACAGCTGTGTTTCACCAACTGTCCACTTATTCCAGAGCACTTAGTAAAGAGCACACTGTATTTGTGAGCATGCTCTGTGAGTCCTGTACCTAGATTTATACATTTTATTATATATATATATATATATATATATATATATATATATATGTTATTACACTGGTCCATTGGTCCATTTAGCGCCAAGAATTTTGCTATTCTTTTTCTTTTCTTGTATCCATTGGTGGGGATTTTTCTGCTCTGGGCTGCTGTGGTACATGTATTCTCATTGTGTCCTCATATTCTGTGCTATCTTTCATGATTATTAGAATAACTATATTTTACTTCATTGTACCCTTAACGTATGACATATGAATTTTTAGGAATGCTCTAAGAATCTAGATTGTTAGGGTTGCCCTTGCAAAAAAAAAAAAAATCTGAACTACTGCCCTATGTGATTACAAACAACTATTATAGGAGTGTAGTTCAACACATGCATTGTTGAAAGGTTTTGTTTTAATACATACGCAAATTTAATTCATACATTGAAAAATGTAATTATACATTTGCTAAAAAGCAAATTTGCATCTTTTCTTTTGCTATAGAAAATAGATCCCTTAGAATGTGTATGTGTGCACGTATACTTTGAATGCTGATATAATACTGAGATCGTACTTTGACCTGTGTGTATGTTTTCTAGTGGGAGGGTATATGGCCAGGTGTTAATATAAATGGTAAATGTGTCACTCAAGAATTTGAAGTAAAGAGAACACATGATTTCCTAGAGAGCTTTTTGTATTTAAAGAACTAAATGACTCTGTTGAACTGAAATACAGCTAAAGTTACTTAGGCCACTACAGGTCTTTTGGACAAGTACAAAGGAAAATAAAACCAGCAAATATTCTTCTATCCTGCAAAATAGTACATACTATGAGAAATTAAAGGATAAAATAAACGGATTACACTTGGATCCAGGAGCATCGCTGGAAAGAGAAACAAGTCACTTCCAGCTTTACAGACCTTGTACAAATACAGTAAGTAGGACATTCTGGAACCAAGGGTTGAATACATTTCAGCAATGGTATTGTTTGGATGTATCCAAAATTGAAGCCTAAATAACATTTCAATATAAATTATCTATGCTCCAATTTTTCTTTGTTGAATTTAGGATTAGGGGTTAAACTTTGTTATGCTATGAAATTCTTCTGGTGACTGATTTTGCAGAGCTATACAACTAAACATTACACATACTTTATGTTTCTTCTGAGAGTGTACTGGCATGCAGAATAATAAATTGATACTTAGCATAAATGGGTACACAAGGCATTAAAAGATACATTTCACTTGTAGTGCTTGCATTAATACCACTTACATACTGCCATGTGATACAAGTTGATATCCAAATCCAACTGATAAATTGGAGTGGTCATATATATTTATAAATAACCGGTGAGGAACACACTCATGGTAACTTGCCTGGGAGAAAATGTCAAACCATGCAAAGAATGAAGAAATTGGTTTTGCATGAAGTGGAGTAGGCAGCTGTCTAAAACTCCAAGTTTTGAGAGGTGCTTCAGAGTAGCATGTGTGGTCAGTGGAATCTCAGTGTCCCTGCAAAATTTTTAATACCACTTTAATGGCTATTATTTAACCCAGTGGACACTATGCAATGTTTTGGAGCTCTCTCTAGCAACCAACAGGTTAAATGTTGCTTCTTTGTGTTTGTTTGAGGCTAAAGGTATTTTTTGTGGAACAGTGGATGCAACTGGAGGTGGGGTTATGTGAGGAGAGGGAGTGTGGCCACAGGAGAAGCTAAGGGCATTTAGCGATCCTTGTGTAGGGGCTCCTGAGGTGTAAATCCACCCAGACCACATGCTTTTTTCAGTGCATTACAGTTTGAGTTCAGGCAATATAGAGTAACACATGATTTAGATAGCAAAATAATGGGAGAGTGTTTGCTGCATTTGAGTTTATAATTTAATCCAATAATTTTGAAGGATTAGCACTCACAGGATTATATAGTGATCATTCAGTTGCTCAGAAGTATTTGTTCACCAATTTCTAAACTTGGTCTTATATAAACATAATAAAGCAGGTTTTCTGGAGGGTTAGCCATACTAGAGTGTTCAAAACAAACATAAAATGTCTTATAAATGTGAAAATAAAACATTTTATAATTTTCATGTAATAAATAAATCATGTAAATTAATATATATTACATTATATATAATATAAATATGTTTATATAATATTTATTCTATATAATGCCATATATAACTCATGTAAATCAAACTTTTGTGCAAATATAAATGTATTTGAAAATATTTTCACAGCAGGTTTGTACTAATTTTGTGATTTAAAAGTGCAGCTTTATGTTTACCTCAGAAAAGGTATGTCTATCACAAGAATTTTTAATTCCCTTGCCATTATAACTGCTACCACATCCGCTGGGAGGCTTTTCCATGAATTGATCTCCTTTTAAGTAGTATTATCCACTTTATTTTTGAGTCTTCCAGTTTCTTTAGATCATGTCCTCTTGTTTTACTAATATTTCCACCACTGACTAAGTAGGCATATTCAATGTATCTGTAATATTACAAAGCTACAGGTATCCTTTTATTTCTGTAATGACAATATTTACTGGTGTCAGTTTTTGGATTAATTTATTTTGACCTGATGCCACTGCATCTGTGTACACTTTAAATGTACATACAATCTAATTCCAGCATGGTACTTAAACAAACAAAGCACATGAACTAAAATGGTTAAAATATTTCCTTGATAACTCTGTGTGATTATATTGAGTATGAGCTCCTAAAGCATTGTTTTTCTACCTTAGCTTTTCTTACCGTTTGGTCACACCAACAGGTCATCTTTTTAAAGGGATAGTAATACTTAAAATGTAAAAAAAAAATATGTTGTAGGGTTTATCCCCCTGAGTAAAACAAGAGTACTCCCACTGCTGAGAGGTGTTTTATTAAAAAGTTATTAATTTTCAAAGTTGAATTTTTTAGGTGCAATATCATAGTGGCCTGAAATTGTAGAGTGGCGCTGTTGCTACACGATCCTATGGACAACTCTGGTCAGTTGACCATAAATCTCCATAGGATGGTGTAGCAACAGCGCCACTGTACAATTTCAGGCCACTGTGATATTGCACCTAAAAAATTCAACTTTGAAAATTAATAACTTTTGAATGAAAGACCTCTCAGCAGTGGGAGTACTCTTGTTTTACTCAGGGGGATAAACCCTACAACATATTTTTTTTTACATTTTAAGTATTACTATCCCTTTAAGATATCCCTGCTATGAATGGGCAAAAGTTTTCACCTCAAGAGAAACAGGAGAATAATGGCACTTTTCGACAAGCGATACATTTTTTTCAACTCTGCTGCAGAGCCACCAGTTGGTCCCTGGACAGGATTCCCCTGCAGTCAGCACAGCATTGACATCAGGGAAAGGGGAGGGAGGGGGGAACTTTAGTGCAGAATATCTCTCAAACCATAGCGGTTTGAGAGAGAGGATTTTTTGCACACAGTTTAATTTTTTAAGCACTACAAAACTATGAAGATTTTTTTCTGGGACATTACTGTCCCTTTAAAATGCTCATAGATAAATATACCTGTCAATATATACCATTGGGGAAAAAGTACATGGGGAGCAAATTAAAACTAATGTGGCTTAATAAAGAGGGTCACAGAGTAATGAGAAATAAGAAGCAGGTGTTTCAAGTGTTTAAGTCAGAAGGGTAAGAAACATACTTATATATAAAGAATATAATAAAATCTGCAAACAAGCAAAGAGCCTAACTAAAATTTAAAATGAGAAATGTATTGCAAAAGAGAGTAGAAAAAATTATTAAACAATTCTACTAGTATATAAATAACAAAACTATCAAGGTTGATATTGGTCCTCTTAACCCAATGAGTACCAGAGTGGTATGCAATACATTGCTCTGCAATGTGTTGTGTACCCCTTTGGCACTCAAAGGGTTAAGACAGAGACGGGTGTATTGATTAGTGAGGATAAGGCGAGGATAAGGCGAGGATAAGGCTATGGTCGACATCTTACATGCATTATTTTCTTTTGTACGTACAAAGGATGTAACAATCCCAGGCTATGGGCAGACAAACAGAATCACATAATTTCCTCCATCATGTACATGGCTTACTTAGAGACTGTAAAAGGCTATGGTGAATAAAGCACCTGGACATCATGGTATACACCAAAATGTACTTAAACATAGTTTATTAAAGGCAATACCATTAAACTTAAGATTTATTGATTCTCTTTTATCAGACACAGTGCCCTGTGATTGGAGGAAAGTAGAACCGTTCAAACCAGATCCAAACCAGGAAGTTACCTGTGAGCTTGACTTTCCATAGTGGGTAAGATATTAGAAGAGTTACCAACTGACAGTATTCAGGACTTTGTGATGACCAACAATTTATTAGTAGGAGCCAGGATGGTTTTATGAAAAATAGATCTTATTCAACTACTGTACTGGCATTTTACAAAAGGATTCTGTTTGATCCCTTAACGTCCAATGCCATGCCAGGACCGTCATGGCTGTCCGGCACTTAAAGGGATAGTAATACTTCGTTTTATCTTTATTTTATTTTGTAGGCATTAAAAAAACATGAAGAACGATATAAGTCTTATCTCTCAAACC
Source organism: Rhinophrynus dorsalis (assembly GCA_037306005.1). Lineage (NCBI taxonomy): Eukaryota > Metazoa > Chordata > Amphibia > Anura > Rhinophrynidae > Rhinophrynus > Rhinophrynus dorsalis. The sequence continues at coordinate 94,015,438 of CM074725.1, read as the reverse complement.
TTTATGGTTTAAGAGATATTCACACGCAAAGTATCCCCCCCCCCGTTCAACCAGATCAGAAGGGAGGTGCCCAGGTAGACTGCAGAGAGGGACAATCTTCAATTAAGATAAGGGAAACAGCTGAAAAACTTGTCAAGGGGGGAAGGGATTTTATTGTTTTTATTGTAAGAAGACTGTCCCCTTCTGTTATCTGTCTAGTCTTACAACCAGATTCACATCTGAGAAGAGATGGCTTACACTAGGAAAAAGGGGCGGGAGGGGGAAACTTTGCTTGTGACTATCTCTTAAACCATAAAGGTTTGAGAGATAAGACTTATATCATTCTTCATGTTTTTTAATGCCTACAGAATAAAATTAAGTTAAAACGAAGTATTACTATCCCTTTAAGGACCAGTGATGATCCTGGCATGCCACTGAATTCAGGGCTCCCTGAAGGGCTGTACGCTGCTCGGGGAGCCCTGAATCGGATCTAAAAAAAAAAAAATGCCCAGTGGTCCTCAAGTGCCGGCCACACGTGCGTGCGTCGGTTGTTAAGGGTTGAAAAGGTGATATATGTAAATGAATAGAGAACTGGGTAAATAATAGATGACAGAGAGTTATTTTAAATGGAACCTTTTCAAGTTGGTATAAAGTTGTAAGTGGAGTGCCACAGGGTTCAGTCCTCAGCCCAGTGCTTTTTAATTTGTTTATTAATGATCTAGAAGTGTGTTTTGAAAGTAATGACAGTTGGCTTCAAAGATGTGGATCAAGGGAAATACCCAATGGATATTTCAAGTCAGGAAGGATTTTTTACCCACTTGGGGATTAATTGTAAATGGCTTCAATGGGATTTTTTTCCTTCCTCTGGATCAACAGGTAGGATATGGCATGGGCTTCTACTTCATCAACTATGTTACTATGAAAAAATGAAAATTAATTACAATGAATGACCCCCCCCCCGGTAAAGGAGAGAAATAGTGGGACAGACAGATATACAGAAATGTACAAATTGCCAGTCCAGACAAAGTACCTCAGATAATGGAAATGTGGCTGCCAGACAAATGGATAGGGACATCTTCATATGACTTGTGAACTCTGAATGCAGGAAAGATTGTCCTCTTCACTCTTCAGGCTCTGATATACCATACAAATGTCTGCTCTTAACAGCTAAGTCAAACCTGAGAGGAGAAGGATGATAATGTAGGCCATCCTCTAACAGACCCAGGTCCCTTAAGTCTGTGCTCTGGTTTAAACCAACAGTGGGAGAGGGGATTATACAGCCCAATCCTAGAGACGAAACACAACAGAAGTGGGGATCTTTCCTCATGCACACTCCATGAGGTCACTTTTAGAACTCAATTAGACTAGTGGTGTAAAATGAAGCAGGAAGCAGTCTCTATCTTAGAGAGCCTTTTAAGGCAAGTACTCTCCCCTCCTGCAGGAAGAAACATTACCCTATGGTTCATGTGTTCCCTATAGGATTTAAGGGAAATTGAGCTCTATGGAAGTGGAGATACCATCCCTACTCCAATTTACCCTCACCAGTTTCCTCAAATTAAATGTCAAGCATAGATTCCCATAGCTAGCTAGGTTTTTTTTTGTTTTAACACGAGTGGGCTCTGGTGTGTACAGGAAGCAGCTAATTAATCTATCTTAGAACCCCTTTCAGGGGGTCCCACTGCAGCTGGGGCAGTGAATGGATGAGACAGCTGGAAAGCTAGCACTCTATTCAAGACCATCAGATCATTTTGTGCTGGCATTTCCCTCTGATGAGGAAGTTAAATTTGATAAGGATGAGTTTGATTCCTCCTTTACTCCTGAGGATTGATTTGAGGAAGACCCCGGGTCTTACATCTTTATTCTCCAACTGTGCTAAAGCAAAGGGCTATCCCCCCACCAGTGATTGACCCTCCTATTTCTTGACAGTCTAATATTAAAGCATTGCTATTTGCAGATGCAGCCACACTCAAGGACCAGGTGGAAAACGCCTAAATTCCCTTCTTAATGCAAATTTCAGTGCTTCTGGAGCTAGTTTATGTTCAACCATTGCTTCTGCTTGGGTGACTAGGGCCATGGCTGTTTCAGGGTGCAAATGTTAGAAGCAGCCCCTGTGGATGCTCCTAAAGAGGATATTGTTCTTTCTGTTTCTAAGAACCTTGATGTTAATGTGTATCTTACTGAGGCTGTGTTGGAGTCTACCAGACTCAATTAGAAGTCCTTAATGCATGATGTGTCCTTTAGCTGGTCCACAGACTAGTTCTCCAAGAAGTCCTTAGTCTCTCTCCAAAATTTGTGAGTAAGCAGCTGTGTTTCCCAGAATTGGACACGTCTATTAGCTATGCTACTGAGGGAAAGAGTGCGCTGCTGCCTCAGGTTTGCCCCAAGTATTCCTTCTTTCCACGAAACATGCACTTTGATTACTTCTGCTAGTATGGGCATGTGCCCTGGTTGTCCATTCCTTAAAGAGATAGTAAATCCCCAAAACTGTAAGCCAAATGATAGGAATAATAAAAACATACTTAACACCCTCATTCCCATCTCTCAAACCATTATAGTTTGAGAGATGTAAGAAAATAAAGACCTCCACTCCCTCCCCTTTCTGCCTATTGAGCTGTAAAGCTGTCAGAGGCAGAATACGGTCGCCTGACTGTAGGTGGCTCTTCAGGAGTGCTGTCATCAGGATATCTAACTATAATTACTTCATCGGTATGGTCTACAACGTGTGCCTGGCTTGAAAGCAGGAAGCAGGATCTCACGCATGAGAAGGGGGAGGGAGCGGAGGCCTTTATTTTCTAATGGTTTGGGAGATGGGAATGAGGGCGTTAAGTATGTTTTTATTATTCCTATCATTTGGATTACAGTTTTTTGGGGGGTTTACTATCCCTTTAAGTGACTCATATGTGTCCTTCCCCAAAACTCAAACAGGCCTGGGCAGGCAATAAGCATACTCAAAGCCCTTAGCTTTACTTTTGCTTGGATCACAGATGTCAAGTTCACTCCAGGCAATTAGTTGTCGTTTGAGTCTTTCAAAATACATGAACATAATCTACGGCAGACCAGTGGGTGTTATGGATGATCTCAGAAGGTTACCTTATACAATCAAATCCCTTTCTACTTGTTGCTTCTATCTATAGACTCCATCATTATCCAGGTTGGGCTGTTTATTCATTATTATGCAGGTCCTGGTGATACAGGTCACAGGATTATTTTCCAACCGTTTTATAGTTCCTAAAAAGGATGATGGATGGAGTTTTCATAGATATAATGGATGCCTATCTTAATATTACCATTCATGGAATTCATCAATGCTTCCTTCATTTTGCCTTCCAAGACTGGCATTTCATCACGGTACCCGTGATCTCGCTATGGCAACATTGCTACTTCCTGTATGATTCCTGCTGAATTCTTATTGGCTGCTGGATCCTGTCTCCACCCAGTTTTAGCCCTTTTAACCCCAGCCCTGTCAGTATGCTGGTGCCCTTTCGTGGTGTGCCTGTTTCGTGAGTATGCTCCAGACTTCCAGTGTGTATCCTGTGTATGACGCGACCTGACTGAATACTCTTCGTGGATTTCCGATTCCTGCTTTGTGTCTGACCCGGATTGGCTGATGTTCCTGCTCTGTGTACCGACCCGGATTGGCTGACATTCGTGCTCCGTGTATCGACCCGACTTGGCTGACGTTCCTGCTCTGTGTATCGACCCAGATTGGCTGACATTCCTGCTCCGTGTATCGACCCGGCCTGGCTGACGTTCCTGCTCTGTGTACCGACCCGGATTGGCTGACGCCCCTGCTCCTGGCATCTACCTGGCTTGGCTGACGTTCCTGCTCTGTGTATCAGGTTGGCCTGCCGGCCTTCTTGCCCCTGGGTATTCGGTTTACCTAGACCTGAGTGCTATCACCACCGGTACTGTGACCCATTCTTCCTCCACCCTCGCTTGTTGGGTTTGCCTCCCTTCGGTGTTGCATTCTCCTTTGGTTAGCACCCCGGTATGCTTGACCTGTTCATGTTCATTCTATTGAGGTTGGTCGTGTTCCCTGGGCGCCTCGATTACCTCATTGCCTGCGGTCATTATCAGGTCTGAGCATACAATTAACCTCTTGAAGGGTTGGTGCAAGTTAGCGCTTGTGGGTCACAGTTACTGAGCACTTCTCCAGTGGGTATAGTTGCCTTGTCGCTATTTACCCCCCTTCGCTTGGGGCTGATAGTTTCACTGCAGTTCGCTTACCCTAGTTCGCTAGGGTTCTGTTGCTCTTAACGTTCTGTCAGTAGTTGCATACTGGTGCGCAGAATTCCTATTCAGTCTTCTCCGGCAGCTCCGCTGTACCTTACGTGGTAAGGTTCTATTATCTATATCACTGTCAGTATCCTGCAGCCTTGTTGCCTCGGTTTGGCTGTCTAGGAGTTACTGTCAGTGTCATTTCAGAGGGCCATCAGTGTTCCTTGATGCCTCTGATCCTGGACCATTATCGTACATGTAGATCGTAGTAGCCTCATACTACAACTACACCTCAGTTGTATCGCTGACACCACCTTGTCCCTCTTTGTATCAGAGGGCTACCAGTCTGGTCTCCACACTACTTGGACCTGTTCACTCCTAGGCCTAGTAGCTCCCTTCTGGGAATTGTGTCTCTCGTGGACTCTGTTGCCACTATCAAATTACACACGTATTGTCTGCTAACCTGATCCTGTGTCAGTATAGTATTGGACTATATTGGACCCATGTGGGTTACAGAATTATTGAACTGTCTGTTAACCTGATCCTGTGTCAGTGTGGTATTGGACTGTACCGGACTCGCGTGGGTTACAGAAGTAACGAACTCTACGCTCAACCTAATCCTGTGTCAGTATTGTTTATGTCTGTACTGGACCGATGTGGGTGCAGAAGTGTTAACTATCATTATCTTTAATAAACTGTGTTTTACCAAACCTAATGTGTCTGTGTGTCAGAAAAACTGTAACAGTACGAAAGGGCCAAGACCTCAGACAGTACTGGTGCGGGTAACTCACAGAATATCCATTGGAGGATGGATTTACATGAGCAGCATATGGATCAGTTGTCACTGGCCGTACAAACCATCTTGGAGCGTACCGCTCACCTCGACAAACCAGTACAAGCCTCTGTGGCCTCTTCCGTTAGTACCCCGGGAATTAATTCCCAAGCATCGGGTAACTCGAATAGAGGGTTGTCAGCAACCGCTCCATTACCATTGAGATACGATGAGGAACCTACCTTATGTCGGGGGTTCATTAATCAGCTAGAAATTTTTTTGGAAATGATGCCACAGGCATTCCCAAGTGAAAGAAGCAAGGTGGGCCTTATGATTTCATTATTGACAGCAGAGCACTGGCATGGGCTAACCCACTGTGGGAGATGGCCAAACCATGCACCAAGAACTCTATCGAGTTTGTGCAAGCTTTCCGTAGAGTGTTTGAAGTCCCAGGAAGAGCCACCTCTGCTGCCAAACGGCTGGTGGAAATTCAGCAGGGACCTCGTACGGTCGCAGACTATGCTATAGAATTCCATACATTGGCGGCAGAGGTAGGCTGGAATAATGAGGCACTGGTGGCAGCCTTCTCTCAGGGGCTTAATGATCGGATCAAGGATGAGACGGCAGCTCGGGACTTACCAGACGATCTGGACGAGTTTATTGAGTTTACTGTACTTATTGATTCCCGCATTAGGGAAGTACTTCTGCCAGAGACCGCAGGCAGCGGCTCACCCGTCACAGTAACGTAGGTCCTGGTTTCTCACCCTTGCCTCCCTCTCCTCCCATGCCTCCTGAGCGCAAACCTCAGACTTGTGAACCAATGCAGTTAGGGTTCACTAAACTCACCAGGGAGTAACGATCTTATCGGCGCAGACGGGCCTGTGCTTATATTGTGAAAAAGCCAGGCATCTACCCGAAATTGCCCCATAAGTCCGGAAAACGCACGCACCTAGGTTACCTTAGGGGACGGGTCCTAGGTGGTATACGACAGTCCCCAGACTCAATCTGTCAGAAACCCTCAGTGGGAGTTTTGATCTCTTGGGCAGAGTCTTCAGTGGAAACCTTTGCCTTGATAGATTCTGGCGCGGCTGGTTTATGGATAATTCATTTGCTCTATTTCACAAGATTCCACTGGTGGAAAGGGAATCTCCCTTGGCCATCGAGGCCATCGATGGTAGACTTCTGGTGCTCACACATATTACTAGGGAAACTATACCCTTATCTATATGTATTGGGGCTCTCCATACTGAATCACAATGTTTCCAGATTATACAATCACCCCATCATGCTGTGATCCTGGGGTTTCCATGGTTGCAGTGGCACAACCCCAGGTTTGACTGGCAGTCTTGTGAGATCACGGGCTGGTCCGATTTTTGTTTGAAACATTGCATTTCGAAGCCTACCAAGATTATGTGTACCTCTCCCTCCTTGGCCACTGAATACCAACAATTCAGCAATGTTTTCAGTAAAGGAGAGGCGAGCACCTTGCCGCAGCACCAAGCTTACAACTGCGCTATTGATCTTCCACCTGGGGCCGTGCCCCCTCGCGGTCGTACATACCCTTTGTCTTGCAAGGAAAATAAGGCCATGGAGGACTATATTGCAGATGCCCTGGAGAGGGACATTATTAGGAAGTCATCCTCGCCTTCGGGGGCTGGTTTCTTCTTTGTTTAGAAAAAGAATGACGAGTTGCGGCCGTGCATCGATTATCGAGGTTTGAATAAGCTTATGTCTAAAAATGCGTACCTGATTCCACTCATTACAGAGCTTTTCAACCGACTGAAAGGATCGTCCATCTTTACCAAACTGGACTTATGGGCAGCATATAACTTGATTAGAATCAGAGCAGGTGATGAGTGGAAGTCCGCTTTTAATACTCCCTCTGGACACTTTGAATATTTGGTAATGCCGTTTGGGCTATGTAACACCCCAGCAGTGTTCCAGGAATTTATTAAGGATATACTACGCGATATGTTACAGTCCTGTGTAGTGGTGTACCTGGACAACATACTCATACATACCTCCGATATGATACAACACATCAAGGATGTGTCCCCAGTATTACAGAGGTTACGTGAGAACAAATTATACTGCAAGCTCGGTCTATGGTTCCATTTCTGGCCTTTATAATTTCCAAGGATGGCATTGCTATGGACCAAGATAAGCTTGCAGCAGTCCTGCAGTGGCCACGCCCAACTGGACTCAAAGCTTTACAATGTTTCCTGGGCTTTGTGAATTATTGTAGGAAATGTATTTGAGACTTTTCTAGAATTGTGAAGCCATTGACTGATCTTATGCACAAGGGTGCTAATCCTTCCAAGTGGTCAGATGAGGCTGACCAGGCATTCAAGGCTTTGAAAGCAGATTTTTCGACAGCACCCGTGTTGTCTCACCCTACCCCCTTGCTTCCATTTACTTTGGCGGTGGATGCCTCAGAGACAGGGGTGGGAATAGTTCTGTCCCAACAACTGGGTCCTGGAAAAATCTTGAGACCTTGTGGGTTCTTCTCAAAGAAAATCACTAAAGCATAAAGTCTCTATGATATCAGTGACTGAGAACTCCTAACAATAATTTTGGCCTTAAAGGAATGGCGACACTTGTTGGAGGGTACTAGGGTCCCTGTCTTGATCATGACAGACCATAAAAACATGATGTACCTATTGGAGGCTAAAAGATTGTCGTCTCGACAGGCCAGATGGGCATTGTTCTTATTCCGTTTTAATTTTATTGTTTCTTACTTACCTGGTTCTAAGAACGTTAGGGCGGACGCCCTGTCCAGACAGTTTGGCCCCGAACTCGAGGGAGAGGACGTTCCAGTACCTATTATCCATCCCGATCGGATATTGGCTACACTGTGTACCAGTATCACCTCACCATTGGGGGAGCCTGATACTCCGGTGGGAAAGTGTTTTGTGGCTGCACCCGGTTACTCGAAACCTATCACGCCTCTTGGGCTGCTGGTCACATAGGTCACAACCAACTGATGTGGTCACTTTCACAGTTGTTCTGGTGGCCTTCTTTGCGTGCTGATTGTACCGCATTTACGGCAGCTTGTACCACGTGTGCCCGTGCCAGATCTCCAGGACACCTCCCAGTTGGGTTGTTTCAACCCGTGCCTAACGGTGACCGTCCATGGTCCCATGTGTCTATTGATTTTCTGGGAGAGCTACCAGTGTCTAATGGGTATTCCTTCATTCTGATGGTGGTCGAAAGATTTTCTAAAATGGCACACTTCGTGCCCCTCACTGGCCTTCCGTCCGCCCGGTAGTCGGCCATTATATTTGCTAAAGAAGTGTTTCCGGTTGCATGGCGTACCCAGGGTATTGGTTTCAGATCGTGGGAGCCAATTCGTGTCCAGATTCTGAAGGGCATTTTGTGATCAGATGGGCATTCAACTGTCCTTTTCTTTAGCCTACCATCCCCAGACTAATGGGGCCGCTGAGCGTTCTAACCAGGGATTGGAGCAATTCCTGCTCTGTTTCGTGTCACATCATCATGACAATTGGGCTGACCTGTTGCCGTGGGCAGAGTTTGCCAGGAACTGTGCCATAAATTCTTCCTCCGGGAGCTCCCCGTTTCTCGTCAGCTAGAGGTCCCAACCTTGCCTGCTCCTGGACTCATTTCAAGCACAACAGATTCCGGCTCTGGATGAGCATATCAGGCAGCTCAGCTCCACATGGGCACGGGTACAGAAAGCCCTCAGTGACTCGTTTCAGCGTTATCAGCGGCACACTAATAGCAGGAGGTTGCCTGCTGTCTCCTTCCAGGTTGTGGACAGGGTATGGCTGTCCTCCAGAAACCTCAATTTGCAAGTCCCGTGCAACAAATTGGCTCCCCGGTTTGTAGGCTCCTTTAAGGTACTCTGCAGAATTAATCCGGCTTCATATGCCCTGGATCTCCCAGCTTCCATGCGGATCCACAATGTATTTCATGTGTCCCTTCTGAAACCATTGATTTGCCACCGCTATACCACCACTCCTGTTGTTCCTGGACCCGTTCAGGTGCAAGGTCAGGATGAATACGAAGTACAAAGTATCCTCGATTCACATAGGGTTCGGGACAGTTACAGTACTTCATTGGAAGGGCTATGGCCCTGAGGAGCATTCCTGGGTGACTCAAAATGATCTACATGCTCCAGCATTGTTGCTCAAATTCCATGCTAAGTATCCCCAGAAGCCTGGCCCTCATCCACGGGGAGAGGGTCTTTGGGGGGGGTGTACTATCACGGTACCCGTGATCTCTCTATGCTGACATTGCTACTTCCTGTATGATTCCTGCTGAATTCTTATTGGCTGCTGGATCCTGTCTCCACCCAGCGCTAGCCCTTTTAACCCCAGCCTTGTCAGTGTGCTGGTGCCCTTTCGTGGTGTGCCTGTTTTGTGAGTACGCTCCAGACTTCCAGTGTGTATCCTGTGTATGACGCGGCCTGACTGACTACTCTTCATGGATTTCTGATTCCTGCTTTGTGTCCAACCCGGATTGGCTGATGTCCCTGCTCCATGTATCTACCCGGCTTGGCTGACGTTCCTGCTCTGTATATTGACCCGGATTGGCTGACGTTCCTGCTCCGTGGATCGACACGGATTTTGGCTGATGCCCCTGCTCTTGGCATCTACCTGGCTTGGCTGACGTTCCTGCTCTGTGTATCAGGTTAGCCTGCCAGCCTTCCTGCCCCCTGGGTATTCGGTCTACCTAGACCTGAGTGCTATCACCACCGGTACTATGACCCATTCTTCCTCCACCCGCGCTTGTTGGGTTCGCCTCACTTCGGTGTTGCGTTCTCATTTGGTTAGCACCCCGGTACGCTTGACCTGTTCATGTTCATTCTATCGAGGTTGGTTGTGTTCCCTGGGTGCCTCGATGACCTCATTGCCTGCGGTCATTATCAGGTCAAGGCATACGATTACCCTCTTGAAGGGTTGGTGCAAGTTAGCGCTTGTGAGTCACAGTTACTGAGCACTTCTCCAGTGGGTATAGTTGTCTTGTCGCTATTTACCCCCTTCGCTTGGGGCTGATCGTTTCCCTGCAGTTCGCTTACCCTAGTTCGCTAGGGTTCTGTTGCGCTTAGCGTTCTGTCAGTAGTTGCATACTGGTGCGCAAAGTTCCTATTCAGTCTTCTCCGGTGTAACGGTTTTATTGACACTCAGACACTTTAGGTTTAGGTTAAAATGCTATTTTATTAAAGAATCACAGTAACAAAATAACCCATACGGGTCCAGTAGGTATGAAGACAGAACACTACTGACACAGGTCAGGTTACAGTATAAGTACCCACACAGGTCCAGTATATACAAGACACAATATTATACTGACACAGTGGTAAGGTTGTGTTATCTATATCACTGTCAGTATCCTGCAGCCTTGTTGCCTCGGTTTGGCTGTCTAGGAGTTACCGTCAGTGTCATTTCAGAGAGCCATCAGTGTTCCTTGTTGCCTCTGATCCTGGGCCGTTATCGTACATGTAGATCGTAGTGGCCTCATACTACAACTACACCTCAGTTGTATCGCTGATGCCACCTTGTCCCTCTTTGTATCAGAGGGCTACCAGTCTGGTCTCCACACTACTTGGGCCTGTTCGCTCCTAGGCCTAGTAGCTCCCTTCTGGGAATTGTGTCTCTCGTGGACTCCATTGCCACTATCAAGTTACACACGTATTGTCTGCTAACCTGATCCTGTGTCAGTATAGTATTGGACTATATTGGACCCATGTGGGTTACAGAATTATTGAACTGTCTGTTAACCTGATCCTGTGTCAGTGTGGTATTGGACTGTACCGGACCCGCGTGGGTTACAGAAGTAACGAACTGTACGCTCAACCTAATCCTGAGTCAGTATTGCTTATGTCTGTACTGGACCCGTGTGGGTGCAGAAGTGTTAACTATCATTATCTTTAATAAACTGTGTTTTACCAAACCGTGTCTATGTGTCAGAAAAACCGTAACACATTTTCAGTTTGACCTCCTCCTTTTTTGGGCTGGTATCTATGGGTTTTCACAAAGGTCATGACAGCCTTGGCTGCTCATATTAGTTCTCTGGGGATTTCTTTTACTCTGGATTACCTTTTCCTGGAAGTTACTTCACAGAAGGATCTGTATCTTAGTCTTCAGACGTGTTTGTGTGCCAAACTGGAGCAGCAGAATCAATTTTAAAACATCCACTCTGATTCCATAGCAGGATCTATTCCTCCTTGGCATGAGAATTCATGCTCTCTAGGAATAAGTCTTTCTGCTGGAAGACCAGATTCATTTGTTGTCTCTGCAGGTGTCAGTGGCTTAGTTTTGTTTTCTTGTCATCAACGATGCTGGAGTACATGAAGGTGCTGTGGTATCTGGCTTCTATCTTGAAGGCAGTCCTCTTTTCCCATTTCCACACTGCAGCTACTTACTCTCAAGAATTGTTCAAGACATTAGTATCATCTCTCCCATGTCTTTTCAGCAGGATGAAGTAAGTTCTTTGTTGGTGGCTTCACATGTTTGCTAAACATTACTAAGTCAATGTTCTGGCTTCAGCTAAATCCAACTTTGAATGGAAGGTCATACAGTTAATTGTGACTTTGTAACTGTCCTTTTTGTTTTTTCTTCCAGCAGTATTTTTTCTGTTGCTTGGTTTGGTATGTAGGTGTCCATTGACGCCTGAGGTTCATGATTGTTCCAGTGCATCTGTGTTCAAACTGGTTTATGTTTTGATGTTTGTTTCTCTCCCTCCTTGGAAACTTGGTGAATAGCTTTTTATAGCCCCATGGTGTTCCATGGAAGATGAAACTGAGAAGGGGATTTTTTGTGTACTTACCAATAAATCCTTTTCTTTTAGTCCATGTGGAACACAAGCCTTCACTTCCAGAGAAAAAGAATTGGTTTGAGTTCCTGGCAGGGGGTTCACCTCCTGAGAGCTCTTTTTTGGAAGTGCTATGCCCTCCTGTGGGAGAATGATTTATTGCTTGACACATGGACTAAGAGAAAAGGATTTTTTGGTAAGTAGAAAAAAATATACTTTTTAATAAAGGTCCTGCATTAAATTGGATGTTTTGCCACCTGATCCATGTTTGAGGACACAGGATCTTGCAGGTGCAAGAATAGTCTAGGACACCAGTGCTTAAACATATTCTCAAGCCCATCAAAAGTGAGGTTTATGTAATCATCACCTGCAGCTTCTTTAGAAAGAATTTACTGATCCATCCATGATCATTTGAGAGGATCCTGAAAGCCAGTTCTGTTTGGGGGGCTCTGGTACAGGGTGAGCATCTATGATGGTTCTCAAACCTGTTTTAACTTACCCTTAATTACTGGTCGGCAACTAAGGGTTTTCACTGTGGTACATGTCAGTGCTGGCCACAGACATTGTTTTGATTGTCAGTAGTCCATGGGGTCATCATTTCTGTCCAGAACATAACTATCTTGCAAATATGCTGAAATCCTCTCATATGCAGTGGGGCCACCCCTGGGAGCTACACAGTGTCCCTGTGTATCAGTTCCCAACCCATATTCAGGGAGCAATTGTCCAGGTGACAAAGAGGATGTCTCCAAAGCTTTACAGTTTTGATTGTGTGCTCACTAATGGTCTTCTGCTTATAGAAATGCTCTAGAATGTACAAAGTGAGATTCCACCAAGTAGGGACTTCCGTTTTCAGTTGGGGATGGGGCAGGTTATTACACTCTTGTATGGAATCTATTATGTTGCGTGCATTGTAGGAAAGGAACTGATTTTGCATTTGATATTCAGCACCTCTCTGATGGTTTTTGAGGAAATGGGCGAAGCAGAGTACATACACCATATCAACTATTCTCAATGCAGCTATTATGTTGGAGCCATTATCAGCAGACACAAAAAAACAGCTTTCAAGAAGCAGGGTACAAGCCATTGCTCTGTCATCTTCTCTAGATTGCTTAATACATCTATGGCTTTGTGGGACTGTTTCCCAAAACTCTGCATGCACTTGGGGCTATCCTGCTGCTGCCTTTTAAACATATCGCCAGAACCAGAAGAAATATTACTGGCTGCCACCTGATGCTGTAAGCTAGTGTTTGGTGGTGGAAGGTAAACCTAGTGAGCAGTCACAGTAATATAGTCTGTGCCCTGCCCACTTGTCCACATATCTGTTGTCAGGTGGATTTTTTCCAGTTCTTTGTCCACCACCTTAATCACCTGCTTGTACAATTCTGGCACAGCTGTCCTGGAAAAATAACTACGGCTTGGGATATACCAGTGAGGACCTGCATATGACATCCATTCTCTAAATCCTCTATTTTCAACAGAAGAATACAGCTTCATGTCCACTGCCAACATCTTGGCAACTTTGCCATGCCACAGGCGTTTTTTTTTTGTTTTTTTTTTAATAAGCTTTATTGAATAATATAGGTCATTACAAGTAAGCAGTGACAAGGATTTATGTCGTAAAAGTGAGTACATAAAAGTAGGAAAAGGCTTTACAAAGGAACTAGCAGGTACATATATCTCAATATCTTGAGTGAAGAGATACGCAGCAGTCCAAGTTACTCATAGTAATGGGACACATTAGATACATTAGATAGTAACGTTTCACAATAAAAGAAGCTCCATTTAATCTTCATAGTATTTCGGCCATGGAGAGTGTTATTTCAGTACCATCAGAGTTGTAGTTCAAGAGTAATTGAATGATAAATTTTACCCCTCCTGCCCCTTTTACCTAGTGTAAGCCACCTCCCCTCAAATGTGGAATCTGGTCACTTGACCGGACATATCACACCAAGGGACAATCTTCTTACTGTGAGAACAATGAAAACCCTGCCCCCTTTGACAGGGTTTTCAGCTTTTTCCCCTTATACTTGCCTCTCTGCACGCCACCTGGACACCACCTTGCTGCTCTGAGGTGAGCAGTGTTCCATCAGTAAAAGGGACAGGTGGGGGAAACTTTATCATTCAATTACTCTTGAACTACAACTCTGACAATAGTGAAATAACACTCTCCATGGTCCAAATACTATAAAGATTAATCGGAGTTGCTTTTATTTTGAAACATTACTATCCATTTAAGAGGTACATTTTGAGACTAGGATAAGATCTCCTCAACACCTCAAACATCACGGACAAGGCTACAATCACTTAGAAGATACACCCTAACTGTACAAGAGCATATTGTGATGTTGCTGCTGCCTCAGAAACTAAGGCTTGTGGTGAATAATATTATCATTGTACAACTTTTTGTCTTATATCACTGCTGCTTATACCAGTTCCATGCAGAAGCCTAAACATCCTGCTGCTTAGACAACTCAGTGGCAGCAATTACAGAAGTAGGAAATGTCAGAATATCACAAGCGGCATTTGCCACCACCATCTAATACTGGTGGCACTAGCCCAGTAGGACATAAACATTTTTTTTCTAGGGTTTGTGTTTTGCAAGCCTTAGGCTTACAAACACATTTTTTAGGACTTGTTCTTTGCTAGACTAAAGCATAAAAATACATTTTTCTCAGGGCTTGTTTTTGGAAAAAAGAGGAGTGAATACACAGCGCCACTCAGAGTATTAATACACTATGATTGATGTTAGTGTATAATAGAGGTCTAAATAGTATTCAGCGAGATTCAATTCCCTTAATCAATGTAAAGATATATTTTCTTATGGGAATTTTATATTTTAAATAAATTCAGTTATTTAAGTCTTTCTATGCCCATATATATCTTATATAGGTATATGATGTTCCATGAGTAATAGTCATTATAAATATAATATAAACTTTCCCTATGTAACAGTCTTATTCAATTTAGCCTCCTTAAGCACACTCCTTGCTGCTGGTCTCAGAATAAAAGGCAATTCGATGTCTGTGGGATCATCACAATGCAAAACAAGTAAGGGTAGGGAAGAGACAGCACATAGAGCATCTAATTGTAGTATTAAAATGTGAAAGTTTATTACACAAACAATATAAGGTAAAAAAAAAAAATAAAAACACAGTATAAAATATTTTTGAATAGAACAAGGCATACAATATGCTGCTAAAAAGTATTCATACAAAGATTAAGAAGAGCACTACTTCTCTAAATAAAATCGCGATACGTTCCTGTATTTGATACAGTATGGTGTGATGAGACAAAAGGATCGCACAGTGAATGAAAGAGTACTATTAGAGTAACAATAGGGAACTATGGAGGGAGGACAAAGTGGGACAGATTCTCCAAACATAGATAATAGATGGCCCCTTACTGGAGAGTTCGCATTTACAAGCGCGCTGTAATGCAACTGAGTGCAGAGCTCAGCTTATGCTCCTCGATCCAGTGTATAGATGGTCCCTTACTTTATTGTCCTGATGAATCTTGGCATATAATGGGCAAGAGTCCCAGTCAGTCGTTTTTCTTGTGCCTCTCCTCTCTTCCCTTCCGGCTCCGTCTCTTGTTTCAAGCTTGGTGCATCCGATGATGCGGAGTCTCTGTCAAACATGGCAGGTGTTGTCTCTTCCATGCATTTTGGCGCCGTCTTTGCGCTTTCATCTAGATAATCATTTTAAATATAAAGTGAAATATTACACTAAAACTGATGCTTAGTTTTGTAAAAAAAAATAGGTTTTTTAGTTTGTAATTTTGGGGAATAGAGTTAATTTTTATTTTTAGCTGGCAAAATAATGCGGATATTTTTCCCTTCAGTAAAGCAAGGTAAAGTCAATTAAGGTATCTTCAGTAGTAATTACAAATAGATACCCATAGTGGACATACTTTGTACAACTGCACAGTGAGTTGTAATAGTATAATTTTAATAAATCACTATTGTATAAAATTAGCCATCATAGTGGATTGCATTAGTTCTCTGTTATAGAGAGTTACTAGTATCCAGTTAATAAATCACAATTATATAGAATGTAGCAATCATATTGGATTGAATTAGTTACCTATTATAGTAGTTATTTTTAATAGTGATTATTTTATATTTTTCAGTTGACATTCATAGGATTAATTTTTATTTTTATAAGAATTCCTATTGCCATTTTTTACTTTGGTGGTAACTCTACTGTGATTCAGAAGGCTACATAGACATTTTGATGTTGTTTCTGCTTCATTTTCCGGTAGTATACTTTTCTTTAAAGGCACCATAAATTGAGTTCTTCATTAAGTCTATATGGGCTTAAAGTATGTAATTTAAATATCCACTGGGTTCCTAACTTTGCCAGCTTCCGGAATCTGTCACACCTCTTTTTGTGGTGGGATGTGATCTATGATAGAAAGTCTAATTTCTTCAGGACTGCTGTGGTGTTTTTCTGTAAAATGTTGTCACGGTAACTTAGGCAAATAAACTCTCGACACAGTACAAGTGAATTTAGCCAGTTTATTGAAGCAAATCCTATATAATAATTCACTAGAAAGTTTGGAACTACACAGTCATGCGCAGTAGAGACTGCCCGTGACGAGGCTGATACAGAGCAGGGAATTCCAAAGAGGCATCCAGCTCTGTATCAGCAGCGGCGCGGGCAGTCTTTACTGAGCATGACTGCACTGTGACCAGCTGGCACTGTATCAGCCGCGGCATGGGCAGTCTTTACTGTGCATGACTGCCCCGCGACCGGCTGGCAGTGGCACTGTGGACCATGTAACGGGCTCTTCAACTAGTAATAATAATAATAGAAGCAAACACTTCCTCAACCATGGGGAGACAGGCATAAGGACAGTGTCTAGTCGACTGCCCAAGAGCTGACACTGAACTGAAATCGGTACAAAAGGTACAGAACCAGACTTGGCTCTAACCCACAGATAGGAACCTGGAATGCCAGGAATCCGTAACGGAGCTTACCCGGAGAACCTCCAGAGAGGAATGTCAGACAACAGCTTGGCAAGCTATATTACTGGAGTAATACAGACTGGAGGCCACAGAGCAGAGGCACACTAGCAGACTACTAGAGATGTAGTTGCAATAGCAGAACTCTGTGTGAGTACAGGCAGAGACAGCAAGGTAAAGCATATGGTAGAGTACCAAGAGGCAACGGATCGAGAGATAACAAGCAACACTACCAGACCAGAGGCAATGGGATCGCATCGTGCGCAGGAAACTTGAAACAAAATAGCAAGCATGACGTCAGAGACATACGCCCACAGACAGAGGCAGACCAGACAATGCAGAGCCAGTCCCAAACCCTTGGATAGGAATGCAGGCAAGCAAATCACGGGCACCCTGATAAATGTCTTGCCACACTGTGCTTTTGATTACTCCTAAGGATATTGCTGCGGTGTTCAAGAAAACATTCTTTTGTTTTCCTAATGGTCCTTCCTATGTATTGAAGGCTGCAGGGGCATTGTAACAGATAAACCACATACTTGCTAGTACATTGTAGGAAATGTTCTATTTTAAATTCTTAGTCTCTATGATGACTACATTGTGTTCAATGTGTTTACAGGTTACACATGTCTTGGATCCACACTTATAGTTACCACTAATAGAGCTTCAATCAAATAGGTTTTTCCCTTTTTTTCTGTATCGTTCTGGTGTCTATTTTGCTTGGAGCTAGGTTTGTTTTTCTGCTCTTTTGACTTCTTGTAAATTATTTCTGGCTTTTGTGGGAGTAGATTATTAAGAATTTTATCACCCTCTAATATTAGCCAGTGTTTGTTGATGACATTTTCTATCCTTTTTCTTGCAGTATTACACCGAGTGATGAATGGAACTTTGGGAGCTTGATTTTTTTTTTTTCTCTTCTTCTTTTCAGAGTTATCAGTGAGCAGTTCTTCCCTATTAGTGTTCCATACTCTGTCAAAAACTGTGTGGATTACTTCTGGTTTGTAGCTTTTTTACAGGAATTTTGTTTTTAGATCTTCAGCTTGACTGAGAAAGGTTTCTCCTTCTATGCAATTTCAGCGTAATCTGTATAATTGACTTAGCGAGACACTGGTAAGCCATCTTGGGTGGTGTGCACTTGTTATGTGTGTGTAGCTGTTAACATCCACGTTTTTGTGGTGGGTTTGTGTATCTACTTTTGACATGGCGCCTGAAGTAAGGGTTAGATCCAAGAAGTCAATTGATGTTTTACTGTGGTTAGATGTGAAACTAATGTCCAAAGGGTTATTGTTTTGTTGTTTTTCAAATGCCTTGAGTGATTGTTCGTCTCCCTGCCAGATCAGCAGGTCATATATGTAACGACTATGGTATAGATGTTTTTCTTCCCAGAACCCCATCAGCAAGTTGGCGTAACTGGGGGCAAACTTCGTTCCCATTGACATCCCACTTATTTGTAGATCGTGTTGATTCTGAAAAATGAAATTATTATGTTATAGGATGAAGTTTATAGATTTAAATATAAATTCCTTTTGGATGTTTAGCATGGTGTGGTCCTGGTTAAGATAATATTGTACAGCTTCCAATCCTATATCATGCTTGATGTAGGTATATAGGGCGCAGACATCACAGGTGACCCAGAACCAATTTTGTTTCCACTGAATATCCTTTAATTTTTTTAGCACATGAGTGGAATCTTTAGTGTAAGAGGATAAGTCTTGCACATATTTTTGTAAGAAAAAGCCCAAATACTGTGATAAATTGCTTGTTAGTGATCCTATTCCTGAAATGATGGGGCGACCGGGTGGATTTTGGATATTTTTGTGTATCTTTGAAAGATGGTAGTAAATAGCTGTGACCAGAAACTGTACTCTCAGAAACTGACTTCTTGTGGATTGACGATTTTTTGATGGAAGGGATGGTTTGCCATTTATACTTAAGGGTGCTTAACCTTAGGCTCTACATGTCTGTTACTACTAAGCCTCCGACTTCAAAGGACAAGCCCAACACAAATAACCCTTCTTAGGAGGAAAAATCACAATCCAAGCATAAAGTATGATTGCTTTATTTTCCTTCCCCAATTAGATAAAAATTGTGCTGCTCTCTCTTGATAACAAAGACAGAAACAACATGGTGTGGGAACCTGACACCCTTTTTACACTATCCCTGTGGGTCAGACTCAGTATTATCATTAATTTCCATGCAATGGGATAGACAGAAACAAAATCAGAAAATCATCATTTTGCAAAGAATTTCCCATTTGGTGGGAAGTGACATTATACACCCATTTCACTTTTGAAGCTAAAAGTTTTGCACATTCCTAGTAGATACCACTTAGAATGACTCCAGTCAAAGCTAATAAAGTATGTACTTGCACAAGTAGAGGTGCCAGCTGATCTAGCATCCCTGATCACATTTAGAACGCCAAATGAAAGAAGGATCAAAAATAGAAGGACTAAGAGACATACTTTTGGAGCATTATTCAGCCTGTGGTTCCTGTCTGATAACTTTTATGATCATTCCTCATTCAAATACCTGTCCTAATGTGAATTCTGAACCTATACAGGTGTATTATGTATGGATCCCCTCTCCTCTGCTGCCTACAAGATCTGTGGAAGCAAGATGTGTAAGGGGACAGGAACTATCTGGTCAGAAACTGTTATGATAGCATTATGCACACAAGTCATCATCATTTAACCTTGACATCATGTTGCTAAAGTGTTAAAGAAGGTTCTAAAATCAGTAATGCTGTATTCAGGAGAGGTAGGAATTTTATGGATCTAAAGTAAGCTCAGAATAATCACATTGACTGCCTCTGTACATCCATGTACATTTCTATCCATGATATTTCCCTACTGTGATACTGCAAACTGTTGTTTAATCTATTGTCCATCAGTACTGCAAAAATCTCTCTCTCTAACATGGATTCCCCAATTAGATTCCTAATTAGTGTATATGTTGTTGCATGCTTGTTTCTGCAACCCAAATGCAGAATTGAATTTATAGGGTCCAAAATTCCGAGTCCAAATCACTAACTGGTTTTAATTGATCATTTAATTGATCCATATAGCCGTAGTCCATATAGCTTACAAGTAATTTTGGGAAGGCAAACGCCCCCTTTAAGTAGGCAGGAACAATTCTTGAAAAGAAGTGCAGGGTGGAGCCTTCTTTCCCTCCTTTGCTGTGCACCAGCCAATCCCCAAACAGTTAGATTTGAGATGCTAACTATTGACTAGGTAGCAAGAAGGGAAAAGAAGACTCCTGTGAGCATGAACCTGAAGGAATTCCCACGTTCAGTCACAGGAGAACCAAGCATGGTCCCTTGATAGGGTGGGAGACCTGTAACCTATATGGACTAAGAGAAAAGGATTTAACAGGTAAGACTAAAATCCTCCTAGGATGGCCCTTATAAGAAAAAGTGTCAACGAACACTGAACTGGCATGTAACACACCAGAAACTGTAACACAGCACACAGAACTAGAGCCAACCGGGCTCAACAGCGAAGGATACTAGAAAGAAGGAAGGAACCCTAGACAGGCAAGACTGCCTCTAGGACCTTCCTACCAAGACAGTCAATACAGGACATCAACACGGTAGTGTTTAGAGAAGGTGTGCATGGAGACCAAGTGGCTGCCTTTACACAACTGATCTGCTGAATCCTGATTCTTATAGGCTCAAGAGGCCCCAACAGACTGGTGGAATGAGCCATGACGTGAAACGGAACAGGCTTCTTCCTGAGTTCGTAGGCTTTACGAATGGTAGACTTAACCCAGGAGGCTATAGTAACCTTGGATGCCAGCTTACCAGCCCTGGGACCCTCAGGAATGACAAAGAATGTGTCAGACTGATGAACAGACTCAGTGTGATGCACATAAAACTTGAGGCAGCACACCATGTCCAACAAGTGGAGATCCCTCTCCTTGTCAGATTTAGGGTCAGGACAAAATGAACACACGACAATCTCCTGACTGATGTGGAACTCAGAGACCACTTTAGGAAAACATTCCTGGGAAGTGCAAATAACCACCTTGTCCTTGTGAAACACCAGAAAGGGTGGATTACAGGACATAGCATGCAGTTCAGCAATGCTGCGAACTGAAACAATCACCAGGAGGAAGGCCATCTTCCAAGTCAAAAGACTAGTAGGAATAGTAGCCAAAGACTCGAAGGGAGGGTGCTGAAGGATGACCTAGAACCAAGTTAAGATCCCACGGAGGAGCGGGGTTCTTGAAAGCAGGGTGAACATGAGCGACGCCCTGAAAGAAGACTTTGACATCTCAGAGAATGGCAATACGTCTCTGGAAGTAAACAGAGAGTGCAGAAGTCTAAACCTTCAGGGAGCTCAGGCTGAGTCCCTTGTCCACTCTGTCCTGTAAAAATGACAGGATAGTAGGAAAGTCAAAGTCGTGAGAGGAAAGACTCTTATCCACACACCAAGAGTGAAAAGTAGACTAGGCTCTGTGGCACGCCTTAGAGGAAACAGGCTTCCGAGCACGAAGCATTGTTGCCACTACTCCCGAAGAGAAACCCTTCTTCCTCAATACTGAGGATTCAATCGCCATACCATCAAACCCAGACAATCCACATCCTCCTTCCACAAATACCTGGAAATCAGGTCTTATTAGGCCAGTACGGATCAATTAGAATAACAGGAGATCCCTCCAGTCATAGTTTCCTCAATACCCTGTGAAGCAAGGGAATGGGAGGAAAGATGTACGCGAAAGGGAAGTGCCATGGAATCGACATGGCATCCACTGCTAGAGCTATAGGATCCCTCCAGCGGGAGCAAAACCATTGAACCTTCCGGTTGTATCTTGTCGCCATCAGATCAGTGTGGTGAAGTCCTCATCTCTGAACAATGAGGTTGAAGATGTCCTGGTGGAGTTCCCACTCCCCTCTGTCTATGGTGTGTCGACTTAAGAAGTCAGCCAGAACGTTGTGTACTCCAGGTATATGAATGGCGGATATGGCAGGAACATGTTCCTCTGCCCAAGATAAAATGGCCTTGACCTCCAACCAAGCCACGAGACTTCTTGTACCGCCTTGTTTGTTGATGTACACCATGGCCGTGGCGTTGTCGGACTGGACTCGAACTGTACAGCCTTATAGGTGAGATGTTCAGTACCTGAGAGCATGAAATATCACCCGGAGCTCCAGCACGTTGATGGGAAGGAAATATTTCTCCATTGACCACTGACCTTGTGCGTTTGGGTGACCCAGGATCGCTCTCCAGCTGGATAAGCTTGATCTGTCGTCACAGTTGTCCAGAAGGGTATCTGGTAGCCTAAAAAAACAGAAAGGGAGCTCAAACTGCATATATTTCCAATCTAGATTGCACCAATAATGATATAACTGTAAGTCTGTAAGATGGTACTCACGTGTCTCCAAGCATTAGCTGGTTGTAGAAACAACCGGCAACTATCCTCCAGGGTAATAGTACCACCCTGTGTACGGTAAATACAAGGTTCCGCACCAAGAAAATAGAATCCAAAAATTATGATTAAAAAGAATTTTAATGTGATAAAAGGAATGCCAAGTTTGAAAAACGTCAATTAATACCTTAGATGCATTTCAAAGTTATCCACTTGTTTTTCAAATAAACTTAGGCATATTTAAAAACATACTGTTTATCATAGCAACTGGCAAAACTAATATATATTAAAAAAATAATAGATGACTCACCCCACAAGCAGACCCTTTTGTACTCCACATCACAATGGTAACAGACAATCCTACCCACATGAAATCCGGATCCCGAAACGGAAATGATACAATAACGTGACGTATCTCTCCCAAGAACACCACATCCTGGGGGATGTACAACGCGTCCCACGGTGAAGCGCAGGATACCCCAAACACTATTTCCGCAAGAATACCGGAACTAAGAGAATCCTGCGCACCATTCCGGAACACATACGTCACACTGCCATTGCATTGAATATTGAACCAAAAATAAATAAAAAGAAAAAACATAATAATGATAAAATATAAAAATGTATCTCTGTGGAGACAAACATAGTGCGCTTGTGCAAATGAATACCAACCAACTACAGAGTAAAACATCAAAACATTTCAAAATACAACAATGGATTCAAGAGCCTGCCTACAAAAAAATAAGATAAAATAAAATAAAACACAACAAATGATATAACACAGAAAAACACAAATAGTAAAGACTAAATTACATATAAAACCAATATATATTTTTTTTATACATATATATATATTATATTAATATAATATATATATATTATATATATATATATTATATTATTATTCTCCATTTTCTTTTTCTTTCTCTTTTATTTTCTTTACTTTTTTCTTTTTTTTTATGTTTTATTTATTGAGAATATCAAAAAGCCAGAACAGCAGATAAGCAACAGAATTTAGACAATGTATGCTGTAAGAGAGAAAAACAAAAAGACTATACATTCTGTTCTGCCATAAAATGCAAATCAGTAATTGCGTACAATACTGAACTAAAACCAGGAGGCTTCCCTAAAAGAAAGGTAAAGACAAGCAGAAGGGAGAAGAAAGAGAAAAAAGAAAAGATATACGGAAGAAGGAAAGATAGATAAGGTATAGTCTAGGGCTTCAAAACGCGGCTCACCCCCCCCGGCCACCGCCACCACTCCGACCCCAAACTGTCCTGCCACTGTCTCCCCCATTCCACTCCACACTCACACACACAACGAGCGAACTCACTCCTAAAACTCACACATTATACACACTCGCACGTCACACTTCACACCACACCAGAGTAGGTAGACAGATCCCAATGAGACCAGATTTCACGGAAAGCTGACCTACGGTTCAATCTAAAGGCATGAAGTTGTTCCATATCTCTATATCTGTTTACCCTGGAGGACCAAGACGTTAAAGGGAGAAGATCAGGCGACCTCCAACACGTGGAGATCTCTAACCTAGCTGCTGAGAGTAGGAAATGAATAAGAGGAAAAGCCAAGGGTGGAAATTGCGGACTGTAAGAAAAAAGACAGAGAAGCGGATCCATTGGTACAGGGAACCCGCATATCACCTCCATTGCCTTAAGTATCTCCGACCAGTACTCCCGGACCAGTCGACATGTCCACCACATATGTGCCATCGAGCCAACAGAGTCCTCACATCTCCAACATTTGTCCCCCCCCCCCTCCCAGCGAATTTAGCCAATCGGACCGGCGTGAGGTACCAGTGAGACAGGACTTTATACCTATTCTCTTGTGACACAGCATCCCCAGGCAATGCTTTCTAGGCTCTAAATATCTTCCGCCATAAATCCCATTCTCCCAACTTAGGAATCCCCAGATTTAGTGCCCAAGCACCAGCATATGCCGGGAGAGATGACACATCTTCTGATTTAAAAAATGTATACAGTCTTGAGAGGGCACGAGTCCTAAATCCATCTGAAGAGATTAGCTTTTCCATCGGTGTGAGTGGGCGAATGATCGGGCCCCGTCTAACTACCACAGAGACATAATGCCTCACTTGCAGGTAGCGCCAATATTCCGATTTTGGCAACCGATGTGATGCCCCAAGCTCTGCCAGTGTAGGAAAACCAGATCCCCCCCCCCCAAACCTGTAAGAACTCTAGACCTGCCTTCCTCCATTCCCGGAACGCGACCTGATCCAAACCTGGTGGGAACTCTGGGTTCCCCAATAATTGCAACATATGATGGGTAAGGCGACCACCCCACACTCCGCCCTTTCTGTCTCCAAAGTTTCAGCATGTACCCCAAAAGTGGAGACTCACTGACGTTTCTCGGAATGGCCTTCTCCTCTGCAAAGAGGAGTTGACACTGGGAGACCGAAGTGCATGGGGAGAGTTCAATAGAAACCCAGTCCCGTAGCGGCGACTGATCAAAAAGGTCTGCTAATTTAGCCAGAACAGATGCAACATGGTATGCTTGCAAGTCCGGAAAACCAAGCCCCCCATGGGTCTTAGCACACATCATTATCTGCTGGCTACACCGTGGACGGATGTCCCTCCAAACAAAACGACCTAAGGCTGACTGTAGTCTGTTCAAATAAGACCTCGGGAGCTTAATAGGGAGCGTTTGGAGGAGATACAAAATCTTGGGGATAGACACCATTTTAAGGATATTAATGCGACCAAACCACGACAGCCTCAGATCCTTCCATGCCTTCAAATCCGCGCTGATCTTGTCCTCCAGAGGAAGGAAATTGAGTTTAAATATATCCGCTATTCGGGATGGTAATATAACCCCAAGATAGCTTAGTGAACCCCTAGCCCAAGTGAAGGGCATAGGCCTCCGCATACGATCCACGGAGGCAGAGTCCACCGTAAGATTTAAGATTTCGGACTTCGAGAAGTTAACACTCGCGCCCGAGAGGTCCCCATAGTCTGACAACAAAGTCATTAGAGGGGGAATGGAGGACTCCGGGTATGATAAGGAGAGCAAGATATCATCTGCGAATCCGGTCACCTTATATTCACTTCCCCCAATTCTGATCCCCTGAATCGCTTGATGAGAACGAACTGCAGATAACAGGGGCTCCAGGGACAAGATGTAGAGCAGGGGAGACAGAGGACATCCCTGCCGCGTCCCATTGGAGGGTCCCGTTCACCCTCACTCTAGCAGTGGGATGGGCATACAAGGCTTCCACACAACACCTAAATCTAGGTCCCAAGCCCACTGCTTCCAGAACACTGAATAGGTAATCCCAACGAACCCTGTCGAACGCCTTCTCTGAGTCTATCGCCAAAAACACTGAATGCACCCCCAAGGAGGGGATCCATTGAAGGATAGCAACGACTCTGGCTTTAGCTTGTCGTCCTTTCACGAATCCCGCCTGATCCTGGTGGACAATTCCCGGCAGGAGTGGGCTGAGTCTGAGAGCCAAAAGTTTGGCAAACACCTTAACATCCACGTTGATTAGCGAAATAGGCCTGTAGTTGGCACGTAGGCCGGGATCCTTGCCCCCCTTTGGTAAGACAACAATTTGCACCTCTAGAGCCTGCTTCGCAAAATCGGCATTCTCTGCAACAGCATTAAAGGATGCCACCATAGCTGGGAGCAGGACATCTAGAAATGACTTATAGTACACTACAGAAAAACCATCTGGCCCAGGACTCTTACCAGGAGGCATACTCCGCAGGACCTGTCTAACCTCCGTCTCAGTGAATGCCTCCTCCAAGGAAGCCACCTTCTCTGCAGTTAAACGACATTTAAAATGTTTAACCAAGAAGGAGCGAATCCGAGACCCCCGTTCGACTCGGGGATCAGCATTCGACTCCGAATGTAAGTTATAGAGGTTGCCATAGAACTCCCTGAATGCTGCTGCAATCTCCTCATATTTCAAAAGCAGTTTCCCTGCACCATCTCTAATACCAGCCACATGAGTCTGCGCCCTTTTGATTCTAACCACCCTAGCAAGGAGCTTCCCCAATTTATTCCCCTGCAGATATTGCCTATATTTGTACCACATATAGGATCTATGGCAGGCTTGACGTTGGTGTGCAGCTATTGCAGATCTTAAGCTTCTCAACTCTCTACCCAAAGCTGGGTCCAGAGACCTCTTCTGCTTCATCTCCAAATCCCTGAGGGAGGTCAGCATGTCATTCAATGCCCGCACCTGTTCCTTCTTCTTGTGCGATCCAATTCGAATCAACTCCCCTCTAATAAAAGCCTTATGGGCCTCCCACCGAACAGGATCAGATGTATCTCCAGGGAGATTGAGATCAAAATATTCTTTTAATTTCCCACGCACCTGAGCCACCACCTTAGGATCCTCAAGAAGAAGCTCATTAAGCTTCCAAGTGTTCAACCCACCCCTACCACCTCCTAATCTCAAGTCCACAAAGATGGGGGCATGAACAGACCATTTAATATGTCCAATGCTAGAATTACCCACAACCGGAAGGGAGTACTGATCGGAGATAAACAGGTCGATCCTTGAGTACTTACCATGAGGGTGTGAGAAGAAAGTGAAGTCCCTGTCCCCAGGATGCTCCAATCGCCAGACATCAAACAGATTTTTAGAAGACAATAGCTTAGAGAACCTGAGGACAGTTGAGGACGCAAAGGAGGAAGAGGCAGGAGAACAGTCCAAGGATGGATCAGGAGGAAAGTTGAAATCTCCCCCCAACAACAGCACCCCTTCACTAAATGTATCTAATTTGTCTAGAAGAGTGCTTAAGAATGAAAGCTGGTTAGAGTTTGGGAAGTACACATTAACTAAGGTCACTGTCGTAGAGAACAGCTTACCCTTAACAAACAAAAACCTACCCTCCGGGTCAACTAAGCTAGCCATAAACTCCCATTGTACGGAGCGGTGCAACAAGATAGCCACCCCTTTAAGCTTGGACTCTGAGGAGGAGTACCATTGGTGTGGAAAATAAGAGGCACTCAACCTGGGGTGCCTATCCCTAAGAAAATGTGTTTCCTGAACCATCAACACACCTATATGTTCACGTATAGCTTCCCTAACTAGCATGCTACGTTTCTCTGGCGTATTGAGACCTCTAACATTCAGGGAACAGCAGCGGACAGCACCATGATCAGCCATGGTCATATACGATGACCGGGAAAGGCGCGCAACCACATCCAGAGCCCCAGAGAAAAAAGAAGAAGGAAAAAGGTCGTAGAAAGAGAATATGGAAAGGAAAAATAAAGTAAGGAGAAAGAGGGAGAGCCATACAGAAAATATGTAACATGCATATCATCAACTTAGTAATAAAACTAGGCCCCCCATGCCTGGAGCCCCAGGCATAGTTACCAAAGACTCTACCTGTATGGGCCAGGGGGACGGTCCACACAGGTAGGGAGGAACAAAAAGCATTCCTCCAAAGGTAAAACATGTAGGCAAATGCCATCGTAACCATGCAGACAAAGATACAAAACATATATTGAAAAGGAGGGGAGGTCCAGAGACCCACCAGGGAGCGCCCAACCAGGACACCGCTGCGCGCGAGGAACCAAAATCAGTCCTGCCACACGCACCGGAGCCCCAGCAAAGCCCCCCCACAGGACCCCCCCGCCACCCTCGTTCTATATCACCCACCCACCCGAACACCAAACACCCGAATTCAACAACATTCCAACCCGGAACATAACAAACATAACCCACTCAGTCCCACCAGGCCCACCCAAGGGAAGCCCAAGGCGCCACAGAGGCCATTCGCCCCCCCGGCGCCCCGCACACCCCACGGGCACACCCACGGAACCAAATGCTCTCCCATCATGCTAGGTCAATTATAGACCATCAACAACCCCCCCCTCTACTATAACCCATATAGGGTACGCTATTGACCCCAACTACTAGTCCCAGGGAAGGTCCTAAGACACAAGGGACAAGAGGCCCCGTCCTGGTCCCAGGAGCCCAGATCCACTCTTGGCACTCTCCACGTCCCAACAGGAGTGTGTAGACTTCGGCCCTTAGTCACTGCAGATGGATACCAAGTCCAACAGGGCATGTTCTGGGTTTATAGCGACTCCAACCACTGTTGCCAGCAGATGTCCATCTTTTCCTGAGCAGATGAGGGGAGACTGAACCCCTTATAGGCTGACCTGTACAAAGGGCTCCCAGGCAAAAATTTCAGGCAAGTAGAGCGATTTCTATCAAGCTCCAGTGTCTCAGGCTGCACGAAAACAGCAAACAAATCGCCAACAATAGAACTTAAACCTTCCAACCAGGTATAGAAAGTCAGTCGGTAGCCAAATCCGCCTCTTTAGATTTCTTAGAGCGAGGCCCCGACCACCAGGGTCTCTGCTCCCTAGGTGGAAGGCCCATCTCCCGGTTCTGATCATCATCCAGCGCCATTCCATCCAACTTCTCCGGCGGAGGCGGAATCTGTAGCGCAGTACAAAAGGCCGCAGCCTCCTCCAATGTGCAAATATAGGCGGTAGTATTGTTGTGCTGTGCTTGTAAGTTGAAGGGAAACCCCCAACGATACCTTATATTAAGTGCTGTCAGGTGCTCCGTGAGAGGCCTGAGGGCCCTCCTCTGCTGAAGTGTATACGGTGATAGATCATTGAAGATCTGGAATTCGGTACCCTCAAAATATAGTGGGCCTTGCTCCCTGCTACGTCTCAGGATGGGTTCCTTCTCCCGATAATTATATAAACGACAAATGATATCCCGGAGCTTTTGATTCGGGCCTCCTCGTGGCCTTAAAGCTCTATGGGCTCTGTCAGTTTTGATCGTTGTAGAATCTGAAGCTTTCAAAAGAGGCCTGAACACGGATTGCAAAATGGAATCCAGGTCTTTATGTGTGGAATCCTCTGGGATATTTTTAATACGGAGATTATTCCTCCTTCCCCGGTTGTCCAAATCATCCAATCTATACTTCAAGTTATCGATCATATCCTGTTGTTCAGATAACTTTGCTTCCATATTAAGTAAGCGTTCATCCGCGTCTGCTCGCCCATCCTCCACAGTACTGACCCGTTGTCCTAGTTGCGCCACCTCGGAGCGGATAGTCTGCAAGTCCCGCCGAAACGAGGCTTTCATGTCTCCAAACATTTCAAGTAAGTCGGCCTTGGTAGGTAAAGCCGACATATCTGCATAAGGTACCGCATCCGTCATGGTGCACTTGTTAAAACACACTCCCCTAGAGCCCGAGTCTCCCGCGTTCAGTAGCTGTGCCGCGTCACAAGATGTATGAGTGCCGGGACCTCCGCCGGAACACAGGCCGCACCGTCAGAACCACATGGGATAACAGTAGCCGCTTGCGCACAGCCAGCACGGGTGAGCTTCTTCCGCCTATTCGTCATCTAGAGGGTCCGCGGTCAAGAATCACTGCAAATTTGAGGTGTAAACAGGCAGGTAAGGTGATTAGATAAGTTATCTCTCCTGCATGGTCCGGAGCTAAACTAAAACGCAGCCATCTTGGAAGCGCGTCAGCTCCGCCCCCTCTATTTTATTTACTTTTTTATCTCCAACTCCCATTGGAACTCCTCTTTATTATTAGTTTTCATTAGTAGTATTTTCATTTTTTATTTCATTTTTTTCTAGACTAATATTATTTGGTTGTATCATTAGTATTATTGGTTTAGCATTATTTGATTATATATATTGTTTTTATATGTAATTTAGGGCTCGATCCAAATGTTGGAGTAGAAAAATGTCAGTAGGACAAATTAAAATGTCGTGGTCGGTATTCAAATGTCCTACCGACATTTAGCACAACGGACGTTAGGACACAAAACTGGTGTCGTGTCCAAATGTCCGTTTTGTGCATTAAGTTCCCAAAATGCTGCTAAATATCGACAGTTTTGGGAACTTAACAGTAAAAAAAACTAACAATCGGTGCCTGACATACTGTCAAGCACCGATCGTTAAAAAGTCTGTGTAAAACTTACCTGTCATCCACTGTCTGTCTCCTTCTGTCTCTATTCTTTCTTCGATTTTCTCTTGTAGCTTCTGTTTTCTTTTTTCTCTTCTTTCTTCTTCCTGTAAAAGAAAAAAAATAAGTTTGAGTTGAAAGCATAGATACGTTATCCCCATGAGTGCCAGAGGGGTATGCAACGCATTGCAAAGCAATGCGTTGCATACCTCTCTGGGGCCCAAAGGATTAAAGTACATAGTAGCGTGCCAGTCTTCAAATAGAAACCGCCCATATAGAATAATAATAATAAACATGTTAGGAAATGTTTGCCATATATCTTAATGCCAATGTATTTCTATTGCCTATAAGTAACTAAAAATCCAACTCAGCTTAATTTGTTGCTGTCTCCGCCACTGTGTGAGGCACTGAGGTGGCGGTGGAGACAGAATAAGGTGGCACAGCCCTCCCCTCTTCTTCTTCATGGGCCGATGCCTGCTCCGGTCTGAGGGAATTAGAATTGAGGCAGCCCTTATATATGAGTAGCCTTACTTCTAATTCCTTCACAGCCATTGGCTGGGATATGCTTACGCACCTCCAAGCCAATCAGTTTAAAGCACAGCTGTTCAAAGCTGGTCCTGGAGGTCCATATGGTTACTTTTTGGGAAGCAACATCCTTTTCACCACCTGTTGATTGACTGAATGGGGGCAGTCGGAGTCCCTCATTTGCATTACTGACCACTGGTAGTGGTTAGAAATATTGTGAATACCCTGGTGTATTGGTGAAGGCCCATTTTTATTTTGTGATATTGCACTAGGAAGCGCCCTTCTCTCTTCTTTCTTAGGATGTAGCCTAGCACAAGAAGAGTAGCTTACAGAATGCTCACCCTAACAAACACTAGCACAGCTATTGGAAATAAATGCAATTGCATAATACCCCATAAGCCAACCAATTAATATATGTGGTCAAGTCCACGCGGTCACAGCCCAAAGTGGCTCTTGCGCAAGGCATGGCTCACTCCCCAGTTTGTTCTAGTGACCAATACCACAATTAACGCAATAACACCCAAGTACTAACAATAAGCAATAATATTTAATAACAAACTATACTATTATAATAAGAACAATACACTGTATATTATCAAATATATTCTAGTTAAGCACCTAATAATACTAACTAAACAATTACTTACAAATAAACGCAATATGCAGAAATATGTAGAAACACTATACTTTGGTTACTTATGGTGTTTTTCCTAGAAATATAGTATAAAAGAAGCAGAGAGAGAGTGATACAGTTTTATACTTAGCTATCCTGTGAAATCTTATGAGGACTGTGCTGCAGTAAAAGGAGGTAGGCAATGAGCACTGGATACATTTGGTCAATGCTTTTGGTTGCTTCCACTGGAGGTCTGGCATCCACTCTGGTTTCTGGAACAGTTCTTTCTTGGTGGATCAAATTGGTGCCTGATGTTTAAGAAGAAAGTTCCTGGGCCTACGTATTGCAGCCTGGCTCGATCTTGGGCCTTAGCCAGCCAGGCTCGCTGGCTGGTTACATCCTCTCCCACATCAATCACTCCACTCCTCCATTCCAAAATGCCTCCCAAGCTGTCACTAGCAGTCTCTTTTATTGCTGCAAGCACCCCCCATCACCAGCCCACCTTATCTGTCCTGAACCACCCCTCCTCCTTTCCCCCTAGCAGCAAAAGAGACAAAGGGAGCTGGTCCTCTCTTTGTCCTTTTCCTGCCAAAACAAAGAGACCATGGAAAATGGTTCTGAAAACTAATTGTGTTTTAGGACATGGGAACATAAAAAATAGGCACAAATATAGCTGTAAAAAATGTTGCAACATTGCACCATGTAATGGACACAGTGTTGTCGCAAAATTGTCACGGCTTTACCTGTGACCACAACAATCCACCTCTTGGTCTCATGCCATAAACCACACCAAAGTCACTCACTGGATAGGTAGCTCTCTGATATGCCAATCACCCAAATAGCCGAACGTCCGGTGTTTCCTGGAGTTTGTCTATTATTGCTGTCAGTTTTGATAGTAGCAAATGAAGGTGAAATCAATTATGATCTAACAGGCAAACTCCTCCATCAGAGGCAAAAACATAGTCAAGGGCTAGGCGATTTTGGAGAGCTACCTCCCTGATTTGTAGCTGCTCATAAGACAGTTTGTTAATAGAGTCCAGTGTTTTGTCCAGAGAGTTGTCTCCTTTCTCTCTGTGCCCACAGGACTCCAAGGAACGGGTAGCCTCCTTCCTCACTGACAGGGATAGCGCTGAAAATTCAACAGCCAGAGGAGTTGTCCACTCTTGCATAGCTGGCCAAGTGATTCATGAACGTGTTGGACACCCATGTGTTCAGAGAGGCTAGACGGCCACCAATCTATCTGAGGCAAAGAAGACCAGTTTACTATCATCTTTTAATAATACAATTTTAGTATTACCAAGATCATCTGAAATAATCTCTCCTTTCTGCCTATGCTGATCAGTGGAATGCGGTAACACCAAAACTTGGGACTCCACTTGCACTTGTTTATCCTCATCCCAGGATACCAGGATTTCCTGGGGTACCCAGGTTGCCACCTCTCCTAGAATTGTACCAGCAGATAACCTACTTGGGTCATTCCTAGACAGAGATGCACTCCACATTTGTCCATCCATATGCACACTCCCTGTTGTGCTCTAACCCTCTTTGGTCAGTTCATCTGTGAGCACTAAGGTTTCCTCTGTTTAATGGTTCGTACAAATGAATACAGGACAGGTACTTATAAGTAACAATAACATTATTAAGCACAAATAATAAATCAGTAAAGCACGTATCAGCAATAAACGGTAAACAATGGCATTCGTATACAACGGAGCTTACGCCACTTATCGGAAGTTGGAGACTGCCTTCATGAGAGGCACTATCTGTCTGGCCCAGAAGCAGAAATGAATGCATATTCTGCAGAGCCACAGGTCCGAATCTGGAGGATATATGGAAAGACAATCAGGAATGATAACTGTCTAAACCCCAGGTCTGCACCTGTAGGGAAACCAGACGTAATCGATAGGCAGCAGTAGTAAGGAATGTCTGAGCCTAGTTCCGCACTTAGAGGATTACCAGACAAACCTAAAGTGAACAAGGAACAGATAGTCAACCAGAGCCACAGGTCTGCACCAGATTGGGTGTCATACATAGAGAGGGTAGTTGGAAAGAGCCACAGGTCAGCACCAGAACGGGTAGTTGGACAAGCCAGGGGTCATACATGGAACAGGTAGCCAGCCAGAGATGCAGGTCTGCACCAGATTGGTTGTCAGACAAGCCTAGGGTCATACACGGAGCAGGTAGTCGAACAGAGCCACAGGTCAGCACCAGATTATCACGGTACCCGTGATCCCCTGTCAGTCACACTGATGGTACCTGTGCATTGGAGCAGGCTGATTGGCCCGCCCAGGATGTTCCTTTATATACTGGGCCTATGACATCTGCCTGGTGCCCTTTCGTGGTGTTCCTGAGTCTGAGCCTTCTTGCTGTGTTACTGCGTTCCTGTGTACCGACTCGGCTCGTCTGACCATTCTCCGTTCCTGTTCCATGATTGGACCCTACTTTGGCTGACGTTCCTGCTCCGTGAATCGACCCGGCTTGCCTGACGTTCCTGCTCTGTGACTTGACCCGGTTCTGGCTGATGTTCCTGCTCCGTGATTTGACCCGGCGTTGGCTGACGTTTCTGTTCCGTGATTCGACACGGCTTGCCTGACGTTCCTGATCCGTGATTGACCCGGTTACAGCTGTGCTTCCTGCTCCTCATCGGTTTCCTGAGTTCCGGTGGATCCTGATCGGCTACCGGCGACATTCTGAACTGTGCTTTATAGTGCTCTGTTTTATCACTTCTCTGCTGTGCAGTGCTGTGGCCTCCGTTAACCGAGCTGTTGTAGCCGTGCTGAGCTGCTGTCTCCGTGTCTGAACCTACCCGATACCTTGCTGTGTGTGTTGCCTCCGTTATTGAGCCCTCAGTACACCTGCCAAGCCGATACTACCTATCCGAGCCATTTACACTTACTGAGCCGTGCCTTGTGACCTAGCCTATCCGTTAACACAAGCAGAGCAGTATCCGTTCCGGTACGTGGCTGAACCATAGAAGCACCTCCCGGTGCTAGTGGCCTCCTGTGTGCTCTTGCAGCGTGTTGTCCTGTATGGCACCGGAAGGGTGTCTCGGCTCTGGTCTATTGCTCAGTGTGTATTACTACCGACCGCACTACCTGTGAGTGGCTCGTTATTGCTTGTGCAGTGTCAATTCTGATTGGCACCGAGAGGGTGGCCTGGCTCTAGTCTCCGTTGGCACGCAAGGGTATCTCCAGTTGCGAATACTCAGGGCAATTCAGGTTCAATTCTCTTGCGCCAGCAGTGGCTGTAATCCATCATACTCGTCTAGGAGGAATCGCTCAGCTCTGGTTATATCTGTGCTGTCTACTTGGGTGTCCTACTATAAAGCTATATGAGAGTGATTTGTACAAGCCTACTACATTGCCTATAGCACCCTCAGAGACTTATAGGTTCATCTGGGCGTTGGCTGATTACTATCATTGTGACTGATCAGTGGTTTACGCATTAACCCTTGTTCTTCCTGTATCCAGTATATTATAGGCTGATATTTTATGCTTATTACCATTTCTGTCTATGCCATTCCTGGCCCTCAGGGGCGCTATACCTTGTTTTCATTTCAATAAAACTGTGCTTTTACTTAAAACCACATCTGAGTGTCAGAAAACCGTAACAGTACGAAAGGGCCATGACCTCTGACGGCAAAGGTGACAGTAATACACAGAACCTCCACTGGAGGATGGATGTTCACGAGCAACGCTTGGACCAGTTGGCACTGGCCATGCAAACCTTGCTAGAGCGTACGGTACACCTTGAGAAACCTAACCAAAATCCAGTGGTCCCTCCAGCCATGACACCGGATCACGTTGCTGGGCAAATGGTTGCGTTCCCCAGAAGTTTAACGGCGGCGGCTCCGTTACCGTTAAGATACAACGGTGAACCCACCCTGTGCAGAGGGTTTATTAACCAACTAGAGATATTCTTAGAACTGACACCTCATGCATTTCCGAACGACCGTAGCAAGGTGGGGTTCATGATATCTCTATTAACGGGCAAAGCCCTGGCATGGGCTGGCCCCCTATGGGAGAAGGCCAAACCAAGTACATTGGACTTTGATGAATTTGTCAAGCAGTTTCGGAGAGTATTCGAGCTACCTGGGATAGCCTCCTCTGCTGCCAAAAGATTGATGGAAATTCAGATGGGCGAGCGTACTGTAGGCGATTACGCTATAGAATTTCGGATACTGGCAGCAGAGGTAGGTTGGAATAATGAGGCTCTAGTGGCAGCCTTTTCCCAGGGATTATCAGACGCTATTAAAGATGAAATTGCGGCCAGGGAAGTACCTACCGAATTGGGCGAGTACATCGATTACGTGATGCTCATTGATACTCGCATGCACGAGAGTTGCTTGGCAAAGAGGGCAAGTTCCAGAATCCATGGGCACTATGGTCCTTTAAACCCACCCTCGCCTCCCAATCCTCCTGACCGGGTAAATGAACTGGGGGAGCCTATGCAAATCGGGTTCACCAGACTGTCTAAGGAGGAGCGGGCACACCGCAGAAGGCAGGGCTTATGCTTATATTGTGGCAAAAATAGGCACATACTATGGACTTGTCCGGTACGGCCGGGAAACGCACGCACCTAGGGTACCTTGGGGGACAGGCCCTAGGTGGTGTACAATCGTCCCCAGATCCCTGTTCCAAGAAACCCATCATTCCGGTGTGCTTCCTTATAGGTGATCAAGTGGTTAAGGCACTAGCATTGATAGATTCTGGCGCAGCAGGCTATTTTATGGACAAGACGTTTGCTGAGACGCACAGTATTCCTCTGTCTAAAAAAGATACTCCATTAGCCATTGAGGCCATTGATGGCAGACCGCTAGAACCCGCTTTTATCACCATGGAGACTACACCCATTTCTATGTCTATTGGTGCTCTCCACGAGGAGAGGTTATGCTTCCAGATCATTCATTCACCCCATCACGCGGTCATCCTGGGGTTCCCTTGATTATTACTACATAACCCCCAATTTGACTGGCAAAGATGCAAGGTCAAGTCATGGTCTGACTACTGCTCTGGTCACTGTTTGTCTCATCCAGTTAAGATTATGTGTACCTCTCCTTCCGTGCCAGCTGAGTACAGTAAGTTCAGTGACGTATTCAGTAAAGGAGAGGCTAGAGCATTGCCGCAGCATAGGCCGTATGATTGCGCTATTGATTTGCCCTTGGGAGTGGTGCCACCGAGGGGCAGGACGTACCCATTGTCCTGTGAGGAAAATCAGGCCATGGAGGAATACATTGAGGATGCCCTCAAATGAGGGATAATTCGTAAATCATCCTCTCCGGCAGGTGCAGGATTTTTTTTTGTGAAAAAGAAAAGTGGCGAATTACAACCATGTATTTATTACCGGGGACTTAATAAGCTGATGCCCAAAAACGCATATCCAATTCCACTCATTACAGAGCTGTTTGACAGGTTGAAAGGCTAATCTATATTTACGAAACTCGATTTACGTGCCGCTTACAATCTGATACGGATCAGGACCGGGGATGAGTGGAAAACGGCATTCAATACTAGGTCTGGTCACTATGAATATTTAGTCATGCCTTTTGGCTTATGTAATGCACCTGCTGTGTTTCAAGAGTTCATCAATGATATCCTCCGTGATTTGCTACAGTCCTGTGTAGTCGTGTACCTCGATGATATATTGATTCACTCTGCTAACTTAACCCAGCACATCCAGGATGTGTCAGAAGTGCTGCTCCGGTTACGCAAGAACAAATTGTTCTGTAAATTAGAAAAATGTGAATTTCATTGTTCCAAAGTACCCTTTTTGGGGTTTGTCATTTCCATAGATGGCATTGCCATGGATGAGGGTAAATTGGCAGCAGTCCTACAATGGCCACGACCTAAAGGGTTAAAAGCTGTACAAAGGTTCTTGGGCTTTGCCAATTATTACAGAAAATTCATTCAGAATTTTTCCACCATCGTTAAACCTCTCTCTGACCTCACACACAAGGGTGCTAATCCCTCTCAATGGTCTGATGCAGCAGAAAAGGCCTTTGATACTCTCAAATCTGCGTTTGCCTCCGCTCCTATACTTTCCCACCCTAACCCCTCCCTGCCATTTACGTTAGAGGTCGATGCCTCTGAGGTTGGGGTAGGGGCAGTTCTCTCCCAACGTCCCAAGGAGGGTGGCAACCTGAGACCATGCGGGTTCTTTTCTAAGAAATTATCCAGTGCCCAAAGCCATTATGAAATTGGTGATAGGGAATTGTTGGCTATCATCCTGGCATTGAAAGAATGGCGACATTTATTAGAAGGCACAAGAACACCAGTATTAATTCATACGGACCACAAAAATTTGATTTACCTTTCAGAGGCAAAAAGGCTGTCGTCTCGCCAGGCTAGGTGGGCACTGTTTCTGTCAAGGTTTAACTTTATAGTGTCCTACTTGCCTGGGTCTAAGAACGTGAGGGCTGATGCTCTTTCCAGACAATTTTGCACAGACATTGAGAGGGGCGAAACCCCGGTTCCTATCATTCAGCCAGATAGGATTCTAGCCACGATACGTACCAGTATCACTTCGCCACTGGGGAAACAAATATTGGCATCCCAGGTGAGGGCACCTCCTGAAACCCCAGTTGGCAAGTGCTTTGTGGATGAGCCTTTCCGTACCCGTTTACTTGAGACCTATCACTCCTCTAAGGCAGCTGGGCATATTGTGAGGGATCAGCTGGTATGGTCACTATCACAAATGTTTTGGTGGCTCTCTATGAGAGCTGACTGTTCCACATTAACTTCTGCTTGTGCCACATGTGCCCGTGCTAAGACTCCCAGACACCTCCCAGTGGGCTTGCTCCAACCAGTGCCTAATGGCGAACGCCCATGGTCCCACATTTCCATCGACTTTTTCGGAGAGCTGCCAAGATCTAAGGGCTATACATTTATCTTGATGGTGGTAGATAGGTTCTCAAAGATGGCTCACTTCGTACCCCTCCCTGGTCTTCCCTCGGCCCAGGAATTGGCAATAATTTTTGCCAGAGAGGTATTTCGCTTGCACGGGGTTCCCAGAATAATAGTGTTGGACCGAGGGAGTGAATTCGTGTCGAGATTCTGGAGGGCATTCTGTAGCCAAATGGGCATACAACTGTCCTTCTCCTCCGCCTACCATCCCCAAACCAACGGGGCCGCTGAGCGTGCCAATCAGGGACTGGAGCAGTTTCTACGTTGTTTTGTGACTGATCATCATGACAATTGGGCCGACCTGTTGCCGTGGGCAGAGTTCGCCAGGAACTGTGCAGTCAATTCATCGTCTGGGAGCTCCCCATTTCTTGTTAATTATGGGTTCCAGCCTTGTCTGCTCCCAGACTCGTTTCAGTCACAACAGATCCCGGCTCGGGATGAGCACATTGAGCAGCTGCGCTCCACATGGGCACAGGTGCAAAGGGCCCTCAGCCAGTCCTTCCAGCGACATCAGCGGCATGCTAATCGCAGACGGTTGCCAGCGGTATCTTTTCAGGTTGGGGACAGGGTATGACTTTCCTCCAGGAATCTCAATCTGCAAGTACCATCCAATAAACTGGCTCCCAGGTTCATTGGTCCGTTTAAAATTATCCGTAACGTTAATCCTGTGGCATACGCACTGGAAATTCCAACGTCTATGCGCATTCACAATGTTTTCCATGTGTCAC
The DNA here is from genome assembly GCA_037306005.1 of Rhinophrynus dorsalis. Lineage (NCBI taxonomy): Eukaryota > Metazoa > Chordata > Amphibia > Anura > Rhinophrynidae > Rhinophrynus > Rhinophrynus dorsalis. The sequence goes on along the minus strand of CM074725.1, from coordinate 93,976,666 downwards.
TACGGAATCCCTTGGTATGCAACCGCTATACTACCACTCCGGTGGTTCCTGGGCCAGTGGATGTTCAGGGCCAAGAGGAGTACGAAGTACAGAGTATTATTGATTCCAGGAGATTTAGAGGCAAATTGCAGTATTTGGTCCACTGGAAAGGCTATGGGCCTGAGGAACGTTCATGGGTTGATCAGAAGGACCTACATGCTCCACGGTTACTGCGAAATTTTCACTCTAAATATCCGCACAAACCTAAACCAGCAGGCAGGGGAGGGGGTCTTTGAGAGGGGGGTACTATCACTGTACCCGTGATCCCCTGTCAGTCACACTGATGGTACCTGTGCATTGGAGCAGGCTGATTGGCCCGCCCAGGATGTTCCTTTATATACTGGGCCTATGACATCTGCCTGGTGCCCTTTCGTGGTGTTCCTGAGTTTGAGCCTTCTTGCTGTGTTACTGCGTTCCTGTGTACCGACTCAGCTCGTCTGACCATTCTCCGTTCCTGTTCCGTGATTGGACCCTGCTTTGGCTGACATTCCTGCTCTGTAAATCGACCTGGCTTGCCTGACGTTCCTGCTCTGTGACTTGACCCGTTTCTGGCTGACGTTCCTGCTCCGTGATTTGACCCGGCTTTGGCTGACGTTCCTGCTCCATGATTCGATCCGGCTTTCCTGACGTTCCTGATCCGTGATTGACCCAGTTCCAGCTGTGCTTCCTGCTCCTCATCGGTTTCCTGAGTTCCGGCAGATCCTGATCGCCTACCGGCGACATTCTGAACTGTGCTTTGTAGTGCTCTGTTTTATCACTTCTCTGCTGTGCGGTGCTGTGGCCTCCGTTAACCGAGCTGTTGTAGCCTTGCTGAGCTGCTGTCTCCGTGTCTGAACCTACCCGATACCTTGCTGTGTGTGTTGCCGCCGTAATTGAGCCCTCAGTACACTTGCCAAGCCGATACTACCTATCCGAGCCATTTACACTTACTGAGCCGTGCCTTGTGACCTAGCCTATCCGTTAACACAAGCAGAGCAGTATCCGTTCCGGTACGTGGCTGTACCATAGAAGCACCTCCCGGTGCTAGTGGCCTCCTGTGTGCTCTTGCAGCGTGTTGTCCTGTACGGCACCGGAAGGGTGTCTCGGCTCTGGTCTATTGCTCAGTGTGTATTACTACCGACCGCACTACCTGTGAGTGGCTCGTTATTGCTTGTGCAGTGTCGATTCTGATTGGCACCGAAAGGGTGGCCTGGCTCTAGTCTCCGTTGGCACGCAAGGGTATCTCCAGTTGCGAATACTCAGGGCAATTCAGGTTCAATTCTCTTGCTCCAGCAGTGGCTGTAATCCATCATACTCCTCTAGGAGGAATCGCTCAGCTCTGGTTATATCTGTGCTGTCTACTTGAGCGTCCTACTATACAGCTATATGAGAGTGATTTGTACAAGCCTACTACATTGCCTATAGCACCCTCAGAGACTTATAGGTTCATCTGAGCGTTGGCTGATTACTATCATTGTGACTGATCAGTGGTTTACGAATTAACCCTTGTTCTTCCTGTATCCAGTATATTATAGGCTGATATTTTATGCTTATTACCATTTCTGTCTATGCCATTCCTGGCCCCCAGGGACGCTATACCTTGTTTTCATTTCAATAAAACTGTGCTTTTACTTAGAACCTTGTCTGAGTGTCAGAAAACCGTAACACAGATTGGGTAGTCAGACAAACCAAGTAATACACAGAGCTCAGGAAACACAACTGCACTGGAACACCACGAAAGGGCGACTGATGTGGTGTCCAGGCAGTTTAAGTACCAATTGCTCCACCTCCAGAAGGTGGAGCAATAGGGTACTATGCCTTTAAGGGCCGGGTCACGATGTCACAGGGGATTCCCTTGACATGAACCTGCAGACTGCCGGCAGAACACAGCACTGCTGGAAGTAGGAGCAAGAAGCTGGCTGCCAGCCAGGAAACCAGGGCGGCCGGCTACCGGGAAACTTACAGTACCTCCACTTCAACACCCCCTCCCCGTGGGAGAGATCAAGGCTTAGAAGGAAAACAAGAATGGAAACTTTGTATGAGAGCGGGAGCATGCATATCAGTAGATGGAACCCAGGAACGCTCCTAGGGTCCATAACCTTTCCAGTGTACCAAATACTGTAATTGGCCTCGTACCCTACAAGAATTGAGAATGTTCTGTACTTCAAACTCCTCGTGATCTGCAACTCTGAAGGGAGCCAGACATACAGGGGCTGAAGTATACCAGTTGCAGACCAAGGGTTTTAGTAATCACACGTGGAATACGTTCCCCGGCTACCGGGCAACAGACGCGGCAAAGAGCCGCGAGGCAGCACAAAAGAGACCACAGGTGCCCGGCGGCCATCTCAGCAGGTAAGCGGAATGCTTACAGTACCCCCCCCAACGCCCCCTTCCCTGCGGGAGAGGTCAAGGCTTAGAAGGAAAATGAGAATGGAAACTTCGTATGAGAGCGGGAGCATGCATATCGGGAGATGGAACCCAGGAACACTCCTCGGGTCCATAACCTTTCCAGTTATCACGGTGCCCGTGATTCGGGTGACATTTTGACATGTTTATCCGGATTATCCGTTCCCCTCACCATGCCGTGATCCTGGGGTTTGCTTGGTTACATTTGCACAACCCCAGGTTCAACTGGCAGACTTGCGAAATTACAGCATGAATTAGAGTCTGAATTCTGTGACAAACATTGTATTTCCCACCTCACTAGGATTATGTGTACCTCTCCCTCAGTGCCATCTGAATACTTCCAATTCAGCGATGTTTTCAGTAAGGGAGAGGCCAGTGCACTGCCGCCGCATAGGGCGTGTGACTCTGTTATTAATCTGCCTCCTGGTGCCGTTCCTCCTCGGGGCCATGCTTACCCATTGTCTTGTGAGGAGAATTGGTCCATGGAGGAGTACATTTCAGATGCCCTAGAAAGGGGTATTATCAAGAAGTCATCCTCGCCACGGGGGCTGGTTTCTTCTTTGTAAAAAAAGAAAAATGGCGAACTATGCCCATGTATAGATTATCGTGGACTGAACAAACTGATGCCTAAAAACGCTTATCCTATACCACTCTTTATGGAGCTGTTTGACAGGTTGAAGGGCTCCTCCATCTTTACCAAGCTAGATTTGCGGTCTGCCTATAACTTGATAAGAATAAGGGCCGGTGATGAGTGGAAAACGGCATTCAATACCAGATCAGGTCATTATGAATATCTGGTAATGCCTTTCGGGGCTATGTAACGCACCCGCAGTATTCCAAGAATTTATTAATGATATCCTACGTGACATGCTACAGTCTTGTGTAGTTGTTTATCTTGATGATATTCTCATACATTCGTCCAGTTTGTCGCAACACATTAAGGATGTGACCGCAGTTCTGCTCAAACTCCGTGAGAATAAACTCTATTGCAAAATCGAGAAATGCAAATTCCACAGGCCCATGGTGCCATTTCTGGGCTTCATTATTTCTAAGGATGGCATTGCGATTGACAAGGATAAGCTGGCAGCAGTCCTGCAGTGGCCACGTTCTAAGGGGCTCAAGGCTATCCAACACTTTCTCGGTTTTGCCAACTATTATAGAAGATTCATTAGAAACTTTTCCACGATTGTGAAACCACTGTCCGATTTGACACACAAGGCTGCAGATCCCTCCCAATGGTCTCAGGAAGCTGAACAAGCTTTTGTAACACTAAAATCCGCATTTGCTTCTGCTCCTGTACTGTCCCACCCCAATCCCTCCTTTCCATTCACTTTGGTGGTCGATGTCTCTCAGACCGGGGTAGGGGCAGTATTGTCTCAGCGCCTGGACCCTGGTAGTACGTTAAGGCCTTGTGGATTTTTCCTCTAAAAAATTGTCTAGTGCTCAGAGCCACTACGAGATTGGGGACAGAGAGCTTTTGGCAATTATCCTTGCCCTCAAAGAATGGTAACACCTGCTTGAGGGTACCAGAACCCCGGTACTGATCTTGACTGATCATAAAAACTTAACGTACCTTTCTGAGGCTAAAAGATTGTCCTATCGTCAGGCTAGATGGGCCTTGTTTCTGTCCCGTTTTAATTTTATTGTATCCTATTTGCCCGGTTCCAAGAATGTTAGGGCAGATGCCCTGTCTAGGCAATTCAACCCAGACACAGAAAGAGATGAGACTCCTGTACCTATTATTCAGCCTGATCGCATTTTAGCTACCTTGCGGACCAGTATTACTTCGCCTCTGGGGGAGGAGATTCTCGCTAACCAAGCTACTGCACCACCTGATACCCCAGTAGGCAAATGTTTCATAGCCGAACCCTTCCATACCCATCTACTTGAAACCTATCACGCATCTCGGGCTGCTGTGCACGTTGGCAAGAATCAATTGATCTGGTCTCTCTCACAGTTGTTCTGGTGGCCTTCCTTGCATGCTGACTGCACCGCATTTACCGCATTTACAGCAGCTTGCCAGGAATTGTGCAGTTAATTCATCGTCCGGGAGCTCCCCGTTTCTCATCAACTATGGGTTTCAACCATGCTTGCTCCCGGACTCATTTCAGATGCAACAAATTCCAGCTCTGGATGAGCATATGGAGCAACTCCGTTCCACTTGGGCACAGGTACAGAGGACACTCAGTGCTTCGTTACAGTGTTATCAGCGTCAAGCTAATCGCAGACGGTTGCCGGCGGTCTCCTTCCAGGTTGGGGACAGGGTATGTCTATCCTCCAAGAATCTTAATCTGCAGACTCCATGTAATAAGTTGGCTCCCCAGTTCGTTGGTCCCTTCGAAGTTATCCGCAAGATTAACCCTGTGTCGTATGCTGTGGACCTCCCAGCATCCATGCGGATTCATAATGTGTTCCACGTATCCTTGCTGAAGCCTCTGGTATGCAATCGGTACACTACTACTCCTGTGGTTCCTGGTCCTGTTCGGGTGCAAGGTCAGGAGGAGTATGAAGTCCAAAATATTATTGACTCACATAGATTCAGAGGAAAATTACAATATTTGGTTCTTTGGAAGGGTTACGGTCGTGAGGAACGTTCCTGGGTTGATATAAAGGACCTTCATGCTCCCAGATTGCAGCGCAGTTTCCATGCCAAGTATCCTCAAAAGCCGGGCCCCTCTTCTCGGAGAGGGGTCTTTGAGAGGAGGGTACTATTACGGTGCCCGTGATTCGGGCGACATTGTGACATGTTTACTTCCTGATGCCTCTTTATTGGCTACGCTGTCTTGCTCCTCCCAGTGACAGCCTTTAAATGCCTTGGGCTGTCACTTATGCGCTGCCCTTTCGTGGTGTATCCGTTGCCTAGCGCTTGTTCCATTACTCTCATATGATACCAGTGTATGACCCGGATTGTTTGACTACTCTGCCTGTTTACCGTTCCTGCTCTGTGTACCGACCCGGATTGGCTGAAGTTCCTGCTTCCTGTATTGACCCGGCCTGGCTGACGTTCCTGCTCCGTGTAGCAACCTGGCTCGATTGGCGATCCTGCTCCGTGTACTGACCTGGCTTGATTGGCGATCCTGCTCCGTGTATCGACCCGGCTTGGCTGACGTTCATGCTCTGTGTACTGACCTGGCTGGGCTGAAGTTCCTGTTCCTGTACTGTTCCTGCTTGCCAGTCACCCTTCTCCTGCTGTTGCTCACGCTTCAGTGGTCTTGCCAGACCTCCAGTTGCCTTGGTTCCATATAGTAGTCCAGTCCGTGATCCGCTCACTCACAGTGCCTGTGCTACCCTCCGGTTCATTCCGGTTGCACCACGTTCTGTCTGTTTCTGCCATTCCTGAGGTTGGGTTCAGTTGGGCACCTCAGGTTACTTCCCATCTGCAGACCGGAGCGTTCGTTAACCCCTTCAGGGGCGGTGCTGGGCATTCGTATATGCATTTGTAGTCTCAGTTTGGCGTACGTTATTCCTTACGCCACTAAGCACTGGCTCACGATATCTTGCAGTCTCCAGTGGGTGTTCACTTTGGCAGCCTTCCTCCTATGTTGCCTTAGCCAGTTCTACTCTGGCTTCACCTGATCCATATATTCCAGTCGCTGTTGTTACTCTCTGCGTAGAGAGCTACATTGGGCCTTCCAACATTAGGGCCAACTACTGTCATTGGCCTAATAAGTATCACTCTGTCATATTTACACTGTATCATATGCGATTTACCTGACCTGTGTCAGTATTGTATATTTGTTCTACATACTGGACCCGTGTGGGTTAATCATACCATTGTAACCTGTCCTGTGTCAGTTTACCGTTTATCTGTATGCTGGACCCGTGAGGGTTACTGTTATTCATTGTGTGCAAATAAAACTGTGTTTTACCAAAACTTTCCCTTTCTGAGTGTACTGAACCATAACACCAGTGTACCAACTACTGTAATTGGCCTCGTACCCTACGAGAATTGAGAATGTTCTGTACTTCAAACTCCTAGTGATCTGCAACTCTGAAGGGAGCCGGACGTACAGGGGCTGAAGTATACCAGTTGTAGACCAACGGTTTTAGTAATGACACGTGGAATACATTATGAATACGCATATTGGCTGGCAGTTCTAGGGTGGGGTACAGGATTGATGTTACGCAGAACACGGAAGGGACCCACGGACCGGGGAGCCAGTTTTCTACAAGGTACTTGTAGATTCAGATTTCGTGTGTACAACCAGACTCTCTTCCCCACCTGAAATACTGGTGCTGGTAACCGTCTACAATCGGCCTGCCTTTTTTGTTGGGTGGACCGTTGCAGGGTTCTTTGTACCCGTACCCATGTGGAGCAGAGTTCCCTTAAATGCTCCTCCAGAGCAGGAATATTTTGAGCCTCAAATGACTCAGGAAGTACCAAAGGCTGAAAGCCATAGTTAATCATGAACGGGGAATTCTGAGTAGAAGAGTTCCTGGCACAATTCCGGGCAAACTCCACCCACGCTAACAGGCTCGCCCAGTCATCGTGATGGTCAGAGATATAACAGCGTAGGAATTGTTCCAAAGCCTGGTTCGATCTCTCTGCCGCACCATTAGACTGTGGGTGATAGGCAGAGGAGAAAGAGAGCTGGATGTCCAATTGTGCACATAACGCCCTCCAAAATTGAGACACACTGGCTTCCCCAGTCTGACACAATCACCTTAGGCACCCCATGGAGCGGAAATACCTCTTTGGCAAAGATCTTAGCCAATTGCTGGGCCGTAGGTAATTCTTTAAGCGGTACAAAATGAGCCAATTTCGAAAACCGGTCCACAATCTCCAGAATGACAGTGAATCCATCGGATGATGGTAACTCCACCATGAAATCAATAGAGATGTGAGACCAAGGGCGCTCCCCATTCAGTATTGGGAGTAGGAGACCTACAGGAAGGTGCCGATAAATCTTAGTTCTAGCACAAGTCTGACATGCTGCTATGAAAGCAGATATATCTGTACTGATACTGGGCCACCAGAACAGTTGTGATAGAGACCATAATAATTGGTCTCTACCAATGTGCCCAGCTGCTTTAGAAAGAATCTCCCATGCGGTTTCTTGGCTGGGGCCTTCCCCTGAGCCTCCAATATCTCAGACCCCAGAAGGGAAGTAATACTGGTATGAATGGTTTCCAGAATACGATCTGGCGAAATCAAAGGAATAGGATCACAGTCTTCCTTAGACAAGAATCCAAACTGGCAGGTCAGGGCGCCCGCCCTAATGTTTTTATTACCAGGCAGGTATGATACCTCAAAATTAAAGTGAGACAAGAATAATGCCCATCGAGCCTATCGTGGAGACAAGCATTTCGCCTCAGAAAGGTTCGTCAGATTTTTGTGATTGGTGAGGCTCAAGATTGGAAAGGAAGTGCCCTCAAGTAAGTGTCGCCACTAACGTAACGCCAGAATAATGGCCAACAATTCTTGATCTCCAGTGTCATACATGGACTCAGGCTTAGAGAGTTTACGTGAAAAGAACCCACATGGTAGTAAGGGCTCGTCTGGAGATGACCGTTGAGGCAGGAGGGCGCCTACTCCCATCTCCGACGAGTCAACCTCCAGGGTAAATGGTAGCTTCGGATTAGGATGCCTCAGCAGTGGAGCTGTCGCAAAAGCTGCCTTGAGGGTTTCAAAGGCTTGGAGAGCACTAGGAGACCATTCGGAAGTATTAGCACATTTGTCCAACTTGCAGAAAAGATGGTTGGCCCTTAAGAGAGATAACACTTTCACAACATCTGTATGGTGTTTTTCAATATTCGGGGATTCAATATTCGTAATGCCAACGTTATCTGATCAATACGTTGTTCCTGAGCCTCCACCCTGGCTGGTTACCAGTACCGTCCGTAGACATGGCCCTTTCGTACTGTAACGGTTTGTACAAATGAATACAGGGCAGGTACTTATAGGTAACAATCACTTTATTAAGCACAAATAAAATCAGCAAAGCACGTATCAGCAATAAATGGTAAACAGTGGCATTCAAATACAACAGAGCTTATGCCACTTATCGGACGTTGGAGGCTGCCTTCGTGAGAGGCACTATCTGTCTGGCCCAGAAGCAGAAATGAATGCGTAGTCTGCAGAGCCACAGGTCCACATCTGGAGGATACCAGACTATATGGAAAGGCAATCAGGAATGATAACTGTCTGAACCCCAGGTCCGCACCTGTAGGGAAACCAGACAATCGATAGGCAGCAGTAGTAAGGAATGTCTGAGCCTAGGTCCATATCTAGAGGATCACCAGACAAACCTAAAGTGGACAAGGAACGGATAGTCAACCAGAGCCACAGGTCTGCCCCAGATTGGGTGTCGGACAAGCCTAGGGTTATACACGGAGCAGGTAGTCAGACAGAGTCACAGGTCAGCACCAGAACGGGGAGTTGGACAAGCCAGGGGTCATACACGGAACAGGTAGTCAGCCAGAGCCACAGGTCTGCACCAGATTGTGTTGGGGATTGGCCGTCCCATAGGTCCATTCCATCTTTGTCCGCTATGGCACATTATTCATCTGATGGGTACAGGGGTTTTGTTTTCAGAGCATAGAGAACTGGAGGACAAAGATTAGTATCAGGATATTTGACCTCATATTGCGAATCTGAGATTCGCCTCAGAGTGTTGGGAAACATCCTGTTTTTTACTAAATTTGGAATTACCTTTGGATGTTTTTATATTATCCTCCATTTCTGCCTTAATGGTTGTGGAGACACTTCTTTCCTGGTTAAACCTATCCTCCTACTCATATTCCCCATTTCTGCTAACATTTGGGTAATCACAAAAGTCTGCCCATTCTTAGCGGTACCATTTAACATTGACAGGAGCAGACCTTAGGAACCTGGACTGCATGCTGGGGGTAAATTCCTCTGCATCCGGTCCAGTCCACTTGTCTTTGTCTAAGCCTTTCATCCCCCATCAAAGCACTCAGTCTTTTGCTCAGAGAATTCATGCTGTCAGGGAATTCATGCTCTCAGTTAAATATACTTTAAAGTGAGTATTGAAAACAATACACAAGTGTTTCTAATTAAAGCAATCTAACAGCATAGCAGATACACATGTTTAACCAAATATCTTAATACAAGTTGCAGGCACATGTATGTTTTTACTTTCACACAGGGAGAAAACACGCAAACCACTATTAAAGTTACAGAAAGCACAAACTGTTGAATGTTTTTTGCCTTTCAAGAAAACAAACAAACTCATATACACGCCCTTGCATGTCAGATGACTTCCTATTAGACTTCAAAGTCAGTTATCCCAATGAAAGGGCACAGAAGGCTATAACTGAAGCATTACTTTAAAGTTTGTCACATCTCTACAAAGGCACACAAGGCTATATTTGTAGCACAGCTTCAAAGTTAGTTACACTGTATAGAGAGCACACAAGGCTATAATTAAAGTGAGACTTTAAAGTTTGTAACTCCCCCCAAAGGCACACAAGGCTATAATTGAAGCACAGCTTCAAAGTTAGTTACACTGTATAGAGATCACACAAGGCTATAATTAAAGTGAGACTTTAAAGTTTGTAACTCTCCCCAAAGGTACACAAGGCTATAATTAAAGCGCAGCTTCAAAGTTAGTTACACTCTATATAGAGCACACAAGGATATAATTAAAGTCGCCTAATAGGATGTCTTGACCATATAGAGATACATATATGCTCAATAAATCTAGCCACAATAGAATATTATGTCTGGCAATTGCAGAACCTTGACCTAACGGTTACAATTAAAATGCTTCAAAGTTAGTACTCCTCTATGAGGGCACACAAGACTATAATTGAGGCAGTGTAATTGCAATCTCTCCCTCTTGCCTCTGTATATATCTATACCTATACACATACACAATTCACAGGCACATATACAAGGGTTCACTTTTGAAAGGTTGCACGTGAAAGAGCGTGCAACCTTTTAACTTATTCACCATGTCGCCATGCTCAAAATGGTGACATGACACTCTTGCACTGCATGACAGAGTGAGATTGTCATGTCGCCTTCTTAATGGTCTCATACACTGAGGATTCTTATTTACAGGAAAAGTATTATCTGAAGCACACGGAGGCTCTCCAGCTAAAATATAGTAGCAGCTGGAGCGCCTCCGTGTGCTGCATACATAATCTATAAACCCAATCATTTTAGGTGGCTGTGTTCTTTTAAGGCCTCCATTCAGGTTACAGACTTTAACATCAGTGTTTGTTATCTACTGTACTTTGTCTGTGCTGTTATCTTCAGCAGTGGTAAAATCTGCTTAGAAATGGTCGTTGACAGACGCATATATGGATGGGAGAGGGCGGGAATGCATATAGCTGGCAAGAAAATCCACATCCACACTGCCACTGGATCCCTAGTTCTGCAAACGCTTACATTTTACTGCACTGATTTCTGAGCCTGCAAGTTCCAAAGAATGTGCTGCAAGAGGCTGGAAGCGATCAAAGGAAAAGTATTATTTATGCAGGTTTTCCTGTAAATAAGAATTTTCAGTGTATGTGACCATTAACCCCTTAAGGACCCATGACGGTCCAGGACCGTCATGGCTTAAATGATAGCAGCGAGCCTCCGTGCACGCTGCTATCATTAATTCCAGGCTGAGACTGAGCGCTCCAAGACCGCGGCGTTCAGTCTCAGCCCTTCTTGCTTGTGCCGGTTCATGTGATCGCCGTAGCAGCGATCACATGTACCGGCATTGTGAGAGACAGGGACAGTACAGAAAGCATGCTGTCTCTGCGTGTCTCGTCTGCCTCTGTCTCCATTACTATCAAAGTAAGGGAGACAGAAGTAGAGAGGAGACACCTAGTGGCAAATGAATATACAGCAGCTGGGGGTATTAACCCCTTCACTGGTGGTGCTGGAGGCTTGCTAAATGCAGGTCAATTTCTGACCTGCAATGATACTTTTTTTTTTTTTTTTTTAAACACAACACACTTTTTTTTTTTGTTACAAAACGTAAACGTGGTGAATTAGTTTAAAAGTTGCTCTCTCTTTCGCGTGCTACCTTTCAAAAGGATACTGTATACAAGTATGCACCTAATATATATATATATATATGTGTGTGTGTGAGTGCATGTGTGTGTGTATATATATATATATATATATATATATATATATATATATATATATATACCACACCAGGGGCGGGCTGGCCCGGGGGGCAGGGGGGCAATTGCCCCCCGGGCCGCAGGGCCAGCGCGTGTAGCGGGCCGCCATGTTAAAAGAAAAAAAAAAATCAGTAGACATGCAGGGCCGCAGCGGAGGGGGAATTGTTACTTTTTTATGTTCTCTTCTCCCCACTCCGCAATGATGACAGCCGGGACAGTGTCATAAGCGGAGACGCCGCTTGGTGCAAGCTGGTGTTTTCTTTTCTCTGTTCTGAGGCCAGTGCAAGTTTAAAACTGGCGCCCAGACTGAGGAAGAAAACCCCAGCATGCACCACGCAGCGTCTAAGCGTGGCTCGGTCCTGACTGTCATCAGTGCGGGCAGTGTGGAGAAGAAGACAACGAGGCATAAGGAGGTACTGGGGGTGGGAGAGAAAGAAGTATACAAGGGGAAGAAAGAGAGGTACAGAGGAGAGAAAGAGGCACAATGGGGAAGGGGGGAAGAAAGAAGTACATGGGGGAAGAAAGAGAGGTACAAGGAGGGGGAAGAGGTACAGAGGGGGTAAAGAGGCACAATGGGGAAGAAAGAAGTACATGGGGGAAGAAAGAGGTACAAGGAGGGGGAAGAGGTACAGAGGGGGTAAAGAGGCACAAGATGGGGGAGAAAAGTACATGGGGAAGAAAGAGAGGTACAAGGAGGGGGAAGAGGTACAGAGGGGAGAAAGAGGCACAATGGGGAAGGGGGGAAGAAAGAAGTACATGGGGGAAGAAAGAGAGGTACAAGGAGGGGGAAGAGGTACAGAGGGGAGAAAGAGGCACAATGGGGAAGGGGGGAAGAAAGAAGTACATGGGGGAAGAAAGAGGTACAAGGAGGGGGAAGAGGTACAGAGGGGAGAAAGAGGCACAATGGGGAAGGGGGGAAGAAAGAAGTACATGGGGGAAGAAAGAGGTACAAGGAGGGGGAAGAGGTACAGAGGGGAGAAAGAGGCACAAGATGGGGGAGAAAGAAGTACATGGGGGAAGAAAGAGAGGTACAAGGAGGGGGAAGAGGTACAGAGGGGGTAAAGAGGCACAATGGGGAAGGGGGGAAGAAAGAAGTACATGGGGGAAGAAAGAGGTACAAGAAGGGGGAAGAGGTACAGAGGGGAGAAAGAGGCACAATGGGGAAGGGGGGAAGAAAGAAGTACATGGGGGAAGAAAGAGGTACAAGGAGGGGGAAGAGGTACAGAGGGGGTAAAGAGGCACAAGATGGGGGAGAAAGAAGTACATGGGGGAAGAAAGAGAGGTACAAGGAGGGGAAAGAGGTACAAGGGGGAAAGAGGTACGGGGGGAAGGTGCAAGGGGGAGGAAGAGGTACAAGGAGAGGAGAGGTACAGAGGGGAGAAAGAGAGGTGCAAGGGGGTGAAATAAGTACATGGGGTGAAAGACGTACATGAGGGAGAAAGAGAGGTGCAAGGGGGAGAAGGCACAAGGGGGTGAAATAAGTACATGGGGTGAAAGACGTACATGGGGGAGAAAGAGAGGTGCGGGGGGGAGAGGTACAGAGGTGAGAAAGAGGCACAATGGGGAACGGGGGGGAGAAAGAAGTACATGGGGGAAGAAGAAAGAGGTACAAGGAGGGGGAAGAGGTACAGAGGGGGGAAAGAGGCACAAGATGGGGGAGAAAAGTACATGGGGAAAGAAAGAGGTACAAGGAGGGGGAAGAGGTACAGAGGGGGGAAAGAGGCACAAGATGGGGGAGAAAAGTACATGGGGGAAGAAAGAGGTACAAGGAGGGGAAAGAGGTACAAGGGGGAGAGGTACAGAGTGGAGAAAGAGGTACAAGGGGAGAAAGAGGTGCAAGGGGGAGAAGGCACAAGGGGGTGAAATAAGTACATGGGGTGAAAGACGTACATAAGGGAGAAAGAGGTGCAAGGGGGAGAGGTACAGAGGGGAGAAAGAATTGCAAGGGGGAGAAGGCACAAGGGGGTGAAAGAAGTACATGGGGCGAGAAAGAGAGGTGCAAGGGGTGAAAGAGGCACAAAGGGGTGAAACTGGCACAAATAGTGGAAATGGGCCACTTGATTAAATTTGCCCCCCAGGCCAAATGTTGCCAGTCCTCCCCTGTACCACACACACACACACACAAAACACAGATAACTATAATATGAGCACTTATCTATACACATCAAAGTTAGTAACTCTTCTATGAGGGCACACAAAGCTATAATTGAAGCATGCAAAGTATACCTATTACAATCCAAGAGAATTCCAGCACACAAATCCTCATTTAGTGAAGAAACCCCTTGCAATGTGACAATACTAAAACACACCACTCTTGTCGCAGTGTGGCATTGGTACACAAAATAACTTGGGAGGCTTACTGACTAAATTGCCCAGGAAAAATAAAAAAAATACTTTTTTAACAAAATACTAATTTCTAGGAAATGTCTCATAATGGTTATTGATCATTAATATTACTATTAATAACTTCTGTGTATATGCTGCCTACTATGCCAGTTGTTGTGGTTTGTGGGTTTGGGTGCATTAATTGGTGCAAAGGGTCTCACAATAATAGCTGTGTTAAAAATGCAGGTGACAAGAACTGCAAAATCACATTCCATGTGCTTTCTCCAAAATGGAGACTTTGTTGGGTGTTCCAAGATGGCATAAGACCTTGTGGCTTGGAAGTTCCAAGATGGCGTCAGACCATGAGTTTTGAGATTTCCAATAAGGAATCAGACCATGTGTTGCCTCCAAGATGGAGTCAATGTACATGTACTGAAGTCCAAAATGGAGTCTATGAACAAAGACACGGGCAGTAGCCTAGCACAAGAAGAGTAGCTTACAGAATGCTCACACTAACAAACACTAGCAGAGTTATTGGAAACAAATGCAATTGCATAATACCCCATAAGCCAACCGATTAATATATATGAGTAAGTCCACGAGGTCGCTCCCCAAAATGGCTCTTGCGCAAAGCATGGCTCAATCCCCTAGGTATATCTAGAGAAGTTTTTTCTAAAGACCAATACCACAAGTAACATAATAACACCCCAGTACTAGCAATAAACAATAATATTTAATAACAAGCAATATTATAATAAGAACAATACACTGTATATTATCAAATATATTCTAGCTAAACACCTAATGATACTAACTAAACAATTACTTACTTCAGTGCAAATAAAACCCAACATGAAACAAATATAGTAGAAACACTATACGTTTGTTACTTATGGTGTTTTTCCTAGAAATATAGTATAAAAGAAAGCAGAGAGAGCAATACAGTTTTATACTTAGCTATCTTGGGACATCTTATGAGGACGGTGCAGCAGGAAAAGGAGGTAGGCAATGAGCACTGGATACATTTGGGCAATGCACTTGGCTGCCTCCACTGGAGGTCTGTTGTCCTCTCTGGTTTTTGGAACAGTTCTCTCTTGGTAGATCAAATTGGTGCCTGCTGTTTAAGAAGAAAGTTCCTGGGCCTGCGCATGTGCAGCCTGGCTCAATTTCGGGCCTTATCCAGGCTCGCTGGCTGGCTACATCTTCCCCCACATCAATCACTCCACTCCTCCATTCAAAAATGCCTCGCAAGCTCTCACTGGCAGTCTCTTTTATTGTTGCAATCACCGCCCATCACCAGCCCTCCTTACATGCCCTGAACCACCCCTCCTTCTTTCCTAGCAGCAAAAGAGACAAAAGGAGCTGTTCCTCTCTGTGTCGTTTTCCCCCCAAAACAGACAAAGAGACCAGGGAAAATGGTTCTGAAAACTAAGTGTGGGAACATAAAAAAATAGGCACAAATATAGTTGTAAAAATGTTGCAACATTATGTCATGTAATGGACACAGTTTTGTCACAAAATTGCATTGACTTTAACTGTGTCCACAACAAATGGAATTGTTAAGGAAGCACTGTACCATAGTAGTTGAGGTAAACTTATATCTCCTAGAGTTTGAAGACACTTGCCCACTTGATTACTAGCTGAAAGGCCTTGAAATGCGGTCAGAGGTTACTTAGCAATTGGAGTTGCTTCTGCAGTATGCCCAGACTTGTGGATACTTGACATACGGTAGAGGTAACTTTAGTAGTAGAGTAGCATCTGTAGGAGGGTAGAAAATGGTATTGCAATACTTACTGAGGATAGTTGAGAAGGGACTGGGAATCTCTGCTCTGGTGTCAGAGAAAATCAAGATTCTCTGGAAAAACCATAGTCACTAGGTGTCCCTTACCTCTCTGCCTTCTGCCTCTTCAGCCACTGTTCTTCTTCCAAGGCTTCATCGGACGGCAACGTCATGCGTAGCAGCAAGTCAGCTGATCCCCATTGATAGGTACTCCCCTTCTGTACATCTGGGTTGTGGCTTTAAGAAGAGGCTGCTCCTGGTATTCGGATACGTTTGTATATTGTCCTGTCAGCGTGTTCTAGTCTTAGCCTTAGTCTTCCTGCGATCTCCTGTGTATGATCTCGACTGACCCTGTGACCACTCTTCTGCCTCCAATATTGTATTCTGTGATCTCCTGTGTATGACCTAGCAGGATTTCTGACTTCCCTCCTGCTTGCTGTATTTGTACCTTCTCTCTGACCCAATGTGTATGACCTGGCTCAGCTACAGACATCCATCCCACCTGCTGGATTGGTATCTGCTCCATGACCTCCCATCTGGACTCCGCTAGCCTGTTCCTGTGATCCTGAGTTTGTCTAAGTGAGTACCCTGTTTGTTCCTGTTGGAGACTGTTCCTCCTTGGGGATCAGGGTAGTATATATTGTCTAGAGGGAGTTATCACAGGACTCCTTCAGCTCAACTATAGGAGACTAATCTAGTTAGGCAACCACCACACCAGAGCAGTGCACCTCATCGTCACACCCCAGCATCTTGCGCCCTTATCCCTTGTTGGAGGGGTTTGACCTTCATCCAGCTATCCCTTCTCAGGGTACTACTCCCTCTACCTACCTGCCACTGTAGTTATATGACAATAGGAAAGTATAAGTCTGTAAACAGGGATGAGAGATCTGCCATAGTCTATAAGACTATATTTTTATCAACAGGGGAAGGAGAACTGCCATAGACATACATAAAGCCAGATTTATCAACCTGAAACACCTGCCATAGTCATTATGAAAGAGCAATGATTATAACAGAGAATAAGCAACGAGAGTCGGGTAGCCAAAGAACTATACAGGAACATCATTAGAAATAACAGTAGTGCAGGGAAACCAATAGATTCTGGCTGTGGGAAGAGGGGGAAAAGGGGCTAAAAGTGTCCATTGATGGCAGGAGAGAATATTTATAACCCTACAGAGTGAACATTTTCTGAAAGTTGTGATTTTGTATGCAGAGTATTTCTCAAGACCCAATCCACATCTTGTGAAACAGAAAATCATTGTAATGATTTATTTGCATTTTTAACCAATCATAAAGCTGGAATTATGACCATGTGATTTCCAGTATGTGTGTTCTGGTCACATTCTTACTGTCTTCCTTATCTTTCATGTGCTCTGGTCATTATTACTCTAGTGCCCCCTTTGTGGCTTGTTCCTCTTTCCTCCCTGGAGTTTTGCTCCCAGTGCTCCCACTCTCCAGTCACCTCTTGCCACTTCTCTTTCTTACTGTTCCAGGTGCAAACTTTTCCACCTCCCCATGTCCTTCCATCACCCTGTCCTCTTATGCCCCAATCCTTCTGCTATTCATACCAAGCCAGTTCAGATGGGCTCAGAATTTTTCCAGGTGCTCCAAATAAATGTACAAAATGAATCACTGATGCTTCGCCATATTTTCTTAAGTCCATGTTTACAACAACAACTCCAATTTTGATTCACCCTTATCATTACAAAACATTCTACCACCTTCCTGCATATTAATTCAGGCAGATAGTTTCTCCAGAAAGAAAGTATGATATTGACAACAAAAAGTTGTTAGCCATAAAATATGCCTTTAAAAATGGAGGCATCTATTTGATCCGGTTATATTCTGCTTATGCTGATTATAAAAATGTAGAATTTACCTAGTGACATAGTTGATGAGGTTGAAAAAAGGCGTGTCCATCAAGTTCACCCTTGTTGATCCAGGTAAA
Organism: Rhinophrynus dorsalis; assembly: GCA_037306005.1. Classification (NCBI taxonomy): domain Eukaryota; kingdom Metazoa; phylum Chordata; class Amphibia; order Anura; family Rhinophrynidae; genus Rhinophrynus; species Rhinophrynus dorsalis. The sequence goes on along the minus strand of CM074725.1, from coordinate 93,959,102 downwards.
GGAAAAAAGAACCCCACTGAAGCCATTTCTAATTAAAGTGGGTAAAAAAATATCATTCTTGTCTCGATATGGCAGTCAGATATTTCCTTAGATCAATATTCTATCTGTTTTGAAACCAACTGTAATAATTCTCAGTACTGTTCTTTTTTTTTCTGGGGGCACAATGAACTGTACGCATCCCAGACTTGAAAGTCTATGAGGGCTACACAGGCAACCCACAAATCTTGTGGCTGACAACCACATAATTTTGCCAGCAGGGGTGGATTCTTTTTCAGAAACACCCTCTGTAGGGGCAGATCTAGTGAAACATATTTGCCCTATAAACAGCAAATTTGTTTAAAATTAGAAACCCCCTATTACAAGTGTTGACAAGCAATATATTGAATTAAAAAGAATATGAACACAGTTAAATTTAGGAAATCTAGAGGCTGACATATTAAGTAGTACTGGCCAAATAAAAATTTCCATCAATGTAAATAGTGCTTATAACACCTTGAATGCCAGGGAGTCCTCTTTAGCATTTAAAAGGATAAAAGCTTAAAACTATTGTATTTATAGAAATTTTTATTGGCCTGCTATTGTGCTGTTGGTTTACTCCAGAATTAGTAAAGTTCTTCATAGAATGTCAGCCTCTGTATCCCTTAATCAGATTTTTAATGTACTAGTTTACTCTTTTCATAAATACCATACATATGTAAATAAGAGATGAGCATTTCAAATATGCAGCTTTTCTCGTTAGCTGATAAATTAAATCATTTGAGATCTTTTGTGTGTGTTAAAGTACATTACTAAAAATTTTTTCATTGACTTCTTTGATTTATGTATTAAGCACTTGCCTTTTCCCCCTCTTGTAAGTTTTAAAGAAATTATGCTCACTCCATGTAGCCTTAATTGCTCCACAGTACACAAAGAGTATACCTTATAATATATCAGATCCAACTTATTATATTGATTAATTATGTTTTCAGTTTCTTATGACAAACAATATCAACAGCTGTAAGTATATGAATTCAGGCCTTAGAGATATGGGATAGATTTCTGTCTTTCTGTTTGATATTTTAGATGTTAATTACAAGTTAACTGTATGTGAATTGCTTGAAAATAGTTGCATAAATGCACAATTAAAAAAATGTGATAAGCTAATATGTGATAAGTTTTAATACGTTTGAATTCAATTAGGCCAAATGAATGGGCACATTCTATCCAAACATTATTTCTGTTTTTATCATTTCAGCTTCTGGAATTTACTACAATACCTTAAGTGAAATGGTCATCCTCACCGTTGTCCCAGAGGTAGGGCTGGCTGACGAGCACGTACAAATTAAGGCCATTGGACTCCGTCCACTACAACCAGTGACCATTCGCTTAACACTTCAAGATGACAAGGGAGAACTCTTCCAGTCCCGGGCATTCTTCAAATCTGACACAAAAGGAGAAGTCAACTTAGAAAGAAATGAATCTCTGGGAGGGACCTATCGTGGGATACAGCCCATGGGCCTTGTTTGGTCTTTGAAACCTGTAAAACCATTTCAAAGGCCAGTAAAGAGAGATATTCAAAACAGTCCATTTAGATATACTGTAGACTTATTTGACTCTTTGCAATTAGGTTTAACAGCTGAAGCTCAACCTACTATCACCAAGACATTTGAACGATGGTTCATGGCACCTGATACACAAAAGATCCAGATCAGAGATGGAAGAATCCGGGGAACACTTTTCTGTCCATCTGGTATGTGAGAGAACATAAAATCACATTTTAATGCCTTTGTGACTTGGTCTCATTGATTATTCTATAGTTTTATTTGGGCAAAGATGAAATCAAACCTGTTCATTCTAATCATTTAATCCCATGGATGCTAGAGATGTCTCCATCCATTGCTTTTGTAACGTGTGGAGACATCTCTAGCATCCAAGTGTTAAGTAATTCATTAACAAACTATAGCTGTATTAACATTAAAATGATGACACCCCAGAGGCCTAATATATGGTGTCTAGTCCACCTAAGGGCCATATTATTGTAAAGAAGGGTAGATGAATCTCTTGGATGCAAGAGAGATCTCCAACACATTTCAAGTAATGTAAAGCACTGTAACACAGTTGATGAAGTTAAAAAAAACATGTGTTCGCCAAGTTCAAACTTGGTCATACCACCTTTTGTATTTGTTGACCCAGAGGCAAAAACCCCTCATTAAAGCCATTTCCAATTATGCCTTAAGTGGGCATAAATATTCATTCCTGACTCCTAAAAGCAATCGGAGATCACTCTGTATCAAAAAGCTATTTGTATTGTAATGTTCTATAATAATTTTCTATTGTTCCAAGCTAAAAAGATATATAGGGTTTTCTCAAAAGTATATATATTATCTCCAACAAAGCCTCAAGAGGCAAATAATTCCATAATATATATATATATATATATATATATATATATATATATATTACTCAGGGGGATAAACCCTACAACATATTTTGTTTTACATTTTAAAGTGATAGTAATACTTCGTTTTAACTTTATTTTATTTTGTAGGCATTAAAAAAACATGAAGAATGATATAAGTCTTATCTCTCAAACCTTTATGGTTTATGATATATTCACAAGCAAAGTTTCCCCCTCCCGCCCCTTTTACCTACTGTAAACAATCTCTTCTCAGATGTGGAATGCAGTCCATAGACTGGACAGATAACAGAAGGGGACACTCTTATTCCTATGAAAACAATGAAATCCCTGCCCCCATTGACAAGCTTTTCAGGTTTTTCCCTTATCTTAATTGAAGATTGTCCCTCTCTGCAGTCTACCTGGGCAGCTCCCTTCTGCCCTGGCTGAGAAGTGTTACATCAGTAAAAGGGGCGGGAGGGGGACACTTTGCTTGTGAATATCTCTTAAACCATAAATGTTTGAGAGATAAGACTTATATCATTCTTCATGTTTTTTTAACGCCTACAAAATAAAATAACGTTAAAACGAAGTATTACTATCCCTTTAAGTATTACTACGACAATTCTGAAGCTGAACAGCATTCTCTCTGCTTCCCTACTTGGCCAGTAGGAGAGTGGTGAGAACAGTTTCAGCCCCATGGACAGCATTGAGTGCCATAGGGTTGTACATTGCTCACCCCTGTAACACTCGAGGATTAAAAAAAATAGTACACCAAGCACTACACAGTTATCCCCTTAGCTATGTATCATATATTACACATGTTGTGCACTCCCAGGGAAACAAGACTGGGAGTTCCACAGCATTTATGGGGATCTGTGGCTACCAATTGCCCCTCAGCCTTGTTCCGGTGCCCAGTGGTAGCCATAGAATCCCATAATCACTGCTTGGCCCCCAGACTTGTTCCCTTGATCACTGGTAACCACAGATCCCCATGTACACTGTCTCACCCTCTCCAGCCTTTTCCCCTTGCCCACTGCTAGCCACAAATCCCCATGAGCACTTCCTAGGCAAGGGAAGAAGGCTGGAGGTGTCAGGCAGTGTATATGGGGCTATTAAAAGACAGAGACAATCAACTAGGAACAAATCTGCAACACAAATTTGCAGGCTCTATAGGAATGGTGTCCTACCCAGGGTGCAATCTCTTTTAGCCCACTAGTGCCTTTCACAGAGAAGAAATATCCTAAAGCATATCATTTTTGTCCTGCCATTACCACAGTCCAGCCACGAAATGCCAGGCAATTCCACTCTGAACAAGAGAAGCTGCCAACCCCAGACATACATTTCAGCCTTGTTGGGTCTCATCAGTGAGGTGTAGCTGAACTTGCTAAACACTGTGAGCAAGGGGTCCAATGCTGGATTCTCCCTATTAGCCTTGGGGTGACTAATCCCAAGGGTAATTTGCATAAGTACATTAAAAGTCAGAGATGCTCAACTAGGAACGAAACTGCAATACAAGTTTGCAGGCGCTATAGGAATGGTGTCATAACCATACTTTTAGCCCACTAGTGCCTTTCACAGAGAAGAAATATCCTAACATCCAAGTAAGGGAGCACTTGGGGAATAGTGACCATAACATGGTATCGTTTGAGATTAATTAAAAAAAACAAGTTGATATGAGTTCCACCAAAACACTGAATTTTAAAAAGGCCAACTTTAGCAGGTTTAATTCATCCCTTGGTCTCGTTGACTGGGATAAAATATTTTCAGGAAAAAACACAGAAGGTAAGTGGAATGCCTTTAAAATAACATTGCAAAAATACACATATAAATTTATCCCTGTTGGAAACAAATACAAAAGAAGCAAATTGAAACCAATGTGGCTAACCAGTAAAGTAATTCATGAAATAAATAACAAGAAAGCGGCATTTAAACATTACAAAGCTGAGGGATCAGCAGAGGCATTTGCAGAATACAAAAATGTCAACAAAACCTGTAAAAAGGCTATTAAATTAGCTAGACTGGAGAATGAAAAAAATATTGCTAAGGAGAGCAAAAGCAACCCAAAAAAATTCTTTAAATACATTAATGGCAAAAAATTAAAGTCTGATAATGTTGGGTCCTTGTTAGCTGAAACGGGTGAGATGGTCAAAGGTGACAGAGAGAAGGCAGATATTTTAAATAATTTCTTTTCTTCTGTTTTTACCAAGGAAGACCCATTGGACAAGAATCTGCAAACTACTTTTACAGAACAGTCACAGCAAGCATGGGACTGGCTAACACAAGAAAAAGTGTTAAAACAATTGAATGGTGTCAAGGTAGACAAAGCTCCGGGGCCAGATGGTATACACCCACGGGTACTTAAAGAGCTAAGCCAGACCCTGGCCAGACCGATATATCTGATTTTCAGGGATTCTTTTATTTCTGGTATGGTGCCCATGGATTGGCGTAAAGCAGATGTGGTGCCCATATTTAAAAAGGGATCAAAGTCCCAGCCAGGAAATTACAGACCCGTAAGCTTGACATCTGTGGTAGGGAAGCTGTTTGAAAGGTTGCTAAGGGAATATATTCAAGAATTCTGCTGGAACAGGAATATCATTAGCAATAGCCAACATGGCTTTGTGAAAGATAGGTCTTGTCAAACGAACTTGATCGCATTTTATGAAAAAGTAAGTAATAATATAGATGAGGGAGAGGCGGTTGACGTGATCTATTTAGACTTTGCCAAGGCATTTGATACGGTTCCACACAAGAGGTTACTGTACAAATTGAATGAAATAGGACTAGGGCAAAATGTTTGTGAGTGGATTGGAAATTGGCTGAAAGATAGAATGCAAAGAGTGGTAGTAAATGGCAAGTTCTCCAGTTGGATAAACGTGATAAGTGGAGTGCCTCAGGGATGTGTCCTGGGTCCTCTTCTTTTTAATTTGTTTATTAATGACCTCCCAGAGGGCATAGGAAGCCATGTATCAGTGTTTGCCGATGACACAAAATTAAGTAAGGTAATAAAGTCTGAACTGGATGTGTCTTCATTACAAGAGGACTTGGACAAATTGAGTAACTGGGCAGGCAAATGGCAAATGAGATTCAATATAGACAAGTGTAAAGTTATGCATTTTGGGTATAATAATAAAAATGCAACATATAGTTTAAATGGTGTTTCTCTGGGGAAATCTACTAATGAAAAGGATTTAGGAGTAATGGTAGACAATAGACTTTGCAGTAGCATGCAGTGCCAGCTGGCAGCTGCAAAGGCCAATAAGATATTGGCATGTATTAAAAGGGGTATTGACTCAAGGGAGGAAGATATAATTATGCCTCTTTACAGGTCCATGGTAAGACCCCACCTAGAATATGCTGTTCAATTCTGGGCGCCCTTTCTGAAGAAGGACATTATGGAACTAGAGAGAGTGCAGAGGAGGGCTACAAAACTAGTAAGGGGAATGGAATGTTTTAGTTATGAAGAGAGGCTAGAAAAGTTAAACTTGTACACACTAGAGAAACGGCATCTTAGAGGGGATATGATAACACTATATAAATATGTTCAAGGCCCATATAAAGGGCTTTCAAAAGACCTGTTCATTAACAGAACAGTACACAGGACAAGGGGCCACCCGCTTAGACTTGAGGAAAGGAGATTTAGTCTACAACAGCGGAAGGGTTTCTTTACAGTAAGGACAATAAAGGTATGGAATGCACTTCCGGAGGAGGTGGTGCTATCAAATACATTAGATGCCTTTAAAAGGGGCCTGGATACTTATTTAAAAGAGCATAATATAGAGGGCTATGCACGTTAGTATTGGGATTAATATTTAGTTAGGGCTTGTTGATCCAGGGAGAAATCTAATTGCCATTTGGAGTCAGATGCCTTCTTTTGGGTCAGCGATGGTAAACAGGAATAGGAAAAGGGTTGAACTGGATGGACGCAAGTCTTTTTTCAACCTAAATTACTATGTAACTATGTAACTATGTAAAGCATATCATATTGGTCCTGCCATTACAGCAGTCCAACCAAGAAATGCCAGGCAATTCCTCTCTGAACAAGAGAAGCAGTCAACCCCAGACGTACGTTTCAGCCCTGTTGGGCCTCGTCAGTGAGGTGTAGCTGAACTCTCTTAAGCACTGTGAGGCCCAACAAGGCCGAAACGTACGTCTGGGGTTGGTTGCTTCTCTTGTTCAGAGAGGAATTGCCTGGTATTTCGTGGTTGGACTGCTGTAATGGAGGGCCAATATGATATGCTTTACGATATTTCCTTTCTGTGAAAGGCACTAGTGGGCTAAAAGAGATTGCACCCTGGGTAGGATGAAATGCCAGGCAATTCCTCTCTGAACAAGAGAAGCAGCCAACCCCAGACGTATGTTTCAGCCTTGTTGGCCCTCGTCGGTGAGGTGTAGCTGATCTCTCTAAGCACTGTGAGCAAGGGGTCCAATGCTGGATTCCCCCTATTACCCTTGGGGTGACTAATCTCAAGGGTAATTTGCATAAGTATATTCAACATAAGAGATGCTTAACTAGGAACGAACCTGCAATACAAATTTGCAGGCTCTATAGGAATGGTGTCCTACCCAGGGTGCAATCTCATTTAGCCCAATAGTGCCATTCACAGAGAAGAAATATCCTAAAGCATATCACATTGGTCCTGCCTTTACAGCAGTCCAACCACAAAATGCTAGGCAATTCCTCTCTGAACAAATTTGCAGGCTCTATAGGAATGGTGTCCTACCCAGGGTGCAATCTCTTTTAGCCCAATAGTGTCATTCACAGAGAAGAAATATCCTAAAGCATATCACATTGTTCCTTCCTTTACAGCAGTGCAACCACAAAATGCCAGGCAATTCCTCTCTGAATAAGAGACGCAATCAACCCAGACATACATTTTGGCCTGGTTGGGCCTCGTCAGTGAGGTCTAGCTGATCTCTCTAAGCACTGTGAGGACAAACAAGGCCGAAACGTACGTCTGGGGTTGGTTGCTTCTTTTGTTTGGAGAGGAATTCCTGGCATTTCGTGGTTGGACTGCTGTAATAGCAGGACCAATATGATATACTTTAGGATATTTCCTCTGTGAAAGGCACTAGTGGACTAAAAGCAATTACACCCTGAGTAGGATACCATTCCTATGGAGCCTGCAAATTTGTATTGCAGACTCGATCCTAGTTGAGCATCTCTGACTTTTGATATACATATGCAAATTACCCTTGGGATTAGTCAGCCCAAGGGTAATAGGGGGAATTCAGCACTGGACCCCTTGAGAGATCAACTATGCCTCACTGATGAGGCTTAACAAGACTGAAACATAAATTTTGGGTTGGATGCTTCTCTTGTTCAGAGAGGAATTGCCAGGTATATTGTGGTTGGACTTTTGTAATGGCAGGACCAATATGATATGCTTTAGGATATTTTCTCTTTGTGAAATGCACTAGTGGGCTAAAAGAGATTCCACCCTGGGTTGTATACCATTCCTATAGAGACTGCAAATTTGTATTGCAGGCTTGTTCCTTGTTGAGCATCTCTGACTTTTAATAAACATATGCAAGGTAATAGGGGGAATCCAGCATTGGACCCCCTTGCTCACAGTTCTTAGAGAGATCAGCTACACCTCACTGACAAGGCCTAACAAGGTTGAAACATATGTTTGGGGTTGGTTGCTTCTCTTATTCAGAGAGGAATTGGTATTGCAGGCTCGTTCCTAGTTGAGCATCTCTGACTTTTAATATAGTGTATATGGGGCTAACAGACAATGGTGGTGTTCCCCATGCTGCACAGCATGTTAAAAATCCGACATGATATCCTCCCCTTTGTAATTCGACATAGAGTGTTCCCACCTGACATACTAACCCCCCATTTGTAATTTGACATAGAGTGCTCCCCTCTGACATTCTACCCCCCCTTTGTAATACGAAATAGCGTGCTCCCATCCGACATGTTAACCTTCCCTTTGCAATGCGACATAGCGTGCTCCAAACTGATATACTAACCCCCCCTTTCAACATAGCATGCTCCCATCCAACATACTAACTTCCCACTTTGAAATCTGAAATAGAGTGCTCCCATCCGACATACTAACTTTCTCCTTTGAAATCTGACATGTAGTGCCCCTTGTATATGTACTGCATACTTAAGCCTTTGAGTACCAGAGAGGTACGCAACACATTTCTTTGCAATGCATTTGTGTACCCCTCTGGTACTCAAAGGGTTAATAGGCAATGTATGCAGCTGCATACCTTGCCTTTATATGTGTAAAATATGTTATATGCTCTTTATTAAAAAAATATATTTCAGACCTCACAGGGGGCATCAGGACCACTCCTAATATCCCCCCTAGCATTGATCACCTATCCAGTAGGATAGGTGATCTCTGCGGGCGGCAAGGAAAGTACTTGCTGCCTTCCTTATTTTCTACTCCAGCCGCTATTAAGCCGGCTGGAGTAGGAGTCCAAGTAGTGAACCCAGTCACTGGGTTCATTCATACATAAGAAGCACAACACTGCACTGCAATTTCATGAATGAATCAATCACCCGGTTTGTGAACAAAGAGTTTGAGACTCCTTTAGCATTCAAGGGGTTAAAGCCCCATTTAAATATAGGGGAGAGTGAGCAGGGCATTGTACCTATTGTGGGGTTCCTGACACTTGAACTTGTCCCAAGCCCTATGATTTCTGATGGTGGTCCTGGCCGAAGACACAAACAAGTGGAGGATTGCAAGAATAAACCAAGGGCAGATCTTCCTATTGGGGATTAGGTATCACCCAGTGGGCTGTGTAGTCATGGGATATTTGGGGAGATTGGAGGGTTTCCCCTGAAAAGCCAACAATGCTTTGCTCACCCAATAAATAATGGCAAAGTCTCATCCCACTCTAGCACTCACTCAGTGTAGGGTTAGCCCTACAGTTTTGGCCAGATCTGTCTCATCCCTCCCTGACTCCCACTCAGTGTAGGGTTAGCACTACAGTTTTGGCCAAGTCTGTCTCGTCCCTCTCTAGCTCCCACAATATTGGCCAAGTGGGTTCCTCCCTCCCTAGCTTTCATTCAGTGCAGGGTTAGCCCTGCAATATTGGACAAGTCTGTTTCATCCCTCCCTAGTTCCCACTCAGTGCAGGATTAGCATCAGTACAGGGTTGGCCCTAAGTATTGGCCAAGTCTGTCTTTTCCTTCCCTAGCTTCCACTCAGTGTAGTCTTAGCCCTGAAATATTGGCCAAGTATGTCTTATTCCTCCCTAGCTCCCATTCAGTGCAGGGTTAGCCCTATGTATTGGCCACGTTTGTCTCATCACTCCCTAGCTTCCACTCAGTGAAGGGTTATCCCTCCCCTCCCTTGAAACTGACAGCCTCCTTTTCACCAGCCCAACACAGTATTAGTTGAATCACTTCCCTCTTGTACAGTGGAAAGTTTTAGCCACCCTCTTTCCTACCCAGTGAAGAATTTTCCCACCCACCCCTATATTATAGCAACGTCCAAGAGAGTTTACAGGTAGTGATCATAAACATGCTGCTCTCTATGTGCTTTCAGCGAGTCTGCGTTTACCCACTCATCCTTTTCCAGCGGCCTGTCTCCTTCTCTTAGTACTGACACCTACTGCCTAACCCCCTCCTTTTAGGCCACTCAGCGCCCTCTCAGCTTCCCCATCCTTTTTGTATCGCTGAGCATCCCATGTGTTAACCCTAAATAAATACTGTCAAAACCATAATCATATACTTAATGTAACTCTCTTGGTGTCAGGGGATACATATCACACAGCAAAGCTCTGATGATTAAAGGGTTAAACCCTACCCTTAAGATACAATTAAGTAAGCTAACGTGGTGAAATTCTCATCCCAGCCAACTACACTATAGCGGACAAATATATATTGCCTAAATTCCCATTGATTTAACTGGGACTTTTAACCCCTGGAATACTAGAGAGACAATTGCAATGTTTTGGGGACCTTTCTAGCAATGAAATGCTTAAACAACAATTTAAATCAATGGGTATTTTAATTTCTTCCCTACTGGTAGCTGGTTTGCTCCAGAATCACACCTCTGGCCATTTAGCTTATTGACTTGCTCTCTTAAACCCTTAAGGACCAGGCCTTTTTTTACACAAAATTTTGGCCTTTTTAGTATCCTTTTTTTCCAACCATATTTTTCCTCCACATACAAAATATAAACCATTTTTAAACATAAGCAGGGCTTATTTTTATACCACATGTATATGGATAACATGGTTGACACATATTTTGTTTATTATGCATTTTAATTTAATGTATGTCATTTAATTATTTATGTTAAGAAATTTAAGGCAATATATTTCAAATAATATTTAAGTTAATATATAACCAAACTGTTTAATTTGAAATGTATTTTAAATGTCTTTAATTTGTTGTTGCTAACTCCAGACATGGTTTCTAGAGTCTGAATGTGTGTTTGTGGTTGTGTGTGTGTATGGGCGGAACATGTTAGCCATATTTCAACGTCCTGCCATTTATTAACTGGCCCATGCCTCACCCCTTTGTGACATCAGAAGAATTGGCTGGAGTGTGGGTAGGGATACCATTTTGCCCCCCTTGGAAAAATTTCTGTGGATGCCCATGCTTAGAGGCTTTTCTCTGAGCTGTCCCTCTCCTATTTTATTGTTATGTCACACTTGCCTTCACCTCAGAAGGTGGCAGTGGCAGCTGATCTGTGCTGGTTTTACTGTTATCCAGCGACCTCCTTTTTATTTAACTAATGTAGATCCATAGAGAAGATGTTGGGGAACTGTGTATCATTTGGGCAGAGGGAACTGGACATCTATCCTCTCTGCTGCTGGATTACTCCTACTCCTCTGATCCAGCAGTGTCCCTCCAACTTCTCCTGCTGCTCAACACACTATCCAGCACTGCAAACAACTTTATTTATTTTTTTACTTTTTTTTTCTCTCTCCTTCTCTCTCTCTCTCTGTTTCCTTTCATCTACCTGTCTATTCTACAACATGCTGCATGGGGGGGGGTCTGGGTTTTAATACTATGGGTGGGAAGTTTCACCCCCATTTAAAACATAGGCAAAAATAGAACCATTCTCAGGAGAAATCTGTGGTGTTCGCAAAACAGAGATAAATCTATAGATTTATCTATGGTGGCAATTCTCTTGGAAAAATGTGTAACGTGCATTTTCCTTGAAAATCCCTGCAGGAACAAAACGGGACACTTTGCCTATCCCTAGTTTTAACCATTTGAATGCCAGATAGTTTCTCAACACATTGCTGAGGTTTTAGCCCTCTCAGATGATTCCAAGCAATACCACTGCTTATAAGACTCCACCTAGATTACCAAACAAATGTTTCTAGGCTATTGTATAAATGAATGGAAATAATATAGTAACTACAAAAAAAGAAATTAAATTTAAGAATAATTTAATCATAAGGATGGAAAGAATAAAGAACTTCAAATTAATAATAGAAAATGATTGTAATTTAGAGATGAAGCTCCCTGAAGTAATTTCATGTATAACTAGGGATGACTTAGACTTATGGTAATAACAGTCTTGTTACTTTGAAAGCCATTATTGGGATATAGTCAAATCAGTTTGCAGTTTGTTCAGAAAACACAGTGTAGGAAAGAAGGAAAGATGATTTGCTCTTTATTTCAAGAGCAATATAATTGCTATTTAATGCACAATAAACATCAAAGTTTTGAGAACATTTTATTAACTGTTTAAACTAGAGAGTGGGATGTTTTTCATATAGAGTTAATATCTGAGCTTCCAAGGCAAGATGAAGAATTGGGTAGAACAGGGCTGTTCAAGTTCAGTCCACAAGGGCCACCAACAGTGCAGGATTTAAGGACTTCCCTACTTAAGCACAGATGAATCAGTCAAAACTATTGAGCCACTGATTAACTCACCCGTGCTTACTCAGGGAAACCTTTAAATTCTGACCTGTTGGTTGCCCTTGAGGACTTAATTTGAACAACTCTGGTGTAGATAATTGGAAAAGGGAATAATTTATATTTATACAAGCGATGAAATAATAGTTATGGAATATTTTAATATACCAGAGATTGGCACAGAGTTTCTGGTTGCTGAATCAGCAAGTAGCAGGGGCATCCTGGATTAATTGCATGGAGAGTTGCTTAGGCAGCTTGTTAATAAGTAACCTCACAAGAAAAAATACTTCATGTGATGCTCACAAATTGTTACTGTCATATGTAGCTGTAGCTAAGTGGTTATGTGACAGCGATTAGGAATCAGACATGATTAGTATAAGTGGCACAGTGGTGGTCTCATAATAAAAGTTATTGTGAGCAAGTTATTTCTTTTTTTCCTTAGGAAAAGGTCCATTTCCTGGTGTCATTGATATGTTTGGAGGAGCTGGAGGCCTTGTGGAATACAGAGCCAGTCTTCTTGCTAGCCATGGATTTGTGGTTCTAGCCTTGGCATTTTTTGCATTTGATGACCTTCCAAAATCATTTCAGAAACTGGATATGGAATATTTTGAAGACGCTTCTGAACTACTCTTGAGGCATCCCAAGGTACAGTGGAAGAACTGTGCTACTTAACTAAAAAAGACAAAACACTAATTATTTTGTAGTTGCTTAGAAATACAGTGTTATTTGTTTTACATTGAATTAAAATATGAACATTTCTCTACCATCAGTTGAGAGACATAGTGACCAAATGGGAGGCAGGACATTCAGTAATGGACGGATGTCTACATATTTCTGTATATATAGCCTTCCCAATGGCCACTAGTTTAGTTTTTTGAGTGTCATCATGATGTATCAAGACATTTCTTCCTCTCTAATTTATTTTATTCAATTTTCTTTATTTTGAATGTTAAAAGGAATAATCTCTGGTGGAGCCACTAGGGTTTCCTATATTTACCCTGTCCTCTGGGCTATCCCAGTTCACCAAATCTGAGAAGCAGAGGACACTTTCATATAAGAGCACCCCCCCCACACACACACACATCAGAACTGTAGGGGTCCCAGGGCAGGGTGGTGGGAGATTCCCTTTTGGTACTCAGATTCTGAAAGGCAGGAAGACCAAGAATATTTCATTTGTCTTTTCCTGGTTGTCCTCCTATCATCTCAAACTTAATCTAATTAAAACCAAACTTATAATTTTCCCTCCCTCAGCAATCAGGCTTACCTCAAATATTTCCCTCACTTTTAACAGCACCACCATCACACCAGCCTCCACTCCACGCTCCCTGGGGGTCAGCTTAGATTCTGCCCTAAGCTTCATTCCTCACATTTAGTCAATCTCTATCTCATATGTAACATCTCTAGAATTTGAACTTTTCTCACCCAAGGGACTACCAAAATTCTAATCCAAACCCTCATCATGTCCCATCTCTACTCTATCTAATTAGCCTTCCTCTCACCTGACTAACACCAGTACAGTCCATAATGAACTCCGCACCAGGCTAATCTACCTCACACATCGCTCCACTAAGTCCACTCCTCTTTGCCAATACCTACACTGGCTCCTGTTAGCATATGGAATTACATTCAAAGTTCTGGTGCTAACTTACAGAGCCCTTACTAACACTGCACACCCCTACATTTCATATCTCATTTCCAAATAGGCTCCCACTCACAATCTTTGCTTTGCACAGGACTTTTGTCTCTCTGCAGCTCTTATTACATCCTACATATACAAAATAAGACAAAACAAAAGATGAGGATTTAGTTGAGGCACTCTACCAATAGCAATTTACACAGTAATCTAGAAAAAATATCAACATTTATCAATGACAAAATGTCACAATACATATAAAATTAAATATGGTGGAATAGAATTCCCCCCATCCCCCAATAATACACCATCCACCCCCACATCCCCTCAAAACACCTCATGTATATACCCAGGTAATCTAAAAAAGCAAAACTAGACAGTATAAAATTAAAAACAGATGACTCCAAGTTGGCACCAGCCCCTTAAACACTAAACAGAAAAAAATCCTATGGCCATGTATAAGGACTGAGTGCACTTACAAAAATACTAAATCATGCCAGAAAAATGCTCTAAATAGGCATGAAAAAAATGTTCCCAAAGGCCCATAGTCGTGAGTAAGTCCATAACTGACACATCCAGATAATATATAGATATAACCGTGTGAGGTGGAAATGAACAGCAGACGATGAAAATGTAATGATGATGACACACTGTATTAGTGTTTCTTTCACATCCACAACACAGTTAGTAAATGAAAATGGAATGGTGATATAATGCAGATGTATATAATCATTCTTAGATAACCATCCTGCAACCGAGTCTGGCTCTTCATTGAGTAAACATAGTAGGCTTAAAAGGTATAGATAAATAGGGATACTCTCATCCAACTTCGCCCAACAAGTGGGTCCTTGATATCATTCCACCTCCAAATGCCAACGCTATCGCCACTCACAGGTTGCAGTCATCCTGATGGTATTAGAAAATCATCCGCATCACCCAGCTTCTGTTCAGCATAAAGTTCAAGGTCATGTCAGCTCTCCATATTGGTCCCATGACCTGTCAAGGTGTTTCATCCACCTTTAGGTTGGCTTAGTCAAGACAAACAATTTCCAATTTACCCACCCTGCTGCAAAATGTATCAGCGCAAACCAATACAGGACAAAGAGAACAAGATAAGATCCAACTAAGTGTAGTATTTATTGAAATGGTAAAGATTAAAAATCAATAGTAACACTCACATTTTGCCCATCTTGGGCTTTATGCGCATAAGAAGCCCCTGCCTCTAATAGCCAACAAACTGTGTCCCTGGAATGCGTCCCTGGTAAACCGGATCGTGGTGCACAGAGTCCTTGAACAGATTTCTTGATACAATTCCAAATATGGACGGAGAGAAAGTCCACTACTGATTAGCTGTAACAATATCCGTATCAAGCATACCGGAATCAATAGCAGGGCTAACGATGCGCTATACAGCGCCTGTGATAATACCAGTACCTCGTGGTGCAAGGCCAACGCTAAAACAAGCGTGGCGGGCGAGACCGGAGAAAGGAAGCACCGGGATTCTCACAGGGGGCGTAGGCGGGGCCAATGCTAGCGAGTGTAGTAAACAAATAACCCAACGCGTATCGTGGAGTGAGCACTCCACTTCTTCAGGGGTATCGTGTTGAAATGAAAATGAGCATGAATACCATGCCTCTTATACTCACATCTAAGTGGTAATTGGTTAAATCATAATCAGAAAAAACGCCAAATAGCATATTAGATACATTGTGACTATAAGAGCATGTATAATACATTCCCATTGCAAACAATGTATGGATACAAAGTGACATCAAACAAAACTTATAAATGTACCAAGAAAAGAAATCTTCTTGAATAAATAGGATGGAATAAAACAGATATAAAATGATTCTAAAATCTACAATAATTATATGGAATAGTAATACAAAATACAAACAATACATATATGTACTAGTTAATATGGTGATAAAATATCACCAACAACAAATAAAAATATCATAATAAAAGACCAAATATAACCACACTTAATACATTCATTTGCCCATCTAAAATCCAAATGTACCATTGGGGAATAGTTGGCCAAATGGAATGTACATCAAATCAAAAAAAGATCATCTAAAAAACTGTTGGTAATTATAACTAATAAGAAGAAAAGAAAAGACTTCATCAAATGAATGAATGATAATCCACAAAAATAACATGTTAAAATAGTCTATAAAAAGGCCATTAAATCAAAATCTATATTCAATCCTAGTGGTTCCAAGGTTTTACGTTCAAATATCCAGAACGACTCCCTCTGTCTCAATTTTAATAGAAGGTCACCTCCTCTATGTGTTGCTTTAATTTATTCAATACCTAAAATATTCACCCCTTTATGTGAACAATTATGTTGGTCTTTACAATGTTTAGATAAACTGTGTGTTTCCAAACCATTGGTAATGTTCCTGATATGTTCGCTAAATCTAGTTTTTATCTTTCTCTTGGTTCTACCAACGTATTGGAGACCACAAACACATGATACCAAATAAACTACATAAGTGCTATTGCAATTAATAAATTGTTTAATTTGATATTCCTTTTTAGTACTGTAAGATATGAAAGGAGAATATCTGGCACATGTCATATGAGAACATAGGCTGCAGTTAGTTCTACCACATTTATGCATGCCTGTTAAAGATGACAAAGTCATAGAAGGAGATATACACGACTGATTATAATTGGTTGTGGGATTAGTTTTAAAATGAATACCACTAGATGCTATTTTGTTACCTATATTTTTATTTTATAAATAATTATAATTTTCTAGAGAAATGAGATCAAACCAGTCCTTACATTCTTTAGTAAGTAATCTTTCATAATTTCGAAGAAGACTAAACGTGTCTTCTCTTGGTGCTCCTCCCTCCATCGGGAGTGCAAAGTCTAGTGATCTCCTTCGATTATTTCTAATATTATTGAAATCAGACATATTATGTATAGGAGTAAACCAGAGATATGCTGCTATGCTAAAACAACAAGGAAAAAAACAAGTACAACAGAGAATGCAAGCGCAATAAACTGGAAAAACCCCTACTATCCAAGGATCTTAATAATAATATTCTCTAGAAAATTACTCTAAGCATAAGATCATTCCCAGAGGTCTCAGAATTTTTAAGCCACCAGCTATTGAGGTAGATGAGGTTGAATTTTTGACAGAATGGGATTCGATTTTGGAGGATTGTTCACTTAAATTAATTACACTACTAATCAAATATAGAGAAAATAGAATCAATAAAACCAAAATAGGCATTGAAATGATGGAAAAACATATTAACATGGTGACACTTCAACCAGAACATTTAAAACTGAAAGAAAATATTCAAAAAAGATTACTTACTTTGGAGAAAAATGTTTCTTTCACCAAGCAGAAAAAGTTTAATAGGGATAGAACAGATTATCATTATTCCAACACACTATCTCATTCACTTATGAATCAAATTTCTTATAGACCACGTGCCCACACTTACCTACCCTCTTCACAGCCTAGCACCTATCATCAAGCTCAAATTCCGGTTAGATCTCAGCCTATTCCTATTTCCAATAGATTCAATCCTTTGCAGAATATATCACAAAATAGATTCATTTCGGAAGGTGCTAGACCAAAAATTTCCAACTCTTATAATAATCAGAATTTTTTAGACCAGCACCAACAATCATGGAAAAGACACAAACATCGCAATCACTATTCAGCAAGACATTCCCGTCATCAGAAGCACCAATCCAAACATCCAACCAGTCAGGAGGTAGTTCCACAGGTACATGTAAATCAAACGATGCACACACACATTCCACCCCTAATGAGCATCGCAGTTACAGGAACACACTAGAGTCCAATGCGCAACCCAGAACCACTTCAAATATTACAGACGCAAATGAGTCCAACAGAAATAATAATAAACAGAGGAAACAAAAGACCTTTGTCTATTGAAGAGGGTGTAGAGGAGGGAGTCATAAAAGCAGCCAAAACAGATTGATTCCTAAGAATTCCAATTCAATAGTTAATTTAAGTGATTATTTACTTTCTATGCCAGAAACCCAAATTTTATCCAAAGGCCTTTCGTTTGCTCCACATAGAGAACCGAACAAGTTTCAGGTATATATTGATGTTCATAAATACAAAGTTTTTTGCCACAAAAAGTAGTGATTCATCGATTCCAGGACACTCCTATTCTATGGGGGATAAATATACTTTAAGAAATCTTGAACTATTACAGGAAAATACCTTTGACAAGGACAATTTAGAGGCAATCCAGAGTAACTTAAAACCTAAATCTATGTTTTGTCCAGCCAATTCTCATAATGACAATATCCGCGTATTTCACCAACTAGTGAATAGGGATATTGAAAAAATTTGTAATCAAAATACCAATCCTACTTATAATTTAAGTAAACAAGAAAACTTAGCTGTTAAGAAACTCACTGATAATAAAGATATCATCATTAGGAATGCTGATAAGGGGGGAGGAATCTGTATACAGAATACTAGAGACTATATTGGAGAAACTTTAAGAATACTTGGTGATACGAACTATAGCAAATTATCTAAAGATCCCACTCAAGGTTTTTTAATAGAATTAAAATCATTATTGCAACCTGCACTCAGTTCTCAGATCATCACCACAAAAGAATTTAGCTTTCTGTTTAATTATCATCCTACTATTCCTATTTTTTACCACTTGCCAAAACTTCATAAGTCTATGTCTAATCCTCCGGGTAGGCCTATTGTGTCTGGAATAAACTCTCTCACCAGTCATATGTCTCAGTATGTGGATGAGTTTCTTCAACCGTTGGTAAGATCACAATTTTCTTATTTGAAAGATACCATTCATCTACTGAAAGATTTGGAAAACTTTACATGGGAAATGAATTTCATTTGGGTAACCTGTGATGTCAGCAGCCTTTATACTAGTATCCCACATACATTAGGGGTGGAGGCCTTACGTGGCACTTTACATAATCACAATATGTTACCTGTAGAAAAACACAAAAAAAGGGGCGCCAATAGTGTATTACCCAATAGCTAAAATATAGCAAATAAAGTGTGAATCAAAACACTCACATTAATACATTGTTGACAATCAGGTATATACCTGTCATCAACTGAAAACACATGCAGAGTTATTTTACCCATCTCTGCTCGGGTATCCTTCGCCTCAGTATCCTTCCAATCTTTTTCTCTTCAACCGGTTTCTTTAAGAAATATTCGGACCAATTTCAAATAATCCACTTGATTCCATATTCCATACATATTGCACTTCCCTTTCGTGGAGGATTTTGAAAAGTGGAGCAGCCTTTATACCGCTAGAGGGGAGCGGAAGATAATAATACCCCCGAGACTTTGATTGCTGGGCGACACATAAGTGTGAGTCTCAGCCAACAATTTTGTAAGTGAATTACTTTGGTGGTGGTTGGTGTGTCACGTGGAACTTTACAATATCACACCAGGAGCGCCTCTTGTTTTTTGTTTTGTTACAATACGTTACCTAACTCTCAGATTAATTTTTTAGTGCAATGCATTGAATTCATTTTGTTCCACAACTATTTCTTGTTCCAAGGGGATTTCTACCTACAAAAGTCAGGAGTAGCGATGGGTTCAGTATTCGCACCTTCTTATGCAAATTTATACATGAACCATTGGGAAGAAATGTTCATTTATTGCAATAATCTCTTTCTTGAGAAGATCAAATATTATAAAAGGTACATAGACGATTTGATATTCATATGGGAAGGAACAAAAGAAGAATTTCTACAGTTCCTCTCCCATATGAACTCAATTTACTTCAAATGTGAATGAAGCAAAAATAGAATTTTTAGATGTACTGCTTTATCAAGAGAATATGAGAATCCTTTCCTGTAATTTTCAAAAAATTTGTGATGGCAATAGTTATTTACATGCCAAAAGTGGCCACCATCGGAGATGGATTGATAACATTCCGTTTGGACAATTCCAGAGAATTCGACGGAATTGTACCAAAGAGGAAGATTTTCTCAAAGAGTCAGGATTTTCTCAAAAAGTCAGAAGTTTTGAAAGAAAAATTTAGAGCTAAGGGTTATGCAAGCACTATTATAGAAGAAGCTTTTGATAAGAGTTTAGCCTTAAATAGGCAAGATCTTCTGAAATATAAGAAAGAGGAAAGTTTAAAATGTTCTGATAATACACCTCCAATGTTTATCTCAACTTTTAATACAAAAGCTTCCCAAATTAGGAATGTTTTAGAAAAACATTGGCATGTACTCATACAGTATTATCTTACAGTACTAAAAAAGAATATCAAATTAAACAATTTATTAATTGCAATAGCACTTATGTAGTTTATTTGGTATCATGTGTTTGTGGTCTCCAGTAAGTTGGTAGAACCAAGAGAAAGATAAAAACTAGATTTAGCGAACATATCAGGAACACTACCAATGGTTTGGAAACACACAGTTTATCTATACATTGTAAAGACCAACATAATTGTTCACATAAAGGGGTGAATATTTTAGGCATTGAACAAATGAAAGCAACACATAGAGGAGGTGACCTTCTATTAAAATTGAGACAGAGGGAGTCGTTCTGGATATTTGAACTTAAAACCTTGGAACCACTAGGATTGAATATAGATTTTGATTTAATGGCCTTTTATAGACTATTTTAACATGTTATTTTTGTGGATTATCATTCATTCATTTGATGAAGTCTTTTCTTTTCTTCTTATTAGTTATAATTACCAACAGTTTTTTAGATGATCTTCTTTTAATTTGATGTACATTCCATTTGGCCAACTATTCCCCATTGGTACATTTGGATTTTAGATGGGCAAATGAATGTATTAAGTGCGGTTATATTTGGTCTTTTATTATGATATTTTTATTTGTTGTTGGTGATATTTTATCACCATATTAACTAGTACATATATGTATTGTTTGTATTTTGTATTACTATTCCATATAATTATTGTAGATTTTAGAATCATTTTATATCTACATAGTAACATAGTAACATAGTAAATTAGGTTGAAAAAAGACACAAGTCCATCAAGTTCAACCTTCGCTTCATACCTCAGTAACTGAGAATTTTATAGCTTTCCTGCTACCAATTAAATTAGTCTTTATCAGACCTTCCTGATCAGCCTACTGATAAACAGTATTACTCTGTATGTTCCCTTTTGAAAGAAATGTATCTAATCTTCTCTTAAATGTATCCATTGTATCTGCCATAACTACCTCCCTGGGCAATGAATTCCACAATTTGACAGACCTTACCGTAAAAAAACCCTTCCTCTGCTGAAGTTTAAACCTCCTTTCCTCTAATCTCAAGGGGTGTCCCCTGGTCACCTGATCAGGCCTTGGAATAAATAGCTCACCGCAGAGATCCTTGTATTGACCTCTCATATACTTGTACAATGTGATAAGGTCTCCTCTTAGTCGTCTTTTCTCTAGAGTAAATAAACCAAGTTTGTTTAGTCGTTCCTCATATGTCAAGTCCTCCATTCCCTTAATTAATTTTGTTGCTCTCCGCTGTACCCTCTCTAGTTCTAGTATATCCTTTTTCAGAACCGGTGCCCAAAATTGCACTGCATACTCAAGGTGAGGTCTTACCAATGATTTGTATAATGGCAAAATAATGTTATCCACTCTTGCTTCAATACCTCTTTTTATGCAAGACAGGACTTTGTTTGCCTTTGCTACTGCTGTTTGACACTGGTCACTGTTTCCAAGTTTGTAGTTGACAAGGATACCCAGGTCTTTTTCTAGCAACGAATCACCTAAAATTATTCCATTAAGTTTATAAGTAGCCTTGGGATTGTTTCCTCCCAAATGCATGACTTTACACTTCCCCACATTAAACTTCATATTCCACATGTTTGCCCAATCTGACATTGTATGTAAGTCCCTCTGTAGAGAGAAAATATCCTGTTCTGAATTAATGACTTTGCATAATTTAGTATCATCTGCAAATATTGATATTTTGCTTTCTATATCTATTTCCAGGTCATTTATAAACATGTTAAAAAGCAGCGGACCCAATACTGAACCCTGCGGTACTCCACTCTCCACTTTAACTATACTTGAGAATTTTCCATTTACAACCACACACTGTTCCCTATCCTTCAACCAGTTTTGTATCCAATTGCAAAGGTTATCTCCTAGCCCCAATTTCCTTATTTTATACACCAGCCTTCTGTGTGGTACTGTATCAAATGCCTTTGCAAAGTCTAGATATACTACATCTACTGCCTTGCCATTGTCAAGGTTGCTGCTTACCTCCTCATAGAAGCTGAAAAGATTAGTTTGGCATGATCTATTCTTCATAAAACCATGTTGATTCGTGCTAATGATCTTATTTTTTGTGTTGTAATCCTGAATATAGTCCCTTATTATGCCTTCTAATAGTTTTCCCACTACAGAGGTCAAACTCACTGGTCTATAATTCCCAGGTTCTGTTTTAGTTCCCTTCTTAAATAGAGGCACTATGTTAGCTCTTCGCCAATCCTGTGGCACTGAGCCTGTGGTAATAGAATCTTTAAAGAGTAAATATAGGGGTTTTGCGAACACTGCACTGAGTTCCTGAAGAAGCCTTGGATGTATACCATCAGGACCCGGTGCTTTGTCGGTCTTAATTTTGTTCAGTCTTCCCATGACATCTCCTTGAGTTAACCCAATATCTATTAATTGTATTGTTTTATTTGTTACTTGCGGAGGCTCTTCTACCATTCCTTGCTCCCTTGTATATACTGATGCAAAGAAAGTGTTTAAAACATCGGCCTTTTCCTTATCCTCACTAACCAACTCACCCATCTCATTATTGAATGGTCCAATGCACTCCCTCTTAAGTTTTTTGCTATTTATATATTTAAAAAACTTTTTTGGATTAGTCTTGCTTTCCCTTGCAATTCGAGTTTCATTATCTATTTTTGCTACCCTAATTGCCTTTTTGCAATCTTTATTGCACTCCCTGTATTTTAAGAAAGATTGTTCAGTTCCTTCTGACTTAAATAATTTGAATGCTTTTTTTTTCCTTGCCATTTCCTTCTTTACATGTGCAGTTAACCACATTGGCTGTGACTTACTTCTTTTGCACTTGTTCCCCATTGGTATATACAGTTGGGTACATTTCTGCAACCTAAATTTGAATTCTGACCATTTTTCCTCAGTATTTTTGCCTTTAAATAAAATATCCCAGTCTATGTGTTGCATTGAGGCCCTTAACAATTTGAAGTTCGCTTTTTTAAAATTAAGGGTTTTGGTTGAACCTATACGTTTTTGCTTTGTCAGACAGATCTCAAATGTAACCATGTTGTGATCACTGTTTCCCAAATGTTCTCTTACCTTAATATTGGATACCATTTCTGTGTTATTAGTGATCACTAGGTCCAATACATTGTTATTTCTTGTCGGCGCTCCCACCATTTGTGACATGTAGCTTTCACGAAGCGTGTTCAAAAACCTGCTACCCTTAGCACTCTGACAGGTCTCATTTTTCCAGTTGATATCTGGATAATTAAAATCTCCCATAATTATAGTATGCCCAAACTGGGCAGCTTTCCTCATTTGCAATAGCAGTTGGGCCTCATCATTGTCATCGATATTTGGTGGTTTGTAGCATATGCCCACCAACAACTTTTTTTTACCTTTCACACCACATTTAGTCTCGATTTCTACCCACATGGACTCCACAGTTTGGCCAGTTTCCTCACTAATATCACCTCGCAAAACTGGATTTAGCTCTGTTTTCAAATATAAGCACACACCTCCACCTTTTCTATTAATTCTGTCTCTTCTAAACAGGGAATAGCCCTCTATATTTACAATCCAGTCATGTGCATCATTCCACCATGTTTCTGTTATTCCAATTATGTCCAATTGCTCATTAACCGCCAGCAATTCTAGTTCTCCTATTTTATCTACCATACTTCTTGAATTTGCTAGCATGCAATTGATTTTGAAGTCTTTACATATATTAATCCCTACATGCCTTTTTTCTTCACCTTCATTTACTAGGAGTTCCTCCCTACTGACTAAATTTCTCCCCACCCTTTCTCCACCCCCCTGGTCATTTACTTGGACCCAGTTCCTATCTGCTCTATCTACCCCATTTTTGCTATAAATACCCACCCCCCCTTTCCTAGTTTAAAAGCTCCTCCAAGCTTCCTAGCATTCTCTCCCCTAACACAGAGGCTCCTCCTTCCATATAGATTGTACCCAAGAGCAAAGTCTGCCCAGTGTTCTAAAAACCCAAAACCCTCCTTCCTACACCATTGCTTGAGCCATGCATTAAGCTCCCTGAGCTCCCTCTGCCTACCTGCACTGGCGCATGGCACAGGTAGTATTTCAGAAAATACTACCTTAGAGGTCCTTGCCTTAAGCTTGCACCCTAAATCCCTGAAATCATTCTTTAGGGACCTCCATCTTCCTCCTATTTTGTCATTGGTTCCAATATGTACCAAGACAGCTGGATCACTTCCAGCCCCTCCCAATAATCTGTCAGCCCTGTCCGCAACATGCCAAACCCGAGCACCCGGGAGACAGCATACTGTTCGGCATTCACGTTCCTGGCGGCAGATTACCCTATCTACCCTCCTAATAATAGAGTCCCCTATTACCACCACCTGCCTTGGTTTCTGCCTGCTCTGCATCCCATCTAGCCTGGAAGGAGGACTGTTCCCCTGGCTGCTAGAGGAATCAGCCCTCTCCAGTGTTGCCAATTCTGAGCAATTCTCATCAACATCTTCACACAATCTTGCAAATCTGTTGGACTGAGTCAACTCAGAACTGGCCTTCCTCTTCCTCTGCCCACTACCTCCCCTCCTTACTGTTACCCAGCTGCCTACCTGTCGCTCCTCATCTACAACTCCACCCTCTTCACCACTAACCCCACATACTACCTGCTCTGTGAGTTCTAAACTCCTTTCCAGGTTACCAATGTCTCGCAATGTTGCAATATTTCTCTCCAAATCCAATATCTTAGACTCTAAAGAGAAAATATGCTCACACTTGGCACAGCGGTATGACCCCTGGAACGATTGCTCCAAGTGTTCAAACATGTGACAAGATGTGCACTGCGTGAGATTGGCTAACCTGCTATCACTCATGCTTGGTTTTACAATTCAAATAGCTTTATTTTATCCTCTAATGCTCACTATATGGTAAGTAACCAACCTCAAATGCAATAAATCCTTTGAAATGATAATCACCAGATTCCTTCTAACTTTTCACCTGGAACCAGTCACTTTCAATAGCAGTCTCACAGAGCTAATGGACTGTATTTATAGTAACTAACAGCCAGGTGAAATCCGTTAGCAATCAGCCCTAATCACACAGGCCAAAGAAAAATCCAATAAACAGTTTTTTTAACTCTTGCAATACCCACACAATTTTTTTTTTTTTTTTAAACCTTAATAAAATACCAATAAAACACCAAACACACTTATGTACTTAACCAGATTCCTTCTAACTCTTCACGTGGAACCAGTCCCTTGTAATAGCAGTCCCCTGTCTTTGAATTCCCCCTGTTTTAAATTCCAGCACTTACCACACTTCTGCACTTGAATTCCCCCTGTTTTAAATTCCAGCACTTACCACACTTCTGCACTTGAATTCCCCCTGTTTTAAATTCCAGCACTTACCACACTTCTGCACTTACACACGGATGCAAGATTCACACGTTCAAGTATTCACTATGTATCTGCTATTTAATCCAGGAATCCACCAATTACAAACACAGCAATTAGTCACTCCCACCACACCAGACTTCAATTATTTGCTTGTCTCACAGCAAAGAGAGGGAAAACAAAACCCAAAGATTTGTTTTTAACCTCTTCCTTACCACACTACACCACACACAATATGCTTATTGTATTTTTGCAGCAGGTATCCAAACTCAGTCTTTCAGGGCACAGGTCACTGATCAACTTACAGAGCTCTCTCACTCCTTGCTATTTAATCCAGGAATCCACCAATTACAAACACAGCAATTAGTCACTCCCACCACACCAGACTTCAATTATTTGCTTGTCTCACAGCAAAGAGAGGGAAAACAAAACCCGAAGATTTGTTTTTAACCTCTTCCTTACCACACTACACCACACACAATATACTTATTGTATTTTTGCAGCAGGTATCCAAACTCAGTCTTTCAGGGCACAGGTCACTGATCAACTTACAGAGCTCTCTCCCTCCTTGCTATTTAATCCAGGAATCCACCAATTACAAACACAGCAATTAGTCACTCCCACCACACCAGACTTCAATTATTTGCTTGTCTCACAGCAAAGAGAGGGAAAACAAAACCCAAAGATTTGTTTTTAACCTCTTCCTTACCACACTACACCACACACAATATACTTATTGTATTTTTGCAGCAGGTATCCAAACTCAGTCTTTCAGGGCACAGGTCACTGTTTTATTCCATCCTATTTATTCAAGAAGATTTCTTTTCTTGGTACATTTATAAGTTTTGTTTGATGTCACTTTGTATCCATACATTGTTTGCAATGGGAATGTATTATACATGTTCTTATAGTCACAATGTATCTAATATGCTATTTGGCGTTTTTTCTGATTAAGATTTAACCAATTACCACTTAGATGTGAGTATAAGAGGCATGGTATTCATGCTCATTTTCATTGCAATATGATACCCCTGAAGAAGTGGAGCGCTCACTCCACGATACGCGTTGGGTTATTTGTTTACTACACTTGCTAGCATTGGCCCCGCCTACGCCCCCTGTGAGAATCCCGGTGCTTCCTTTCTCCAGTCTCGCCCGCCACGCTTGTTTTAGCGTTGGCCTTGCACCACGAGGTACTGGTATTATCACAGGCGCTGTATAGCGCATCGTTAGCCCTGCTATTGATTCCGGTATGCTTGATACGGATATTGTTACAGCTAATCAGTAGTGGACTTTCTCTCCGTCCATATTTGGAATTGTATCAAGAAATCTGTTCAAGGACTCGGTGCACCACGATCCGGTTTACCAGGGATGCATTCCAGGGACACAGTTTGTTGGCTATTAGAGGCAGGGGCTTCTTATGCGCATAATGCCCAAGATGGGCAAAATGTGAGTGTTACTATTGATTTTTAATCTTTACCATTTCAATAAATACTACACTTAGTTGGATCTTATCTTGTTCTCTTTGTCCTGTATTGGTTTGCGCTGATACATTTTGCAGCTCTGTTTCTTCTGGGTGTACAAGGACACCAAAAGTCACAGCAGCATCTATCAGGCAATTGGAAAAATAGGATCCATCTATTGATTGTTTCATCTCATCTCATCCTCATTATTTGACAACTCCATCTCCTCATCTTCATTTTCTCATCATATCATCACCTTCATCCTTATCATTCAGTTTATACAGTGGACTGTTTTGTCTTCACAAGTTGAACTAGTGGACTTTTCTCTACTGATTCCTTTAGCTTAAGGTACTGTCATTATTATTTATATTCCTCAGTGTGAGAATATTATTATTAAGACCCTTGGATAGTAGGGGTTTTTCCAGTTTATTGCGCTTGCATTCTCTGTTGTACTTGTTTTTTACCCACCCTGCTAGTTGCCTTTTAACTTCCAGAAGACATCATAATTACTATAGTAACCACATATCAATAAAGTGTATTATACATAAGATCAGTATTGTCACCCACCGGGATCCAGGCATTCCATATAACCCAAAATATCCCTGCACTCAGTCAGCCTCAGAAGGCACCCCCGACCGCCAAGCATCCCCAGTGATCGCCACACATCCATGCTGTTCCTCCAAGGTGCTGCACACAGTACAGACAAGAGCGCACGCCCCACATCAGACCAATCCCACATCATATCAGTGGACAGGTCAACGAAGCGTGCACACACACATCATGCCACGCACAGAGCAGTCATGGCATCAAATGTGATCCAATCGCTGTAACACTCGTCACCCCCAAGGCCCAAAGCCGCAAACATAAACAAGGACTAACTGACACTCCATCCATGAATAATTCCAATGTGGATCATAAACATCTATATGTCTGATCAAGGTACTCCATAATCATGGATCACCCTGGTCGATCAGTAAACCAATTCACAAATAGTCATTCAATGTAAACCATAAGGGGGGACAAAAACCAAACTAGATAAGAGTGACACTGAGAAGGGATCCATTGCGCCCTAATTATAGCAAAGTAGAGCAGAGAGGAATGGAAATCTAAATGTTCCTTATTTTATAGAAATACATTAAATAATATTTCTTCATTTAACCCCTTCTGATATAGGGACACCAAAGTATATATCCATCTACTTTCTCTCTGCACTAGTTTTCTATCCATATCCCCTCCCCTCAAATTATGGGTGATTGACTCTATCCCAACTGCTCTTAACCCCTCTGATTTTCCATCATGAAATTCTAAAAAGTATCTCGCCACTGGACTTTCTATGGATCCCCTCTCAATATCACACTTATGCACCAATATTCAACATCGGAGTTCTCACAAGGACATGATAATTGATAGATCACACCTTTAGAACTCCAATTAATCCTCTGTTTTATTTTAAACACTTTAGTAGAGTTGTAATTCACAAATATGTCAGATCTTTTCAAATATTTACATGATGTACAATTTCCACATGGGAAAATACCACACATCAGGCTTCTTCCCAATCAATTGCTTCTCAGATCAGGTCTTCCAAGGTAACAGTGGACCAATTTATCTTTTAAATTAGGTGCCCGTTTTGCTACCAATGCTGGTGACTCCCCAACTATTCTTCTCAATGGTTCATTTTTTGTCAATAGGCCCCAGTATTTAGCCAGGACCCCCTCAATGCTTGCCAATGAGGCCCATATTGTGATATAAAATGCACCCTCTTATCATACACTACCTGGGTTTTTGGACCAAAGATAACCTTCTCTCTCTCCTGACCAAGTGCTCTTTGATATCCTTTTCTCAGAAAATTAAAGGGGTATCCTCTCACTTAGTTAAATCTTTCGCCTGGCATTGATATTCATCCACATCTGAACAATTCCTCCTTAACCGGAGATATTGTCCATATGGGATCCCCCAGATCTGGGATGAAACATGATTGCTAGTATCCTTGCAGTATCCTTTCTACAGCCCTTAGTTTTAAGCACATCCTCCTCTCTATATATCTTCAAATCCAAAAAAATGAATTCCTGACTTATAAGTCAACTTGATGTTCACATCATTTTGATTAAGATCTGTTATGAAAATCTTCAAATCATCAACCAACCCCTCCCAAATCATAAGTATATCATCAATATACCTAATCCAGAGGGCCACGTGTTCCCCACACCCATGCATGTATGCCTCCACAAACTGCTTTCACCAGCCTATGTGCAGACATGCTTAGGTGGGGGTACATGTGGCAAACATTACCCCCCCCCCGGCACTATTTGTAAAATCTGCCCTCAAACACAAAATAATTGTTATTCAAAACAAACTCCATTAATTCCACAATAAATTCATTTTGATGGGCAAATATACTACTTCTGGAGTCCAAGTATGACTGGCATGCTCTCAAACCAATCCTATTGGGGATGGAGGTGTAGAGGGACTCCACATCCAGGGTAACTAGATATGAGTCCCTCCCCATCCCCACCCCCACCAGACGCCGAATCACATCCCCAGTATCCTCCGCGAACGATTGCAAAGTTTTGAGAAAAGGTTTTAAACGTTTATCTACATATTGGCTAACATTTTCAGATACCCTGCCCACCCCCGTACCACAGTGATTCTAATTATCAGAGGATGAAGGATCCATAGAATCCTTCATTTCCTCTATTTTCCTCTATTTTAGATGTGTACAAGTATCTGTTTAGGTCCTCGGGTTGATCCAACAACATGTTTTCAGACAGTATAGATAGGTAAAATCACAATCATTCAAACCAAATAAGAAAGTGTAAAGGATTACAGTCCCAAATGACAAGGGAACATTATCACGATTGTCAGCATTCCTCTACAGGAGTTTAAAGGACATGAGAGCCGGATGATGTTTTCCTTTCCCTATTTTACATATTAAAAAGAGTGGAAAATAGGAAAAATTAAAAGGAAAAAGAAAGAGAGGCGAAAAGTGAGGTTAGGAGACAAGAATGACATATATAAATTGCGAAAACCGGCACTGGCATATATATATTTACCCCAAATTTATTCCCATAAATAGGGTGAGGCACTCACAGACACAATTAGAACCGTAGAAACAAAAAAGGATGGAATGGAAAAAGATATACCCATACCATACAAAAGTGAGTCATTACAAAAAGGCACTCTATACAGGAGTAATGGAAAAATACAAAATCATTTTATTGGTGAAATGATACATCACAAGGCAAGGTGTAATAAAAACAATTAAAAACAGATATTAGAGAGGGACACCACCCAGAACCTACAGATATCCAAACATCACCCACATGCCTGTTTATTCTAATAATAATGTCCCATCAACATATGGAAACAGGAATCAAACCAAGGGTCACCAAATAATGGTGATCCAAGATTCCTGTTCCCAAAAAATTAATAGACTAAATAATATAACAAGCATGAGGTGATAATATAAATAAATTCTGTGCCAACAATAAGAAAAAGGAATATAATTATCATGAACAATAATTAAAGTAGTATTTCGGTCACAGAGCCCTCTCTAAACACAGCCATCCCAACTTGTATCGCCCATTCTCGGGCTTCGTCAGGGGATAAACCTTGGTTGTTATTCTGGGTTTTTAAATCTCCAAAATCCAATCGAAAGAAAGAATGAAGATCACGTAGTACAGAGAGAAACCACATGACTATACTAGTCATGTGCTCCTCAAAATATTGCGCAATCTCCAAAATCCCATATGACGTATCGGGGAGTCCCATCCATATCAAAGGTACCATTACAAAAATATATAATTGCCAAATGCATCTCATCTATGTAAAGTATGCGCACACGCCAAGAAAATGAAGATCACAGAGCATAGAAAGAGAGGAACACCACATAAGTACACCAAGTCAAAGTCATGTGTTCATCAAATTATCACATGAGCTCCAAATTCCCATATAATGTAACAAAGGTTGCATCACTAATTATAAAAAAAATACATTGTGTCGAAATATCGCAAAAATAAACAAAACTTAAAAAAAAAACAAAGAAGAAAAAAACAACATAATCAGAAGCAAATATAATAAGACTGATACACCACCGAAGGGTATTTAACAAGGGCTATATAATACATTTATAATCCCCCCCGAAAGGTGTATCCAAGTCCCAAAGATGTAAAAAAGCAAACATATATTATAAGGTATCACAATAGTGTCCCGAATATTAAAACGAGGCACTATTAATATCCCAAACAATAAACAGCATGTAACTGATGAGACTACTGGGTCACAGGATATATCCCGAGATCCAGAGAACAAAACCCCTACTATGTCATATGGGAATAGATGTCAATAAAGAAGAAAGAAAAAAAAAAACAAAAAAAAAAACAAACAAACAAAGTTTACCTAGAGAATCCACTTACACTTATCTTACAATACTTTAACATGTGGACGTTCAAGAACTAGGCATCATTATTCTCACAATATACATGTAAGCAGAGAGTCAACAATATACAATGATTAATCAAGTTAACAATTTGACAAATTATTCCATATACAGCATCAAAACGTCCTGTAAATATATATCAAAATATCAAAAAATATTATATAGCAGTAATATAGCAGTTCAAAACGGCAGAGAAAATAATCCCAAAATGAAAAAAAAAACAAAAAAAACAAAACAATTGGGAAATAGAATAAAGGTAATTCATATATACATTCCCAAATCCCACAGTTCATGAAAGAGTCAAAGTAAATGCCTTTTTGTTTCCAATACTGGAATGTTCCACTTAATTCTCCTTGAGAATCCTGAAGGATCACCTCCAGGGGAATATTGACATAAACGTGATGTAATATTGATATCAGAAAAGAAGGAGGGTGCAGTGATATCGCTTAAAGGCAATCTTCGTACCATAAAAATAGTAACATAGTAACATAGTAGATAAGGCTGAAAAAAGACATGCGTCCATCAAGTCCAGCCCATGCCAATAACACCCCTGTTGATCCAGAGGAAGGCAACAAAAAAGCCCTCTGGCAAAGAGAAGCCATCCAAATCTCTGCCTTCCAAGTAAATAATCCCTTCACAGGTACCTCATATGGCTGGATGTTAATATTGATACTGTCAACCAGATAAACCAGTAAATTGACAATGCAAATATCCACTGATAACAAAAGGGTGTGCAACCATTGAGGAAGATTTTCACTCAAAAATACCCTAAGAGGAAAAACACACATTAGTGATATAATTATAAATATCATACCTAAAAAATTAATCATCCTATTGGGCACAAAATACCACCCATCAATGGATAAAGCTAGTAACATTTCTTCAATGTCTTCATTCATGCCTTTCGGTTGGCATGTTTGTAGCATAAAAATCCACCACGTCTCTCTCTTTAAGAGACGTGTGGAAATGTTACCTCTTCTAATGTGTGTCTCGATTTTCTCCAATCCATAGAAGGTAATTCCCTTAGTCAAGCCCTGATGTGCCTGTAAAAGTGAGAGGCCATAGTTGTTAAAGTAATCCCCTTTTCTTTATCAAGTCTGGCATTTCAAATCCAAGATAAATGTTTCTGAAGGCGAGACTTGAGAAGTTGTGAAGTTTGTCCCACATACAATAGGTTACAAGGACAAAGAATGGCATATATGCAATTTTTTGTGCGGCAATTAACAAACTGTTTGAAAAGCAAATCCCTACCAACTACTGGAGTAAAGATTTTTTTAGATGGAAACATATACTGACATATGGAACAATAGCCACAAGGGTAAGAACCCACACATTGTTGACCCACGACTTGTTGTTTGTGAGGTTGGAAATGACTATGGACAAGAATGTCCGATAAATTAGGACTACGTCGAACAATAATAGACGGTTGAGAAGCTATGTATTTTTGCAAATTCACATCACTTTGTAGTATATGCCAGTGTCTTTTAAAAAGGCCCACTACACTTGACCATTGCGTATTAAAAGTACAAACCAGTAGAACCAAACCTGTCTGTGTTGTTTCACGTTGTCCTGTCCCAAGTAAATCTCGTCTATTAGCTGTTTTAGCTCGCTGATAGTCCTTCTTTATACAGCTCTTTGGATATGCTTGGTTACAGAATCTAGACCGAAGATCCTTCTCATGAAATTCAAAGTTCTCTTCTGTGGGGCAGTTTCTGCGAACACGCAGGTACTGCCCCATCGGTATTGCTTTTTTTACGTGGGCTGGATGTGCACTGGAAAAATGTAAAAATGAATTAACAACAGTTTCTTTCCTAAACAAACTAGTTTGAATACAACATTTATCATCGATTTTTATTGATAAATCAAGAAAATCCACTGCCACAGATGAAATATGATGTCAAACGAATGTTTAAATCATTCTTTTGTTCTTTAAAGGATAAGTTATGGTGCGGAAAAAAAGCTGGTAATTTAAGAATGTCTTGACACATCAATTGATAGAAAATCCTCACCTCAGGGCTAATTTGCATGGACGGTGTGAACGATGAAGAAGGCTTAAAAAGAGTTTTTCTCAATTGAGTGGTATCATCTGATTGCTGGTTTATGTCCATTAGGTCCAATAAATCTTGAAAAAGTTCTTCCTCATTGGGAATAGTCCCATCATATATTGCCGGTTTATCAAAGAATTTTTTGAGTAGTAATCTTCTGCAAAATAAAAACACATCTTTGGTTAATTCAAACTTGTTAAGCTGTTTAGCCAGGCAAAATGATAAGCCCCTTTCCAGTACTGACCTGTGCTGGTCTGATAGTTCATATTTAGACAGATTCAAAATACTCATTTTCTGGCTAGTGTGGGCTTGTTCCTGTTCCTGTGCCTGTTGTGTGATTGGGAACTTTATGTTTGGTACCCCCATTGTAGACGGTTCCTTAGCTCTCTTATGTTTGCCTCGGCGAATCCGTCTACTGGGGTGTCCCCTAAAAAAGGTGTTGTGACCGATACATGTTCATCATCACTAGGTGCATCAGATTCAGACTCCGAATTTGAAGTTGTCATGTTAGACTCATAAGCTGTATTATTAGAAACCCGTTCCTTCTCTTTCTGGGGAGCAGATTTTCTAAGTCTAACCATCCGTCTGTTACCTCTTTGCTTCCACTTATAAACAAAACAAAAAATAAATAAATTGATGGGACTCCCCGATACGTCATATGGGATTTTGGAGATTGCACGATATTTTGAGGAGCACATGACTAGTATAGTTTCTCTCTGTACTACATGATCTTCATTCTTTCTTTTGATTGGATTTTGGAGATTGAAAAACCCAGAATAACAGCCAAGGATTTTCCCCTGACGAAGGCCGAGAATGGGCGATACGCGTTGGGATGGCTGCGTTTAGAGAGGGCTCTGCGACCGGACTTCTACTTTAATTATTGTTCATGATAAGTATACTCCTTTTTCTTATTGTCGGCACAGTATTTATTTATATTTATCACCTCATGCTTGTTATATTATTTAGTCTATTTATTTTTTGCCGGAGCCCGAACACCCCTCTGGTGCCGTACCAATTGATAACAGTGGGAGTGAACAGGCTACCAGAATACGAGCACGGAGCAGACAAGGCTCTGAGGGTTAATGAGAGACACACAGAAGCACTCAGAGTTAAGGCTCAAGTCAGGAAACGTATGCTTGGCAAGATATGTCGGAGGCACTAGACTGGAGACTAGAGGCACTGCAAGGATTAAGTGGTTCTGCACAGGAGCGAGCACCTTGGCAACCAGCAGAAGGCAAAGCAACCTCAGGCTACAGCTACAGCTACTGACTAGTGAGAGGAACAGTGAGTCGCTTAAATAGTTCAGAATGTCGCCGGAGCGACCGGAATGATGCAGGAACACTGGAACAGCAGGCAGACCGGAACGGCAACCGGAACAGCAGGCAGAACCGGAACGGTAACTGGAACAGCAAGCAGGCCGGAATGGCAACCGGAACAGCAGGCAGAACCGGAACGGTAACTGGAACAGCAGGCAGACCGGAATGAATCACAGAGCAGGGTTGTCAGCCAGAACCGGGTCGAGTCACGGAGCACGGTCGTCATCCAGAGCCGGGTCAATTCACGGAGCAGGGTCGTCAGCCAGAGCCAGGTCAAATCACGGAGCAGGAGCAGGAGAAGAGTCAGACTAGCCGGGTCGGTACACAGGAGACACAGGAATATGGCAACAAGGCGCAGCAACAGGAACACCACGAAAGGGCAACTGACAAGTGCCCAAGCTCCAGCATATAACGGCACTGGGCGGGCCAATCAGTCTCCACCAATGCACAGGCAAATCATGTCAGATTGACAGAAAGTCACGGGGACCGTGATAGTACCCCCCTCTCAAAGACCCCCTCCCCTGCTGGGGGGTCTGGGTTTCTGCGGAAATTTAGAGTGAAAGTTGAAACAATCGTGGAGCATGGAGGTCCCTATGGTCAACCCAAGAGCGCTCCTCAGGCCCATACCCTTTCCAGTGGACCAAATATTGCAACTTGCCTCTAAATCTCCTGGAGTCAATGATGCTCTGAACTTCGTATTCCTCTTGGCCCTGCACCTCCACAGGAGTGGTAGTATAGCGGTTGCAAACCAAGGGCTTTAACAATGACACATGGAACACATTGTGAATACGCATAGTGTTAGGAAGTTCCAATGCGCATGCCACAGGATTGACTTTGCGAATAATCTTAAATGGCCCAATGAACCGGGGGGCCAGTTTGTTCGAGGGCACTTGTAAGTTGAGATTCCTGGAGGAAAGCCATACCCTGTCCCCAACCTGGAAGGAAACCGCTGGCAGCCGTCTGCGATTGGCATGCCGCTGATGTCTGTGGAAGGACTGACTGAGGGACCTTTGTACCTGTGCCCAAGTGGAGTGGAGCTGCTCCATGTGCTCATCCAGAGCCGGAATCTGTTGGGACTGAAATGAGTCTGGGAGTAGACAGGGTTGGAACCCATAATTAACAAGGAACGGAGAGCTCCCAGACGATGAATTAACCGCACAGTTCCTGGCGAACTTTGCCCACGGCAACAGGTCGGTCCAGTTATCATGATGATCAGTCACAAAGCAGCGTAAAAACTGCTCCAGTCCCTGATTGGCACGCTTGGCGGCTCCGTTGGTCTGGGGATGGTAGGCGGAGGAAAAGGACAATTGAATGCCCATCTGGCCACAGAATGCCCTCCAGAATCTCGACACGAATTGACTCCCCCGGTCGGACACTATCACTCTAGGAGCCCCATGCAAGCGGAATACTTCTCTGGCAAAAATTAATGCCAAATCCTGGGCCGAGGGAAGACCAGAGAGGGGCACGAAGTGAGCCATTTTAGAGAACCTATCCACCACCATTAGGATAAATGTATAGCCCTTAGAACTAGGCAGCTCTCCCAAGAAATCTATAGAAATGTGGGACCAAGGACGGTCACCATTAGGCACTGGTAGGAGCAGTCCCACTGGGAGATGTCTCGGAGTTTTGGCACGGGCACAGGTGGTACAGGCAGCAGTAAATGCAGAGCAGTCGACCTTCAGTGAAGGCCACCAGAATGTTCGAGATAATGACCATGCCAACTGATCTCTGCCAATGTGCCCAGCTGCCTTAGATGAGTGATAGGTCTCAAGGAAACTGGTACGGAAAAGCTCGTCCACAAAACACTTGCCAGCTGGGGTTTCCGGAGGTGCATGCCCTTGCGATGCCAAGATTTGCTCTCCCAGTGGCGAAGTGATGCTGGTACGAATAGTAGCCAGGATTCTATCTGGCTGAATAATGGGGACCGGGGCCTCATCCCTCTCAATGTGTGTGCAGAATTGTCTTGACAGGCCATCTGCCTTAATATTCTTGGACCCAGGCAGGTATGACACTATGAAATTAAATCTGGACAGAAATAGAGCCCATCGAGCCTGGCGAGATGACAGCCTTTTGGCCTCGGATAAGTAAATCAAGTTCTTATGGTCCGTGAGGATTAATACTGGAGTCCCTGTGCCTTCCAGAAGATGTCGCCATTCTTTTAATGCCAAGATGATAGCCAATAACTCCCTATCACCAATTTCGTAATGGCTCTGGGCACTAGACAGTTTCTTGGAAAAGAATCCACACGGCCTCAGGTTACCCCCTTCCTTAGGGCGTTGGGAGAGAACTGCCCCTACCCCAAACTCGGAGGCATCAACCTCTAGTGTGAACGGCAGGGCGGGGTTAGGGTGGGATAATATAGGGGCAGATGCAAACGCCTTCTTGAGGGTTTCAAAGGCCATCTCAGCTGCCTCAGACCATTGAGAGGGATTCGCACCCTTATGCGTCAGGTCAGACAGAGGTTTAGTAATGGTGGAAAAGTTCTGAATAAATTTTCTGTAATAGTTGGCAAAGCCTAGAAACCTTTGAATAGCTTTTAACCCCTTGGGTCGTGGCCAACGTAGGACTGCAGCCAACTTCTCATGGTCCATGGCTATGCCATCCTTAGATATGACAAAACCCAAGAAGGGTACTTGGGAACAGTGAAACTCACATTTCTCTAGTTTGCAGAACAATTTGTTCTTGGGGAATCTGAGTAAAACTTCCGAAACATCCTGGATGTGTTGGGTTAAACTAGCAGAATGGATCAATATATCGTCCAGGTACACAACCACACAGGACTGTAACAAGTCGCGGAGGATATCGTTAATAAACTCTTGGAATACGGCAGGTGCATTACATAACCCAAATGGCATAACAAGATATTCGTAGTGGCCTGACCTAGTATTGAATGCCGTCTTCCACTCATCACCGGCCCTGATTCTTATTAGGTTGTAGGCGGCACGTAGATCGAATTTCGTAAAGATAGAGGAGCCTTTCAACCTGTCAAATAACTCTGTGATGAGCGGAATGGGATAAGCATTTTTGGACATTAACTTATTGAGTCCACGGTAGTCAATACACGGTCGTAACTCGCCACTCCTCTTTTTATCAAAAAGAACCCTGCACCTGCCGGCGAGGATGATTTACGAATAATCCCTCGTCTGAGGGCATCCTCAATGTATTCCTCCATAGCCCTAGTCTCTTCACAGGACAATGGGTATGTCCTACCCCTCGGTGGCACCACTCCCGGGGGCAGATCAATAGCTCAATCATATGCCCGATGCTGTGGCAATGCGCTGGCCTCACCCTTACTGAACACGTCGCAGAACTCGCTGTATTCTGCTGGCACAGAAGGAGAGGTAAACATAATCTTGACAGGACGAGATAGACAATTACCAGAGCAATGGCTGGACCATGACTTAATTTCACATGTTTGCCAGTCAAACTGGGGATTATTCAGCATTAACCAAGGGAACCCCAGAATGACCGCATGATGGGGTGAATGAATAATCTGAAAATGAACCTCCTCCTTATGGAGGGCCCCAATAGACATAACGAGTATAGTAGTCTCCATGGTGACAAGAGCTGGTTCGAGAGGTCTGCCATCAATAGCCTCAATGGCTAGCGGAGTATCTCTTTTAGACAAAGGAATATTGTGTCTTTCCGCAAGTGCCCGATCCATGAAATAGCCTGCTGCGCCAGAATCTACCAGTGCTAGTACCTCCACAGCTTGGTCACCTAGGAGAAAACTCACCGGAATGGTGGGTTTCTTGTAATCAGGATCTGGGGACGATTGTACACCACCTAGGGCCTGTCCCCCAAGGTACCCTAGGTGCGTGAGTTTCCCGGACGTACCGGGCAAGTATTTAATAAATGCCCCTTTTTACCACAATATAGGCATAACCCTTGTCTTTTGCGGTGGGCCCTCTCCT
The DNA here is from genome assembly GCA_037306005.1 of Rhinophrynus dorsalis. NCBI lineage: Eukaryota > Metazoa > Chordata > Amphibia > Anura > Rhinophrynidae > Rhinophrynus > Rhinophrynus dorsalis. The sequence goes on along the minus strand of CM074725.1, from coordinate 93,920,490 downwards.
CCTTAGACAGCCTGGTAAAGCCAATCTGCATAGGCTCCCCTGTTTCAAGTGCCCATTCAGGAGGAATGGGAGGAGAGGGTGGGTTAAAAGACCTCTCGTGCCCATAGTCATGGGACTAGCCCTTTTAGTCAATCGCCTCTCACGCATGCGGGTGTCAATGAGTATCACATAGTCTATTATCACGGTGCCCGTGATTTGCTGCACTTACTTGTCTGTCACCAGTAGGGGGCTTCTATTGGCTGTCTGCAGATAGCCCGCCTCTTATTGACTATTTAAACCTGGATTGGGCACCCTTTGAGTGCCCTTTCGTGTTGTTTCTGACCTTCTTGCTATCACTATGCTAGTGATAGCTGGGCCTCTGTTCCAGTGTTCCTGAGTTCCTGATCTCATGTGTTCCTGAGTTCCTGATCTCTACTGTTCCAGTGTTTCCTGCATGCTGAAGTACTTCCAGTCCTGGTTCCGGCCTAGTCTCTGGTGTTGCAGTTCCTGCTGAACTTCTCTGCTGTTTTCTGACCTGTCTGATCGTTGCTGGTTCCTGTCATCTCATCACCTGTCTTCAGTATCCTGGCGACCTTCTGCCTGGTCGCGTTGGTGACATTGCTACAATTCCGTGTTGGTCCCAGCGTGCGGACGCTGGTTTGCTCCTAAGCCTTGCGGCTATACAAACTCGCTTGTTACACCAGTGTGCGGTCACTGGTTTGCTCCAAAGCCTATCAGCTATACAAATCTTTGTTGGTCCCAGCGTGCGGACGCTGGTTTGCTCCTAAGCCTTGCGGCTATACTAACTCACTTGTTACACCAGTGTGCGGTCACTGGTTTGCTCCAAAGCCTTTCAGCTATACAAATCTGTGTTGGTCCCAGCGTGCGGACGCTGGTTTGCTCCTAAGCCTTGCGGCTATACAAACTCGCTTGTTACACCAGTGTGCGGTCACTGGTTTGCTCCAAAGCCTATCAGCTATACAAATCTGTGTTGGTCCCAGCGTGCGGACGCTGGTTTGCTCCTAAGCCTTGCGGCTATACAAACTCACTTGTTACACCAGTGTGCGGTCACTGGTTTGCTCCAAAGCCTATCAGCTCTACAAATCTGTGTTGGCCCCAGCGTGCGGACGCTGGTTTGCTCCTAAGCCTTGCGGCTATACAAACTCACTTGTTACACCAGTGTGCGGTCACTGGTTTGCTCCAAAGCCTATCGGCTATACAATTTTGTGTTGGTCCCAGCGTGCGGACGCTGGTTTGCTCCTAAGCCTTGCGGCTATACTACTCGCTTGTTACTCCAGTGTGCGGTCACTGGTTTGCTCGCTAAGCCTAACGGCTATACTATTCAGTGTTGTTTCCAGCGTGCGGACGCTGGTTTGCTCCAAAGCCTTGCTGCTTAACGATTCTGCTAATTTGCCAGTTCCATCTGACTGCTGCTATTATCTCTGGGCTGCCCTGCCCGGTATTGGTAAGGCCGGTAGAACCTTTTGCCACATTCCATCTGAGGTTGCCTTACCCGGTATTGGCAGGGCCGGTAGAGCCTACATTGTGTATCTATTGAGGCTGCCTTGCCCGGTAATTTGGTAAGGCCGGTAAAACCGTTATGCTATTCCATCTGCAGGTTGCCTTACCCGGTATTGGCAAGGCCGGTAGAGCCTAAAGACTGTCCTGTCCGGTATATTGACAGGACCGGTAGAGTCTGCCTTCTGTCTGTGCTATATTCTGTATATATATATATGTATGTTATTGCCATCCTAAGTTATCATTTATTATTTCAATAAAATTGATTTTTTTTACCTAAAACTTGTGTCTGAGAGTCATAATAAACCGTGACAGTACGAAAGGGCCATGACCTCAGACAGCAAGGGTCAAGGTAACACACAGAATATCCATTGGAGGATGGATGTGCTCGAGCAACGTTTGGATCAGTTGGCAGTTGCAATTCAAACGATCCTTGAACGCACGGTACCTGCTGACCAATCTAGCTCTAGCCCGGTGGTCTCGCCAAGTCAGACACCGGAAAGTGATACCAGACCCCTAGGGGGTACTGTTAAAGGGTTAACGGCTTCTGCACCCTTGCCGCTAAGATATGATGGTGACCCTAGTCTCTGCAGAGGGTTCATCAATCAACTCGAAATCTTTATGGAATTGACGGCACACGCATTTCCCAATGATCGTAGTAAAGTGGGGTTCACGATATCACTGCTCACTGGCAGAGCATTGGCCTGGGCTAACCCCTTGTGGGAGAATGCTAAACCTTGTACTAAGAACTTTAGTGAATTTGTGCGTTCCTTTCGAAGAGTGTTTGAGCCTCCTGGTAGAACCACCTCTGCTGCCAAACGCCTTATGGAGATACAACAGGGCAGGCGTACAGTGGGCGACTATGCCATCGAATTCCGCACGTTGGCAGCAGAGGTAGGTTGGAATAACGAGGCATTATTGGCAGCCTTCTCTCAAGGCCTGAATGACCACATTAAAGACGAAATCGCTGCTAAAGATCTACCTATTGATCTAGATGATTACATTGAGTATGTTATGATAATTGACTCCAGAATACGTGAGAGATCAATTGCCAGAGATCGTAAGTTACGGTCAAAAAATAATGAGTCTAGTAGCATGTTTTGCCCACCCATCCCTCCCTTGGCATTGAAGTCTAGTGAACCAGTACGGGAAACAAGTGAACCTATGGAAATAGGCTTCACTAGACTATCCAAGGCAGAGAGAATATATCGCAAAAAACAAGGGTTATGTTTATACTGCGGTAAAAAAGGGCACTTGCTAAATTCCTGTCCGGTACGTCCGGGAAACGCACACACCTAGGGTATCTTGGGGGACAGGCCCTAGGTGGTGTACAATCGTCCCCAGTGTCGGGCATAATGAAACCCACCATACAGGTGGTATTGTCTTGGGCACAACGCTCTGTGGAGGTTTTGGCCTTGGTTGACTCCGGTGCAGCAGGGTATTTTATGGATAATACCTTTGCTGAATTGCACGGAGTTCCACGCATTGAAAGAGAAAACCCCTTGACTATTGAAGCGATTGATGGTAGACCCTTAGAACCGCCTCAGGTTATATTTGAAACTATGCCATTGTCTATGACTATTGGGGCACTTCACAGAGAAGAGCAGCAGTTTCAACTGATTAATTCCCCGCACCATGCGGTGATATTGGGATTTCCGTGGTTACAATTACATAACCCACAATTCGATTGGAAAAAGTGTGAAATTGCTGCTTGGTCCCAGTTTTGTATGGACAAGTGCGTCATCCAGCCTATTAAGGTCATGTGCACCTCCTCTGCTATGCCGGATGTGTACCAACAGTTTGGCGATGTTTTTAGCAAAGGAGAGGCTAGTATGCTACCCCAGCATAGACCTTATGATTGTTGCATTGAATTGCAGCCTGGTGCAGTACCTCCGAAAGGACGCACTTATCCATTATCTTGTGATGAAAATAAGGCTATGGAGGATTACATTTCTGATGCCCTTGCTAGAGGGATCATACGTAAATCTACCTCTCCAGCTGGGGCTGGGTTCTTTTTTGTAAAAAAGAAAAATGGCGAATTAAGACCATGCATTGACTACCGGGGCTTGAATAGACTAATGGCAAAAAACGCATACCCAATACCACTCATCACCGAGCTTTTTGACAGGCTTAAGGGCGCTTCGATATTTACCAAGTTGGACCTACGGGCCGCTTACAATCTGGTTCGCATTCGAGCAGGTGATGAGTGGAAAACTGCCTTTAATACTCGAGCTGGGCACTACGAGTATCATGTAATGCCTTTTGGGCTGTGTAATGCACCCGCAGTTTTCCAGGAACTGATAAATGATGTTCTGAGAGATATGTTACAGACATGTGTTGTGGTGTACCTCGACGATATACTGATTTACTCCCAAAACATGGCACAGCACATCAAAGATGTATCCGCAGTATTGCTACGACTCCGTGAGAACAAATTATTTTGTAAAATGGAAAAATGTGAGTTTCATAGAACCAGTGTGCCATTCTTGGGGTTCATAATTGGCAATGATGGCATTGCCATGGACAAAGAAAAGTTGTCAGCTGTCCTACAATGGCCAAAACCCAAGGGTCTTAAAGCCATACAGCGTTTCCTGGGTTTCGCTAATTATTATAGGAGGTTTATTAAGAACTTTTCTTCCATTGTCAAACCTCTGTCCGATCTTACGCACAAGGGTGCTAATCCTTCTTGTTGGCCGGTATCTGCTGAGAAAGCCTTTGAGAATTTGAAGCTGGCATTTGCTGCGGCTCCTGTGTTATCCCACCCCAATCCTTTACTTCCATTTACGTTAGAGGTTGATGCCTCAGATATTGGGGTCGGGGCAGTGCTTTCGCAGCGACACGAGAAAGGTGGAACTCTCAGACCTTGTGGGTTTTTCTCTAAAAAGTTGACTGTCACTCAAAGCCACTATGAGATAGGTGACAGAGAATTATTGGCCATTATCCTTGCTCTTAAGGAATGGCGTCATTTGCTTGAAGGTACTAAGAATCCTGTCTTAATCCTAACAGATCATAAGAATCTGACCTATCTCTCGGAGGCCAAGAGATTGTCCTCTCGTCAGGCCAGGTGGGCACTGTTCCTGTCTCGATTTAATTTCATTGTATCATATTTGCCAGGGTCAAAAAATATCAGGGCTGATGCACTGTCAAGACAATTTGAGGCCGACAGTGACAGAGTGGAAGCACCAGCTCCTATCATCCAACCTGATAGAATACTGGCTACTATACGCACGAGTATCACTTCTCCTCTAGGGGAGGAGATCCTGGCCTCTCAGGGGTCCGCTCCCCATGAAACCCCAGTGGGCAAATGTTTTGTCGCTGAATCATTTCGTACTAGGCTGCTCGAAACCTACCATTCCTCTAAGGCTGCGGGACATATTGGTAGAGACCAATTGTTATGGTCCCTTTCTCAGTTATTTTGGTGGCCTTCCATGAGAAACGATTGTGCCGAATTTACGAATGCCTGTGCCACCTGCGCCCGCGCTAAGACCCCGAGACATCTCCCTGTGGGCTTGCTTCAACCGGTGCCTAATGGCGAACGCCCCTGGTCTCATGTTTCCATTGATTTTATGGGGGAGTTGCCTATGTCGAAGGGGTACTCCTTTATATTCATGGTGGTGGACAGGTTTTCTAAAATGGCTCATTTCGTGCCCCTCCGTGGTCTTCCTTCAGCGAAGGAATTGGCAATGGTGTTCGCCAGAGAAGTATTCCGGTTGCATGGAGTGCCTAGGGTACTGGTGTCTGACAGGGGGAGCCAGTTTGTGTCTAGATTTTGGAGGGCATTTTGCCAACAGATGGGCATACAGCTGTCCTTCTCCTCTGCCTACCATCCCCAGACCAATGGAGCCGCTGAACGAGCTAATCAGGGCTTGGAACAATTTCTCCGTTGTTTCGTTACTGACCATCATGATAATTGGTCCGACTTGTTGCCTTGGGCAGAGTTCGCCAGGAACTGTGCGGTCAATTCTTCATCTGGGAGCTCTCCGTTTCTGATTAATTATGGGTTCCAGCCCTGTTTGCTTCCAGACTCATTTCAGACGCAACAGATTCCAGCTCTGGATGAGCATATCGAGCAACTCCGTTCCACATGGGCACAAGTTCAGAGGGCACTTGGTCAGTCATTTCAGCGTCATCAGCGCCATGCTAATCGCAGAAGGCTTCCAGCGGTTTCCTTTCAGGTTGGGGATAGAGTATGGCTTTCCTCCAGAAATCTCAAGCTGCAGGTTCCGTCTAATAAGTTGGCTCCTCGGTTTATTGGTCCATACAGAGTTATTCGCAAAATTAACCCTGTCTCCTATGCACTAGACCTACCTGCATCCATGCGTATCCATAATGTGTTCCATGTGTCCCTTCTTAAGCCTCTGGTTTGCAATCGCTATACTACCACACCTGTGGTGCCAGGACCTGTTGAGGTCGAGGGCCAGGAGGAGTACGAGGTTCAGAGCATTATTGATTCCCGTAGGCTTAGAGGAAGGGTACAGTACCTGGTACATTGGAAAGGGTATGGTCCTGAGGATCGATCATGGGTGGATAGTACGGACCTTCATGCACCTAGGTTAACTAGGGCCTTTCATGCCAATTACCCGCAGAAACCTAAACCCTATTCTAGGAGAGGGGGTCTTTGAAAGGGGGGTACTATCACGGTGCCCGTGATTTGCTGCACTTACTTGTCTGTCACCAGTAGGGGGCTTCTATTGGCTGTCTGCAGATAGCCCGCCTCTTATTGACTATTTAAACCTGGATTGGGCACCCTTTGAGTGCCCTTTCGTGTTGTTTCTGACCTTCTTGCTATCACTATGCTAGTGATAGCTGGGCCTCTGTTCCAGTGTTCCTGAGTTCCTGATCTCATGTGTTCCTGAGTTCCTGATCTCTACTGTTCCAGTGTTTCCTGCATGCTGAAGTACTTCCAGTCCTGGTTCCGGCCTAGTCTCTGGTGTTGCAGTTCCTGCTGAACTTCTCTGCTGTTTTCTGACCTGTCTGATCGTTGCTGGTTCCTGTCATCTCATCACCTGTCTTCAGTATCCTGGCGACCTTCTGCCTGGTCGCGTTGGTGACATTGCTACAATTCCGTGTTGGTCCCAGCGTGCGGACGCTGGTTTGCTCCTAAGCCTTGCGGCTATACAAACTCGCTTGTTACACCAGTGTGCGGTCACTGGTTTGCTCCAAAGCCTATCAGCTATACAAATCTTTGTTGGTCCCAGCGTGCGGACGCTGGTTTGCTCCTAAGCCTTGCGGCTATACTAACTCACTTGTTACACCAGTGTGCGGTCACTGGTTTGCTCCAAAGCCTTTCAGCTATACAAATCTGTGTTGGTCCCAGCGTGCGGACGCTGGTTTGCTCCTAAGCCTTGCGGCTATACAAACTCGCTTGTTACACCAGTGTGCGGTCACTGGTTTGCTCCAAAGCCTATCAGCTATACAAATCTGTGTTGGTCCCAGCGTGCGGACGCTGGTTTGCTCCTAAGCCTTGCGGCTATACAAACTCACTTGTTACACCAGTGTGCGGTCACTGGTTTGCTCCAAAGCCTATCAGCTCTACAAATCTGTGTTGGCCCCAGCGTGCGGACGCTGGTTTGCTCCTAAGCCTTGCGGCTATACAAACTCACTTGTTACACCAGTGTGCGGTCACTGGTTTGCTCCAAAGCCTATCGGCTATACAATTTTGTGTTGGTCCCAGCGTGCGGACGCTGGTTTGCTCCTAAGCCTTGCGGCTATACTACTCGCTTGTTACTCCAGTGTGCGGTCACTGGTTTGCTCGCTAAGCCTAACGGCTATACTATTCAGTGTTGTTTCCAGCGTGCGGACGCTGGTTTGCTCCAAAGCCTTGCTGCTTAACGATTCTGCTAATTTGCCAGTTCCATCTGACTGCTGCTATTATCTCTGGGCTGCCCTGCCCGGTATTGGTAAGGCCGGTAGAACCTTTTGCCACATTCCATCTGAGGTTGCCTTACCCGGTATTGGCAGGGCCGGTAGAGCCTACATTGTGTATCTATTGAGGCTGCCTTGCCCGGTAATTTGGTAAGGCCGGTAAAACCGTTATGCTATTCCATCTGCAGGTTGCCTTACCCGGTATTGGCAAGGCCGGTAGAGCCTAAAGACTGTCCTGTCCGGTATATTGACAGGACCGGTAGAGTCTGCCTTCTGTCTGTGCTATATTCTGTATATATATATATGTATGTTATTGCCATCCTAAGTTATCATTTATTATTTCAATAAAATTGATTTTTTTTACCTAAAACTTGTGTCTGAGAGTCATAATAAACCGTGACATCTATATACTCATCTAGGTACCTCCATGGCAGCAATCTCATCCTTAATGGAGTCGGATAGGCCCTGTGCAAAGGCTGCCAGGAGTGCCTCATTATTCCAGGCTACTTCTACTGCTAGAATCCGAAATTCTATAGCATACTCTGCCACAGTGCGGTCGCCCATCTGTATTACCATCAATTTTTTTGCTGCAGAGATAGCTCGGCCAGGTAACTCAAATACTCTGCGAAACTGTTTGACAAATTCGATATAGCTTAGAGTACAAGGTTTAGCCTGCTCCCATAAAGGATTAGCCCATGCCAGGGCTTTGCCAGTTAATAGAGATATCATGAACCCCACCTTGCTACGGTCATTTGGGAAAGCATGGGGTGTAAGTTCTAGGAATATTTCTAGTTGATTCAGGAAACCTCTGCACAGTGTGGGTTCACCATCGTATCTTAACGGTAACTGCGCCGCCGTAAAACTTCTAGATGGTGCCAACAATTGCCCAGTATTATTGTCCGGTGTCATAACTGGGGGGACCACCGGATTTTGATTCGGTTTATCGAGGTGTACCGTACGTTCAAGCAAGGTTTGCATGGCCAGCGCCAATTGGTCTAGGCATTGATCGTGAACATCCATCCTCCAGTGGAGGTTCTGTGTATTACTGTCACTTTTCCCGTCTGAGGTCATGGCCCTTTCGTACTGTTACGGTTTTCTGACAGTCAGACCAGGGTATGAAGTAAAAACACAGTTTTATTTAAAATAAAACAATGCCCCTAGAGGCCAGCACAGGAATAGCAGTAATGGCAATAATGACAAAGTGAATGCACACAATGATAATGATAGGTGCTAAGAATGGATAGGGAACATTCCCCCAAAGGGTTAACAAATGCAATAGGTGAGATATAAACAAGATTGGCCAACGCCCGGGATAAATAGCAGTCTCTGGAACACAGTCTCTCAATACCTGGATAGAAATAAGTAACTGCACTGAATATACTCTCAAGTTGGTATAGTAGCGCAACAAAGTCCAGAGCTGAGCCGATACCACCACCGTGGGCTACAGAGGAATTCTATTGCCACGCTGTAGTGATCAGAACCAAAATCGGCCTTAACTGGAAAAGTAGTAACCCTGCGTGTGCCACTTGGATTGTGCCCAGACACCCCTTGGGTGCTATACTGATGGTGACTGCACAAGCTGTAGTAGAGCCGGAGCCCTCTGAAGTGCAATGGGAAATGTAACTTCAGCATCTGTGGGCCGGAGCCCGAACACCCCTCTGGTGCCGTACCAAATGATCACAGTGGGAGCGAACAGGCTACCAGAATACGAGCACGGAGCAGACAAGGCTCTGAGGGTTAATGAGAAACACACAGAAGCACTCAGAGTTAAGGCTCAAGTCAGGAAACGTATGCTTGGCAAGATATGTCGGAGGCACTAGACCGGAGACTACAGGCACTGCAAGGGTTAAGTGGTTCTGCACAGGAGCGAGCACCTTGGCAACCAGCAGAAGGCAAAGCAACCTCAGGCTACAGCTACAGCTACTGACTAGTGAGAGGAACAGTGAGTCGCTTAAACAGTTCAGAATGTCGCCGGAGCGACCGGAATGATGCAGGCAGGCCGGAATGGTAACTGGAACAGCAGGCAGGCCTGTATGGCAACCGGAACAGCAGGCGGAACCGGTACGGTAACTGGAACAGCAAGCAGGCCGGAATAGCAACCGGAACAGCAGGCAGAACCGGAACGGTAACTGGAACAGCAGGCAGACCGGAATGAATCACAGACATGGGCGGATTGTCCTATCGGGGGATCGGGCATCCCCCGGTGGGCCGCTATATCGGCTCACTTTTAAAAAGTCGCGATCCACTTTGTGCAGAATCTCTCCCCCTCCGGTGCACGCTGAAAGAACTGCAATTAAAATACAAGTGCTGTACAGCGCTGGCCATCTCTCTACCCCTCCGCTCCACTTTGTCTTGAGTGCAGAATGAGGGCACTAAAGGAAGTTAGTGGAGGAGAGAGATGTCCGGCGCTGTACAGCACTTGTAATTTATTTGCAATTCTTTCAGTGCGCACCGGGGGGGGGGGTGTGGGGGGGGAGCCCGGGCCGGTATTCCCTTACAATCCGCCCCTGATCACAGAGCAGGGTCGTCAGCCAGAACCGGGTCGAGTCACGGAGCACGGTCGTCATCCAGAGCCGGGTCAATTCACGGAGCAGGGTCGTCAGCCAGAGCCAGGTCAAATCACGGAGCAGGAGCAGGAGAAGAGTCAGACTAGCTGGGTCGGTACACAGGAGACACAGGAATACGGCAACAAGGCGCAGCAACAGGAACACCACGAAAGGGCAACTGACAAGTGCCCAAGCTCCAGCATATAACGGCACATCCTGGGCGGGCCAATCAGTCTCCACCAATGCACAGGCAAATCATGTCAGATTGACAGAAAGTCACGGGGACCGTGATAGTGATGTATCATTTCACCAATAAAATGATTTTGTATTTTTCCATTACTCCTGTATAGAGTGCCTTTTTGTAATGACTCACTTTTGTATGGTATGGGTATATCTTTTTCCATTCCATCCTTTTTTGCATATAAGGAGACAAGAAGGAGACTAGTGAGATGGAATGAGAAAGAGAAGGGGAGAAGTGGAGAGGGATAAGGAAATGAGGGAATATGTGGGTCCAGCACGTTACACAAACTTTCCTGTGTGGGTAAGCTTAAAAGAAAAGCCCTAAGTCTAGGTGGTGGCTGGTGAGGATAAGAACCAATCCTTGAAATAGGAGTCAACAACCTACCATCCCTCAAAATAATCATTTAACCACAGCAGTTTGGTTCCCCACTGTATGCAACCAGTTGGAAAAAGAAGGGAGGAATGTTTTTTTCCAGAGTGAGTGAACAATAGCCTTAGCTGCCTTGAGCATGGCATGTAATATAATCTTTTTGGAATAGGGGAGACAGAGCAACTCATTGTAAAGAAGGATTTGGCATGAATCTTTAAGGAGAGTAGTTTTTGGGGTCTTCTCTATATGTGATATACAGGAGTACCAAAAGTTTTGCATCTCTGGCAACTCCGCCAGATGTGGAGGTGTGTCCCTTTATACATGTGGCATCTCCAGCATAGAAGGTTAGCCCTAGGGAAAATAGATCACATTCTAGAGGTGACATAGTAGCATCTTGAAAGGAGTTTATAATTAATCTATAGTACATATGTTAGGGAATAGAGAGTAAGGTTTGCCAGACCTCTCTGCCACATCAATGTATATGCTGGTTTAGAGTACATGTTCAAAGCAGAAAGAATGCTCTATATTTTTCCCATAAATATATTATAATTCTGTTTATCGAGTAAAAGAGTCTCAACCTGGGTTGTCGGTTGAGAAATGCATCACAGGAGGCCAGGCTGTGTGACGAAAATGCTTATTTATAAGGAAATTTCATATTTCTACCGACTGGAGAGAGACTCTCTCACTAAGTGTTTGAAACTACAGTAAACTAGTGTGAGAGAAAAAAAAAATATTGCACAGGTCGGGTATAAGAACCCACATAGAGGAGGTTGACAACAATAGTGTGACTAGGGTGGATCTGCTACAGAAAATGTGAGATAGAGGAGATGGAAACCTGGTATTTTGGTCATAATGGTTCCAGATCTGTATAAGATTAGATCACGTGAGAAGAGAAAGTTGATGTTGTAAATAATTTAGAGAAAAGGAGTTCCACTAATAAGTCTGTCTGTGGGCAAAAATTATATTCCAGGGCAACCCACATATTGTACCCATTATGGAGCCAGTCAGAGATTGAAGAGAAAATTGCAAAATGGTAATACACATGGAGGTCCAGGATGCCTAGACCTCCTTTGGATTTCAGTCTAGACAGAGTGGAGAAATTTATATGTGGGTGTTTGAATTGCCAGATAAATTTATGTAGAATCAGGTACACCTGGGAAAAGAGAGAGTTAGGTGACTTTTATAGGGAGAGTATGGAAAAAATAAACAATCTGGGAAGTACATTAATTTTCAAAACGTTGAGCATACCCAAATACAAAATATATAGGTGCGACCATTTGTCCAGGCCTTTTGTACAGAAGATAATTCCTTGGGAAAGTGAACTCTATATAGGCCATCTGATGAAGGTGTAAGGTTGATTCCTAAATATTGACTCCCAGATGAGGACTATTTGAATGGGTAGAGGGATTTAAGAAGGGTTGAATCATGGTTGGCAAGATTGATGACCATTGTTTCCGATTTGGAAAACTGTATCTTAAAATCTGAAAGTTCTGAAAATATTCAGAAAATGCTCCGAACTCTGACATAATAGCAGTCATGGAAGTGACAGGTTGGGTTATCAGTAGCAAATCATTATCAGCAGACATTAAACAATTCCATAGATTGAAGAATTCAAGTGGATGTGCTGTGCCAAGGGCTCAATGATCATGATGAAAAAAGAGGGGAAAGAGCATCCCTGTTGCATGCCATTCTGTATGTTAAAGGAATCAGAGATATGTCCGTTCAACTTAAATTTAGCAATCTGATTATGAGACAGCGAGTAAACATTTTTGGAGACAATAGGGCCCAACCAAAAAGCTTGCAGTGTAAGAGAGAGAAACAACCAGTTGACCCTGTGAAATGCTTTTTCAGTGTCTGTAGAAAGAAAAATAGTTTGGGTTGAGACAGAGGAGTCTTGATGTAGCAGAGAGAGAAGCTTTTGTGTATTATACCTAGCGTCCCTCCCTGTAGTAAATCCTGCCTGATATAGATGAATGATGTCAGGGTGATACGTTTTCAGCCTATCCGCCATCAAAATGGACAGGTCTCATGTAATTCTCATTGTTCCAGAAGGCCATGACACACAGATTTGCTCTATCTGCCTTTGAATGATCCATAGATGTTGTCACACATTTCAGATTAGCTGTCACAGGGTCCAGTGCATTACTTGCACCAGAAAACGTAGACTTTGACAGCTTGGCACTTGAAGCCACCATCCTGGGGGATAAAGGCTTTTCCAATTAGAAGATTTCACATATGCATAAAGCACACAAGCCTGTTTCATCCCAAATTAATCACAGGATGTTTTTTCTGTTGGTGAGAGGATCCCAATTTTTTTCTTCAGTCTTTCCATTTGCCAGCAGTGCTGTGTTTTCTTCATGGTGATTTGCAAAAGAATTGCTTCTTAAGTCTATCAAGGTACAGAATTTGGCTTTGTCAATACTATTTCAATGCAGCATCATTATTTTGCTGGATGTTCAAATCTTTGTTCAGGGGGGTCCTCATGTCACACAGAATTTTAGAGCACCTAATCCCCTGTGGGACTTGAAATTCATTCCAGAAGCTCTTCAGAAATAACCCCTTGAACTGGTTGCTTCAGTTTCTCTTTGTTGGCTTATTCAAAGACTGTTTTCCTCTTGGTTATCTCCGTAGCATATCTGGTGGCAAAATTGCATTATTTGTTGTGCAGATCAGGTGTTTGTTTTTTATTTTGACAAAGAGGTCCTCTGTACTGGGATTGGTTTTCTGCCAAATGCATTGTCAGATTTCCATCTGAATCAGGAGTTATTCTGTCTCTGTACCTAACCCTTCTAATAGGAAGGAACATACACTTCAATTTTTGATGTGACTCATTGTCTTGGCTAATATGGGCATCAAATGCATTCTTTACATCAGGCACATGCACTTTTCCTGTCATTCTGTAGAGTCAGAGACATGGCCAGGCAGTTCCTAAGGTTACTTTGGCTTTGTGGCCTGTCTACTAACAGAAATACTTGCTTTCTCAGGACTGAACTGGTTTCCTTTGGGGTTATAGTGCATTATACCAGGGACATTGGTGCATTCTACTCTTACAAGAGCCAAGCTTCTGTGCACCAGTTGTTTAAGATTACTATGTTGATGTCTGCTCTCTTACCAAGCACTGTATCAATGTTTTGACATCTGTTAAGGTTAATTTTGGGAACAAAGTGCTACAGACAGTGATGGCAAATTAGTAGCCCTTCTCTCCTCTTTGTTATTTTGTTCCTGAGTTTGTGTATTTTATTGCAGTGTCTGACACATGGACTTCATAGCTCTGTTAATGTTGTATTCTTTCAAATTATGTAGTGCCATTGATAATTTTCTCTCCATCTCTGGTGTTTTTTTTGGAAGAACTTTATGTCCCCATGTCCCACATAGTTTCTCTCCTAGTTAGCCTTCCTTTTTATTTTATGCTCTAGGTTTTGGATCTGTTTAACACTTCATTAGGTGAGCTCCTTTTCCTGGCCCCCTTTTGGATGGATTGAGCAGTGCACAGGCTTCTAGGACATGAGTCTGTGGAGGGTGGCTTGCTTTATCAGTCTGTTTCCTCATAGCTTCTCTGAAACTTCCCTATTTGTATAGGACCATGAAGACGGAAAAGAGGATTCTCTTCCCTGAGTGCACAAATCCTGGTTTGCACTGTATTGATGGGCTTGTTTAAAGGGATAGTAATACTTCGTTTTAACTTTATTTTATTTTGTAGGCATTAAAAAAACATGAAGAATGATATAAGTCTTATCTCTCAAACCTTTATGGTTTATGAGATATTCACAAGCAAAGTTCCCCTCCCCGCCCCTTTTTCCTAGTGTAAGCCATCTCTTCTCAAATGTGAGTCTGGTTGTATAACAGTACAGATAACAGAAGGGGACAATTTTCTTTGTATGAAAACAATGAAAGCCCTTCCCCCCTTGACAAGTTTTTCAGCTTTTTCCATTATCTTAATTGAAGATTGTCCCTCTTTGCAGTCTACCTGGGCATCTCCCTTCTGATCTGGTTGAACAGGGGGGGGATACTTTGTTTGTGAATATCTCTTAAACCATAAAGGTTTCAGAGATAAGACTTATATCATTCTTCATGTTTTTTAATGCCTACAAAATAAAATAAAGTTAAAACGAAGTATTACTATCCCTTTAAGTAGAACACATGTGAATTAGTTAAAATTTCTATGCTCCTGTTATTTGCTTCCTGTCTGGGGGCATTCCATTCCTGGTTCTTGGTTCTGTATGGTTTTTCTTTTCATACAGGAACATTATTTTATTGGCAGTGGTGCTTCCATACTTTATTTACTTTTAGCATCTTTTGTTTTGTTTGTTTTTCAAACTTTTCAATTTGTGGTGCCTTTAAGAAGGGGTACGCATGGTGGCCATTTTGGATGGAGAATGCTATTGTGAGACTTCCCTTGCAACTTTGTGTGCTTTGGAGACTAAGATAGTTGAAGTAGATTCTAACCTTACAAGCTAATTTCTGGCAACAGGGGGTGGCATTTCCCAGTAGTCCATTCTTCCTGGGCTTTTTTGGCAAAGGAAGAGTTGCTCCTTGACTGGATTTCTGGATTCTGATTGTTACATAGACTCTGGTCTCTTCCTCCTACTTGCCACATTAAACCTCTAGAGTCAGATAAGTCCACACTACTCATAGGGAAGAGGGGGAAGAATGATTGTGAATAAAACTGGGTAGTGAGTTTCTATTCCATGTTACAAACAAAGTGCATCTCCTAAGCTATAACCATATAATCTTTCACAAGGTAAAATTCCCTTAAGTCCAAGGATCTCTTATGGTCAGAATTTAGAACCTTGACATTGATTGAAATCACCCAAAAGCGCCCAGTGGCATCTGAAGGGTTTGGCATTGTAGGGTAAGTAAAGGAGTGTCAGCATGGAGAGTGTCCAGATCATCTCCACAATTATGTCAAAAAGCAAAGTCAAGAAGTTCACAGGCAGCCATGCCAAGTCCAGATGAGGAATAGTAAGGAAAAAAAGAAGGTAAAAGGGGAAAGAGAAAAAGAGCAGACATAACCTAATAAATTTAAAATCCTTTATCCCCTTTCTCAAGAGCAAGTGGATATTTGGTCAGTAACCCCATCAAAATGCCCAGCAGTTACCTGCTTAACAAAATATACTGCTATTCCATTACAAAATGCAGCAGCCCTGAACGATTCCACAAATAAGAACATTGATTCTATTTTTTAAAATGTTTTTTTTCAGGAATAGGATACATTATTTGCCTGGCTTTTGCCTCAGCATAGCCCTGTGGAGCCACGGAGACCTGGCATGATCAGCACTGTAGAGCTACCTAGGAAGATGCAGATTATTTCATTTTCATTATGCCATATTTTATAACGGACAAACAGCATTGAAAATTGGCAAAATGGCAGCTAAATATTCTATATGATGTACCCTGTGGCTGAAAATTTGGAATGCAGATAATTCTTCCAAAAATTCTTTCAAAAAAATCAGTCCTGGACTTAAAAGGCGTCAAATTCAAACCCAAATTCAAGGCGGAGTCACTAAGATCTGTCATTCTTGCCATGAAGCAGGAGCAATTTCTGGCATCCTAGACATAAAAGATTTTTTTTACACATTCCCATAGCAGTTTACCACCCGTTCCTGAGAATTGCATTCCAGATCTACATATTTATTGTAGCTCTTCCCTTTGGACAACCTGCAGGCCTAAGAGTGTTCACAGAAATCCTGGCTCATTTGGCACAGTTTCTCAGGTCCCTGGGAGTAAACCTGACCCCTTTCCTAGACATCCTATTAATCAAAGCTCTGTCAGACCAGATGTTACAGGCCAACCTTCAACTGACAATGGAAATTTAGCACCAACAAAGGGGAAGGGATAATAAATATACACAAGCCCCATTTATTACCCATTCACTGATTGGAGTTCTTGGGCCCGAGCTTCCACACATCCCTTCAGAAAGTGTTTTACCATTATGAAAAATGATTACATTGCAAATCGAAGTCTTCAGCATATTAAACCATCTATGTCCATCTGTCAAAAATTGTATGCAGTTGATAGGATGATGGTTTTTGCCACAGATGCCATGTACTTTGCCTCCTTTCATCTGAGACCATTGAAGCTGAATATGCTCCAATACAAAAACAGGAATCCTTGTCACCTTCCTCACAGTCTATGGTCTCCACCAAACAGATCTTACCTTAAATATTCTGGAACTCTGAAACATATTAAATTCTCTCACAACATGAACAATCCTCCTGAGGACACTTCTGGTTCAGATCTAATCTAACAATGCTACTGCAGTAGCCTACATCAATCATCATGGAGGCACCAGAAGCAAAGCAATCTGGGTAGACATGATGACAATTGTAGTGTAGGCAGAAACAAACACTTCAGCTTTTTTGCAATTTACAATCCAGGGGTAGACGACAGGGAGACAGATTATGCCAGTAGTTAGACTCTGGATCCAGGAGAATGGGAATTAATGCAGGAAATCTTTTTCCAAATCAAAAATAGCTGGGAAATGTCAAAAAATTACATCATGGTCTTCCGTTTCAACACAAAATTTCCAAAATTTTCCACACAAACAAAAGACCCAAAAGCAATGGCAGTGCATATCATGGGAATTCCATGGCATTACACCCTAGTGTATATATTTTCTCCAGTTGCCATGATTCACAGGCATCTTTCCAAAGTCAAGAAAAATCTGATTCATATCAATAATAGATCAATTCTGGCCAAGGAAGACATGGTGCCATCATCTTCAGGCCATGTCCATAACAGTTATTTGGTGCCTGCCTCTGCTACTGGATCTGCTCACAAAAGGTCCCACATTCCAATCTATCCAACCTCTCCTTTATGGCTTGAAACACAAATCTTGAATTGCAAAAGTGTTAGAAATCCATATTTGTAGACCATGTTGAAGACCCACAAGATGGTGTCAAATAAAATTTACCACAGAATCAGAAAAATCTATTATACTTTGTAATCTAAACAATATCAATCCCCTGAAGTTTAAACTTACATTCTAGACTTTTTGGAGGTTGGTCTCTATAAAGAATTGAGATCAAGCTCTCTCAAAGTGCAAATCTCTGCCTTACCTATTTTATTCCAGAAAAAAGATTGTGATGATTTCATAAGTTTAGACACTTCTACAAGATGTTATTCACATTATTCATCCTCTTAGACCACCTATTCATACATAGGATTTGAATCTGGTATTATAAGTTCTGCAATCAACCCCCTTAAAAACTATTTATTTCAGTTTTTATCAAACACCTTACATGAAAATTGCTTTTTCCTAAGGCTATTTCTTCAGCTAGGCAAATTTCAGGATAAAGTAGTTTTACAAGCTGTTCCTAACCTTCAAATAAGTTGTCTCTGCCTTTCACATCAAATAGGAATTGGTACTCACTTCCTTATGTCCTAGTCCTCAGAACTACAAGGATGGTCACCTTCACACTTTGATGTAGTTAGGTGTCTTAAAGATTATTTAAAAATAACTAAATCTTTTTGGCAAATGGATAACCTGTTTGTTATCCCTGAAAGTATTATTTTCACTTAGCACAATTGATGGATGCAGGGTATCCCCACCCTGAGAGATCTTTGCTTCATCATCATGGAGTGGGGTGCTCTGTCTGTTTTTTCTAGACTTTCTGTCCTTACCTCTGTCAACTTTTATATACATAAACTAAACTAGTTGGCTGGTAGGAGGGCTATATAAGGCAGAATAAGGGAGGCATTTCTTCATTGAATTCCCTGCCTCCACTGGTCACTGCATCCTTCAATAGAATTAGAAGAAAAGGATTTATTTGTAAGTAAAAACAAGTTTCTTTTTCATTGCTCTTCACATGTGAATTGGTGCACAAAAGCAACGTGGAAACAACATTTACTTTATGACATTTATGCTAGTTGAATCCACACCCTCAATATGACATATCCATGGATTCCTGCTGCATGGGTTATATCCTGTAGCTCCTGTGGAGTGATACACTTTATGAGTTGTGTGTTTGCACACATTCCCCAAGCCTGATCATGGACATACATGCATTGTGTTTCATTCCTGTGTTATACTCACGGCTGGTGAAGTGGCCCCTGATGAGCCTGTCTCTTATCTGCACCCCTCTCTGGGTGTCCTCATTGTGTGCCTAGGGAACAGGGACTTCCATGACCCTGGGCATGCCTCCCCTTGTGTAAAACTGTTTGACACATGTTCACTCCATGTCGATGGAGGGGAAGTGGCCTTCCTCTTGAAGGCTGCCAACACCTGAGTCAGTGCCCTTGAACACGTGGCCTGGGACATGCCAGACACAATTCCTTCTGTGCACTGGAAGGATCCACTTGTCATGAAATGGATGGAACACGTCAGCTTCTACAAACCAAGAGATGGTTACTCTTGGGCAGTAACTAGCAATAGAACAGGCAACTTTGCTTTTATTCATGCTCAGAGCGTCTAACATCTTATGGCTTGTTTCTGCAAAACTCCTAGGGTCTCTCCCTAAGGGTAATCCAGACATGGACCCCTTGCTCTCAGTGCCTAGGGCAGTGTTTCTCAACCGGTGTGCCGCGGCACTTTGGTGTGCCGCGGACACCCTCTAGGGGTGCCGCGGAATGTATAGCATTTAGGGCTGCGGGCCGTGATGACATACAGACAGAGAAGAGGGCAGAGGCACCGGAAGAGAAGCGCTTGCAGCCAGACAGTAACGATCAGTCTGCTGGCAGCAAGCGCTTCTCTTCCGGTGCCTCTGCCCTCTTCCTCTTCTCTGTCTGTATGTCATCACGGCCCGCAGGGGCGCGTGATGATGCGGGCGGGCAGGAGGGATCTCAGAGACAGCCAGCCACAGGTGACCGGCAGCAAGTGCAGCAGTGACAAGGAGAGCGACAGTCTAGAGGAAGAGAGGTACAAAGGGGTGAAAGAGAGGTGCAAGGGGGGAGAAAGAGACACATGGGGGATAAAGTACATGGGGGAGAAAGAGATGCACAAGGGGGAGAAAGTACATGGGGGAGAAAGAGAGGCACAAGGGGAAGAAAGTACATGGGGGAGAAAGAGAGGTGCAAGGGGGGAGAAAGAGATACATGGGGGAGAAAATACATGGGGGAGAAAGATGCACAAGGGGGAGAAAGTACATGGGGTAGAAAGAGAGGCACAAGTGGGAGAAAGAAGTACATGGGGGAGAAAGAGAGGCACAAGTGGAAGAAAGAGAGGCACAAGGGAGAGAAAGAAGTACATGGGGGAGAATGAAGTACATGGGGGAGAAAGAGAGGCACAAGGGGGAGAAAGAAGTACAAGGGGGAGAAAGAGGCACAAGGGGGAGAAAAAGGCACATGGGGTAGAAAGAAGTACAAGGGAGAGAAAGAAGTACATGGGGGAGAAAGAGAGGCACAAGTGGAAGAAAGAGAGGCACAAGGGAGAGAAAGAAGTACAAGGGGGAGAAAGAAGTACATGGGGGAGAAAGAGAGGCACAAGTGGAAGAAAGAGAGGCACAAGGGAGAGAAAGAAGTACAAGGGGGAGAAAGAAGTACATGGGGGAGAAAGAGAGGCACAAGGGAGAGAAAGAAGTACATGGGGGAGAAAGAAGTACATGGGGGAGAAAGAGAGGCACAGGGGGGAGAAAGAAGTACAAGGTGGAGAAAGAGGCACATGGGGTAGAAAGAAGTACAAGGGAGAGAAAGAAGTACATGGGGGAGAAAGAGAGGCACAAGTGGAAGAAAGGGAGGCACGTGGGGGAGAAAGAAGTACATGGGGGAGAAAGAGAGGCACAAGTGGAAGAAAGAGAGGCACATGGGGGAGAAAGAAGTACAAGGGGGAGAAAGAGGCACATGGGGTAGAAAGAAGTACAAGGGAGAGAAAGAAGTACATGGGGGGAGAAAGAGAGGCACAAGTGGAAGAAAGAGAGGCACAAGGGAGAGAAAAGTACATGGGGGAGAAAGAGAGGCACAAGGGGGAGAAAGAAGTACATGGGGGAGAAAGAAGTACAAGGGGGAGAAAGAGAAGCACAAGGGGGAGAAAGGAGTACATGGGGGAGAAAGAGAGGCACAAGGGGGGAGAAAGAAGTACAAGGGGGGAGAAAGAGAGGTGCATAGACCCCATAGTAAAATAATAACAATGACGCATGTTAAATGTGTAAAGTTTTTTATTCTGCTGTTTGTTTTTAACACTCAGTTTGTTCATTAAATCATTTTAAATAATGAAAAATTAGCATATTGGGTTTTTATCCGATTAATCGGCCAACTAATCGATTATCAAAAAAATCATTAGTTGCAGCCCTAATAGCGTTAACTACACCTCGCTATTGCAGATGTAGTTAGGGTGCAGCATTTTATGTTGAAGCACCGCCGATGCTTTGAATCAACGGTGCGTCCATCGAGGCAACTGTGTAGGGTAGAAACCGGCAAGGAAGACAGCCCATTGCTGGAGGAGCATCCTGATTGGGCTGTTGGATGGAGGCGGGACAGCTGTGATTGCTTATCACATTCCCGCCTCTTTTTTTGTACTGGTGGCAAGTCCCTGTCGTCAGAGACAGAGTGACACACACAGCATCGGGGGACAGTGTGGTTTCTGCTCAACAGCTGCAGCTACAAGAAGACCACAGACAGCAAACATCCTGCTTTAAACTGGTAGGGTGAATAGTTTTACATTTTAATACTCCTCTCTTCTTTTAGTTGCCCTTTGTCTCCCTCTCACTCAAATGTCCAATTAACGATATTAACTGTGCCCCACTGTTGCCCTTAAAAAACATATTAGTAGCCCAGTTCCCCTATAATGCCCAAGAGGTGTACATTGAGGCATCAGATGAGCCCATCCAGTGCACACATTTACTCTCCCACCTTACCATTTTCTGGAGGGCCAGAGGACACTAGAGTGGCTCATCTGATGCCCCAGTGTACACCTCTGGGATATCAGTTACAGATGGAGTCAGTGGGTTACCAATGTGCCACTCATGGACATCAGTGGGGCACAGTCTGTCTCATATAGTGCCCTTCATCATGAACCACATGGACTTATGAAATGTAGTATTAAAAAAAAAGAATCAATAAAAAAGTAACAATGAACTGGTCATTACTGCTCCCGCTCTCTGTCTCACTCACTCTGATACTAGAAAAACTGGAAAAAATCTAATCTAGGGCAAACCAACTGCAGCACTGGGGGCAAATACAAATTCCCAAACTTGCAGTTAATTTAACTGGGCTTTTAACCCCTTGAATGCTAAGATGTCTCCAAAGCATTGCTTTGCAATGCTTTGGAGACCTGTTTAGCATTCAAGTGTTAAAAACCCCAATTTAAATCAATAGGAGTTTTTTGTTATACTTATCCCCAATATATAACTAATATTTGCTATGCTCCATTATGTTATTCTGAATTTGGGAGGTAAAAGTAACTACTCTTATACATATCTTCTTCATTACACACTCTTATACAACTTTTGAGAAGTTAGGGGTGCCCCGGGAATTCCGAACAGTGTGTAGGGGTGCCTTGAATGAAAAAAGGTTGAGAACCACTGGCCTAGGGGAACCAACTGCACCTCACTTATGAGGCCAAAACAGGGCCAAAACCTACCTCTGAGGTTAGCTGGTATTTCCTGTGCAAAGGGGACATGCCACACAATTGATCAGCTCTGGGGATATCTGTTCCAAAGGTCTCAATAGATGTTTTATTATTGTCTGTTGTGATTTTAACATTTCTGTTAGCTGTTCATAAGATGGCTAATTTAATGGCTTACTGTGCTTTCAAAATCGCTACTGGCTGTTTTGTTTTTTCAGACTCAGGTGAGTTGAGGCCATAGTGTTTAAGGTTGTAATCTAAACTGAAAGAATCTGAAAGTATTGGGGATGTGGAGAAAGAGGATGCAAATGCTGCTGCTGACTTAATTCCTAATGGTAATAATGATGATGATATATAATGTCTCTCTACTGTCCTCCCCTCAGTCTCCTTCCTCTTCAGATACAGATAAAGTAGAGAGAGTAATAATGATTTGGTCAAAAATAGATGAAACTGAAATTCCCACTCTTCCACCACTAAAACTGAGCAATAACGATTGTTTGTAAACTGTTTGAGAGAACAAAGTCTGAACAAGTAAACATTTATAAATACACAATCATCTCAGTCATCATCATAAGTATCACTGCTCCCAAGTCCAACTCCCACCTAGCGAGACTTATTATGGATGGGCATAAACATTCGCCTCAAACCAAAAGTGAATAATAGCTATAACCGCTTGGCAAAATGCCATTTTCCCGCTTTTTTCACCTAGCTCATTGTATTGAAATCAGTAGGAAGACTGGATTTTTCCCCACCACATAAAAGTTTTATAAAACACAAGGCTAAACTGGATCAGGAACATAACTGGTGTAGTCGCAGACCAGAAGACAGTATAAACTCGAAGATTGGGCATGATTTTAAAAGTCAGGTATCCAATATGGAGCAAGAGATGGTCAAAAGCCCAGGAAATACTGGATGGAGTGACAGTGCCCCCCTCTCAACGGAAGCCCTCCAGGCAAGCACGCTTGTCAGGAATGCAATGGTGTAATACTTTCACTAAAGCAGGTGTATGAACTCCAGAAGCAGGAACCCAAGAATGTTCTTTGTGCCTGTAGCCCTTCCAATCAAGGAGATATTGGAGACTGCCCCTGATGAAACAGGAGTTATGAATCTTCCACACTTCACACTCCTGGTGTTCGTCCACTAAGACAGGAGACCGAGTGGTAGTGGAGACCCGGTTACACACACAGTGGTTTTCAAGAGAGATATGTGGAGCACAGGTGGAATCCTCATGGAGCATGGCAGATCTAGAACGAATGACACAGGAGACAGATGCTTGTGAATGTGAAAAAGGTCTGCTGTATTGCAGACCAAACTTGATGGATGGCTGTCATAAGTGTAGATGTCTAGTGGAGAACCAGACCTTGTCCCTGGTAATCAGAGCTGGTGGGGAGAATTGGCGTTTGTTGGCTTCCCTTTTAAATTGGGAGGCAGATTTCAACAGATGGAATCTAAAAGCGCTGTTTTATTCTGCACTTCCCCTTATAAACCCGAGAACATGCACAAGAGTAAAAAATATAACAATAATATCAGGAGACTTTTCTGTGTTTCTGTATAACATCTGCTCTTTAATAAATAACCCGTTAATAACTGGTCCCAGCTAAACGGTACCTCAACCTTTACAAAAGCCTTCTGTATTTTTGTAGCCTCTAACCAGATACTTCAGGTATTCAAGCAGAAGAGATGGATCGCCAACAGCCACACACTGTGAAGTCTTCCTTCTTTATCCAAACAATCTCCAATATCCAACAAAACAAAGGCAAATCATAAATTAATTACTTCCCCACACATATCGCCGGTCTCCTGTCGGCTTAGTCAAGGGTATGAAGGAAAGTTCTTCCTCTAGTGGGAATATCTCCAAGAAACAAATCAACAGGTAGTGCAGTTGTAAGGACTATGCAGCAGAAGGGTATTGTCCTTTTTCTTTGAGAAGACATCCACAAAGTCCCGGTAAACAGTAGGTAACTTGTCTAGGTCTGGATCTTCAGAGAGACCTGCTAACAGGCAAGAATTCAGAATTGTAGCAAGGCAAGTCTTTCCCCATGGGGTAAGGGTGACCCCAGGATCACAGGAGCAGTGGATGAGTGGATGACTTTGAACTGGAGAGTCTCCGTGTGTAGAACACCCACAGTAACCAAGACTGGTTGATTATCTAGAACAACCAGGCACTTTCACAGGGGTTGTGTGTTAATGGTAATGACTTTCATGAAATTGTGTTTGGTGAGTAATGAGAGACCTGACTCAGAGGCCCAAGAATGGTCTATGAAGATTCTAGCTGCACCGGAATTCAGGAAAGCTTGAGTGGAGATCAAACCTCCAGCCCTGGAGAGGTGGATCAGTGTCAGGAGGTGGTTGAGATTAAACCGGAGGCAATAAATCTGGTTTAGAGTGGTCCCTAAAACACTCCAGTCTAGTCAGGCAAGAATGGAGCAGATGGTCCATCACACCACATAATTTGCAAAGTCCCAAGGTCTTTCTCCATCTTTTGCTGGCCTCAGATAGTTTGGTGAGAGCATTGACTTCCATGGGTTCAGTCTCACTAGGCTTGAGAAACCCCCTACATTCTGAGGGCACACCAGAATATTTCTCAGGAGGAGGAATTTTGGGGGGGTTCCCTTGGAGGAAAGGCAGCGGATATACTGGGCCCTGGAGTATCCATTGGAGAGGCTGGATTGGGAGAACATTTGGTGGACTCCACTGTAGTAGAAATCAACAGTTTTAGGACCACATCCAGCCTGCGGTCCAAGGTCAGTATTTGGGTTGGTGTGTGGACAATACTTGCTCCTGCTGGTCCTGTCAAGACAGAAGTCTAGAAAGGGCTTTTGAGTTCATAAATACCCTAATCTTCTTGTAACTATGTCCTCCTTAGCACCAAAGAGGCTAGGGAACATTGCTGGGGTGTGAGGCTGGCAAATGATGAACAGATTCTGTAGGAAAAGGGAACCTTTGCTGACAAGGAACCAGATTCAATCAGGTAGTGGTTTCAGAGTTGGATGAAGACTTTCAGAGGTTGATAGTCAACAGAAGGTGAATCTCTTAAGAATGCAGTATCAAGTGAACACTGTACAATGTATTGCAGGAGAGGACGCTGTCAAACTTTGTCACAGAATGCTGGCCACTGGTGAACATTGTACACTGAATAACAGATGAAGACACAAAGCTGATCGCTGGCAAACATTGTACACCACCAGAGATCAATCTGCGAATGAATGCAAGGTGTGGTGAAAGTTATTCACCAAGCTGATAGTACATGAAAGCGGGAACTGGAGGAGATCAGTCCGATGGAAGATTGGATTGTGTAGTAGGAACTGGCAGAGATCAATACGACGGTCAGCTGACTGGTGTTCTCTAAGATTTGCCAGTGATGAATGCACCCTGCAGAGGTGAGCTGGTGTAGCTCAAACAACTGGAGGAAACCCAAAGAAGAAAAGGTTGTAGTCAGGGTAAGCTGAGGTCATAGATGAGAGATCAATGAGGAATGCAGAGTCAACAGGCAAAGACTAAATCAGAGAACAGGCCAGGTTACATCAAGTAATCAGTGATAACACCAAGGCAGCAAATTGAGTTGGAGGTCAAAAAAACAAGCAGAGGTCGAAGCTGGATCAGAAAAAGAGCACCTGGAATAGTCGCGGGTCAGACCACAGCATAAGCTCGAAGATTGATAACAGGAGACGGGAAGGAAGCAGGTTTTAAAGGTCATTAAGCAAATACAGAACAAGGGGTGTTCAAAACTCCAGGAGAGAGTGGACAGAGTGACACTGGAGCCTCTGAGTTAAAAGTGGTGTGGTTGGAACGGTGGCCGCAGTATCTACTGGTGTGCTCTGCTGACCACTGCAGCTACTTCTAGGACTTCTGCTGCTACTGAATTCCTTCATATTCACAGGAGCAGTATTTTACTAATTTAACCCCACTGGCATTGCAGTGCAGCAGGCAACAGCAGCAACTGGTGTACTGGTGGTGCTTACTCACATTGGGAAGTGTGTGTTCAGACCTGTTGATCTACTAGACAGCTTCAAAACTCCATTCCTCTAAGTCCCATTCTCAGTTTTCTAAACCTCTCTGGAACAATCCATGTTCATTTCATATGTTTGCTAACAAACCAATACCTGCCTGCTGCACCCCCAATCCTATCTTTCACACACCACTCTACTGTCCCACTCATTCACATACCTGGGAACTTCCAATTGAGGGCTTCCCGGAGGGGAGTCCTCTGTTCAGCAGGGGGTGACAATAATGACACTAACTGTGTCAAAAAGGGGCGGGGCTTGATGTGAGTGTGGGGGGGCAGGGCTTAAAGGTATCATACAGAAGGCTGGGGAAGGAGGAACAGCGGGAGAAAAAGCAGATGTGGTTAGAGTTTCAATAGAAACTCCCCACATCCGGAGGAATCAGCCTCTGCCCAGGAAACCTGTTAAAGCTCTGTCAGAACCGGAGTCTCCGGGGCAAATCCAGAGAGTTCCCAGGTATGCTCATTCACCCATCAAGTCTGTTTCTTTCTCTGTACCTACTCCATCCCTCTTTCCCTTTATTCTCCCCCTTTTTCTTTTTGTTATTCTCTCCTTTCAGATAGCATTGCTTACCCAGTAGCTGATCAAGCATTCCACCCCCTTACTTGCTACCTTGAGCCATTCACCTTTGTTCTACATCTTTCCGTGTAAGCATGTGATCATCCCCCCCCCTTTTTACCCATGAGTTACATACTGTCTGCAGTTTTCCAAAGCACCACTAGAGGGAGTATAATAAAAAAAGCAATATTCAGTATTTATCACATTTCCTTTCTGTCTTTTATCTTCATTACACCCACTCCTCCCTCCCAGACATAGGACTGGCTGTTGCTTTTCTCTGCTCAGCCCTTATCTAGTCAGTTCTCACCCTATTCAGAACCTCAACTTAAGAGCTATGCTCCTTAAATCCTTCCACTTGGGTCAGGGTTTTTGACCCTTTCCTTCAGTGTGCTGAGGCATGGGAGTTCTGATTTCTACCCCTTGCAGTCTGAAGGGAGAATTTCTACTTTTAAAGCCTTTGGAAACTAGGTTAAGATACCCCTTAACCACTTCCAAAGCAAACATCAGTCTTTTGTCAAGTTCCTCCCTCCAGATAATCCCCTACCCCCTTTTTAGCCTTACCTTATCGTTGTTTCCATCCAAGCAAAAGCACTCACTCCTGCTCCTTACCTCTACTATTAAGGCCAAAAGACTTGCTCTAGCTCGTTACCTTTGCAGAGGCTGAAGGACTATTCTCAACTCCATAACTGTTATGGAGGCCAAAGGATTAGTTTCAACTCCTTACCTCTATTCACAGAGGCCGAAGGATTAGCTCCAATTTTTTACCTCTCAACCGAGCTCTCCTACTTATATCTTTCACAGAGTTTGAAGGTACAGTTATCCCTTTGCCTTACCTCTCCTTCTGAGGCTGAAGATTTAGATCCCATTTCTTACCTCTTTTTCAGAGGCAGGCAGATTAGCTTGTAACCTCCTTCCAAGGTTTTTGCCATCTCCCTATATATTGTCAACCTCCAATACCCCCGTTCCCCCCTCCTCTAAATTATCCTTTGCCTCTTTTTCCACTGTTTTCCATCCAGAACTTGTCAACCAACATGGCAGAACCTAGCACACATCAGACCTCCAATTCAGAAGCATCATCCCCGTCACTTCCATTTACCCCATGTCACAGTTTCCAAGAATAAACCAGGTGTCAGTACAGTAAAGTAAAACAAGCTTTTATTAGAATAATACCAGTAATGCACATAAACAGATAATACACAGAGGGTGATCAAAAAGGCAAGCACTGTATCAAAAATAGCAGTCTGCTAATAGATCTACCTAATAGTATGTTATCTGCATTTGCTCCGTGTTTTTAAGTGTTCTATCCATCTCTTTTGTTTTAATTTCTGCTCTTAATAGGAGCCAGTTTATTTTCTTCTATTAATCTGAATGTGGCAATATACAGGTCCGCCATGGATTTCCCTTGTGCCTTATTCCTTTCATATTTAAGCTTAATTAATATTCCTCTTAAAACTGACTTAAATGCATACCAGATTGTACTTTTGGGTTAGTCAACCTTCCCGTTCTACTGAATTTTTTTTTTTATCCTTTCTGCTATAAAATTCTGATTTCTTACATTCCTCAACAAGGAGTCATCTAGTCTCCATGTTGTAAAGGGTTTCTTTTCATTACTGTCCTTAAAGGTATAGTAATGTTTCATAATAAAAGCAACACCAATTAATCATCACTATATTTGGGCCTTGGAGAGTGTTATTTCAATTCTGTCAGAGTTGTAGTACAAGAGTAATTGAATGATAACGTATCCCCTTCCCACCCCTTTTACTGATGTAACACTGCTCAGCTCAGAGCAGCAAGGAGGTGCCCAGGTAGATTGCAGAGAGGGACAATCTTCAATTACGATAAGGGAAAACCTGAAAAACCTGTCAATGGGGGCAGGGTTTTCATTGTTCTCACAGTAAGAAGAGTATCCCTTGCTGTTATCTGTCTGGTTAAGCAACCAGTTTCCACATCTGAGGTGAGCAGTGTTACACTAGGTAAAAGGGGCAGGAGGGGGATACTTTATCATTCAATTACTCTTGAACTACAACTCTGACAGTATTTAAATAACACTCTCTATGGCTCAAATACTATGAAGATTAATTGGAGCTGCTGTTTTTGTGAAACATTACTATCCCTTTAACATCCAGAAAAACCATGCTGTGATCTGACCAAATATTGTTCTTTATGTTTGTTTTTGACTCATTTTTAACCAATTCCACATCCCCCCATGAAAAAAAGTCTATTCTTGAAAAAAAGACTTATATACCTTGGAATAATGCATAAAGTCTCTCATTTGTGTGGTACAGCCTACATATATCAAACAAATCAGCCTCTCTTAAATTATATTTAGTGAGCACTCAACACCACCTTGCCCTCTTTAGGCCTTTCTCCCCATCAATTCTGTCATCATCCCACATCAAACTTTTCCTTAAAGGCCTTTTTAACACCTTCTACTCAAACCTCATCTTTGAACAGATAGCCCCCTGTTCAGGAAACTTTCAGACCTTTAATCATCTCACCCCTTTGAGCCTCACACTAAAATCATTATTTTATCAGCCATGTACATGGCATTCTTCGATTTCCTCAGGCCTAGCAAGTTTCCAATATCTAAGAACTATACCCCTTATTTGAGAAAATCAGACTTAAAGAAATTCCTTCTCACTCCACCTACCATATTATAAAACTGATACACGGCATAGGTGCCACATTCCATTTTTTCCACACACAGGCCTTGTTAACCCTTTCAATTTAAATCCTCATCCTTGTCTTCCAACAGATAGCCCCCTGTTCAGGAAACTTGCAGACCTTTAATCATCTCACACCTTCGAGCCTCACACTAAAATCATTATTTTACAAGCCATGTACATGGCATTCTTCGGTTTCCTCAGGCCTAGTGAGTTTTCCATATCTAACAACTATACCCCTTACTTGAGAATATCAAACTTAAAGAAATTCCTTCTCACTCCACCTAGCAAATTCCAAAACTGGTACACTCAGAACAGGTGCCACATTCCTTTTTTTTCTACATACACAGCCATTGATTCCAAATGGCTATTTTGAACAAACTCCTTTCCTTTTTCACTAATAAAACCAACTCTAACCCTCACTTACCCATTCCATATGGCCCTCTCTGTACATCGTGTTTCATCAGCTAAATTAGAATCCTCCTCATAGGTCTGCATCTCAATCCTCACCTCTATTCTGGCCACTCCTTTAGAATAGAATCAGCTTCATCCACTTCCAAAAATTATGTTCAGCTCATATTATTCAGAAACTGGTCTGTTAGCAGTTGGTATGGTTCACCAGATATATTCTGAATCCATAACACAAAATCCAAGCTGGGTTCCATTCTCTCACTCTCACCCTGGTAATGCATTCAACTCCTACTTCCTCCTTTTGGCCTCTAATGAAGCCCACTGCCACTCACATGCTCTTAGGTACCTTCACCTACGTTTCACCACATCTCACCTTTCTATACCAAAGCCATAAGCCCTGACGACAAGTTTAAGCCTTCACTTGTATTTGTGGGAGGGTCTGGAGAACTATAAATCCTGCCTGGTCCAGCCCCTCTCCATGCATGTCACCCACGAGAACCCCAGGCTCCCTCCCCCTCCTGCATTTACATAATTACGGTGGGCTGTATAATCAGGACCGCTGCCACGCACACGTTCTTAGGTCTTTCACCTAAGTTTTGCCAAAACTCATCACATTCGACAACATTTGTTCTCTCATCTCTTTCTACCACTGCCATAACCCCCAACCACAAAGGATATTTATTATCAACTGTAAGAGGTACTGGAAATAGAAGTCCCTGTTCTCTAGAGTTTATAACCTATTCCATTAATAAAATGTGTTTTGTACCTGGAGGTTTCTAATGAATATCTTAAATGTCTTAAATATCTACTATTTTAAATGTTTTTATAGAACCACAGTCAGATATCAATGTAATGTGCTTTTTATTCTCTCATTTAACATACTTAGGTTGCTGGACCAAAAGTTGGAGTTGTGGGAGTCTCAAAAGGTGCAGAGATTGGACTTATGATGGCTTCTTATCTGCCACAGATAGGAGCTACAATCAGCATTAATGGCACTTGCAATCTATACGGAGGATCATTTTATTATAAAGGAAAACTTCTCCTAAAAGGAACAGCTTACAACCAAGAAAGAATGAGTATTACTGAAGAAGGGCTACTCTGTACTGAAGGGCTGTATGATGACTGCAATGAGTCAATCATTCCAGTAGAAAAAGCACTTGGCCACCTACTTTTAGTCGCGGGTGAGGCAGATAAATATTATAAAAGTAAACATTTTGCTGAAGAAGCTCTGGCTAGAATTAGGAAAAATGGGCGAAGCAATGCACAGATAATGTCCATTCCAGGAGCTGGTCATTTAATTGAGCCTCCTGGATTTCCTTTCTGTTGGGCCTCAGATCTCAGAGGCAACCGATTACCTGTCTTATGGGGTGGTGAGATGTTTTCTCATTGTGTAGCTCAGGATTCTATCTGGAAAGAAAGCCAGGTTTTCTTGCGTTACCATCTAGGCAATATTAGTAAGCTTTGACCTTTCACACTAAATATGCATGAGAGTAAATTTAAGTGTCCTATAATGGCTCATCCACATATTCTTGTTACTATTATCAATACCACTTCTCTGCCTTCAGGTTCTACTGACACATATCACGTCCCTCATATCCGCTTTACATATATGAATGCCGTCTACATTCACCGCATATTACATATAATTTCTCCTACCATTCCATTCTATCTATCCCAGTGTTCTTAAATACCTCTTTTTGACTTTTTTCCCCCAAAAAAAGTATGATGGGACCAGTAAATCAGCAGCTATCGGCACTTCATTGAGTGCACATGCATGCCAACCGAAATATATAGGTGAAAACATACATTTTTTACTTGCTTCTACATTGTCATACATATTCAGTCATGCACACTGGGGTGCTCATAACAAATCAGACATGTATGGGTGCTGATTCATTAGTTTCAAGAACATTTGCATATTTACATGTGCAGTCTCTCATGCACATTGTAAAGCTACTTATAACAGGTTCTCACTTGCAGCCCTCTCTTGTATGTTCACTCATACAGACTCTACTCCTACACTCCTAAAGATATAGAGATGGGCAGTATTTTCAAATATAAAAGTGGAGTAATTCTGGGGCAAACCAACTGCACTGTAAGGGAGAACTAAAACACCCACTGATTTCAATGGGGATTTTAACCTCCTGACAATCCCTTCTCTCTTCTCCCTCTCTCCTCACCACAGTTCATAGTACCTTCAATAAAGTGCAGATAGTGGGTTCGGTGCAGAAGACACAGGACACAGGAGGACCTATCCAGCTGCCCATCTGAAGCTATACTTTCTGTGCCAAGTAAAATAGTAGGGCAGATTTTACTCACATGGCACCTGCTAACTTCCTGACTTGAAAGGAAGCTGTGTCAAAGACAGAGTTGTTTGAGTGTATCCTGCACTCAGTAGAAGATGAGTTAGTGCACTGAGTAAACTGAAAATCTGACACTAATATAAAACCTACATATTATTAGAGTGGTGGACAAATAATGCACTGGTGAGCCTAATATATGGGGGCCATGATCTGTTGTGAATTCCTCCAGCTCAAGTCACCTTACTGATTATGGGCCTTGGTTCTTTGCAGCCTCAGTAGTTCCTCCACAGATTACAAAATTCTTCAACTGCACATAGCAGGGGCGGACTGACAGGACCCAGGGCCCCTGGTCCAAAAAGAGGTCTGGGTCCCCTGCAGAAATCTCGACATTGCCCCTTCATCTCCACAATGCCCCTTCATTTCCACAATGCCCCCATCTCCACATTGCCCCTTCCACAATGCCCCCTTCATCTCCACAATGCCCCTTTGACAATGCCCCCTTCATCTCCACAATGCCCCTTTGACAATGCCCCTTTCATCTCCACAATGCCCCTATTTCCACAATGCCCTCTTAATCTCCACATTGCCCCCTTCATCTCCACAGTGCCCCTTTCATCTCCACAATGCCCTTCCACAATGCCCCCTTCATCTCCACAATGCCCCTTCATCTCCACAATGCCCCCATCTCCACATTGCCCCCTTCATCTCCACAATGCCCCCTTCATCTCCCCAATGCCCCCTTCATCTCCCCAATGCCCCCTTCATCTCATCTCCACAATGCCCCTTCCACAATGCCCCCTTTCACAATGCCCCTTCCACATTGCCCCCTTCATCTCCACAATGCCACCATATCTCCACATTGCCCCCTTCATCTCCACAATGCCCCTTCCACCATGCCCCTTCATCATCACACTGCCCCTACCTCCAGTCCCTGGTGGTCTAGCGACGTGGCTGTGCGAAGTTCCGCGCGCCTCTAGTAATGCAGAGGCTGGGAGATGATGTCATCGCCCATCGCTCTGTATTACTAGAACGGCGCGCCAGCAGCCGTTGTTAGAGAGCTGCTGAGCAGCGCTGGAAGCGGCGGCGGGCCCCCTTCGGTCACGGGCCCTCGGTCCGTGACCGAATGCCTGTATGGTCAGTCCGCCCCTGGCACATAGTACTTTAACCCTTTAAGGACCACAATGCACTGCATAGCCCTCTGGTGCCTAAAAGTGTAAGTAGGCACATGCATGCTGCCTGATTCAGTTTGAAAAAGCTGCCAGAGACTGTCAAGTGTGCCTCCATGGACATGATATCCAAGACTTCCTGAAGATATTATCTTTTGAGAAAAAGAACAAAGGATAACATTCTTAGGGATCATTAGGATTTTCTTATAGTAAGGTAAGTGGGAGGTCATCATTAGGAGGTCTTACTTCCCCTTACTGGGACAAATTTGTACATGTTAAACACTAAAGACACTTTCCCCATGGGTAGTTTCATGACAGTATCTCTGTTAGCCCATATTACTGTGCCACTAAATGCCAAAATAAAACCTTGTACAAGAGTAAATATATTACCCACAGCAGGATAATTTAATTATATAAATAAACAATATTAACACATGTTTGAACCTCATAGCCTATGGGGTTAAAATAAAATTTTAAAGGGGAAGTAACACCTCCTAATAACAACCCACTTACCTTACCATGGCCAGAAAATCTTAATGGCCTCTATGAATGATGCCCTTGTGCTTTTGAGAGAGAACGTAAATGTGTCCTGAATGTCATATCCATGGTTGTAGACATAACAGTTGCTGGCGGTTTTTAACTCTTCTAGTCCTTACAGTGTTAAGACGACCATGTGCAGTGGGCAGAATTTGTGCCCCATGGTCATACAAGCAACTGTCATGTTTGTCTCAATGACATGACATCAAAGACTGATTGAAGATTTATCTTCTGACCCAAGAAGCAAGTTTCTGTAGCTGTTCATACACTCAGACCTGAGGGAAGCAGGATGTAGTTGCAGGAAAAAAAGTTATTCTCTACCCCAACTAGTTGCCACTGACCACTTAATAGAGGAAAGAGAGACTGCATTATGAGTGTGATTACTTATACAGAACCTAAGTCATTGATCCTCCTCTGCTTCTAGTGGTCTGTCCTTCAAGTGAAGGGATAATCACTAATATAAAATGAGGGGAATCAGGAACAGATGAGCTGCCAGAGCTATCACAGACCCCCTGCAGTAAATATATACAAATGTCACCTGCTGCTGGGCCAGTGATGTATTTTGGCTTAGACTGAGCAGGGATAGGCCAAGGGCAGCAGAATGGGCAAACTGGCCTCTATCAATTGACTAAATCAATTTTGTAGTTACAAAATGTCCCAAAAGGAACATACCCAAACAGACTTTCTTCATAAATCAAAATTTCCACTCCTTCTTAGCCACCCTTGGATACTAGTGCAGTTGTTTTACCCCAGAATTGCTCCACTTTTTCTAAGTACCTCAGCCTCTCTAGATTTCTCATGTTTGCCTTAAGCATGATCATTTCATCAGTTAAATAGAGGGAAACATAAGTAATTTTTTAGTTAAAAATGTAATATACATTTGGGTATCATAAAAGCTATTGTCTCTGTACAACATAAACCTATTAACTTATGGGAACTATGCAGAAAACCATTATTAAATGAAGAACACTGATGCAACTGTAATTGATTGTGATTCATTAATGTCCTGTGAATTAACTTCAATAAAGTCCAAAATTCTTCCCCTTTTCTTCTGTGTAATTTTTTTTTACCTGTACTGGAATGGTTGTCCATAGCAGTAGTTCTTATCTGGGCCTGGAACAAAATGTCACTTACTATCTTCTCAATCAGTCTCAAGCAAAGCAAAGCAAAGCAACAAAATGCATCAATGGTAAATAGCAACCTAGATAATAGTAAGGCAATTGCAAAGGTTATCCCCTAGCCCCAATTTCTGTATTTTATACCCCAGCCTCCTGTGTGGCCATGGTAGAGAGTTTGGATTGATTGATTGCTTCTGTGGACAGGTGTATTGTATACAGGTAACAAGCTGAGATTAGAAGCACTCCCTTTAAGAGAGTGCTCCTAATCTCAGCTTGTTACCTGTATAAAAGACACCTGGGAGCCAGAAATCTTGCTGATTGATAGGAGGTCAAATACTTATTTCACTCAGTAAAATGCAAAACAATTTATAACTTTTTTGAAATGCGTTTTTCTGGATTTTTTTTTTTGTTATTCTGTCTCTCACTGTTCAAATAAACCTACCATTAAAATTATAGACTGATCATTTCTTTGTCCGTAGGCAAATGTACCAAATCAGCAGGGGATCAAATAATTTTTTCCCTCACTGTAACAGTAGCAAAAAAAAAAGGGGGTACTGAAGCAAGAGTGGATAACATTATTTTGCCATTGTGCAAATCCTTAGTAAGACCTTGCCTAATATATATATATATATATATATATATATATATATATATATATATATATATATATATGTGTGTGTGTGTGCAGCTTTGGGCACCAGTTCTTAAACAGGATTTTCTAGAACTGGAGATCGTACAGTGAAGAGCAACACAATTAATAATGGTAATGGAGGACTTGACATATGAGGAATGTCTAGACAAACTTGGTTTTTCTCTAGAGAAAAGACGACTAAGAGGAGATCAAATCACAATGTACAAGTATAAGAGCGTTCAATACAAGGATCTCTCTGGTCAGCTATTCATTCCAAGGCCTGATCAAATAACTAGGGGCCATCTCTTGAGATTAGAGGAAAGGAGGTTTCAACTTCAGCAGAGGAAAGGATATTTTACAGTAAGGTTTGCTAAATTATGGAGTTCCTTGCACAGGGATGTGGTTATGGCAGATACAATGGATACTTTTAAAGAGATAGTAATTTTTCAAAATAAATGTAGCTCAAAATATTCTTAATAGTTTTTGGGCCATGTAGAGCTATATTATCATTCTCTATGATGTGTAGTTCCAGAGTAATTAAATTATAAAGTGTCCCCCTCCCACCCCTTTTACCTAGTGTAAGCAGCTTGACCAGACAGCTTGCAGCAAGGGACAATCTTCTGGCTGTGAGCATAAGGAAAACCCTGCACCCATTGAAGGAGGAGGGCAGGTTTTTCCTTATGCTCATAGAAGATTGTCCCTTGCTGTGATCCATCCAGACAGTCTTGCTGTACAGCTTTACATAGGTAAAAGGGGAGGGAGGAAGACACTTTATAAATCGATTACTCTGGAACTACACATCATAGAGAATAATAATAATGCTCCACATTGCCCAAAAACTATAAAGCATAATCAGAGCTGCATTTATTTTGAAACATTACATAAACATATTGTTTATTAGTAGGCAAAACAGGAAGGTCTGATAAAGACTAACTTATTACTTATGTCTTTTTTCAACCTAATTTACTATGTTACTATGAGTACTTCACTTTGACCTCAAGTCTGCACTCAAAATTCAAAAGTGTTCAGTCACTAAAGCAAATTACTTAACACATATGAAGCTGCAATGCAGACTTCAAGTCAAACTGAAGTACCCACAAGGCCTTGTGCCACTGCTAAGAAGCTTTTAACACTGTTTATGAAGGCCCATAAGGTCCCCAAGACCCTATAAATTTCCTTCCCTGTAACCTATCCCTCCCACCACCCTGATCCCTTTCCTTAACGCATCTTTAAGCATACAACTTAACACATTAACATTGTTGATCCAAAGACGAAATGCAGAGATATAGAAATAGGTGACAGATAAAGAGGTCACAGATTTATTAGATGGACCCCTAGGGAGAATCTTCCCAAACCCCAATGTGGTGCCCCAGGCCTATAGCAGTGGCATTGTGGGTCAACACTTGCTCTCTGCTGTCTGCTGGTGGAGAGGGGGTGGAAGGAATATATAATGTCTTATGACTACCACATACCTGAGCCCCCAGAGGTGGCTACATCAAACCAGTGGAGACTAATTGGGTGTTGCCAATCTGCCACAGCCCACCCAGCAGCCTCCCTTATACTTCAGTGCATCCTGGCAATCTCCATCCCTAAATGTGGTCTGACCACCAGTCCATAGCCCCCTGTACTGGAAACATCTTGGCTATGCCATACTGGCTGGATGCCTGGACCTAAGAACACCACATCATGACCCTAAATGGAATTCTAGCTGTCATGGAGGACTTCTTGGCCTAAATGTGACCTCTTATGTAGCAGATGCTATGCATGCTGAAGAAATTAGTGGAAAAACAAACAGGCAAATGAATGTCCCTTGAATCCCACAAACACATTTTATATCCCTCTTCCCTCTCCCTAGCCTTCTACCTGTATCCTTACAATCTCACCTCAGGGGAAAGGGTCAGCCCACCTCTATTGCTAGTCTTGTGGGCTTCCCCTCTCCCAGACAGAGAAAAGGAAAAAGGTCAGTTGGTCTGTCATCTTATGATGACCTCTGGCTCAGTTCTGAGCTTTTGGCCATTTTATCTTGTGTACTGTGCTGAACAATGTGTAAATGTTAATTAGATTGTCAGCTCTTTGTGGCAGGGTCCCCTTCCCATTGTATGATTATCTCTGCTGCATTTCTTCTCCAACTGATAATCCAATTATTGCACTTTAGCCAAATGCTCTTAACCCTGTCCTGTATTTTTGTATTGTACTATTACTATTTCTATAAAGTAATGTGTACATATATGGCACTATATAAATAAAGATAAATACATA
Source organism: Rhinophrynus dorsalis (assembly GCA_037306005.1). Taxonomy (NCBI): domain Eukaryota; kingdom Metazoa; phylum Chordata; class Amphibia; order Anura; family Rhinophrynidae; genus Rhinophrynus; species Rhinophrynus dorsalis. The sequence continues at coordinate 93,882,822 of CM074725.1, read as the reverse complement.
CATACATACATACATACAAGTGTGAATCCTCAGAGGTAAGTGTGTTTTTTTGCCTGCGTTTATAATCATAGTTGTTTGAGTAGTTTCTCCCTTTCGCTAGTTTGTTTAATTTAATTTAATAGGGCAGTGGTCAAGTCTCCTGTAAAGAAATGCTTGGGATGATCTCATGTAATGTGGCACTGAGAGCTGGTCCCATGTAATGGTAATTGGGACTGGTTTCACTTAATGTTTTGGTCTCCTGTAATGATGTAATGTTCCACAGCCATGGAAACATCAGTGGCAAGTATATTTAAATACTTGTATGTAATTGTAGTAATCTGTATCTGCATTTGCCTCTTTGTTTGCATTGACAAGGGATAAAAGGCAGATCTCTTGTAATGGAGCAGTGGTCTGGATTCTTTATAAAAAAAAAAAAAAAAAAAAAAAAAAGAAAGTTGCTCTAATCTCATGAAATGGGTCAGTTGCTCTGGTCTTGTGCATAGGGACAGAAATCTGGTCTCATATAATGGGGCAGCACTCTGATCTCACATAGTCCTTGATTCAATTGTGTCTGGTAAAACCGCCGTTAAGGCAAAAAAGCCCTTCCACCGTTAGCCAATTCTGATTCACATAGTATTCAATTCCCTGTCTACCAGGATGGCTAACAAGCGTATACCTCAAAAATATACGTACACATAAAACCTGTCACACTTTATTGTAACCTCATTGTGCAGCAAAACAGATGATAATTAATGTACAATACATCCATATTAAAGAAAAAAGTGAATGTCCAACGTTAACTAGTGACCCTGATTTTTGTCAAGACAAGTTCAAACTCACAGCCAATCACAACACACCAAAGTATCAAGTACATTCAAATACACCTATATATACACCAAAATAACTGACACACCTTGTCTCTATTTCAAGTTTTTATGAGCAAGAGCAGAGGACCCAGGAGCGGAGGATAGCGATAGCGATAGAGCGAGAGACAGGAGCACACGTTGGAGTGAGGTAAAAGGAGTTTGACGCAGAGAGAGCTGGTTCACCAAGAGCAACAAATATTACACATTTGCACATTTGCCATACACGCATACAATCCTATACATACATACATACACACACATATTGCCATTTTTTTTTAAACTTTACACACATTTATCTTTTTTTTTTTTTTTTTGACAGTGTGAGTCGGTGAGTGCAAGTGAGTGACAAAGAGTGAGTGTGAGTGAGTGTGTCTGTAAGGGCTTGTGTGAGTGCCTGGGTGTGAGTGGCAGGGATAGGAGAGCAGGAGGGAGGGATGGGGAGAGTAATAGGAGAGGCGGAAGATCAGGAGTTCATCCCCGGTCAGTGTAGGAGTAGGACAGAGAGAGGCAGAACTGCTGGGCAGAGGGGTACCTGATCTAGAACAGGTACACAGAGGACAGGGGCAGAAATGCCAGTGCAACGAGGAGTATTGTATGGGGAGCACTCCACACAGCCAGAGACATCACAGGCAGGGCCTGAAAGCCTAAGTTCCAATATGTCCCAGGGTGCTGGTGATGAAGAGAGGCTATGGGACCCCAAATACACATTTGAGGAGAACAGGGTTCTAGTCCACAGTATACTGGAGAGAGAATATTGGGGTCAAAGAAGAAGGGTGCATGGAGACCAGTCCTGAGCAGGGTCAACTCACTCTCCAGCTGCAACCAGTCTGGTTCATCAAGAACAAGATGGGCAATGTGGCCATGTACTACAGAGGCTCCAGAGGTGGGCCCCTCTCGACATCACATTCAACGCCTGGGAGGAGATGCAACAACACCTGTCAGCAGATCTCACCCTGCATAAAAGTGCAAGGTTGTCATGTCACCGCTTTAAACGTTGCTACCTTCAATTTTGCACAGAGCTGCATTGGCTCTCTCTCCCCGCTCTGCCTGTCATTCTGGGCTGTCTCTCTCTCCCCTGCTCTGTGATTAGCTCAGTAGCAGGGAAGAGAGAGCCGGCCCAGAATATAGTAGTAAGATGGCTACTGCCATTAATAGGCATGGCATGGAAGCACCAAGGCCTGAGCCGAGGGATCTGTTCAGTGCCTGCATACATACACAGCCGCACCGGAGTGTTAAATGACTCCTAGATATCTTTTCAAAGTCAGCTGGATTCATCCTTTCTTTTCAGTGTGTCTCCACCTCTGTGCTATATGCTGATAATGTATAACCATGGTTTAGTTGTCTTTCAGCACCTACAGGACCCCACTATAGATTTCTATAGAGCTCCCAGAGCACCCTAAATTGTTGTCTGTGAATTTCCTGTAGAACACCTATGTTCTGGGAGCTGTCCATTTTCCGGTCCTTCTTACTTTCCGGCTTTTCTCCATATCTGTGTAGCTGATAGCTGCTTTCCCCGGACGGAAGTATGCTGGAAGAAGCTAACCACTGAGCAGGGGAGAGAGCGACAGATCAGAATGACAGGTGGAGTGGGTAGAGAGAGCTGGTGCAGCACCGTGCAAGATTGAAGGTATATTGAATGAAGGTAGTGACGTGTAAAGTGGTGACATGAGGACCTTGCACTTTTATGTAGGGCTAGATTCTCATGTCGCCATTTTGAACACTACGACATTGTATATGCAGCTTTTTAAAAGGATTCCCCTGTCAGCGAAGTCTGTCAAGGGGATCCCAGGAGGGAGTGACACTGGAGAAGAAAGGACCCTCCAGACCACCAGTACGTGCAGCATTCCATAAGTACACAAAACACAAACACATATACCACCTAGAGCCCAGCACAGTGACAGCTGAACACATGGCCAATATTCCACAACACATGTTCACCAACACAGCTCTGAGAGGTTTCAAACAAAGACAGTATACCGTACAAAACCAGCACATATGGGAATAGTTAAGAAGGAGAAATCATGTTCAATTCCCCCTTTAACCCCTTTGTTGTTGTCTAAATCAACCACACTTAAGGCACAAAACCAATGCCCACCATCATGTTTGAGACAAATGGAAGGCTTGGTCCTGAAATTGTTGGAGGGCCTGCAGGTCTCAATAAAAGGGAATGCAGCTTCTCCCACGGGGTGCATTTCATTTGTGGCAGATGACCCCCATCAGCTACGTAGAGCTAAGCCTTCATTTCCATATCGTTTTGATTTCAGCCAGCTTCAGGCATACTCAGTGCTCTAATGTCATCACTAAGCACCGCTCAGCTCCACCATGCAGCAGCTTCCACTCAGCTCTCAGCATAAGAATTGGTAGCCAGTTTCCCAGGTACACGTTCTTCATGCCAATACAGTTTAATCATTGTATAAGCATTTCTTCATTTGCATTTCAACCACTTAGTTATTCAGCTAAAATATTTTAACCATTACAGTACCTGGATCAAAGTCTGTAATATTATAATAATGAATAATGTTGTTAAGCTACTGTTAAGGAAGTTCCCACACTTTTTTACTGTACAACACCTCCTAAAACAAGTGTCCCCCTCTCTGGCCATTTATAATGTTGGGGGTATGTGCTTTTACAGGTCAAGTTATATTCATACTGACAACATGAATGTACTGAGATGCAGAACTGTTTAGACCTACTGTGTTTATATATCCCTGATTTCCCCTTGGTAATCTTAATGTGGGTGGCAAAGGGAATGGCAGTAGTGTGATGGATGGCAAGCCCATGTCACCATCAAACATATCTTGTTGATGACCATTTGGGTTGAGCTGTTATTGGAGGTTGTAAAGCACATCTCAACATTTAATATGGTTTGTGTGAATTATATACCCACTGGCCCTCTAGGGAATCATGGAGGTCTCCTATGATGCAACTGGTTTGTGTTTTGAACTGAATGCAGGCAAGTTTTAGAATGCTGCATCAGCTACTTTCACCTGAAACATTAGTTGCTGATATGCCTGCTCAAAAGCCTATTTATTAAGCTGTCTGTGAAAATTGTCCTCTTTACATCTTTTTGTGCCAGGAGGAGAGCAATGTGTATGTGTAGGTGTGCATGTGTGTGTGCGTGAGGGGGGGAGGAGACGTATGGGAATTTCATGGTGTTCCAAATCAACCTGAAATGTGTCCTTTTTCCTGATATAGAGTTCGCATTTGTACTTACTCGAATTAAAATCTTAACCCTGGTTGAGTGAGTAATACATACATACATATATGAGCCAGGGTGTGACTGTGCATGCCAGTATATACATATATGTGCTGGTGTATGCATGTATGTGCCAGGGTGTGAACGTGTGTGCCAGTGTACGCATCTATGTGCCAGGGTCTGTAAGTGTGAGCCAGTGTATGCATGTCTGTGCCAGGTTCTGTATGTGTGTGTCAGTGTATGCACATTATTTAAATGAAGCATTTAACTGTAATAATGTGTGTCCCCAATGACATATGTTGAATAAAACATAGAACAATAGTGTCATTTCATCAAGGAGAACTTGAGATGGGTGGGGTTAACGGCGGGGATATGGGTGGGGCTAGACATGAAAATTGGTAGGGAGTAACTTTTCAGGCCTGGCTAGTAGCTCTGGACTTGAAATTTTGAACCCTGTATAAAGCACATTTAGAATATAGATACAGAGAATTCTGTTTTCACTATAAAACATATCTCTCTAAATATTTTTGTAAATTTGCTTTACAATGATTTATTCTGTTTTAAGCAAGGTATTATTTTATAACCATTGATTTCAAATAAAATGAAGGTATTCTGATTAATCCCTGGGTTCTTTCAAGAAATTGAGCTATTTCAAAAACACATCTGCTATCCTTGAGCTATGCTCAGTATAATCAGGTTTAAGGCTCATCAATATAATAATTCTCAATTATATAAATTCATATAATAAAGTCAAATATAGAATAAGCTTCTTGTGCATGTTTTCATTCTATTTCCAGCATATAAGAATTAGTTAATCTGACAGTAGGTATGTCTTATCTGACCCAGGCCAATAAGGCAATTATTTTACTACTAGTTGAAGAGCCCGTGTACACGGGCCACAGTGCCACCCAGCAATGGCCGCGGTGCAGTCATGAACAGTAGAAACTGCCCGCGTCTGATATGGAGCGGTGGGCTCCTCTCTGTGCACCAAATCTACTGTCTGATTTCAGAGCCTCACTCGGTTATCAGCCACTGCGCGGGCAGTCTGTAGTGTGCATGACTGCAGTGTGCGCAGCCATCTCTACCTCGCATGAACACTGCTGACAAACACACATTTAGCTAATTATTATATAGGATATAGACCACTTAAAGGGATAGTAATACTTAAATATTATTAATCCCCATATTGTAGGCATGTTAAAAAGAATTTAATTGTCCCCAGTGTCATCTCTCAAACCTTCATGGTTTGAAAGATAACCGCCCGCAAAGTTTCCCCCTCCCCTGAAGTCAGCGTTGTAGCTGACTGCAGGGGAATCCTGTCATACGACTGTCAGGCGGCTTGCAAGCACACGTAGAAGACCGTTTCAGTGAAATAATTGTTTTTTACTAACGCGATCTCGGCTCTGCTGCAGAGCCGCCTGATGCAAGTAAGACCGGATATCCCTGCAGTCAGCTACAACACTGACTTCATGGAAAGGGGAGGGAGGGGGAACTTTGCAGGTGGTTATCTTTCAAACCATAAACGTTTGAGAGATGACACTGGGGACAATTAAATTCTTTTTAACATGCCTACAATATGGGGATTAGTAATATTTAAGTATTACTATCCCTTTAAGCAAGTGGATCTCATTCCTGACCCCCCCAAAAAAATAAAAGTGAATTACTGGTCACAATTTTGCACTAATTTATCGGTGGTCAGGATTTGGAGTTTACATGTCACATTATAACACTAATTCATCCACTACATTAACTGTGCATGTTTTATACTCTATGTGATTTAAGTAGTTTTCACTTATAGATTTGAGGTAAATTCAGATCCAGTCTTCATGTAACTACTGGATTCTGGATTTCCTTCACCTCTTCTTCTTAGAGGCTGAAGGTACAGAAACATGGTTCGCACCAAAGTTAATCCAGATAACACAATCACAAGTGTCTCATATTCAAAGCTTCACCTGTCACAGAAACAGATTACACTCAACACCTCACCTCTTCATACAGGCCGGAGGTTCCATAACCCTAATTTTTATTAGAGGCCAAAATTGTTGCCCTAGCCCCTCCTTGTAGAGGCCGAAGTTCCTTTAGCCCCCTTCCTCTTTACTACAAGCCTAAATCCATTAAGTTGATTCCTCCCATAAGACAAGATACATATCCTCTTATCTTTAATTTAAAACCATACTAGCCTCTCCTTAGAAGTAGAGGTCAGCTAACCTCCCACTCCTTGACAAACTAGAAGTAATTTTATCTCACCTCCTCATGAAGACAGAGGCCCCATAACATTCACAGTAAACCCCCTCCCCTTTTTAGGCATTAGCCCTTCACCTCTTTGTAGAGGCTGAAAGTCCCTTAGCTCTCACCTCTTTGTAGAGGTCGGAGGTCCCTTAGCCCCTCACCTCTTTGTAGAGGCCGGAGGTCCCTTAGTCCCTCACCTCTTCATAGAGGCCGGAGGTCCATAAGCTCCTTACCTCTCTGTAGAGGCTGGAGGGCCCTTAGCCCTTCCCCTCTTTATAGAAGCCGGAGGTCTCTTAGCCCTTCCCCTCTTTGTAAGAGGCCGGAGGTCCCTTAGCCCTTCACCTCTTTGTAGAGGCCAGAGGTCCCTTAGCCTTTCACCTCATTGTAGAGGCCGGAGGTCCCTTAGCCCCTCACTTTTTGTAGAAGCCGGAGATCCCTTAGCCCCTCACCTCTGTGTAGAGTCCGGAGGTCCCTTAGCCCCTCACCTCTTTTTAGAGGCCGGAGGTCCCTTAGCCCCACACCTCTTTGTAGAGGCCAGAGGTCCCTTAGCCCTTCACCTCTTTGTAGAGGCTGGAGGTCCCTTAGCCCCTCATCTCTTTGTAAAGGCCAGAGGTCCCTTAGCCCCTCACCTCTTTGTAGAAGCTGGATGTCCTTTAGCCCCTCATCTCTTTGTAAAAGCCAGAGTTCCCTTAGCCCCTCACCTCTTTGTAGAGGCCAGAGTTCCCTTAGTCCCTCACCTCTTTGTAAAGGCCGGAGGTCCCTTAGCCCCTCACCTCTTTGTAGAGACCAGAGGTCCCTTAGCCCCTCCCCTCTTCATAGAGGCCAGAGGTCCTTTAGGCCCTCACTTTTTGTAGAAGCCGAAGGTCCCTCAGCCCCTCACCTCTTTCTAGAGGCCGGAGGTTCCTTAGCCCTTCACTTTTTTGTAGAGACCAGAGTTCCCTTAGCCCCTCACCTCTCTGTAAAGGCTGGAGGTCCCTTAGCCCCTCACCTCTTTGTAGAGGCCAGAGGTCCCTTAGCCCCCTCACCTCTTTGTAGAGGCTGGAGGTCCCTTAGCCCTTCACCTCTTTGTAGAGGCCGGAGGTCCCTTAACCCCTCACCTCTTTGTAGGGGCCAGAGGTCCCTTAGCCCCTTACTTTTTGTAGAAGCCAGAGGTCCTTTAGCCCCTCACCTCTTTGTAGAGGCCAGCGGCCCCTTAACCCCTCACCTCTTCTTAGAGGCTGGAGGTCCCTTAGTCCCTCACCTCTTCATAAAGGCCGGAGGTCCATTAGCCCCTCACCTCTTCATAGAGGACCGAGGTCCTTTAGCCCTTCACCTCTTTGTAGAGGCCGCATGTCCCTTAGCCCTTCACCTCTTTGTAGAGACCAGAGGTCCCTTATCCCTTCCCCTCTTTGTAGTGGCCAGAGGTCCCTTAGCCCCTCACCTCATTATAGAAGCTGGAGGTCCCTTAGCCCCTAACCTCTTTGCAGAGGCTGGAGGTCCCTTAGCCCATCACCTCTTTGAAGAGGCCGGAGGTCCCTTAGCCCCTCACCTCTTTGTAGAGGCCAGAGGTCCTTTAGTCTCTTGCCTTTTTAATAGGAATTGGAGCCCTATATAGTCATTTATGTTCTGGTAGACAATTCATCACAAAGAAGCAGTAATCATTATTTTACCTCTAATCACGTAACAGATTGCATTATTCCCATTTGAATCCCGAGGGAATTCAAAGAAAGCCTTCTCCTCTAAAGAAAAGAAGTTTGTATCATATTATCACTCATTATGGAATTATTATCTAGTAGCGATAAGGGGCTCAATTCTATTACCAGAGCTAAAAATAAAACGTGTTGGTTTTTTTTTAAGTCAGGTTTTAGTATCCTATTACCCGGCTTGTGAAAACAAAACCAGCGGTAATTATACTTACCATCAGTCAAAAAAAAGCCCATAGGAAACAACTAAAAACAAAGTGCAATTAGTATCCTATTACTCACGCTCAGTATTAGCGCCTGTTTTGTGGTTACATTTAAGTTGGAAATTCTGCGCCTCAGAGGTTGAGGAGTAGAAGCCATAACGACAGTTTCAAAACCATCGTGGTTCGAACAAAAGTAGTGCAGAATACAGTATACAGCATAGAAATTCAACATAATGTGCCTCCCTTCAAATATTAACTCCCCCTTTTAAAAGTCAACTTGCAGTGCTTTCTTTCACTACTTTAATTTGACTAATATTGTTCACATTCCACATTTTAACCCTTCCCCTTGAAAATTCGACTACAGTGCTCCCATGACTTTCTTTCACCATTTAAATTCGACATATATTGATCACATTCCACATTTTAACCCCTCCTCCTTTAAAATTTGACTACAGTGCTCCCATGACTTTCTTTCACTGTTTAAATTTGACAAATATTGTTCACATTCAACATTTTAACCCTTACCCTTTAAAATTCGACTACAGTGCTCCCATGACTTTCTTTCTCCATTTTAATTTGAATAATATTGCTCCCATTCAACATTGTTTACTTTCCAATTTTACTGCAAAATACAGACTCTTTATGTGTCACAGTGATTCCTGTACAAGAATGTATAACTTTCTGTGCTAAGTGTGAAAGATCTCTCACTCCTACTATTTGATGGATAAACCCATTTGATGTGTTAATTCTACAGTAAGAAGTGATACTAACCCCTCCTTTACTTTTGTAAGAAAGGTTACTTAATAAGTGTGACCCAATTTATATAACAATCAGTGAAACTATTCTAAAAAGGAGACTTCTATTTAGAAGAGTTTCACTTATTGTTATGTAAATTGGGTCACACTTATTCAGGTGTAAGGGTAAGGGTTAAAATGTTGAATGTGAACAATATTTGTCAAATTTAAACAGTGAAAGAAAGTCATGGGAGCACTGTAGTCAAATTTTAAAGGGGGAGGGGTTAAAATGTGGAATGTGAACAATATATGTCGAATTTAAATGGTGAAAGAAAGCCATGGGAGCATTGTAGTCGAATTTTCAAGGTGGAGGGGTTAAAATGTCAAATGTATAATTTTTGTCGAATTAATGTGGTGAAAGAAAGCACTGTAAGTCGAATTTTGAAGGGGAAGGGTTAAACTGTGGAATGTGAACAATAAGAAACTCTTCATCCCTGAATTTGCTTTCAGTGTATATAGGGATGTCCTGTGCTCAGCTTTCTCTCATAGGAGACAATAATTAGATCTGTCTCTGTATACAGTAGTTAAGCTGGGTTACAAATATGGAGGATCCAGCTTTTATGACTACTAATGGTCATTCTCAGCGGAAGCAGCGGCATGCCTCTCTTGATTGAATTTCACAACAGACTGGGACATCTTAGATAATGAAATATTCTGCAGACATTTTGCAGGTATTAAAGCTCCAGCCTGTTCTCTATGCCAGTCTTCATATCACTTTGCAGCAGCCCAAGCTATTGCCCCAAGTAATATTAGTCTTCCAGCTACATCTCATAACCTCCCCCCTGTGCCAGCAGTTTTATCATTTCCATCCAGAGACAAATTGGGGAGAACTATCCATTATCTAGGCTCCTCCCCAGTTTGCAATAATTTAACACTAAAGGATGCTTCCTTAATGGATGTAGATTGCTGCATGTCTGTATGCTTTGCAGCAAGGCTCATTCAAGGGCCATATGCCCCAAAAATCTTTCTTCTAATAAAGGTGCTAATTCCATTTACAGTGAGGGAAAAATGATTTGATCTCCTGCTGATTTTGTACATTTGCCCACTGACAAAGAAATAAGTCTATAATTTTAATGGTAGGTTTATTTGAACAGTGAGAGACAGAATAACAACAAAATAATCCAGAAAAACACATTTCAAAAGAGTTAAACATTGATTTGCATTTTACTGAGTGAAATAAGTATTTGATCCCCTATCAATCAGCAAGATTTCTGCCTTTCAGGTGTCTTATATACAGGTAACATGCTGAGATTAGGAGCACTCTCTTAAAGGGAGTGCTTCTAATCTCAGCTTGTTACCTGTATAAAAGACACCTGCCCACAGAAGCAATCAATCAGATTCCAAACTCTCCACCATGGCCAATACCAAAGAGCTGTCCAAGGATGTCAGGGACAAGATTGTAGACCTACACAAAGCTGGAATGGGCTACAAGACCATCTCCAAGCAGCTTGGTGAGAAAGTGACAACAGTTGGTGCGATTATTCGCAAATGGAAGAAACACAAAATAACTGTCAATCTCCCTCGGTCTGGGGCTCCATGCAAGATCACACCTTGTGGAGTTTCAATGATCATGAGAATGGTGAGGAATCAACCCAGAACTACATGGGAGGATCTTGTCAATGATCTCAAGGCAGCTGGGACCATAGTCACCAAGAAAACACACTACGCGGTGAAGAACTGAAATCCTGCAGCGTCCACAAGGTCCCCCTGCTCAAGAAAGCATATGTACAGTACTGTCTGAAGTTAGCCAATGAACATCTGAATGATTCAGAGGAGAACTGGGTGAAAGTGTTGTGGTCAGATGAGACCAAAATCAAGCTCTTTGGCATCAACTCAACTTGCTGTGTTTGGAGGAGGAGGAATGTTGCCTATGACCCCAAGAACACCATCCCCACTGTCAAACATGGAGGTGGAAACATTATGCTTTGCGGGTGTTTTTCTGCTAAGGGGACAGGACAACTTCACAGCATAAAAGGGACCATGGACGGGGCCATGTACCGTCAATATTGGGTGAGAAACTCCTTCCCTCAGCCAGGGCATTGAAAATGGGTCGTGAATGGGTAGTCCAGCATGACAATGACCCAAAAGACAAGGCCAAGGCAACAAAGTCGTGGCTCAAGAAGAAGCACCTTAAGGTCCTGGAGTGGCCTAGCCAATCTCCAGACCTTAATCCCATAGAAAATCTGTGGAGGGAGCTGAAGGTTTGAGTTGCCAAACGTCAGCCTGGAAACCTTAATTACCTGGAGAGGATCTGCAAAGAGGAGTGGGACAAAATCCCTCCTGACGTGTGCAAATCTGGTGGCCAACTACAAGAAACATCTGACCTCTGTGATTGCCAACAAGGGATTTGCCACCAAGTACTAAGTCATGTTTTTGCTGGGGGTAGAGCATTGATGCCCCTCTTCCTAAGTGCCCATCTTCTAAAGTGCCAGCAAGAGTTTAACAACTGAGTTCAAGAACGAGGACAACACACAAGGCACCAGAAATCCTGCATTACCTGTAAAGTGCAGCTATAGGAAGATAATCAGCAAATAAATTTTTCCTCTGGCACCAGGAACTAATTTACCATGTTCACATTTGCTATTTACCTTGTTGTTATATGTTCCGTGCTCCCTATGATTCTTATCAGCTTCAACTCTCCCTCTGACTTTCCAAACTAAATCCACATCTCCCCCTCTCTCCTCCCCATCATACCTGTCTGCTCTTACACACAGATTTTAACCCCTTCTCCCTCTGCATTCCATATTCCAAAACAACAATACAAGTTCCACTCCCATATTTCTGCTCTTTGTCTTATCCTTCTGCTTGCTGCAGGGGATATTGATCCCAATCCAGGCCCAAACCCCATACCTACTTGTTATCAACCACGGTTTACCATGTCCTCCCACCACTACCTGAAAGGTTGTAACCCCTCAAATCTCATAAACATTCCTTGACTTTCACCATCCTTTCTCCCCTTCTCCTGTGCTCTGCTGAATACCTGCACCATAGTTAACAAGACAAGCCCCGTTCATGACTGTTTCTGTGAGCAATCACTGCAGTTGTTTGTTTTCACAGAAACTTGGTTGTCTGCACAGGACACAGAGGTGGAGGCTGCACTCTTTTATGGAGGGTTCTGCTTCTCATACACCCCTCGCTCTACTGGCCAGGGTGGGGGTGTACGTCTCCTTCTCTCCTCCCACTGCTGCTTCCAGACCCTCTCAATCCCACCATCTGTGCACTTTTCCTCATTTGAAACACATGCAATCCAGCTCTATTAACCTCTGTCAATGCGAGTGGCTGTAATATACAGGCCGCCTGCTAACTCTTCTTCAAACTTTCTCTCAGAATTCAAATCCTGGCACTCCTTCTTTCTCTCCACTGACAATCCTGTCCTTATTCTGGGTGATTTTAACTGTCATATTGATGACCCCTCTGTCCCCTGGGCTTCCCGTCTTCTAGAACTAACCTCTTCACTTGATCTCTGGCAGTGGACTGACTGTGCCACTCACAAAGCTGGTCACTGCCTCAATCATGTCTTTACTAAGAGCCTGGGTCTTTCCTCTTTCACAGTTTCCCCATTCCCTCATTCAGATAACCATCGTATCTCCCACTCGGCCCCTTCCCTCATCCCTCCCCCCAACAGATATATAAGGTATACCCGCTCACTTGGTCTCTCTGGGATGAGCATCTCACTTAACTCCAATCTTTCCTCTATCTTGGCCATTTCTGACACAGACATTCTTATTAACTCCTACAACTCAATCCTATCCTCTGATATTGATTCATTTGCCCCACTGAAACTACATCAGAGTCTCCGAGTCAATCCACAACCCTGGCTCAACTCCCATACCCGCTTCTTACGTTCTTGCACTCGCTATGCTGAACGCCTTTGGAGGAAATCAAGCTCACATGCAGATTTCATCCACTTTAAATTTATGCTGTCCTGCCTACATTTTTCTTTATCTAAAGCTAAACAGGAATACTACACCACACTGATCCACAACAACAAATCTAATGCTCGCTGTCTCTTTGCAGTCTTTGATTCCTTGCTCCATCCTCCCACAGCTTCCTCTCACCCCATCCATTCACCTGAAGCTTTTGCAGAACACTTCAAACACAAGGTGGAATCTATTGAAAAACAGATTCCCACTATTTCATCTGTCTCCGAACTCTCTCTCCCCAAATCCCCTTCATCATACTTTGATAATTTTACACCTGTAACAGACGAAGTTTCTCAGCTTCTCCTATCTACCCACCTCACTACCTGCTCCTTGGACCCTTTGTCCTCCCACTTAGTCAAAACACTTGCACCAGTCCTTACACCTATATTAACATACATTTTCAACACCTCTTTCTCCACAGGCACCTTCCCCTTTCATTCAAACAGGCACAAATTAAACCCCTACTACAGAAGACTAACCTGGACCCCTCCTATCTCTCTAATTATTGACCTGTCTCCCTTCTACCACTTACCGCAAAGCTCTTAGAATGCCTTGTCTTCTCCCAAATAACCAAATTCCTCAGCTCTAGCAATATTTTGGACCCTTTGCAGTCTGGCTTCCGGTGTAGTCACTCAACTGAGACAGATCTCTGTAGAGTGGCTAACGATCTCCAGACTGTAAAAGCCAATGGACAGTTTTCTATACTTATACTATTCGACTTATCATATGCCTTTGACACAGTTAACCATTCTCTTCTTGCTCTAATTCTCCACAATCTTGGTTTCCAAATCAATCTGCTTCATGGCTTTCCTCCTATCTCTCACAACATTCCTTTTTTGTATCCTCTGGCAATAACACCTCCTCCACAGTCCCTCTGTCTGTGGGGGTGCCTCAATGCTCTGTTCTGGGTCCATTGCTTTTTTCACTCTAACCCTTTTATTGGGTGAACTTACTAATTAATTTGGCTTCAAGTTCCATCTATATGCTGATAATACCCAAATTTACATCTCCACTCCTGATCTTTCACCTCAAATCCAGCTACAAATTTCAGATTGCCTCTTGGCCATTTCCTCCTGGATGGCACACCGTCAGCTGAAGATAAACATGTCCAAAATTTAACTGCTCATTTTCCCTCCAAAACCTTACCCAACACCTAGCTTAACCATTACAGTTGATGGAATTGACATTGATCCAGTCAGCTCAGCACGCTGCCTTGGGGCCATATTTGATTCATCTCTTTCATTCTCCCCTCACATTAACTCTGTTGCTAGAATTTCTCGCTTCTTTCTCCATAACATTGCTAAAATCCACCCGTTCCTCTCCCAACAAACTACTAAAACTCTTGTACATGCCCTCATACTGTCCCGCTTAGACTATTGCAATATTCTACTAACTGGCCTCCATGCTACTCATCTTTCACGTTTGCAATCTGTTTTAAACTGTGCTGCACGAATAACCACACTCTCCCCAAGAATTGAACCTGCTCACATAATTCTTAGACATCTGTCATGGCTCCCTATTCGGCAATGCATCAATTACAAAGTCCTTCTTCTCACCTTTAATGCTCTCCACACTGCTACCCCTCCTTACATCTCTTCCCTCATCTCCTCTTATGTTCCTGGCCGCCTTCTTCGCTCAGCACACAACGCCCTTCTTGTTACACCATCCACACCCTCTGCCCTATCCCATCTCAATCCTTTCCCGCTTTCTGCTCCCTACCTCTGGAACTCCATACCAGTCTCCCTATGTCTAGAACAATCCCCCTTTGTCTTTAAAGTGGATGTATCACCTATGCACAACATCCTCTAAAAAGTTAGGTGATACATCCAATAGCATTAAAACATTATTATTTGTTTTTAAGATTCTGTTTGGTTTAAATGTGACTTATAAAAGTCTGGGCTGCAGCCACTTCCATATAGACTGCAGCCTGAAGCTCTGTCTCTGCTCTTCTCCTTCCTCCGATGACGGAGGCTTCTGTCAGTAACCTGGAGCAGTCTCATTGGCTAGATATCAATCTCTGCCAATGAGACCACTCCAGTTTACTGACAGACGCGTCTGTCATCGGAGGAAGGAGGGGAGCAGAGGCAGAGCTCTGTACCTGCAGAGAACTGCAGTCACCCGGAAGTGGCTGCAGCAGATACTTTTGTAAGTTAGTTTTAAACCAAAAGGAAGCTTACAAAAATAATAGTAACATTAAAATGCTATTGGATGTATCACCTAACTATTTAGAGGATGTTGTGCATAGGTGAAAAATCCACTTTAAGTCTACCCTGAAATCTTATCTTCTGGAGCACTAGGACCATGCATTACCTTTTGCCAAAGCCAGCACTTGTATCCTCAGCACTTGACACCCTCATACCCTGTTGTCTGTCTCCTATTACCCATTTAGACTGTAGGCTCTTTGGGGCAGTGACCTCTCTCCTAATGTTTCTATGAATGTGGCACTTATTTTATCCCCTCTTATTTAATGTAACTTACGTCTATTGTAAGGCGCTGCATACACTGTGTGGCCCCATATAAATAAATCTATACATTCATACATACATACATGTTTTGCAAAGCTGTCAAATTTTTATTTCACTCAGTAAAATGCAAATCAATTTATAACTTCTTTGAAATGCATTTTTCTGGATTTTTGTTGTTGTTATTCTGTCTCTCACTGTTCAAATAAACCTACCATTAAAATTATAGACTGATCATTTCTTTGTCAGTGGGCAAACGTACAAAATAAGCAAGGGATCAAATAACTTTTTCCCTCGCTGTATATTGATGTTTTTGAATCATTATTATCCTATCATCCAGATACAGATTTTGTTAAATTTCTCATTACATGTTTAAGAGGAGGCTTCTATACAGGAATCATAGCATCCCCTAATACCTCCCTAGAATGCCCTAATCTGCTGTCAGCAATTTCACAACCCGACATAGTCTCTGACCTTCTTGCTAAGGGGTATGAAAAAGGATTAATCATTCGGCCCTTCCCTAAACCACCTTTCCCTATCTGGTGAATTAACCCATTAGGTATAGCAACCCGAAAATTTTCAGGGAAGAAGAGGTTAATCATAGATATCTCGGTTCCACATTCTTTGATCATCCCCAGTATAAATTCACTAGTTTCTTCAGATGAATTTACACTTCAATACACGTCCACTGATAATGTCATAACACTGATTCACGAAGCTGTTTCAAAATGCTGGTTGTCAAAGACAGATATTACTGATGCTTACAAACTTCTACCAGTTCACCCATCCATCTGGCACCTTCAAGGTGTCTCAAGTGGGCTGTCCATGGTTCCGTGTAACCGATTTCCCATGCCATGTCTCTGTGTTTTTAAAGCATCAAAATAAACACAAGTTTTTAGCAGCTTGTAACATTTGCTGGCCGTTTTTTACATCATCACCTAAAGCCTGGTGTGCTCCTGCTTTACATTATGGATTAAACTTTTGGAATTGTACTGGAGGATTCATGCGGATCGAGCACCCTGAAGCAAAGTTTGGTGAGTTTATATATGTTTACATGAACTAGAGACTTATATATTTGAATCAGTGACGTGCAGCATTTGTTTCTTGTTTCAAAACATGAAATCATTCACAAAACCTTGTAAAAAAGGTGGATTTTCTACCTTTTTTTCTAGATTCACATAAAATGTTTTCCCTCCCCTCCTTAGAATAAAAGAGTATCACAGGAAAGCTTCATTGTTATGGTGTGCTAGAAAGATGAGAGAACTAGAAGTGTCACAGACTGTTAGGTTGTGAGAGAGTGCAGGTGCTGCTTTGGTTGCGCTTAGGTGGTACATAGGTGCTGCTTACTGGTAAGCAGTTTCGGTGTTGCTTATATGTGCTGCATACTAGGCTACATTAAGTCAACTATGTGACATTTTCTTTAACCAGTTACATTCATAACAACTGTTTGAGTTTGTTAAAAAAAATACCAAAAATATATGTTTAATATTTTGCCATAGTTTTGATATAGTTTGTGAGTCAGGTAGGGACTTTTTTGCTTATTAACTTGGTTACTTGTTTGTTACATTGGTACTAGTCATCATCATGTCCACTACAGGTGCTAGGGGGAAAGGATTGCTTGGATGCCATTGTGGTAGAACTTGGTAGTCATTTGAAATATACTGTAGGGGCAGTTGCGGCAGCTATTAATAAAGAAGCTATTGCAGACAAGCCTGCTACTAGCAGCAAATGGAATGCAGTAATTCCATATCACATCCAAATAAAGGTGGTGTGTCAGTGCCTGCTGCTAAAAAAAGTAAGAGGTGATGAAGATGATGATGATGAAGTTAACAATAAAACTATGCCTTTCACCTCCTCTACTACAACATCTAGTCCTTCACTCATTCAGTAATTTTAATAATTCATTCGGTAATTGTGGTACCCCCAACTCTAGAAGTGGAGGAGATAAATGAAGAGGGACAAAATCATGCAATAGAGTTGTGAAGGTGATGGAAAGTCATCGGCAGGTAACAGTTTTGTTGCTGTGTTGGTGACAAAAGTACAGGAAAATGAGCAATATTAGAAAGCACTTAGCAAAAGCAGGCTGATTGTCTTAGTAAGGAGATGCTTGGTGGGAAAGTTAATTCATCATCTTCCCCACCACCACCACTACCATCATCATCATTTCTTTTAGGCCTGCCAGAGTCTGAAAGTGGGGATGTGAATGAGGAAGACCTTGAGACTTTAGTATCAGATGATGCCACTGCCACCAGCATTGATAATGATGATGATTTAGAATATTTAGCTCCCGCATACACTTCTCCCCAATTGCTTCTTCATACTATGAAGAAGCACTTCTTCAAACTAACGATGACAATAATGTGTAGCCAAAATGATCTGTTGTATCTGAAAGGTACAAGACCAACTGGAACTAATATAGTTGTAAAGATGGCAAAAAATACAACGCCCTGGTCATCATCCTCATCACTTCCTAGCACAAATTCACAGCAAATTCTCAGAGGAGGAGCCTAGGTAGTAGAGCTTCTGCTTTTAGGAGAAACACATCTAGCCCGACTGCTAGTCTTATTGATGGTACTACTGACAAGAATAGTAATCACTCAAAGTCAGGTATTATGACTCCCTCATTCTGAACAGAAGTCTAGATGATGTAGATACTTTACTCAGGATGCAAAAACAAAGCATACTGCCATCTATTGATTGGTTTAACAATGTCTAAGCAAGGGTAAAGCGACCAGCATCAAGTCACCCCTACACCACCACTATTGAAAGAAGTACCCCCACCACCTCCTGTTCTCCAGTGAGTGAGACTAAAACTCCAGCGACTAGTAATCATCATGATAATGTGTGTGGACAGATAACGTTCATACAAAAACCCACAACTGGGGCTTTCAAAGAACAAAAGTATCCAAAAGTACACCAGTAGTATGGCAAATTTGATATTGGTGGTTGACATGCTACAATTTTCATTTGTTGAAAACAAAGGTTTCAAATAATAAATATCATGTGTTGCACCCCACTGGCAGATTCCAAGCTGCAGTTTTTTTCTCTAGAATAGCTGTGCCAGAGTTGTACAAACATATGCTTGATGTAATTAGCAGAGAAGTGCAGTAGTCCTATGTGTAACGGGAAAGAATGACTGGGTACACCAAGTATCTGAGGATGCTGGGGAGTGCTTGATAGGGTGTGAGGCTAGTGATCGGGGTCAAAGGTGCTGGCCACTAAACCAGATGACAAGATGGGTATAAGCCACACCGTTAGACAGGTACTTGGTGCAGAAGGTGTACGCCAGCAAGTTGAGCTCAGACAGGAACCCTGGATGTTGAACAGTGAAGCACAAGCAGTTACTCTGAATGTCAAATTCACCTGAGATGGATTGTCATATTCAGCCGAGGTCTGAGAGTAAAGTCAGGTAGTCATACACAGCCGAGATCAGAGAGAAAAGTTGGATAGTAGTATGCAGCCAAAGTCAGAGAGCTAAGTCGCATAGTCAAAATATAGACAGTGTCAGGAACCAGGAATCAAGGTCGAAGAACTGCAGCGAGGTCAAATGAAAGCCAAAGGTTGAATGCTGGAATCAAAGAATAACTGTAAGTCAGGAAAAACAATATTGCTCAATGAACGTGCTTTGGACCAGCTTCCCTACTTATCTTTTCCCCTCATTGAGGATTGGGCCGAACTGTAACTGGTTACCTTGTCTTCAACCAGCTAGTGTACCATATCCTTCTGTTAGACCTGTGCGAACCGGTATATCCAAATTCTGAATTTGGACGAATATGGCTCATTTGGTGTCATTCAGGCCGGTCGAAAGGCCAGTGGACATTAGTTTTAGAGACACGAATCCGAACAGGACTGCTCCGAAATTTGAGACAAAATTCGGAAATTCGGATGAGGGCTTCCCGCGCAATACTTTCCCTTCCTCTCTAGTCCAATTAGCTTCTTCATTTTATGATGGGGGTCCTCTCTAGTCCAATTAGCTTCTTCATTTCATGATGGGGGTTGGACTAATGACACAGACACCCAGACAGCCTGTATTTCCTGTTAGTCTGTTGTTGGAGCTCCGAGACAGAAGAAGAAGAGAGAGAGTGTCCAGAGATAAGCAATGTTACTAGCCAGTCTAGTGCCTTATTGCACTGTTTTGTTTTTTTTAAAGTTACACAGCCAATCAGACATTTGTTGTTTAGGCAGACATCCAGCAGAAGTGCCATGTTGCCCCCACAAGGCATCTTCGTTCCTGTTTAGAAATATTAGGGATTTTTGTAAAAAACAAAATTCCAGAGTGACACAGCTAGTGTGCCATTTGTGTAGACAGGCAGGCATCCAGCAGAAGTGCAATATTTTCACAGCAAGACATCTTTGTTCCTGTTTAAAAATATTAGGGATTTGTGTAAATAATTTCCAGAGTGACACAACCAGTGTGCCATTTGTATAGGCAGGAAGGCAGGCAGGCATACAGCAGAAGTGCCTTATTACTACCGCAAGTCACCTTTGTTCCTGTCACTTTCCAGAGTGACATAGCCAGTGTGCCATTTGTGTAGGCAGGCAGGCATCCAGCAGAAGTGCCATATTGCCACTGCAATATGTAGAAAAAATAAAAACCAGAAAAAGGGGCGCCAATAGTGTGTTACCCAAATAACTAAAATGTAGCCAATAAAGTGTAAATCAAAACACTCACATTAATACATTGTTGACAATCAGGTATATACCTGTCATCAACTGAAAGAGCATGCAGAGTTTCTTTACCCGTCTCTGCTCGGGTATCCGTCACCTGAGTATCCTTCCACTCCTTTTCTCTTCAACCGGTTTCTTTAAAAAATTCGATCCAATTTCCAATTGATCCACTTGATACCAAAGGATGTAGATATATATTAGGACAAATAAAAAGGTCCCAAAAAACAATAAAAAATAAAATAAAATAATATAATAAGAAAAAATAAATAAAATAAGCCGTTCAAAAATACAAAAAATATATTTGTTACAAGGCACTTAAAAGTACGCGTTTCGCAGCATAACAAACTGCTTTATCAACATCAAGTTGCCACAAAGTTAAACAAACAGAACGGCTTCAAACAATCCACATTTAAACATTGTATCAACATCTCATTGGTTAGAAAGAGACCATCCCATTCGTCTGGTCTAGAATTCAAATTACACGCATTAACCCTATATATACCAATTACCAATAGAGTAAAATACTTTCTAGATATAATAAAATGAGGAGAACCCCATCCTAACTAGATGTAATAACATATATATAAACATATACATGTCTCATTAATAACTCCGTCGGCTGGCACAATGTAACTCTAAATCATCATCACAATGTGCCAAACCAATTGATACCGGGTAAAACTCCCGACTTAATACACCACAAATGCAATCCTCTACATCATAAAAATAAAAATCTCTATATACATCTGTGTGTGTAAAAACACCCAGCTACTCACAGAGTAAACAACAGTGGACCCGCAGGAGCAGGAACAACACTTCACAATCTTTAACCCTCTGTTCCTCAAAAAACAAATCAAAAGAATACAATGCATACAATGTACACAATGTATCCTCTGCACCCAAGGATCCAATGTATCCGTTCAAAACAGAGACGCTGAAAGTGATCCAACACACACATAAAAAACAGCATTCTCATTGGTAAGCTGCAATAGAGCTACAAGTACGAACATCCTCATTATAAAAACACACATACTCTCTAAATACATACAAACATGTGTGTGTATGAAACACCCGACGACTCACAGAGTAAACGACAGTGGGCCCATGAGAGCGTATACAACACATCGCAATCTCTAGCCCTCTGTACTTAATCCAATGTATACATTCAAAATAGAGTCGTTCAAAGTGGTTCATTACACACATAAAAAACAACATATTCACTAAAATAAAACATAACACAAAACATTACATTACCATACACATCCGGTAAAAAATCCAATGTGTATATTCAGAATAAAAAATATATAGAGAATATATATGTCCCATACACAATGAAATAAGATCACCAAAATGTATCAACAGTCTCATTTAATCCCTTGGGAAATAAAGTGTTGAGTCTATATATCCAATAAGACTCTCTCTTCGCCAAATGGCTAAATCTATCATATCTCTCAGAGGGGATGACTTGTTCATTCGGAATAACCAACATCCCATTGGGGTTGCTATCATGGCAGTTCAAGAAATGCCTCGATACTCTATGATGCAAAAAACCTTTAGATATATTCCTTTTGTGCTGTCCTATACGGGTTCTTAAACATTGCGTGGTGCGGCCCACATATTGTAGGCCACACTTGCAAGACAATAGATATACTACAAAACGAGTAGCACAATCCATATAACTCCTTATGTAAAATTCTTCACCTGATACAAATGACTTAAAACTTTTCTTACCATGACCAATAAACTGACAAGTGAGACAACTTCTAGTCCCACACCTATATGTTCCATTGTTGTTATCATTTGTTAATGTTCGTTGTACTAAGATCTTAGGTTCATTATGTACTAACTTGGAAGGTGCTAACATATTCTTTAATGTAGGAGCTCGCCTATACACTACTTTGGGTTTTTTAGGAATAATCTCAGCTAATAAAGGATCTTTCATCAAGATACCCCAGTGTTTACAGAGTATCTCATTGAGATGTGCAGTTTTATTATTATACCTGGTTATAAATAAAGGGAAACCAACCTCCTTCTCTTCTCTCCCTTTCTTCTCTACCTTTTCCTTTCTCCCTTCCAACTGTCTAGCCCGATTTTTAGAATCCATAATAAGTTGTCTTGGATACCGCTTCTGTCGAAAACGATCCGATAAAACCTCAGATTGTACATCAAAGTCTTCCAACCTACTGCAATTTCGTTTAATCCTCGCAAACTGTCCATATGGGACATTCTTTAGCCACTTCTTGTGGTGGCAACTGTCATAGGGAAGATAACTATTGACATCCACCTTCTTAAAGAAAGTGCGTGAAACTATTCTTTGTCCAGGTACTCCTATTAATTCTAAGTCCAAAAACTCAATCGAGACCTTATCAATAGATTTCGTAAAGGAGATCTTCCATGGGTTATCTTCCATATGACCTACAAATTGATCAATTAATGAAACATCTCCCTTCCAAATCATCAAGACATCATCTATATATCGGCGGTAGAATACCAGGTTCACGCCCATATACGCCGACTCATAGACCTTCTGTTGTTCAAATAGGCCCATAAACAAGTTGGCGTAGCTGGGCGCGAACCTGGTACCCATCGCAGTCCCCCTTACTTGTCTATAAATCTCCTGATTGAATTCAAAAAAATTATGTGTCAATATAAACTCTATCGCCTCCAATATAAATTCTTGTTGACATTGGGGCATAAGCAAATCTCCTTTCAAAAAATGTCTAACTGCTAAAATACCCCCTTCATGGGGGATATTAGAATACAGTGCTGCGACATCCATACTAACCCAAGTGTATTCCGAAGACCACACTATATCACCAGTCAAATCTAATAAGTGAGATGAGTCTCTTATATAGGAATCCAGACTCAATACTAATTTCTGAAGATGGATATCAATGTAAGAAGATAGATTACAAGTGAGGGAGTCTATGCCAGATATAATTGGTCTACCAGGGGGTCTAATCAGAGACTTGTGTATCTTTGGCAGATGATAATAAATAGCCATACGTGATCTATAGTTACACATAAAATCCCTCTCTTGACGATCCACAATACCTCTGGCATAGGCTCCCTCCACCAAAGCAACCAACTCTCTCTTATACACATTCGTAGGATCACATTTAAGTTTGGTATAATAAACTTCATCAGAAAGGATACGGTATGCTTCATCCATGTAATCAGTATAGTCTTGGATAACCACTGAGCCTCCCTTATCCGCTGATCTAATTACAATAGATCGATTAGTTCTCAGATTTTTTAGGGCTTTCCTTTCACCTGATGTTAAATTATCCAATCCTCCATATTTCTCTGGAATCTTCTTAAATTCATCCATCACCAGGGAACTAAACAAATCTACAAAACTTCCCTTATAATAGACTGGATTAAAAGTGGATTTTGGCTTCAAACCTGATGGAACAGGACCATTCACAATATAATCTGTTTGAACATCATACACCGGTAAGATATCCATATCCAAAATGTCACTTACAGAACCATCTATCAATATAGGACTAACATCTGTTTGGGTTTTTAGCTTCTTATTAGCGAAATATCTTTTTAACGACAATTTTCTCACATAATCGTTCAAATCAACGAAAAGTGAAAAAATGTCTGGTTCATTTGAAGGACAGTATGACAAACCCTTCTTTAATAAAGAGACTTCCTCCTCTGAGAGCTGATATTTAGATAAATTAAATATCCCATTATTCCCAATGGGCTCTATTGATCTATTCTTGTTTTTTTGTTGACATTTATTTCGTCCTCGTCCTCTCTTGCCCCTACATTTAATCTTTTCCCCCCTCCTCCCTCTTCCCTCAGTGGCAAAAAACGGTTCTGATCTTTCCACCAGGGCATCTCCCGATTTTCTAAATTCCTGGGGTAACCTACTCCCAAAAAAATCTTTGGTATAGCTCCCGGATTAGAGAGGCCACTGGTGGATGGGATTACCTTTTCACTCAAAATAGTATCCTCTGAACCTCTGATGACTATCTTCGGTTCTTGTATAATAGGTTGAGCATCCACCAAACCACTAATATCACTAGAACCATTATCAAAATCTGTAGTCACCAACTTGTCTTTCGACAAATAAACCACATTCTCCTTAACCTTAGACAATTGTACCACATTTTCATTTTTCTTTTCTTCTAATTTTCTAGGGACATTACTATCCTCTCTAATATGTCTCTGATTCCTAGGGGCTTGTGGACGTGTTCTTTTCCACACCCGAACTTGTTTGTTTCTATAATCCCCCTCATCTCTTACAAGCTTTTTCTTTTTATTCTCTACTATTTCCCTCTGAAAAGAATCCATATTCCGCTTTGTTCTTTCTTCCAGTTTACAGAAAGTGGGCTCATTCTTATATGCCTCCAACTCTTTACTTTAAATTAACAGTTGTTTTTCAATAACTTCTAATTTCTTTTCTCTAAACTGGATTAAAAGAAACATTAAATTGAATGAACAAGCATCCAACGCCCTATACCATTGAACGATTTGTCAGGAAAAGATGGAGCTAAACCCAACCTTAAACCACGTGGGATCATTTCCATGGTCATATATTTTTTAAGTAAGGCTATGTCCCACCATTGGTGACATTCATCCTTCATAAGATTCTCTACATCAAAAAATTTTCTATTCAAATCTTGTGGAATTCTATCTGCTTGAATTGAACCTATAAACTTATTAGCATACAATTCTTCACTTAATTTAGATCTCACTATATCTCTATCTTTCAAATTAAACATCTTAACTCAATATACAAATGTGACACCAATTAAGTCCAAATGATAATATCCTTATTTCGATGTGCAGCTGCTCTCCTGTATGTCCGGAATCCTCCCAGCGTAAACTGTAACAAAACAAAAAAACAAGAGGCGCTCCTGGTGTGATATTGTAAAGTTCCACGTGACACACCAACCACCACCAAAGTAATTCACTTACAAGATTGTTGGCTGAGACTCACACTTATGTGTCGCTCAGCAATCAAAGCCTAGGGGATATTATTATCTTCCGCTCCCCTCTAGCGGTATAAAGGCTGCTCCGCTTTCCAAAATCCTCCACGAAAAGGAAGTGCAATATGTAGAAAAAATAAAAAACAGAAAAAGGGGCGCCAATAGTGTGTTACCCAAATAACTAAAATGTAGCCAATAAAGTGTAAATCAAAACACTCACATTAATACATTGTTGACAATCAGGTATATACCTGTCATCAACTGAAAGAGCATGCAGAGTTACTTTACCCGTCTCTGCTCGGGTATCCGTCACCTGAGTATCCTTCCACTCCTTTTCTCTTACAATTGTCTAAGGTTAAAGAGAATGTGGTTTATTTGTCGAAAGACAAGTTGGTGACTACAGATTTTGATAATGGTTCTAGTGATATTAGTGGTTTGGTGGATGCTCAACCTATTATACAAGAACCGAAGATAGTCATCAGAGGTTCAGAGGATACTATTTTGAGTGAAGAGGTAATCCCATCCACCAGTGGCCTCTCTAATCCGGGAGCTATACCAAAGATTTTTTTGGGAGTAGTTTACCCCAGGAATTTAGAAAATCGGGAGATGCCCTGGTGGAAAGATCAGAACCGTTTTTTGCCACTGAGGGAAGAGGGAGGAGGGGGGAAAAGATTAAATGTAGGGGCAAGAGAGGACGAGGACGAAATAAATGTCAACAAAAAAACAAGAATAGATCAATAGAGCCCATTGGGAATAATGGGATATTTAATTTATCTAAATATCAACTCTCAGAGGAGGAAGTCTCTTTATTAAAGAAGGGTTTGTCATACTGTCCTTCAAATGAACCAGACATTTTTTCACTTTTCGTTGATTTGAACGATTATGTGAGAAAATTGTCGTTAAAAAGATATTTCGCTAATAAGAAGCTAAAAACCCAAACAGATGTTAGTCCTATATTGATAGATGGTTCTGTAAGTGACATTTTGGATATGGATATCTTACCGGTGTATGATGTTCAAACAGATTATATTGTGAATGGTCCTGTTCCATCAGGTTTGAAGCCAAAATCCACTTTTAATCCAGTCTATTATAAGGGAAGTTTTGTAGATTTGTTTAGTTCCCTGGTGATGGATGAATTTAGGAAGATTCCAGAGAAATATGGAGGATTGGATAATTTAACATCAGGTGAAAGGAAAGCCCTAAAAAATCTGAGAACTAATCGATCTATTGTAATTAGATCAGCGGATAAGGGAGGCTCAGTGGTTATCCAAGACTATACTGATTACATGGATGAAGCATACCGTATCCTTTCTGATGAAGTTTATTATACCAAACTCAAATGTGATCCTACGAATGTGTATAAGAGAGAGTTGGTTGCTTTGGTGGAGGGAGCCTATGCCAGAGGTATTGTGGATCGTCAAGAGAGGGATTTTATGTGTAACTATAGATCACGTATGGCTATTTATTATCATCTGCCAAAGATACACAAGTCTCTGATTAGACCCCCTGGTAGACCAATTATATCTGGCATAGACTCCCTCACTTGTAATCTATCTTCTTACATTGATATCCATCTTCAGAAATTAGTATTGAGTCTGGATTCCTATATAAGAGACTCATCTCACTTATTAGATTTGACTGGTGATATAGTGTGGTCTTCGGAATACACTTGGGTTAGTATGGATGTCGCAGCACTGTATTCTAATATCCCCCATGAAGGGGGTATTTTAGCAGTTAGACATTTTTTGAAAGGAGATTTGCTTATGCCCCAATGTCAACAAGAATTTATATTGGAGGCGATAGAGTTTATATTGACACATAATTTTTTTGAATTCAATCAGGAGATTTATAGACAAGTAAGGGGGACTGCGATGGGTACCAGGTTCGCGCCCAGCTACGCCAACTTGTTTATGGGCCTATTTGAACAACAGAAGGTCTATGAGTCGGCGTATATGGGCGTGAACCTGGTATTCTACCGCCGATATATAGATGATGTCTTGATGATTTGGAAGGGAGATGTTTCATTAATTGATCAATTTGTAGGTCATATGGAAGATAACCCATGGAAGATCTCCTTTACGAAATCTATTGATAAGGTCTCGATTGAGTTTTTGGACTTAGAATTAATAGGAGTACCTGGACAAAGAATAGTTTCACGCACTTTCTTTAAGAAGGTGGATGTCAATAGTTATCTTCCCTATGACAGTTGCCACCACAAGAAGTGGCTAAAGAATGTCCCATATGGACAGTTTGCGAGGATTAAACGAAATTGCAGTAGGTTGGAAGACTTTGATGTACAATCTGAGGTTTTATCGGATCGTTTTCGACAGAAGCGGTATCCAAGACAACTTATTATGGATTCTAAAAATCGGGCTAGACAGTTGGAAGGGAGAAAGGAAAAGGTAGAGAAGAAAGGGAGAGAAGAGAAGGAGGTTGGTTTCCCTTTATTTATAACCAGGTATAATAATAAAACTGCACATCTCAATGAGATACTCTGTAAACACTGGGGTATCTTGATGAAAGATCCTTTATTAGCTGAGATTATTCCTAAAAAACCCAAAGTAGTGTATAGGCGAGCTCCTACATTAAAGAATATGCTAGCACCTTCCAAGTTAGTACATAATGAACCTAAGATCTTAGTACAACGAACATTAACGAATGATAACAACAATGGAACATATAGGTGTGGGACTAGAAGTTGTTTCACTTGTCAGTTTATTGGTCATGGTAAGAAAAGTTTTAAGTCATTTGTATCAGGTGAAGAATTTTACATAAGGAGTTATATGGATTGTGCTACTCGTTTTGTAGTATATCTATTGTCTTGCAAGTGTGGCCTACAATATGTGGGCCGCACCACGCAATGTTTAAGAACCCGTATAGGACAGCACAAAAGGAATATATCTAAAGGTTTTTTGCATCATGGAGTATCGAGGCATTTCTTGAACTGCCATGATAGCAACCCCAATGGGATGTTGGTTATTCCGATTGAACAAGTCATCCCCTCTGAGAGATATGATAGATTTAGCCATTTGGCGAAGAGAGAGTCTTATTGGATATATAGACTCAACACTTTATTTCCCAAGGGATTAAATGAGACTGTTGATACATTTTGGTGATCTTATTTCATTGTGTATGGGACATATATATTCTCTATATATTTTTTATTCTGAATATACACATTGGATTTTTTACCGGATGTGTATGGTAATGTAATGTTTTGTGTTATGTTTTATTTTAGTGAATATGTTGTTTTTTATGTGTGTGATGAACCACTTTGAACGACTCTATTTTGAATGTATACATTGGATTAAGTACAGAGGGCTAGAGATTGCGATGTGTTGTATACGCTCTCATGGGCCCACTGTCGTTTACTCTGTGAGTCGTCGGGTGTTTCATACACACACATGTTTGTATGTATTTAGAGAGTATGTGTGTTTTTATAATGAGGATGTTCGTACTTGAAGCTCTATTGCAGCTTACCAATGAGAATGCTGTTTTTTATGTGTGTGTTGGATCACTTTCAGCGTCTCTGTGTTTTGAACGGATACATTGGATCCTTGGGTGCAGAGGATACATTGTGTACATTGTATGCATTGTATTCTTTTGATTTGTTTTTTAAGGAACAGAGGGTTAAAGATTGTGAAGTGTTGTTCCTGCTCCTGTGGGTCCACTGTTGTTTACTCTGTGAGTAGCTGGGTGTTTTTACACACACAGATTTATATAGAGATTTTTATCTTTATGATGTAGAGGATTGCATTTGTGGTGTATTAAGTCGGGAGTTTTACCCGGTATCAATTGGTTTGGCACATTGTGATGATGATTTAGAGTTACATTGTGCCAGCCGACGGAGTTATTAATGAGACATGTATATGTTTATATATATGTTAGTACATCTAGTTAGGATGGGGTTCTCCTCATTTTATTATATCTAGAAAGTATTTTACTCTATTGATAATTGGTATATATAGGGTTAATGCGTGTAATTTGAATTCTAGACCAGGCGAATGGGATGGTCTCTTTCTAACCAATGAGATGTTGATACAATGTTTAAATGTGGATTGTTTGAAGCCGTTCTGTTTGTTTAACTTTGTGGCAACTTGATGTTGATAAAGCAGTTTGTTATGCTGCGAAACGCATACTTTTAAGTGCCTTGTAACAAATAAATTTTTTGTATTTTTGAACGGCTTATTTTATTTATTTTTTCTTATTATATTATTTTATTTTATTTTTTATTGTTTTTTGGGACTTTTTTATTTGTCCTAATATATATCTACATCCTTTGGTATCAAGTGGATCAATTGGAAATTGGATCGAATTTTTTAAAGAAACCGGTTGAAGAGAAAAGGAGTGGAAGGATACTCAGGTGACGGATACCCGAGCAGAGACGGGTAAAGTAACTCTGCATGCTCTTTCAGTTGATGACAGGTATATACCTGATTGTCAACAATGCATTAATGTGAGTGTTTTGATTTACACTTTATTGGCTACATTTTAGTTATTTGGGTAACACACTATTGGCGCCCCTTTTTCTGTTTTTTATTTTTTCTACATATTGCACTTCCTTTTCGTGGAGGATTTTGGAAAGCGGAGCAGCCTTTATACCGCTAGAGGGGAGCGGAAGATAATAATATCCCCTAGGCTTTGATTGCTGAGCGACACATAAGTGTGAGTCTCAGCCAACAATCTTGTAAGTGAATTACTTTGGTGGTGGTTGGTGTGTCACGTGGAACTTTACAATATCACACCAGGAGCGCCTCTTGTTTTTTTGTTTTGTTACATATTGCCACTGCAAGTCATCTTTGTTCCTGTTTAAAAATATTAGGGATTTGTGTAAATAATTTCCAGAGTGACACAGCCAGTGTGCAGTTTGTGTAGGCAGGCATCCAGCAGAAGTGCCATATTGCCACCACAAGTCATCTTTGTTCCTGTTTAAAAATATTAGGGATTTGTGTAAATAATTTTTAGTGTGACACAACCAGTGTGCCATTTATGTAGGCAGGCAGGCAGGCATCCAGCAGAAGTGCCATATTGCCTCCGCAAGTCATCTTTGTTCCTGTTTAAAAATATTAGGGATTTGTGTAAATAATTTTCAGAGTGACACTGTTACGGTTAGCAAAAAAGACAAGCAGTCAGACAGCATAGTTAAGAACACCTCTATTAATAATAATAATAATAATAATAAGCAAATGAAAGTAAGTATAACAGTACAAACAGAGGGTGACTAGAAAGGCTAGAGACTCTATCAGCAATAGGAGCCTGCCGACGGGTCAACCACACTGCTGGAGACTAGGCCGAAGCCAGCTGTTAGTCTCAGGACTCGAACGTAACACTGAACCTACGATCTCCTGTAAGGGGCAACAGAGCAGACTACTGACTCACGCCTGCAGTCAGTATGGACGAGCTTGCCTCCAATAAGGATGGCAACAATGGAGACTACTGACTCACGCCTGCAGTCAGTAAGGCCGGAGTCTGCCAGAGCCCCAGGTCTGCACCAGGATGGGTGTCTGTAGGTAACGGAACCACAAGCGGAGTAAACAGACAGATCCACAGGTCAGCACCAGCTAGGCTAGTCAGACAAGCCAGGTTCATACATGGAGTGGGTAGTCAGCCAGAGCCACAGGTCTGCACCAGATAGGATGTCCACTAGGAGTAAGCTACACTGGGAGGATAGTTGGACAGAACCCCAGGTCGGCACCAGAATAGATTGTCAGACAAGCCAGGGTCATACACGCAGCAGGTAGTCAGCCAGAGCCACAGGTCTGCACCAGATTGGATGTCAAGACTAATGGAGCGCACAGAGAGAATGGTCAGACAGAGCCACAGGTCAGCACCAGAATGGATAGTCAGACAAACCGGGTCATACACAGGAGACAGGAACAACTGGAACTAGAACTGCTCAGAAAAACACTTTAGGGTAACTGATACACAGGCCCATAGAGGTTTATAAAGGAGTAGGAGAATGAGGGACCAATTAGGTCCCTCAGGCTGGGCCTATAACAGGCATCCAGGCAAGTGCCTGAGTCATGATGCCAGTAAAAATGAACCAGATGCAACCAGGCCGCAGGCAGAGAGGAACGCGGCTAGTGACGCTGGAGCGTCAGTCCAGAACCCTGCTCCCGGCCGAATGGTGCAGGCTGAGGTAAGGCGCTGTGACAGTACCCCCCCAAGGGCCCCTCCTCTGTGGACAGGATCGGGGTTTCGTAGAAAATCGAGCATAAAGTCTGCACACCAACACAGGCGCATGCACATCATTGGCAGGTATCCCGAAGCGCTCCTCTGGACCTTTCCAGTAAATCAAATACTGAAGGTGCCCTCTGACCCATCTGGAGTCAAGAATGCTCTGTATCACAAATTGCTCATGATTGCCAACCTTCACCGGAGCTGGTTGAACCGTTCTGGTGGTATATCTGTTACAAACCAGAGGTTTGGGGAAGGAGACTTGGAACACATTGTGAATGCGCACAGGGCCAGATTTGCCATAAGGCAAAGTAGGCACCTGCCTACAGGTGCACGCCACCGAGGGGCGCCTGCCATTGGGTTTCTTTTTTTTTTTTTTTTCTTTTTATTCTTAAAAAAAAAATAGACACCTCGCTGGCTGCGCCAGCGCCCACTCCATGTCGCCCTCACATTGCACCCCCCCGTTGTCTATTTCCTACCTCCCTGGCAGGACAGGTCTGTGCCGAGCTCCCTCATCGGCTCTATAGGAATCCAGAGCGCTGGGAGATGACATCATCTCCCAGCGCTCTGCATTCCTAAATAGGAGACCGCGTGGGAGCTCCTGCACTTACAGGACTGTGCCAAAGGAGGCACAGATGACAGATTTCCTGCCAGGGAGGTAGGAAACGGACAACGGGGGGAGGCAGGAAACAGACAATGGGGGGGGAGGCAATGTGAGGGGAACATGGAGATGGTGGGGGTAAGTTGGAGCCGAAGGGGGGCAATGTGAGGGCAACATGGAGATGGTGGGGGCAATTTGCAGCTGATAGGGGACAATTTAGAGATGGTGGGGCAAGTTGGAGCTGATGGGGGGCAATATGAGGAAAATATGGAGATGGTGGGGAAAATGTGGAGCTGATGGGGGCAATATGGAGATGGTGGAGGCAATATGAGGGCAATATGGAGATGATGGGGGCAATGTGGAGCTGATGGGGGGCAAGTTGGAGCTAATCTGGCAATGTGAGGGCAATATGGAGATGATGGGGGCAATGTGAAGATTAGGAGCATTGTGGAGGTGTCCAGTGGTGATGGCCAATGGGGGGGGGCGCTTCAGATTTCTGTGCCTACAGGCTCCTGAGATGTAAATCCGGCCCTGAATGCGCATAGAGGCAGGAAGCTCCAGAGCATATGCCACAGGGTTAATTCTGAGCAACACATGGAAAGGACCAACAAATTGAGGAGCCAGTTTATTACAAGGTACCTGGAGGTTAAGATTCTGGGAAGACAACCACACCCTCTCTCCCACCTGAAAGGTAGGTGCTGGCAAACGTCTACAGTCAGCCTGCCTCTTCTGCCGCTACATGGAGTCACTTAGGGTATGCTGTACCCGTACCCAAGAGTAATGGAGTGCCCTCAAATGCTCATCAAGAGCCGGAATCTCCTGTGCATGAAAGACTCCAGGAACAACAGAGGGTTGAAACCCATAATTAATCAGGAATGGAGAACTCTGTGAGGAAGAGTTCATGGCACAATTCCTGGCAAACTCCGCCCAAGGTAACAGGGTAGCCCAAATATCGTGGTGGTCAGAGATGTAACAACGGAGAAATTGTTCAAGGGCCTGGTTAGACCGTTCAGCCTCACCATTAGACTGTGAGTGGTACACAGAGGAAAATACCAGCTGAATCCCCATTTGAGCACAAAAAGCTTCTCCAGAACCGAGACACGAACTGGCTACCTCTGTCCGAAACAATCACCCTGGCTATGCCATGGAGTCGGAAGACCTCTCTCGCAAATACCACCACCAGTTCCTGCGTGGATAGTAGTCCTTTAAGTGGTACAAAATGCGCCATCTTAGAAAATTTGTCGACGATCATAAGGATGACCGTGAAGCCAGAGGATGCCAGTAAATCAACCATAAAATAAATGGACAAATGGGACCAAGGACATTCACCGTTGGCCACAGGTTGAAGGAGACCGACAGACAAATGTCAAGCAATTTGTTTTGGGCACAAGTAGTGCATGCTGAGGTAAAAGCAGTGCAATCTGAACGAAGGCTTGGCCACCAGAACAGTCGAGACAAGGACCAAATCAATTGGTCTCGGCTAATGTGACCAGCAATCTTGGAGGCATGGTACGTTTTGAGTAATTTAATGCGCAACTGAGCAAGTACAAAGCATTTCCCGCTAGGTTTCTCTGCCTGAGAGGATGTCTGAGCGGCCAATATCTGTTCTCCCAGAGTATCACGGTTCCCGTGATTCCTTGTCACTCTCTGTTGTGGTGCTCTCTCATTGGTGGAGCTTGATTGGCCCACCCAGGGTGTCCCTTCATATACCGGGCCTATGGCACCTGTCAGGTGCCCTTTTGTGGTGTTCCCGTACCTGCATATTCGTTGCTGTGTTCCTGCGTTCCTGTGATTGACCTGGCTCTGGCTGATGTTACTGCTCTGTGATTGACCCGGCTCTGGCTGACGTTCCTGCTCCGTGATTGACCCGGCTCTGGCTGACGTTCCTGCTCCGTGATTGACCCGGCTCTGGCTGACGTTACTGCCCCATGATTGACCCGGCTCTGGCTGATGTTCCTGCTCCGTGATTGCTTCCAGTGTTCTTGCGAGATTCTGATCTCTTTTGCCTGGCGACATTCTGAACTATGCTTGCAGTGCTGTACAGACTGATCACTTACTTATCATCTGCAGAGCTTGTTGACTCCGTTACTGAGCCTGTCCGTACACTTGCTGTGCTTGTTGCCTCCGTTACCGAGCCTGTCAGAGAACGCTTGCTGAGCTTGTTGCCTCCGTTATCGAGCCTGTCAGAGAACACTTGCTGAGCTTGTTGCCTCCGTTACAGAGCCTGTCTGTGTACACTTGCCAAGCTCATTGCCTCCGATTCTGAGCCGTTTAACACTTGCTGAGCTTGTTGCCTCCATCACCGAGCCTACCCGTTTACACTAGCAGAGGAGTGACCTCCATTTACGGTGCTTGCACCCTTGCAGTCGTTGCACCGCGTGGTGCTATTGGGTATCCCGTTAGCTCTTGCAGTGTGTAGCTCTATTACGGCACCGGAAGGGTGTCTTGGCTCTGGTCTCTTATTGCTCGCAGTGTTGTAACATCACACCGCACCAGGGAGTGCGCTTGGCTCACGTTACAGTCGCTTGTGCAGTGTCTCTTCTGTTACTGCACCTAGGGGTGCTCTTGGCTCCGGTCCCGTTTGTTCTTGCAGTGTCTCGCTTCCATTACCGCACCTCAGAGGTGCTATTGGCTCCGGTCCCATTTGCTCTTGTAGTGTTTCTCTTCCGCTACCGCACCTAAGGGGTGCTATTGGCTCTAGCTCCAGTCAGCTCTTGCTATACAATTGGGTATATTACAGTAAAGCTATCTTGTAGTGATTCAGTTCAGTCTCACTGCTAGCGACTGCTTTCTGCACTACTACCTGGACTGTTTATATCCACCGGGCGTTGGCTAATCACCACAACAGAGACTGATTATTTGTATTGGGCATTACCCTTTTACCTCCATTGATTCCTGTTGCTAACTACTTTGCTCCTACCATATTGGGCCTGTGCTACATCCCTATATTGTCTGATACGTGCTATTACCTATTCTAGCCCTAAGGGGCAGTGTTCCTTATTTTTACCTCAATAAAACTGTGTTTTATTTGAACCTTTGGTCTGAGTGTCGTAAAAACCGTTACACAGAGGAGGCGTAATGCATGTGCATTTTGTGGCCAGGAACCTCCTCTCTAGATAGCTTGCAAAATTGGTGTTATAAGGCATTCGCCTTAACATTCTTAGAGCCCGGAAGATATGAAACCACATAATTGAACCTTGATAGGAACAATGCCCATCTGGCTTGACTGGAAGACAGGCTTTTGGCCTCAGACAGGTAAGTAAGATTCTTGTGATCCATGAGAATCAGGACTGGGGAACTGGTACCTTCCAGGAGGTGTAGCCATTCCTTCAGTGTCAATATAATGGCCAATAATTCTTTGTCCCCATTCTGATATACCATCTCCTCCTTAGACAGTTTCTCAGAGAAGTAGCCACATGGGTGTAAAGCCTCCCCTGGAGCCGAGCGTTGAGAAAGGAGGGCGACTACTTCAATCTCAGACACGTTAACTTCCAAGGTAAAAGGCAGGGCGGGATTGGGATGCACCAAAACAGGAGCTGCTGCAAATGCTACCTTGAGATTTTCTAAGGCAAGAAATGCACTGGGAGACCATTCTGTAACCTTAGCACCCTTATGGGTCATATCGGTGATAGGTTTGACAATAGTCAAGAAATTCTTAATAAACTTTCAGTAATAGTTAGCGAAACCCAGGAATCTTTGTATAGACTTGAGTCCCTCAGGACGGGACCATTGCAGCACAGCTGACAGCTTCTGGGGGTCCATGGCCAATCAGAGGAGGAAATAATGTAGCCCAGAAAGGTAACCTGAGGTTTATGAAATTCGCATTTTTCCAAATTGCAAAACAAGTTGTTTTCTCTTAACAGACTTAGGACTTTGGATACATCAGAGTGATAAGTCTCCAATGTAGGAGAATGTATGAGGATATCATCCAGATAGACCACAATGCAACTTTGTAATAGGTCTCTCAACACATCATTGATAAATTCCTGGAAGACAGCAGGAGCATTGCAGAAACCAAAGGGAATGACAAGATATTCATAATGCCCACTCTGGGTGTTAAACGCTGTCTTCCATTCATGACCCTCCTTCAGGGGCGGGCTGGCCCAGGGGGCAGAGGGGCAATTTCCCCCCCCGGGCTGCAGAGCCAGTGACTGTAGTGGGCCGCGGCCGCTGGATGCACGGTCAAAATAATAAAGTGTCTCAGTCAGTGTCAGTGCAGGGCCAGAGGTCACATATGCAGCTACGCCACTTGAAATTGCCAGCAATTTTGTGGGTTACTATAACCTAAGCTGACAGCTGAGTCAGCTGACTGAGCAAAGCCGGTCTGGATAGACTACATGTTGCACAGCACAGGCTGCGTGCGACACGAAGTCTAATTCACAGTGGTGTTGATTTCCTTAATATCATCCAATAGAAACACTGGACGCTGCCTCCATGCAGTGTCTCAGTGTTCCATTGGATACTGATGGGCTGGCTCAGCTGACTGTCGTCATGCACAGCAAAGCAAAGAAGGAGGAGAGTACAGTCAGCAGTGAGCAGTCAGGGTGTGCCTGGGTCCGTGAAGAGCTGTTTGGGGGCTGGACTAGTGCTGAGCAGCAATCGAGCACAATTTATCTGCTGGTGGAGCAGTGGGAAGCAAAACATTTAATGTCCACAAGTTGGCCCAGCCATGTTTGGGGGACATTTGGGTGGCCAGTACAGAAGCCAGCTGCAACTGAGCCATTCATGCGGGTCCCTGTTACTCTATTACATGTGTGTTTCCTGCCTGTGAGAGGCTAGACATTGGTCCTTTATTGGTCCCTCTTGTGTGTTTGGCTGGATATATTTAAAATGTTCTTTAACTCTTTGAGTGGCAGATGGGATCGCAACGCATTGCTTTCCAATGTGTTGCATATCCCTCTGCCATTCAAAGGGTTAATCAATGACAGAACACAGCAGGGAAAACCAGCCGCAAGACAATGTGGGAGGGAGGAGGTCCACACAAGACTGTGACCTGAGAAGTGATCTAACATTATTTATGTCAGGTCAGCTGGTAACTTGAAGAGAAATTGCCGCGCTGTCAGGGGAGCCTTGGGGATTGTAAGGTAAATGCTTCTTACCCCCCCCCCCCGCATGTGATTTATAACATACAACAGGGTTGCTGATGTGGGTCACTGAATAATGCCGCTCTACTGCCTATGAAGGAGAGATGCAGTGAGCAGACCTGCTTCTGTCTCTGTCATATCCATAGTTTTAGTTCTGCCCTCTGAAATACATTCCATTCTTCTCTCTCACTGACCTTCCATTGTAGTGCTAACTCTAGGGACACTTGCACAGCTTTTTCTGTTTACCCTGTTATTTCCCTCAGTGAGTGGTCTCTCCCAATGGGTGGAAGTCCAATCTGCAACTCTT
The DNA here is from genome assembly GCA_037306005.1 of Rhinophrynus dorsalis. Classification (NCBI taxonomy): domain Eukaryota; kingdom Metazoa; phylum Chordata; class Amphibia; order Anura; family Rhinophrynidae; genus Rhinophrynus; species Rhinophrynus dorsalis. The sequence goes on along the minus strand of CM074725.1, from coordinate 93,845,705 downwards.
GTGTCTTTTTATGTTTTCAGTGCGGCACACATGCTGTATTGACAGGGTAATGGGTAGCTTGTGGCATCCAGAACCACCATGTGCCCAATGTCACTGAAGAGTGAATACATATATATATATATATATATATATATATATATATATATATATATATAAATGAGGGGGGAGAGTTGGTGGACAACTCGAGGCTCACCAGCTCAGGGCATCAAGTTGCACATCCTGAGTGTGTGTGTGTTGCATCTGACTGGAAATGTCTGTAATTGTGTCAATTTGAGAGTGGATGTGTGTAAAAGGGTGTATTCTTTTTATTTGGGGGGGGGGTAATGTTTTCTTGGACCTGGGACCATTGCTACAGTATGGATTATTTATCCTTGCTTCTTACATTCCTTTTTTCTTTTGGGGGGAGGGATGTTTTCTTGCACCTGGACTCCATACTCCACCGTTTGTATATATCTGTCTACACTAGTATGGAGTCCAAATTGTCCAAGTGTACAATACCAAAGAGACACAATAAGGCACCTCTTTTTTTTTCTCTCTCTCTCTTTCTCTATATACAGTATTTATGATTTTTTATTATAGTGGTGGGGATATTTCTTGCACCTGGGCCCTCCAGTTCTGTCAAGCCACTGCAACTGGACGTGGCAAAAGGTTGTACCATGGCTTCTGCTCGGGCATCTGTCAGGTCCTGAAAGGGAAGGAAGGAATCAGGTAGCATATTCAAGCATGCCACCCACTCTGGAGGTAGGAGATAAAAGAAGGGAGGGGTATTACATTGTGTGGTACCACAGAACTCACAATTGAATTGAAAGTAAATTATATTACAGCTTTTAAATTGAGCTACATATGTGATACAACAGAATTTTCAATTGAAGTGCAGCTACACAAGTGATGTCATGAAGCTTACAATTGTAACAGCTACACTAGTATTGTAGTTCCATTTAAATTGTAAGCTCTGTGGTATCACTAGTGTCATTTAATTTCAATTGTAAGCTCTGTGGTATAACTTGTGTTGCTCCATTTTAGTTGTAATCTTTGTGGTATTACTAGTGTAGCACCATTTCAATCATAAACTCTGTGGTATTAATAGTGTGGCTCCATCTGAAGTGCGGTATAACTTGTGTTTAATTTCACTTGTAAGATCGATGTATCACTAGAGTACCTGCTTTTCTATTGTAAGCTATGTGAAATGAAATGGTAAAGTAACACCACAGAACTTACAATGAAAATGGAGCTACACTGGAATTGCAGCTCCATTTCAAATGAAAGCTCTATGGTATCTCTAGTGTAGCTTCATTTCCGTTGTAAGCTTTGTGTTATAACTTGTCTTACTTCAAAACATGAATTGCAATTATAGAATTAGCAAATGAGGGTGGGCTGGACCCCTAATGTATCCTAAAGAGGTGCACTTGGGAAGTATGGACCCCTAATATCTCCTAAAGAGGGATACTTGGGAGGTGTGGACCCCTAATTTCTCCTACAGAGGGAGGGCTGGACCCCTAATGTATCCTAAAGAGGTGCACTTGGGAAGTAAGGACCCCTAATATATCCTAAAGAGGGACATTAGGGAGGTATACTCAATGCACCCACAGGTTGCTGACACCGATAAGCAATTTGATTTATCATTTTGCCACAATCCAATAATAAATAGGGGCTAATCTTCTTACCATATTAAATCATATTGAGCTTTAACTAAAACTCCTGATTTATATTGTAATTCTCCACATTGATGTAGCAATCTTAATTTACTTTAATTCACTTGTTTTTAATAGTTTATTTATTTTACCACATTGAATAAAATTTAAGCTTCATCATAACCCAGAGCCTTTTATGATTATCCCAGTGGGTTGTGCCATGTTTGCCATATAGGGGTAGGATTGGTGCTTATAAATATCTTGGGGGAGATACACTAAGACGGGATAAAGAGGTGATAAAGTGGAGATGACTTCTCCAGTGATATCACTTCTCCAATTCCTATGTTATTCTTTAGACACTATGCACTAAGATGTCCAAAGTTAGAGAGAGATTAGTGCGTTGGCTTAATAGAATAACATAGGAATTGGAGAAGTGATATCACTTGAGAAGTCATCTCCAGTTTATCATCTCTTTATCATGCCTTAGTGCATCTCACCCCTGGTCTGTTTCTCTATTTTCAATAAATCCCCAGCCCCACACCTGACAGATGAAGTGCTGCAGAAGGGACTAAAAAACAACAGATAGTAGGTCCCCAGCTTGGCTCATCTTGGTGAGCTCCTCTCACAACTAACCTCCTGTTCCATATGTGTTAAAAGATTACTTTAACATGCAAGGACATTAAGAGATGGGAGACAGAGGGAGGGTTGTGCATATGCACTAACTTCTTAACCCTTACCCCATCAGCCAAAGAAAAAATCCCAGCCATACCTAACCTTCTTACAGCATTCATTATATTCCACCCTACCACTGACTCAACATTTAATCTATCTCTGCATATCTCACCTTCTTCCTACCTCTCTGTCATATACAAGCCTTAACATCTCCCATCTTTCTCGCTCTCTCTCTCATTTGCAGCTCATCCTGCCTCTTTCTCACCCTAATCTCTCCCTCAATCTTCATCATATTCATGCATCTTCCTCATTCTAACTAACTCTGTCTCTGACTCACCTTTCAGCCCATCCTTGCCACTTTCACACCCTATACTTGACTGTTTTCCTCACCTTTCAGTCTACCAGTGTGCCGCTTTCTCTCTCTCTCTCTCTCTCTCTCGCTCTCTCACATACACACAAATGGTCCCCATGGTCCCTACTCTCATCACCCCATCCCTATATCCTTTTATGCAAAAATAGTTTAGCCCCATTTCAGTTGTAAGCTCTGTGATATTACTAGTGCAGCTCCATTTCAGATATAAGATCTGTGCTATGTCTGTAGCTCCATTTCATTTGAAAGCTGTGTATCAATAGTGTAGCTTAATTTCAGTTGTAAGCTCTGTGGCATCTCTAGTATAGCACCATTTCAGTTTTAAACTCTGTGTATCACGATTACTGTTTCAGTTGTATGCTCTGTGGTATTTTTAGAGTAACTGTATGTCAGTTGTAAGCTTTGTGTTATCAGTATTGTAGCTCCAGTTCAACTGTAAGCTCTGTGGTATCACTACTATAGCTCATTTTGGAGTGTAAGCTCTGTGGCATCGCTACTGTAGCTACATTTCAATTGAAAGAAATGTGATATCACTAGTATAGCTCAATTTCAATTGTAAGCGTTGTGGTAATTCAAAAATAATTGGGATAAAAATAATCCACAGTTTATCATTTTATTGCCTTATTACCACTGAAGTATGAGCTACATGATTAAAAGCCTATTTCAAGGCAATGCTGATGCTTATTTTACTTTACCACATTAATGGTAATTATAAAAAGTTGGGCTTGGGCAGTGGGCTGGAGTGAAAGTAGAAATGGGCCACTTGATTTTTCTTCCCCCCAGGCCAAAAGTTGCCAGCCCTCCCCTGCCCTCCTTTATTCTGACCAGATTGTAGGCTGCCCTTAAGTCAAGATTTGAGAAAATCGTAGAACTTTTAAGATGGTCAAATAGTTCCATAATCAGCAGTATTGGATAAACGTTCTTAACCATTAATTTATTTAAGCCATGGAAGTCAATACATGGGCGCAACTCTCAGTCTTTTTTCTTGACAAAAAAACCCCCCAGCACCCGCGGGGGATGTGGATTTGTGGATGATGCCTCTCTCCATAGCATCAGTGACATACTCCTCCATAGCCTTGTTTTCCTCCACAGACAGAGGGTATATACGGCCCCTAGGTGAGGTAGTACCAGGCAATAAGTCAATTGAACAATCATAGGGCCTGTGCGGAGGTAATGCTCCAGCCTGGACTTTATTAAACACATCCAAGAACTGTGAATAGGCCTCCGGTAGGCCAGAAGACTCAGCAACTGCCAGTCTTATGGGGAGTGATAAACAGGATTCAATACAGTTTGGACCCCAAGACAAAATTTCACACGTACTCCAATCAATCCTAGGGTTATGTGTCTGCAACCAAGGAAACCTTAGGTCGATGGCATAGTGAGTGGAGTTGATCACCTGAAACTTCAGGGTTTCTTTATGGAGGGCTCCCACTTTCAGGGTTATCGGAGACGTCTCATGTGTAATGTGTGATGGCAGTAGGGGTCTGCCATCAATGGCCTCAACTGCCAAGGGAGAGGTGTGTGATTGTAACAGGATACCGTTCTGGTTAGTAAAAGCGGCGTCCATAAAATATCCAGCCACACCAGAGTCTACAAGTGCCGTAACTGAGACTTATTATCCCATGTAAAAGCCACCTCCAACATGGGTTTATCCTGAATAGCTTCAGGGGACTGAGAGATGCCACCTAAGATCTGTCCCCGACAGGATCTGAGGTGCGAGCGTTTCCAGGACATACCAGACAAGATCTCAATAATTGACCAGGTTTATCGCAGTAGAGACACAGTCCCTCCCTCCTACGAAAAGCCCTCTCCTCCACTGAGAGCCGGGTAGCCCCCACTTGCATAGGTTCACTACCCACTGAGTCAGAACCAGGAGGCATGGGAGGTGAGGGAAGACTAGGTGGGCAAGTTACGTGAGAGGTCATTCTGGCAGAATGCCTCCGCAGGCGCTCCTTAAACGAGGGTCTCTCCCTGACCCGATTATCAATCTGGATGCTAAAGGATATTACTTTATCCAAACTTTTAGGTAAATCACAGGCAGCAATTTCATCCTTCATATAATCACAAAACCCTTGGGAAAAGGCGGCTACTAAAGATGAGCGAGCACCCCGATGCTCGGGTGCTCGGGTGCTCTGACCGAGCACCCCCTGATGCTCGAGTGCTCGGCCGAGCACCCGAGCCCCATTCAAATGAATGGGAGCACTCGAGCATTAAACCAGGCACCCCCTGCTCTGATGAGCGGAGGGTGCCTGGTCAATGTCCCCCTTCATCTCCGCTATGCCCCTCTTCCACAATGTCCCCCTTCATCTCCTATGCCATAGCGGAGATGAAGGGGGACATTGTGGAAGAGGGGCATAGCGGAGATGAAGGGGCACATTGTGGAAGACGGGCATAGCGGAGATGAAGGGGGACATTGTGGAAGAGGGGCATAGAGTCTATGCCCCTCTTCCATAATGTCCCCCTTCATCTCCGCAATGCCCCCTTCATCTCCGCAATGCCCCCGTACCTCCATTCCCTGGTGGTCCAGCGGAGCGTCTTCGGATCTGTGCCTCTTCCGGCACAGATCCTCTTCACCCGAGCATGTCGGGCGAGCACATGGCGGTACTCGTACGAGTACCGCCATGTGCAGAGCAGAGCGATGCTCGAGCCGATCCGAGCATCGGCCGAGCACGCTCGCTCAACACTAGCGGCTACAAGAGCCTCATTGTTCCACCCCACCTTGGCTGCCAGGGTTCGGAACTCAATAGCGTACTCCGCCACAGTACTACTGCTGTGGTGGATGGTCATAAGGTGTTTCGAAGCTGAGGTCATGCGACCTGGCACATCAAATACGCGTCTAAAGGAGGCCACAAATTCACTGAAGTTATTTATTATGGGTTTGTCCGTCTCCCATAAAGGATTCGCCCATGCCAATGCCTTGCCAGAAAGGAACAAAATCATCAGCCCAACCCTATTGCGCTCATTAGGGAATGCATGCAGATGTATCTTTTGGTAAATGTCCAACTGGTTCAGGAAACTGCTGGTGCCAAGGAAGGAGCTGGGGTGGCCACCGGTTGTGGATTAAAGCGTTCTAAGTGAGCAGTTCGATTGAGCAGTGTCTGCAAAGCCAATGATAAATGATCAATACGTTGATCTTGGACCTGCATCTTGTCCAATATTTTCTGTAAAGGTGGATCACTATCACCGTCTGTAGTCATGACCCTTACGTACTGTTAGCAAAACAAGACAAGGCGGTCTAGTTAAGAACACCTTTATTATTAATAATAATAATAAGCAAATTAAAGTAAGTATGACAGTACAAACAGAGGGTGACTGGAAAGGCTAGTGACTCTATCAGCAATAGGAAACTGCCGATGGGTCAACCACACTGCTGGAGACTAGGTTGAAGCCAGCTGGTAGTCTCAGGAATCGAAGAGAACGTAACACTGAACCTACAGTCTCCTGTAAGGTGCAACAGAGGAGACTACTGACTCACGCCTGCAGTCAGTATGGAAGAGCTTGTCTCCAATAAGGATGGCAACAGTGGAGACTGCTGACTCACGCCTGCAGTCAGTAAGGCCGGAGTCTGCCAGAGCCCCAGGTCTGCACCAGGATGGGTGTCTGTAGGTAATGGAGCCACAAGTGGAGTAAACAGACAGATCCACAGGTCAGCACCAGCTAGGCTAGTCAGACAAGCCAGGTTCTTACATGGAGCGGGTAGTCAGCCAGAGCCACAGGTCTGCACCAGACTGGATGTCAAGTCAAATGGAGGGCACAGAGAGAATGGTCAGACAGAGCCACAGGTCAGCACCAGAATGGATAGACAGACAAGCCGGGTCATACACAGGACACAGGAACAACTGGAACTAGAACTGCTCAGAACAACATGTAAGGGTAATTGATACACAAGCCCATAGAGGTTTATAAAGGAGTAGGAGAAGGCGGGACCAATTAGGTCACCCAGGCGAGGCCTATAACAGGCGTCCAGGCAAGTGCCTGATTCATGATGCCAGTAACAATGAACCAGATGCAACCACGCTGCAGGCAGAGAGGGACACGGCTAGTGATGCATCAGTCCAGAACCCTGCTCCCGGCCGAATGACATAGTCCAAGGTAAGGCACTGTGACAGACATAGCCTGTTTGCCATTTGTGTAGGCAGGCATCCAGCAGAAGTGCCTTATTGCTACCACAAGCCATCTTTGTTCCTGTTTAAAAATATTAGGGATTTGTGTAAAAAAACAATTTCCAGAATGACACATCCAGTGTGACAGTTGTCGTGTGGCCAGGTTTTAAAATTTTAAAATTATTGTAGTACACTTCCGACCTATCTGTAATGGATTTGAATACTAGTGAACTACTTGATGCTGCTCATCCTGCTATCAGCTGCAGTGACCCAGCAACCACCAACACCACCACTGTGCTGTCCTCAGGACAGATGGTTAATAAATGTTTGTTTAAATATTTCTTTTAAAGTTTATTATGTTGCCCCATTATGTAATGTATAAGTGTTGGCACCATCTAGTGGCCATTTGTTGTAATTGCCAGGATTTTATACAATACTTGAGGCTATGATGTCATTTCTTTTCCTGCTACTAGCAGAGACTTGTGGGAAGGGGAAGCCATTTTCTTCACCACATGAAGCTGGGAAGAGCTCTTGACTTCAATCTCTCCTCTTATGGAAGCATCGTCGGTAATAGACAAAAGTTTACCATTTCTTCAGCCACCTACTGTTTCCAGCTGCTTTAGACACTTTGTTTATGTCATATTTGTTGTGCATCTGTATTATCAGCCAGTTACTCCTTTAGCTAGTTCTGCCGTCTGGCTTACTTACATATGATCCATCACACTGTCACCATGCTATGTGAACTGTATTGGTTTAATGGTGTCATCTTTATATATTCTGTATTGTTTGATTTTTCCTTCGGTTTTACCCCATCCCTACGGCTTTTTATAAAAAACACAGACTTCAACCTAGTCTCATTTATTGACCTGTAGGAGGGTGTTTAGCTGCCTGTCAAGCTGCACATAGACCCCGGTGGTACGTGTAGTGGGGGCAGGACAACCACAGTGCCATTGCTTTCAGGCAGAGCTAGCAGCAGCAGGAGGCTAAAGAAGAGGACTGTCAGCAGGACTAGTCAGACTTAGCAGCAGCACTCCAAACCCAAAAATAAAAATAAGAAGGGAACTGCAGGTTGTTCTACCTCTACTACCAGGGTAGAGCGGTCCAGGTCCTCCTCTGAGAACAAGAAGCAGCCGGCATCTGTTTCTTATCGTCAGCTGTTTCATGATGATCCTCCCAGAACCACCTGCACAATGACTAGTGCCACTGCCAGTTTTGTGTCCACCTCTGCTACAGCCAGTTCTATAAACCTGGGGTCACCTAGTGTGTTTAATACTACTGGTCTGAAACTGCTGGTAGTATCAACGTGGGATTTTTACAGCAAATCACTGTATAAATAAACCAAAAATGATGTGTCATTTTTTGGCTTGTTTCTGCAAAACACTTAGGGTCTTTCCCTAAGTGTAAAGGGTAATCCAGACGTGAACCCCTTGCTCTCAGTGCCTAGTGAAGCCAGCTGCATCTCACTGATGAGGCCCAAATAAGGCCAAAATGTATGTCTGGGATTAGCTGGTTTTTCCGTGCAGAGGGGCCTTGTCCATCATTTTGGTACTGGACTGCCCTTATGGACGGGATTAGTCTAATATTGTATGTGGAAATTTCTCCTCTGTAATGGCAGTAGAGAGCTAAAATGTGATGCTCTTGAGCGGTGACTAGCCGGAGAACAGGCCATTGTGCTTTTGTTTGTTCTCAGAGTCTCTCACATCATTTTTTGGCTTGAATCTCTGTATAAGCAGCCAAAATATGAATTATAGCAATATTTGGAGAAAATTCCTCCTGCCTCCACTGTCACTGCCACTGAGAGCATATCTTCTCCAAAAAATGTTATTGAGGGGGAGATAGTTATTTACCATTTCCCGGTAGCCACCAGGCAGAAGACGCAATTCAGCAAGTCTCCCCAAAATCTGCTGCTAATAATTTTTCTTCCTGTCCAAACCTACAAGAGGTGGAAGAAGAATATGAGGGACCAAGGCCTCCTGAACTTGATTTTTCTACTGAGCTTGATTTTTCACCACAACTTGATTTTTCCCCTGCTACACATAGTACTCCTCTTCTTTCTCCAGCTACAGTTGTCTCTATTTATCGATTGAGAACTCAGTACCTACCTCTCCAGTTCCAGTTGAGTCTCCCAGGCAGGTAGTAGCTGCTAGTGTCTCTGCCACCACTGACACTCCACAATACTCCTCCAATCCCAGTCCCAACATCCCTGCTGCCATGTCTAGTTCTACTAGTATCCCTGTAAAGGTACGTAGAAGCAAAAAGCATAGTGAGGTTGCTCCAGCATGTGAAGATGAAGAAATTGTGTGGCAGGGAAGTCAGCTGTGGGAGGGTGTTGGGTCATCTAACCACCTCTGGGATGAACCAACACCTGAACCAATACCAGAAGTCAATGTTGATAAGTGTAGGAAGTGGCCCTACTACATATACCAGTGTCACAATCACCACCAGTAGGCAGGAGAAAGGGCAGGGGGATCATGCCACATCTGGTCCTAGTAAGAGCAGACACGGATCATCCCAAAATCAATACAGGCCCCACTGGGATATTTTGGTGGGTTTCATTCAAAGGGGATGTGCAGAAAAATCACACTCCTCATTGCACAGCTCATAGCTGTTGGGGGTGCTACTTTTAATTTGGTGGATGGGAAACCCTTCCAGCAAGTTATGGAGGCTGTCGCAACCCCGATATAATATTCCATCCCACACCACATTCAGTAGAACTATAGTGCCCTCACTGTAACGGCCATGCGTTGGGCTTTTAAAGGACCTGCTAGGAAAGGCTGGTGGCCAGTCAGTGCACTTTACCACTGACTTATGGAGTGCTCCGAGTGGCCAGCATGGCATCCTATCATTGACGGCGCATTGGTTGCAGCCCAATGTGTTGCAAGACACATCATTGTCGACAACAAGTTCAGGTGCAGTAGCTAAGCAGGGGCACCACTCTTTCCTCCTCCATGCTGAGGTAATGGATCAGAAGCACACTTCAGATAACATTTGCAAAACACTGCAGAACATAGTGGCGCAGTGGCTAGGGGGGAAGGCAGGCACAAATGGGGTTTGTGATTACTGATGGAGCAGCTAACATGATAAAGGTTCTCCAAGATGGCAGATTTGTGGGTGTGCCCTGCTTAGTGCATGTCCTACATCTGGTAGTGAAGGCTGCCCTTGAGGATGGCAGTAACACTGGAAGGTTGTCAGCACTTTTGGAGTTGTGCCGACAAATTGCTGGCCACTTCCATTGGAGCGTCAAAGATAGCCAGCTCCTCATGGAGGAACAGAAAAAGGCAGACCTCCCAGAGCACCGCCTGAAACAATATGTTGGGACCAGGCGGAACTCCACCTTAGATATGCTAGAGCATGTACTGGAACATAAAAAGACAATTCATGCAATGTCATGTCACTATTTCATTGGAAGTATCAGAACACTGGGCAAGGCTGACTGGGCCCTTATTGAACAGGTAGTGACAGTCATCATGCCTTTCCGTGCTTTGACGGACACTTTAAGCAAAGAGAACGCTAGCCTGGCCGAAGTCATTCACCTCTTCACGCACCTCTCCTTAAAAATTGACAATTTCCTTGCCCCTAGGGAACGCTTGCCTTGTACTAAGGGTAATATAATTCCCAATGTTGCTGCCCTTCTAACGAGGCTGAAAAAGGAACTGACTCGCCGCATGAAAGCGTGCATGGACTATTGTCCCGAGTTGCCACAATTTGTGATCCTCGAATCAAAGGCAAGATGGCACTTAGTTCCAATTCCCTCACTTCCTGGAGGGAACAATTGATAGCGAGGGTGCGTGAGAGGCAAAGAAAAAAACAGGATACAGTCACAGGAGGCGGGAGAAGATTCTGCACATGAGCTGGAGGAGTGTGGTGATCTTCCTATCAGTAGTAGCGGCAGTAGCACTTCATCTTGTTCCAGTGGAGCAGCTGCTGCTTTTTAAGCTGAGGCTGTATTGGATACGATTTATTGTATTGCATATGATTCTATGATTCATTTCACACAGACAATTAAAGCAATATGTTTGCATATGGTATATGCATACTGAATGTGCACCACAAGGGGCAGTGTTTATGAGTGGCTGAGCACGTGTAATGGCTGTCATTGCGGACATGCATTCTGGGAATCCTGACCACCTGTACATTAGCTATGCCATGTGGCCAGGAACAAAGGATCCATGTGATTTATTCAAGTAACCTGATTGGACAGTGCTTGGAGATATTAGGCCTTGGCAGCCATGGTTTTTTAGAGCCCACCATGCAGAGAGAAGGATGAACAAAGGCATTTTGCTGGTCAAGAGTCACATCAAAGAGATGACTTGCAGGGTTCCCTTGGACAAAGATATGCTTGCATTTGCTGATCTTTATTGTAAACCAAGCTAAGTATAATTGTAACACTGTATCTCTGTATTTATCTGTAACTTTGTTGTAATAACTCTTTTTTAGATATATTGCTTTAACAGCAGATGTTATTGTAAAGTATATCATCAAATATTACAACTGTATCCTGTGTATTCATTCCACATAAATAACTGATATACCACAAATTAAATAAATATTAATGTTGTGACTAATATCCTAATTAGAATATTAATATTTGCATATTAATATTCATAATTCAGGCCACGAATACAACAGAGGCAATGGACAGATTATGTTTTGGACAAAAGAAAGAGCTATTCATAAATAGAAAAAGTGCTGAGTTTGATGTTACCTTGTGGAACCTTCTTTGCCCCCAAGTACAGATCCCTTGAGTTTCTAAGATAATAAGAGGGCTGTTTGGCCTGCATTATCCCTGGCAGCCCAGAAGTTGCTTTCTTGCCCCTCAACCACTGTCCGGAGTGAGCGGGTATTTTCCGTAACCAGAAATATACTTATCCCCCAGTGCTCTCACTTTGCCCCCCAGCTCAAATTACTTTTTTAAAAACCAACCTGCCAAAGCTGGGTTACCCTGCTCTCAGGTTCGATGCAGATTGAAAAACAAAAGGACTTCTTCTATAATCATCCATAGTACCATGATACACTGAGCGCTCCAGCTTACCCAGCTCTAGAACCGTCGTAGGTTGGGCAGAGGACACCCCCTTGACTTGGTGGGACACGGGGGAATTAGAGTCTACATTGTTGTCCCTCAATACAGGTTGTTCAGTCTTGCTCTATTGTTTTTCATCTCTTCTAAAAAAGTCTGTAGTATCTATCTACTGAGTCCTGCTCCAGTATTCTGCAGTTTGCTGCTGACTTCATCTCTAGTGTTGCTGTCACCCTGAGCCCGCCCTGCACCAGTCAACCTCAGGTTTGTAGTCTACTCTAACAAAAGTCGTATATCTATTTACTGAGTCCTGCCTGTTCCAGTGTTCTGCAGTTTGCTGCTGGCTACATCTACAGTGTTGCTGTCATCCTGAGTTCTCCCTGCACCTGTCATCATCAGTTTTGTAGTCTATTGTAACAAAAGTCGTTTATCTATCTACTGAGTCCTGCCTGCTCCAGTGTTCTGCAGTTTTGCTGCTGGCTACATCTACAGCATTGCTGAGTCCACCCTGCACCAGTCATCCTCAGTTTTGTAGTCTATTGTAACAAAAGTCATATATCTATCTATCTACTGAGTCCTACCTGCTCCAGTGCTTTGCAGTTAGCTGCTGGCTACATCTACAGTGTTGCTATCATGACAAAGGTTCTCCGGGATGGCAGATTTATGGGTGTGCGCTGCTCAGCACATCTACAGTGTTGCTGTCATCCTGAGTCCGCCCTGCACCAGTCACCCTCAGTTTTGTAGTCTACTCTAACAAAAGTCATATGTCTGTTTATCTACTGGGTCCTGCCTGCTCCAGTGTTCTGCAGTTTGCTGCTGGCTACATCTACAGTGTTGCTTATGCTAACATGACAAAGGCTCTCTGGGATGGCAGATTTGTGGGTGTGCGCTGCTCAGCACATCTCCAGTGTTGCTGTCATTCTGAGTCCACCCTTCACCAGTCATCATCATTTTTGTAGTCTAACTCTATTCTAACAAAAGTTGTATATCTATCTATCTATCTACTGAGTCCTGCCTGCTCCAGTGTTCTGCAGTTTGCTGCTGGCTACATCTACAGTGTTCCTATCATGGTGCCCATGATCCTTTTTCTACATGGCGACATTGCTACTTCCGGGTTTCACCCTGCAAGGTTCTTATTGGTCACTGGGTTCTCACTCTGCCTAGGGCTAGCTCTTTTATACCCGGCCCTGTCATTCTTTCAGTGCCCTTTCGTGGTGTACGTATACCTAGCGTTTGAGTTGCTGCATGTTCCTGGCTCTGTGTATGACCCGGCTTGCCTGACTACACTTCTTATTTGCTCCTGAGTTGATTCTGCTTCCATTGCTGACTAGGACTGGCTGGCTACCTCCGTGTGTACCGAACTGGCTTTGGCTGAGAACCCGCTTCCGTTGCTGTCTAGGACTGGCTGACTACCTCCGTGTGTACCGAACTGGCTTTGGCTGAGTACCCGCTTCCGTTGCTGACTGGAACTGGCTAACTACCTCCGTGTGTACCGAACTGGCTTTGGCTGTGAACCCGCTTCCGTTGCTGACTAGGACTGACTGACTACCCTGTGTGTACCGATCTGGCATTCTGGCTTCTGACCCCTCTGTGGGCGTTACCTTGGGCTCCGTTAACTCTCGCTGTCATTACCACTCAGCAGACTTCCGTTACAGATCCTAGCATCCTGTGGTGCTGCACCCTTGCTCTTGCCGTATTTTCTGTCTGCAACTCCCTGGGCATTCTAGGTAGACTGAGTTGCGAGTAGTTACCACTGTTGCTACTCCCTAGTGTTCTAGGGATCCGGTCACATGCCAGTATCCGGTCTGTGAGTTGCCTCCGATACTCCATAGCGTTCTAGGGATCTGGTCACTTGCCAGTATCCTGTCTGTGAGTTGCCTCCGATACTCCCTAGCGTTCTAGAGATCCTGTCACTGGCAAGTTCCTGTTTGTATAAATATAAAGGAATGAATGGCACTTCCGGAGTTGATTAAAACAAACGTAGCTTTATTTGGCTCTTTAAAATTCTATGGCGAATTAAAGCAGGACAGAGGTGAGACAAAATAAGGATCCCATATGAAACAGGGCCAACGATCACAGTCTAACGCGTTTCACACTCATACTAGCGCTTAATCATAGACACAAACAAACCTAGTCACCATTATTACTTATAAAAGATTAAAATCAACATAATCAAAAGAACCTGCTTCAAAATAGCCACCGCCAATAAAAACAGACAGATACTACATTCACCTTATTAACTCTTTTAGATATTCCACAACATACCCTGTAAGATAGAACCAACCCTCACAGCAGGAATCAGAAACCCATCCATGACTCTTTTAGGATTTTCATTAAAATAATATAATGAAGCCAATATTATGAGATTATAAAATAAAAGAATATAATCACAACAATAATATCCTTTAAATAATGAGTCATCCATGGGACCCAGATCCTAAATAAAACTATTAAAGGTACAGTCCCATCCAGGTTTACCTCACTATACTTACAGAGCAATCACTCAAATGACATTATATGGCTAATATCCCATTCAAGATGTAAACCCAGGGGCATCCTAGTTTTCAACTGGAAAATCCAATATGCTTCTCTCATATTTAAAAGCCGCAATATATCGCCCCCCCGAAATGGTAAGGTGACTCTTTCTATACCCTGAAAACTACAAAAGGTTGTATCTCCTCCATGTTTCTGGCAAATATGCCTAGCTATAGCTGAGTCACTCTCACATTTCTGAATCTGATAAAGATGTTCTCTCACCCGCATCTTGAGGGGGCGAATTGTGCGGCCCACATATTGTACAGAGCAGGCAAGACATGTAAAAAGATACACAACATTACGTGTATTACAATTAATGTAACTTCTAATTTTATACTCTGCTCCATCGACATTACATTTAAATGATTTAGAAACATTTAGAAGCGTAAAACCCTCAGATGTCAACTATGTAGATTTTACTGGCTTTGACAAGAATAGACTAGGTGATATCATGTTACCCAACGTGAGACCCCTCTTGGCCACAAAATCACAACCCTTTTGTCGAGACATACTCTCTTAAAGGAAACATGTAATGCCGGTCATAAAAAAGAGGACCAAGTGGCTGACAAGGTTAGATTTATTACTACATTTAGTTCGCAGTATCATAAAATCTGCTCTTTGGTGAGGTCAAGGTTGCCTATTCTGGAGACGGATCCGATTCTGGCTCAATTGTTAAAAAAGGGTTGTGATTTTGTGGCCAAGAGGGGTCTCACATTGGGTAACATGATATCACCTAGTCTATTCTTGTCAAAGCCAGTAAAATCTACATGATTGACATCTGAGGGTTTTTACGCTTGTGGTGCGAACATTTGTAAAACCTGTAAGGTTGCCAATGTTTCTAAATCATTTAAATGTAATGTCGATGGAGCAGAGTATAAAATTAGAAGTTACATTAATTGTAATACACGTAATGTTGTGTATCTTTTTACATGTCTTGCCTGCTCTGTACAATATGTGTGTTGCCTCCGATACTCCCTAGCGTTCTAGGGATCCTGTCACTGGCCGGTTCCTGTTTGTGTGTTGCCTCTGATACTCCCTAGTGTTTTAGGGTCTCTGTTGCCTGTCAGTCTTCCAGCCTGTCTGTGCCCCAGCCTCCCTAGCATTCTAGGGAATTGCCATTTAGTTACCTGCCGCTAGTCTCTGTGTGCCTTCCCGCGGCCTAGGTACTACTGTGGTTTGTTCTGCTCCAGTGTCCAGTCCACGGATCAAGACTTCTTAGTTTGCCTCTAGTATTGTCTTACTTTCGTATAGTATTTCTGTTTCCATCCTGACCTGTGACAGATTTGGGAAGTACCACTGTACTGTCCCTTATCTGTGCCCGAGCAGGTTGTTACACTTCCTTGCTGATTATTTATTTTCAATAAATCTGATCTTAACCTTACCATATTTGTCTGAGTGTTCTTATAAAACCATGACAGTATGAAAAGGCCATGACCTCAGACAATACAGGTGAAGGTAGCTCTCAAAATATCCATTGGAGAATGGATTCACATGAGCAACGCTTGGATCAGTTGTCACTGGCTGTGCAGACTATTCTGGAGTGCACCTCACATCTTGACAAATCAGTGCAAGCGTCATTGGCCACCTGTAACGGTTTGTACTACACACAGACACAGTACGCTTGGATAAAACACAATTTTATTAAACAATTAAGATCACAATAACCCTCACAGGTCCTGTAATATACACTTAATATAGTACAGCCACTAGACAGGTTATACAGAGGTAAGCCCACACAGGTCCAGTATAAGTAAAGAGTCCATAGAACAATATACTGACACAGGTCAGGCAGATCTTGTGTGAGTCCCAGTATATCAGTGCTGCATGGGTTAATAGCAGACAGAGAATGTTGACAGGCCCTTGTGTAGCAAGGCCTTTTAAGAAGCTCAAGCAGAGGTGAGAGCTTAATTCGAGTAACGCCCAAGATAACGGATACCAGACAATTGTGGACTGCCGTAGCAGTAACAGATGCTGAGCAACCTGAGCACTGCCGTAGCAGTAATGGAGACTAAGCAACGTGAACACTGCTGTAGCAGTAACGGAGACTGAGTGATAGGAGCACTGCCGTAGCAGTAGCGGAGACTGAGCGACTTGAGCACTGCCGGAGCAGTAATGGAGACTAAGCAACGTGAACACTGCAGTAGCAGTAACGTAGACTAAGCAACGTGAACACTGCCGTAGCAGTAACGGAGACTGAGTGATAGGAGCACTGCCATAGCAGTAGCGGAGACTGAGCCACTTGAGCACTGCCGGAGCAGTAACTGAGACTGAGCAACGTGAACACTGCCGTAACAGTTGATGAGAAACGGGGAGCTCCCGGACGATGAATTAACCACACAGTTCCTGGCGAACTCTGCCCATGGCAACAGGTCTGCCCAATTATCAAGATGATCAGACACAAAGCAGCGCAAGAATTGCTCCAATCCATGACTGGCATGCTCAGCGGCTCCATTGGTCTGGGCATGGTAGGCAGACGAAAAAGACAGCTGAATGCCCATCTGGCCACAAAATGCTCTCTAAAACCTGGACACAAATTGACTCCCACGGTCCGATACCAGCACTTTAGGTACCCCATGCAACTGGAACACCTCTTTAGCAAAGACAACTGCCAGCTCCTGGGTCGAGGGAAGGCCAGGAAGAGGCACGAAGTGAGCCATTTTAGAGAATCTATCAACTACCATAAGAACGAAAGATTAATCCCTGGACACTAGCGGTTCTTCCAGGAAATCATAGGATACGTAGGACCAAGGTCATTCGCCATTCGGTACTGGTTGGAGTAAGCCCACTGGGAGGTGTCTAGGGGTTTTGGCACGAGCACAGGTGGTACAGGCTGCAGTGAATGCAGAGCAGTCGGCTCTTAAGAAAGGCCACCAAAATATTTGTGAAAGAGACCAAATTAATTGATCCCTCCCAATATGCCCAGCAGCCCTAGATGAATGGTAGGTTTCAAGCAAGCAGGTACGAAATGGCTCATCTACAAAACACTTGCCTACTGGGGTATCTGGGGGAGCCGCAGCCTGGGTAGCCAAAATTTCCTCCCCCAGTGGCGAAGTGATGCTAGTACGTAGGGTAGCCAAGATGAGATCAGGTGAATGACGGGTACGGGAACCTCATCCTTATCTGTTTCTGGCCCAAATTGCCTGGACAGGGCATCAGCCCTAACATTCTTGGAGCCAGGCAAGAAAGATACGATAAAGTTAAAGCGGGACAAAAACAAGGCCCATCTGGCTTGACGTGAGGACAATCTCTTAGCGTCAGAGAGATATGTCAGATTTTTGTGGTCTGTCAAGATTAATACAGGGATTCTCGTACCTTCAAGCAAGTGACGTCATTCTTTCAGAGCGAGAATAATAGTCAGGATTTCTCTGTCCCCAATTTCATAGTGACTCTGGGCACTAGACAGCTTTTTAGAGAAGAACCCACAAGGTCTCAGAGTACTTCCGGCTACTGGACGCTGTGACAGTACTGCCCCTACCCCATTCTCAGACGCATCAACCTCCAACGTAAATGGAAGGGAAGGGTTGGGGTGGGACAGTACAGGAGCAGATGCGAAAGCGGACTTAAGTGTCTCAAAAGCATGATCAGCTGCCTCAGACCATTGGGATGGATTGGCACCCTTGTGCGTGAGGTCAGACAGAGGTTTAACAACAGTGGAAAAGTTCCGAATAAACTTCCTATAATAATTCACAAACCCAAGAAAGCGCTGAATTCCTTTTAACCCTTTCAGTTGTGGCCATTGTAATACCGCTGCGAGTTTCTCCTGATCCATAGCAATACCATCTCTAGAAATCACAAAGCCCAAAAAAGGCAACATGGACTTGTGAATCTCGCATTTTTCAATCTTACAGAAGAGTTTGTTTTTGCGTATTCTGAGCAAGACTTTGGACACATCCTTGCTATGTTGAGACAGGCTAGATGAGTGTATGAGTATATCATCTAGGTAGACTACTACACATGACTGTAGCATGTCACGGAGGATATCATGAATAAATTCTTGGAATACAGCGGGTGCGTTACAAAGGCCAAAAGGCATGACTAGGTATTCATAATGTCCAGATCTGGTATTAAATGCTGTTTTCCATTCTTCCCCAGCTCTTATTCTGATCAGGTTATATGCAGCCCGTAGGTCCAACTTAGTGAAAACAGAGGAACCTTACAACCTGTCAAATAGTTTGGTAATTAGTGGTATGGGATAGGAATTTTTGGACATTAGTTTATTCAGTCCCCGGTAATCGATACAGGGTCTCAACTCGCCATTCTTCTTTTTGACAAAAAAGAAACCAGCCCCTGCGGGTGAGGTAGACTTCCTAATAATCCTTCTTTTAAGGGCATCATCAATATATTCCTCCATGGCCTGATTCTCCTCGCACTACAACGGGTACGTGCGACCCCTAGGAGGCACAGCGCCAGGATGCAAATCAATAGCGCAATCGTATGCCCTATGCTGGGGCAAAGTGATAGCCTCTCCCTTACTGAAAACATCACTGAATTGGTGATATTCAGCTGGCACGGAGGGAGAGGTACACACGATCTTAATCGGATGAGTCACACAATGCCCCATACAATACTCAGACAAAGATGTAATCTCACAAGTCTGCCAGTCAAACTGGGGATTATGCAAATGTAACCATGGAAACCCCAGAATGACCGCATGATAAGGAGAATGAATAATCTGAAACCACTGTTTCTCAGTGTGGAGAGCCCCAATAGTCATAGACAGCGGAATAGTTTCCATAGTTATCTGAGCCGGTTCTAACGGTCTGCCATCAATGGCCTCAATAGTTAAGGGAGATTCCCACTCGACCAACGGAATCTGATGTAGCGCAGCAAATGAACTATCCATACAGTATCCGGCTGAGCTGGAATCAACCAGGGCCAGAACCTCCACCAAGTGTTCTGCCCAGGAAAATGCCACCTGGATCATGGGTTTCTGCATACTTGGGTCTAGGGACTGCTGAACACCACCTAGGGCCTCCCCCCCCCAAGGTACCCTAGGTGCGTTCATTTCCCGTACAGGACAGGTACGCAGCAGGTGCCCATGGCTGCATACACATAATCCCAGAGTGGACCGGAGGTCTTGCGAGATTCAGGCATGGTCTGATTACTGTAAGGAACACTGCATACGGCAGCCTACCAAGATTTTGTGTACCTCTCCCTCTTGAATATCGATCATTCAGCGATGTGTTCAGTAAGGGAGAGGCTAGCACTTTGCCACAGCACCGGCCATATGACTGTGCTATTAATATTGCGCCTGGTACCATGCCTCCACAAGGCAGAACCTATCCATTGTCCTGTGAAGAGAATCAGGCTATGGAGGAGTATATCTCCGATGCCCTGGCTCGTGGTATAATTCGTAAGTCTTCCTCACCCACGGGGGTTGGATTCTTTTTTGTTAAAAAAGAAAAATGGGGAACTCAGACCCTGTATCGATTACAGGGGTCTTAAGATCATGATTAAAAACGCTTACCCCATCCCACTCATTACCGAGTTGTTTGATCGGCTGAAGGGCGCTTCCATTTTCACTAAATTGGATTTAAGGGGAGCAGATAATCTGATAAGGATCAAGGAGGGTGATGAGTGGAAATCTGCTTTTAATACTTGGACAGGTCATTATGAGTATTTAGTGATGCCATTTGGGCTATGCAATGTTCCGGCAGTATTTTTGGAGTTCATAAACAATGTCCTTTGAGACATGCTACAGTCCTGTGTAGTGGTTTACCTGGACAATATTTTGATACTTTCATCTGATTTGGAGACGCACTGTAGGCATGTTACTGTGGTGCTTCAAAGGCTGAGAGAAAACAAACTTTTCTGCAAGCTGGAGAAATGTGACTTTCCTGGGGTATGTAATTTCCAATGATGGCATCTCGATGGATAAAGACAAACTTTCTGCAGTGTTGCAGTAGCCTCGTCCCATTGGTCTCAAACCTTTACAACAATTCCTGGGCTTTGCAAATATTATTAGTATAGGAAATTTATTTGTGACTTTTCCAAGATCGTTAAGCCCTTAACGGATATGACGCATAAAGGGGCCAATGCCTCCGTGTGGTCTCCACTGCCCCAGTGCTGTCTCATCCCAAACCGGGGTTGCCATTTACATTGGAGGTTGATGTCTCGGAGACAGGTGTTGTCACGAAGGCCTGGGCCTGGGAAGACATTAATGCCATGTGGATTTTTTTCTAAGAAAATTACTAAAGCCCAAAGTGTCTATGACATTGGTGATCGTGAACTCTTGGCCATCTTCCTGGCCCTACGTGAGTGGCACCATCTGTTGGAGGGTACCAGGGCGCCGATTTTGATTCTTAATGACCATAAGAATCTTACATACCTCTCTGAGGCCAAAAGATTGTCTCCCAGACAAGCCAGATGGGCACTATTCCTATCACATTTCAATTTCATTGTTTCTAACTTACCTGGTTCCAAGAATGTGCGGGCTAACGCTCTGTCCAGACAGTACGGTCCTGATCTATGTTCCGAAACTGCACTAGTACCAATTATACCTCCTGACCGTATTCCTGGCCACATTATGCACTATTATCACATTCCCATTGGGCGAGGAGATCTTGGCATCCCAGGCCAATGAGCCTCCTGAGAAACCCATGGGCAAGTGTTTCTTGGCTGAACCATTCCGGGCCAGGTTAATGGAGAATTACCACGCCTCTCATGCGGCCAGTCATGTGGGTAGTGATCAATTGATTTGGTCCTTGTCTCGAATGTTCTGGTGGCCTACGTTGAGGGTGGACTGTGCCACTTTTACTGCAGCCTGTACTACTTGCGCTCGCTTCAAGTCCCCAAGACACCTTCCTGTTGGGCTATTACAAGCTGTCCCCAATGGTGATCGACCATGGTCACACGTGTCTATTGATTTCATGGGGGAACTGCCTGTCTCTAATGGCTGCACATTTATACTAATGGTGGTTGATAGATTCTCGAAAATGGCTCACTCTGTGCCTCTCCCTGACTTGACATCTGCTAAAGTATTGGCCATGGTGTTTGCTAAGGAGGTGTTTCGGCTCCATGGAGTTCCCAAGGTCTTGGTCTCCGATCGTGGGAGCCAATATGTGTCTAGGTTCTGTAGGGCATTCTGTGACCAAATGGGCATTCAACTGTCATTCTCTTCCGCATACCACCCCCAACCAATGGGGCTGCTGAACGCTCCGACCAGGGGTTGGAGCAATTTATACGATGTTTTGTTTCCAATCATCATGATAACTGGGCTGACTTGTTGCCATGGGCAGAGTTTGCCAGGAACTGTGCCATTAACACCTCTTCTGGGAGCTCACCTTTTCTTATGAACTATGGGTTCCAACCATGCTTGCTCCCGGATACTTTTCAAGTACAGCAGATTCTGGCTGTGGACGAGCACATTAGGCAACTTCACTCCACTTGGGCATAAGTCCAGAATTCACTACGTGACTCCTTTCAGTGGTATCAGCGGCATACCAATAGCAGGAGATTGCCTGCTCCTGTATTCCAGGTGGGGGACTGGGTATGGTTATCCCCCAGGAACCTTAAGTTAAAAGTCCCATGCAATAGGTTGGCTCCCCAGTTTGTGGGTCCGTTCCTGGTACTCCGAAGAGTTAACCCTGTTTCCTATGCTTTAGAACTCCCTGCATCTATGCGAATACACAATGTGTTTCACATATCTTTACCCAAACCTTTGGTATGTCATCGATACACATCCACTCCTGCAGTCCCCGGTCCTGTTCATATTCAAGACCACGATGAATACGAGGTGCAGAGTATCCTGGACTCACGTAGGTTCCGTGGGTAAATCCAGCACTTGGTGCACTGGAAAGGATATGGCCCAGAGGAACGCTCATGGGTTAACTACTCTGACGTCCATGCTCCGCTCTTGCTGCGCAGATTCCATGCTAAGTTTCCACTGAAGTCTGGTCCTCCTCTACGGGGAGGGGGTCATTGAGAGGGGGGTACTATAATGGTGCTCATGATCCTTTTTCTACATGGCAACATTGCTACTTCCGGGTTTCACCCTACATGGTTCTTATTGGTCACTGGGTTTTGACTCTGTCTAGGGCTAGTCCTTTTATACCCAGCCCTGTCATTCTTTCAGAGCCCTTTCATGGTGTACCTGTACCTAGCATTTGAGTTGCTGCATGTTCCTAACTCCATGTATGACCCGGCTTGCCTGACTATGCTTCCTGTTTGCTCCTGAGTTGATTCTGCTTCTGCTGCTGACTAGGACTGGCTGACTACCTCCATGTGTACTGAACTGGCTTTGGCTGAGAACCCGCTTCCATTGCTGTCTAGGACTGGCTGACTACCTCCGTGTGTACCTAATTGGCTTTGGCTGAGAACCCGCTTCAGTTGCTTACTAGGACTGGCTGACTACCTCCGTGTGTACTTAACTGGCTTTGGCTGAGTACCCGCTTCCGTTGCTGACTGGGACTGGCTGACTACCTCCGTGTGTACCAAACTGGCTTTGGCTGAGAACCCACTTCCATTGCTTACTAGGACTGGCTGACTACCCTGTGTGTACCGATCTGACATTCTGGCTTCTGATCCCTCTCTGGGTGTTAACTCTCGCTCTCATTACCACTCAGCAGACTTCTGTTACAGATCCTAACATCCTGTGGTGCTGCGCCCTTGCTCTTTCCGTATTTTCTGTCTGCAAGTCCCTGGGCATTCTAGGGAGACTGAGTTGCGAGTAGTTACCGCTGTTGCTACTCCCTAGCGTTCTAGGGATCCAGGTACTTGCTGGTAGCCTGTGAGTTACCTCCGATACTCCCTAGCGTTCAAGGGATCCGGTCACTTGTCAGTATCCTGTCTGTGAGTTGCCTCCGATTTTCCCTAGTGTTCTAGGGATCCAGTTACTTGCCAGTTCCTGTTTGTGTGTTGCCTCCGATACTCCCTAGCGTTCTAGGGTCTCTGTTACCTGCCAGTCTTCCAGCCTGTCTGTGCCCCAGCCTCCCTAGCGTTCTAGGGAATTGCCCTGTAGTTACCTGCCGCTAGTCTTCATGTGCCTTCCCGCGGCCTAGGTACTACTGTGGTTTATTCTGCTCCAGCATCCAGTCCATGGATTAAGACTTCTTAGTTTGCCTCTAGTATTGTCTTACTTTTGTATAGTATTTCTGTTTCCATCCTGACCTGTGACAGATTTGGGAAGTACCACGGTACTGCCCCTATCTGGACCCGAGTAGGTTGTTACACTTCCTTGCTGATTACTTATCTCCAGTAAATCTTATCTTAACCTTACCATATTTGTCTGAGTGTTCTTACAAAACTGTGACAGTTGCTGAGTCCACCCTGCACTAGTCATCCTCAGTTTTGTAGTCTATTCTAACAAAAGTCGTATATCTATCTACCGAGTCCTGCTCCAGTGTTCTGAAGTTTGTTGCTGGCTACATCGACAGTGTTCCAGTTCCAGTCCGCCCTACACCAGTCATCCTCAGTCTTCCTTCCTCCTTTGAATAGCTACATCCATGCTTCATCTACAGTACCATAAGGCTAAATCTCCACCATACCCTGTTCCACCGTCTTCATTTAGACCATGGAAATGGTTCCATTTATTTTTATTTATTTAATTTTTTATTGTATATTGTAAAGCATTTTAAATTCGGCCAAATAATTCTGACTATTTCCAAATTTTGTCCGAGTCGAACAGGTCCTGTCTGAAATTAGGATCCTCCGAATTAAAAAAAAATTAGTCTGAAATTGGATTTTACCGAATTTTTTTTGCAGTGCACAAATCTACCTTCTGTGACGGCTGGAGTGGGGTGGCTGGTCTAGCTCACTGCTCTGCCCCCTGGCTGTGCGCTCATGGTGGGATCTCTGATGGGGTCAGGCTTGACATGAGTTGACCCAGGTTAGGGGGTGGCTTTGGGGGGGTACAAGGGGTATTAAATATATAATGTACAAATTAATATGTTTATTTTTTGTCTGATTAATCTGTATTCTTTCATTTCTTTCAATTTTATGTTGATTTATTTCGCTCTGCCAGGGAATTCCTGGAAGGTGGTGGTGGTGGGAGGATGGGAAGAGGTGTATTCTAAACAGTTGTCCTCTTGGTTGGGTAAGATAAATTCCTACTTTATGCACAGCTTAAGACACCCCACCCCCGCCAACAGATGCCACCTTGCTGCTCATTCATCTGTGAGGCTACTATCAGATGACTTGGGGACATAGAGTGCCACACTCTGTGCCTCAATGGTAATTCATTATATACCTGTCTTCTGAAGGGTCCAGCTTCTCCCCCTTGATTTCCACAATGTGCTGTTTTTATTGCTATCCTGGAAAGGTGTTGTACTGTTTGTTTGACCTTTCCCCATAAATAATATATTAGAATGAGCATGTCCTCAATGGGACTCTACTGGTCCCACTTCCTCTTCCAGCCCCTCTCAATTCCACCACCTGTTCACTTTTCTTCTTTTAAAGTACATGCGATCCAGCTCTATTATCCTCTGTCTATGCATGTGGCTGTAATATACAGGCCACCTGCTAACGTTTCTTCCCCTTCAAGCTTTCTCTCAGATTTAGAATCTTGTCCTTGTTCTGGGTGACTTTAAAGGAACAGTAAACTTTTTTTATGAAAAAATATATATTGTAGGGATTTTCCTATTGAGTAAAATAAGGGAACTCCCTCTGCCGAGATATTTATATTTCCAGAGTTATTTCAGTTTAAACCCATGTTTTTTTATGTTAGAAGTGCCCTCTAGTGGTCAAATTCGAATTAGTTTTTCTGTTAGATTCTAATGGAGAGGAAAGTCAGGAAAGTCTGACACATACAGTTCTCCATAGAATGTGATAGAAACTGCCTGTCACTTTCTGTCAGAACTATCAGGAAGTAAACACAGTAAATTCACTTCATGATTATTTGAACTGCTATACATTTTGAATAAAACATCTGACAGAACATGTTTTATTCAAAAACCTTGTTTTATTCAGCAGGAAATGCTCTATTAAATATGTGCTTTCATAAAAAAAGTGTACTGCTCCTTTAACTGTCATATTGATGACCCCTCTGTCCCCTGGGCTTCACATCTTCTAGAGCTAACCTCCTCACTTGATCCCTGGAAGTGGACTGACTGTGCCACTCACAAAGCTGGTCTCTGCCTGGATCTAGTCTTTACTAAGAGTCTGGTCCTTTCAGCTTTCAGTTTCCCCATTCCCTCTATTAGACACCATCTTGTATACTTTTCTCTCCCACTCTGCCCCTTCCCCCATTCTTTTTAACGCCTATAACTCAATCCTTTGCCCCTCTGATACTACAAGGAGTTGTTGAGTCAGTCCACGACCCTGGCTTAACTCCCACACATTCTTCCTATGTTCTTGCACTAACTATGCGGAACGTCTCTAGAGGACACCATGCAATGTGCATTGTGAAAAGGGATGAATTGTGCAACGTGTGACGCCAGGCAGGGCACAATGCCAACGCGTGAGGAGAGAGGTATCGGAGGAAGCGGACAGCAAATACAAGCTTGCCACCTGCTTCCTCCGATGTCTCTCTCCCTTCCACCTGCCTCCTCCAAAGCCTCTGTCGTCTTCAATGCCCCCAGCCAGCAATACAGGATTTTTAGGAAGTAAATGAAGGGAGCGCTGGGGAGGGCTGCTTCAGCAATAGTTTATGAATGAGATTTATTCATTCATAATGTCCTATGTACTGTGTCCCATTGCTATTAGTACTTTTGCTCCACTCTCCGTTTGAAGGAGAGTGGAGCAAAAGTACTAATAGAAATGGGACACAGGAGGTAGGGCATTATAAATGAATGAATGAGATTTATTCATTCATAATGTCCTATGTACTGTGTCCCATTGCTATTAGTACTTTTGCTCCACTCTCCGTTTGAAGGAGAGTGGAGCAAAAGTACTAATAGAAATGGGACACAGGAGGTAGGGCATTATAAATGAATGAATCTAAGTCAATATACGTTTATTAATGGTATTTTAATAAAAAATGTATTAAAAACACACACACGCATATATACAGGCAAGGTATGTAGTCCATACCTTGCCTATTAACCCTTGGGTACCAGAGGGCTAGGAAACATGCTAAGCAATGCTTTCCTACCTCTCTGGTACTCAAAGGGTTAGGAAACATGCTAAGCAATGCTTTCCTCTCTCTCTTATACTCAAAGGGTTAATTGTGGAATAAAAGACAGATTTGTCCACTACATGGAAGTCCATGAGGTGGATGTGGATGGGGTTAGTATGCCGCATATATGCAATATATGTGACATACTAAGGGGGGGATGTGGAAGGAGGCATTGTGTAGTGCTTGGTGTACTAGTTTTATTGATTGTAACCCGTTGAATGCCACAGGGGTGAGCAGTGCACATCCCTATGGCATTCAAAGCTGTCCATAGTGCTGAAAGCCATCTGTGTGTTCCCCTACTGGCTGGGTAGGGAAAAGCACAGAGAATGCTGTTCAGAACTGGCGTCGTGTGCTGTTCTCAAAAAAAAAAATAGGCGTTAGATTTTTGGAGAGAAATGTTGCAATTTAACGCGAGTTAGCCCTAACGCCAACATTTGAATAGCTTTTGGCGTCGCTTGTACATTATCCTCTATGGGTGAGATCTTGCTGTTCTGGCGACAGGCGAAGTGTGTTTCAGAACTGCTGTTATTTCTTACTAGTAGGAACATTTGCATTGCTCAGCTGACTTTCAAAAACACCGTCGCCAGTTTTTTCTGGTGACGCCAACATTTGGATCGAGCCCTTAATTCTGCCCAAGGCAAACATGCTAAAAAGGGATCAATTTATAAATGGTGGTATGTCTTTAACTGGCTATGGTGTAGACCAGTCATGAACAATTAGGGGTAATTATAAAGTAAGATTCTCATTCCTTAATTTGACTTGTATGTTTGGTCAGTTAAATATATATTTTATTTTTTTTATCACTCAAGGGAGTTTTACGAGCTTGCTCAATTATTTTTAAGGGATTGAGCAAGGTGGATTAAGATACCAAAAACTATTTGTGTTTTTTGTCCTCTACCTGACTGACAGTCTGTAATTTTGTTTTGTTTTGGGGTTTTTTGATGCCTTTTTTTTTTTGATTGAACTCTTTGTTCTATCACTAGCAAGTTCATACAGTCCATTCTATTAGAATGAGAGCTGATCACAAAAAGTCGGTTTTGCACATGCTCATGAATTATGGTGGTTTCTGTGAGTACATTTTGCAAATGAGCAGAACTGAATGTTTACATGTACACATAAGTTAATAATACTGCAGAAGATCTGTTTGGGGAATCTGGTGGGTTTTGTTTTTTTTTTTACAGTCCTTCACATTCTTAAAATATTATATATAGTTGGACCAAATTGCAGGGTTTAACAGTTCTGTCAACGTAACAAGGATTCCAAAAGTTTACTCAGATTTGACATTTAAAAGTTAACAGTTTAGAATCATATTGACAGCATGATGATGTAAAACGCTCACGTGGAAGTAGGAGTGGGGTGGGTCCTTGTTGGATGAGTCCGACATGGCATTGTATGCATGCCGTCAGGAAAATGGTGTGTTGAGGGACTGAGTGTCTATGGAGCCGCTGTGGTGGACGCCGATTCCGGGAGCCTGCTTGAATCTCTGTAGCAGAACCCAAGGGGGAAAGAGAGAAAGAAAAAGAAAGAATCTCTTCAGGAGTCTAGTGTGACAGTGGCATATATGGTATCCGAGGCGCAGTTCTGGATTTTAAGTCCATGAGACTTATGTTGTTCCCTGTTAAGAGCATACCCTGAATATCTAGCTAGAACCCCTGGAAGGTTGCCTATTGCCGGATAAGAAGTATTACTACCTGGAAGGGATAAGCAGCCCCAGAGGGGGGAGCATGACATACACACTGGTGCTTGGACCCAGTTGGGTCACATGAGTATATTCAGAGCAAACCCCATAAGTAAACTTGGTTGTTAATATTGCTAATACTGGGAGATTGGCATAAGGTGTGAACTTTCAACTTGTCATGTAAGGGGAGAAGCTCCAGTTTGTACAGACAGGGTGCTCTTTCTGGACTGGTCGTGCATAGTCTTAAAGTGACAGTACTGACAAGATGGATGCTCCTGTTTATTACGATAAATGAGCCATGATATTAACCAAGATGATAGAGATGAAAGGGGTATAATAAAGTCAATAAGATTGTTTATGCTGGATACTGTTAAAAGCACCAGGGTAATTTCCAGCTGCTGCCCTTTTAAATTTAAAATTGTGATTGAGGCTGCCTGGCACAAGGTTTTTGGGATCAAAAGAAGGAGAGGAGGGAAAAAAAAGGAATTAAAAAAATTGTTTGTTTCTATTGACTTGATCCTGAGGTGGGTCATAAGGAGTGAAATATTCAGCTGCTGTGATATCAACCCTGTGGAAATATGGCTACCGAAAAGGGACTTTCTAAGGAACATAATAAAAAGGACAAAAGAGCCCCAAAAGATAAACAAGGAGGGAGAGTGTCTGATTTTTTATTCCTACCCTTGATAATACTCTTGATAATACCAATTGCAATAGTAATCTGAATGCTTCAGTAATACCCCGATCATTACCTGTCTAGGACTTTTTGAGGAATCAATTTGATGAGAATAAACAGGAAACTGTTAAAAGCTCTCTGGAGATCAAAATGGAGCTGAGGGGCTTGGCTCGATGGAGGTTAAACTGGGGAACCTGGATATAAAATAGTCCGTATTAGATGTTTCAGTTAGGAATCTCTCCCAGAAGTATGATACCCTGGAACAGAAAACAAGGGGGATGGAAGATAGATCAAGGAGATGTAATCTTAGGCTCCGTAATATTAAGAAGACGGTTGTATTTGATCAGCTGAAAGACTTCCTACTATGGGTCTTAAGATGGAAGAGCCTGATTTGGTTATGGAGAACTTTCATCATCTGCATCGCCCCAAAGGGCTGTCAGAAGAATTCCCTACAGATGTCATAGTAAATTTCCATTCGTATGTGTTTAAGGAACATGTAGTCTGTCCATTTTCCTACTGTAAAAAACCTCAAACCTTTTTTGGTCCTTGGTCTTTTCTTATGTTAAGGACAGCCTTATGCCTATCCCATGCATACTTAAATTCTGTTACTGTATTAACTTTTACCACTTCTGCTGGTAGGCTATTCCACTTACTATTACTCTCTCAGTTGAAGTAAAACTTTCTTACATCACATCTAAACCTGTGTCCCTCTAGTTTTAGACTATGGCCTCTTGTCCTAAAATTTTTACTTGATGGTTGGTGGAGGACTGTGAAAATAACCACTTGATTTTTTCCTTTCCGCATCAATTGGCCCTTGGGGTGCCGGGGGAGTACGGAGTGCATCGCAAAGTGGTGCGTTCCGTGCCCCTCTGGCACTTCGTGGGTTAATATGTTGGTCAGTTTTTGGGGGAGTCTGCTATTGAGCCCAAGGGGGTGGGGATTTGTGTTGTGGGTTTTGGTCTGTGTTGCCAGTGTTTCCGATGACATGCCCTCCCCAGAGGGTGACCCTTCGTACAGATTTAAGTTATTGCGGTATAGGGTTTATTAGATATATTTTGTATTTGGGTTTCCCAAGATACTATGATGTATGTATATATTGTGGAGATGTGGGAAATACTTTGGGAAGCCATGCCAACTGATCTGATTAGGGGTATTAGGGTGTTTTTGTTTTTACTGTCTGGATAACAAGAGAATTTTGGGGGGTGCACAGTTTGGGTTGATTATATAAAGTTATGATTTATGTATGGGATATTGCACTGAACATATTTGAAGGTATAGTAGGTTATCAGGAATGGGGGGGTAAGATGGTTTTGGTTAAACACACTTAAAGAAAAGAGGGTTTATCATATCGAATTAGGTATATTATGATGTTGTCTATGGGTGATTATTGGGTTAACAATCACTCTTATTTACATATAAGTTGAAGAAGGGATAGGGTAGTAGAAGTATGATTAGTTTAGTTAGTGGGAGAAGAATACTGTAGTATTATAAATATACGTGTCTATATATCACAGCTGAAGGGAATTTTGAAATAGTTAAATGGTAAGGATTTGATTAATGCTTGATAGCTGGTGTGTGCATGGTTAGGATGATAGAATAAATAAGGATGTTCCAGGCAGTATTTATATAGCGGGAGTTATTAGGCTGGTATGGGGTTGGCTTCCATATAATTTTTTTTTTTCTTTTTTGGTGGGACTCCGCCTCACTAGTGTGAGTCCAGTGGGCGGTAGTTGCCTTTTGGTTGTTCACCTCTGGGAGGCATGGCCCACTTTGTTTCTCCGTTTCTCGGGGGGGTGGGGTGGCGATTGAGCCTGGGAGGGGGGCTTATATGCTGTTGTGTTTGGACCACCGGCAGTGTATGGTATAATTGTGTATGGTGTAATGTCTATTCCTTTTTACATTTATTAGGAGGTTTTTATTTATATGGAGGGGGGAAGTCGGGGTTTCACATACTGTGGTCCACAGAGGGGGGAGGGAGGCGTCTCTCAGAGCCATGTGGTTCCGTTGGGGTTGGTATAGTTTAAAGTTTGCGGTAATTGTGTTTTGAGTATTGGGGGCACGTTGCTGTCCAGAGAGATGCCTTCATTTCCCTTCTTGTTATTGGGATTTGTCTGACTCATGTTTCCAAAGAGATAGCTTATTATGAGAAGGACATTAGTAATATATTAGTCGATATAAAGAGCATATGTAATTTAGATTACAATGTATATTTTTGTATATGGCTATTGTCCTATGAGCGATTCACCCAGCAAGGCTGACCCTACCCCCACTGTATATCCCATGTCGGACATAGGTCTCATGTGAGGTATGGGGATACACGAAGGGTCTACTTCAGAGAGGGACCCTGAAGATTTACCTAGTTCTTGGAAGGGGGGGCTATACTGATTCCCAAACTGGGTTACAGTGCGGCACGTAGTATATTACATTTTTTAAGGTTATGTGTGTGGATGTTGGGAGAGTCCATGAAGAGACAGGAGAGGGGAGATAGTTAAATTTTGTTTGGTTAATGTTCAGGGTATGAACTCGCCTCAAAAGCATTCTATTGTGTATAATTTCCAGAGGAAAGAATGAGTAATAATATAATAATAACTAGTATTTATATAGTGCCTTTCTCCCAGTGGGACTCAAAGCGCTTTCAGCGCACGCTCTCGGAATTAACCAAATCGGCAGCTGAAATAATAGATGTTATTATTACCCAATCAATGGTACTCATTTATTGACCTCGGAAGGATGAAGGGCTGAGTCGACCCTGCTGGGATTCAAACCTGCAACCTTGCAGTTTCAACAGGCTCCATAGTCAGGGAATTTACCACTGAGCTATCTCACCAGAGTAGAAATCAGATTTATTCAGGAGACTCACTGGAAAAGGATGGATAAAATAAACTGGGTTGGGTTCATGCTTCTGATGAGTTTAAGAAAACATAAGGGGGTTGCCATAGTTTTCTCAGAATTGGTACAGGTGGATATCTAGTATCAATTTTGTGATCTGGAAGGGTGATATTTGATAGCGATATGCAATATAAATGAAGTATATGTTGGTAAATGTCTATCTCCCTAATGTAACCCTGGTGATTCTCTTGAATAAAATGATGGAGGAAGTTGATAAAATTAAAGTAGGTTGTCATTTGATAGTGGGTGATTTTAATTGTGTGGTTGATCCCGATATGGATAAAAAATTGTGCAGAGGAAATATGGATAAGAGGATTAGGTCTCAGTCACAGAGTGTGAATAGGGTACTTAAGAAACTTGAATTGTATGACATATGGCGGATTTATCATCCCCAAGAAAAAGACTATACACATCTATCAAGAGTGCACTATTCATACTCCTGGATAGACATATTATTAGGGAATTTTTTGTTGGTTAATAAGGTTAAGGAGGTAAAAATAAACAGAAGAGTGGTTGATATTTTTGATGCTGTGGAGCAAAAAGGAATTCCTTTGTTGGCTATGTTGGTCGATGCCGAAAAAGCAATCAACCAGGTTAGTTGGAATTTCATGAGTAGTCCTCTACTGAAATTTGGTGTGCAGGGGTGGATGCACAGGGCTATTAAGTCTATGTATTGTAATCCCTAAGCTAGAACAATCGGATTGAATATTTGTTCTAACTGGTTCTAGTTAAAAAACGGTACGAAACAAGACTGCCCTCTGTCTCCACTCCTGTACATCATAACCATGGAACCCCTGGCAATTAATATCAGAAATAATATGGCGATAAAAGGTTACCCCTTGAGAAATCAGGACCTGAAAATTAGTTTACATGCAGAAGACGTATTGATCAAGATTACAGATCCTCTTAATTCTGTTGAACATATTATGGATGAGATTAAGGAGTATGGAAGGGTGTCTAATCATAAGATCAGTGAGAATAAGACAACTCTTTTGGATATTAACCCGGACCAGAGTATTAAAGAGTCTATAAAAATAGATATGATTTTAACTGGGATCCAACTGCTTTCTTGTATTTGGGTATTCATATCACGAGGGATATAAAAAATATTATGGAATACAACATTTTGTGTTTCTTGAAACAAACAAAGCTTTGGTTAAAAGATTGGAGACATTTGGAATTTTCTTGGTGGGGGAGGATTAATATCTTAAATGCCTATGTTGTTCCTAAGTGGACTTATTTGTTTTATATGATTCCTTTATCCATTTCCGAATATTGGTTACAGATGATTCAAGAAAGTTTCAGGAATTTTGTTTGGTGAGGTAAGAAACCCAGACTAACTCAGAAATTGCTATCGAATAGGCCTAGTGGAGGAGGCCTGGGCTTCCCAATTATTAAAGATTATTTTTGGGCTGGTAGGGTTACCCATATATATATAGACTGCAGTTGGAAGATGCCAGGAAAGATAGTTGGTATGAGCTGGAAAGAGAGGCTTGTGGGGTTAGGGACTTAAGTGATATGATTTGGAATCCGTAGAGGGAAGTATTGATTTCAAGAAGTCATTAGGTATCACTAGTTTAATTTTAGGTCAAATTATGAAAGTTTGGAAGTATACTGAAACATTTTTAGAATTAATAAAGGGATCCCCTCTTTTGTCCCTCTATATATCCTTGAACAAAATATAGTAAATATCAATTTAGAATCCTGGAGGAGGAAGGGTATAGATTATTTAAGCCAGTTATTGGTAGGGGGGTTTCCCAAAATCATTTAATCCGTTAATCCAAAAATTTCAATTGTTCGCTATAGAGATATTTAAATATCTTAGAGTCAAGCATTTCTTGACTAAAGAGATACTGAGCGCCCAGCCAATACCTTACAGTTGTTAGAAACATTTTTTACTGGTTTCAGAGTTGATAAAATTATATCACAAGGGTTAAATTTGGTGAGATTAGGGAGGTTTGGTGATAAATTTCCAGTTATTTCTTCTTGGGAGAAAGATGTGGAATGGAACTGAATTTGGTGGATTGGTGCAAGGCTTTTCAGGGGGTGACATCTACAGTTCATTCTTTAAACCTGGTTAAAACTCATTTTAAATTAATTAATAAATGGTATTTGGTGCCAACCAGGTTGAATAAGATGTCCCATAATAGTCTTAAAATTTGTTGGAGATGTAATCAGATGGAAGGCACTAATTCTCACATTTGGTGGGGATGCTTACGAATTAGAAACATTTGGCATAAAATGTTTGATCTTATTGAACACTTAACATCTTTTAAGTTACTCAGATCTCTTATGGTGGCTTTTCTACATATGGAATGGCCTCAGATGGAAATGAAAGATAGGTTAACATTATGATTGCCCGACATTGAAAGCAATATATTGACATTCCTTGGCAGTCGGTTATTGACCAGATGAAGTACCAGATTAAAATGGAAAAGCAGATTCGTTGGGTTTATATAAACTTATCTAAGAAGTATAAGCAATGGGCTTTTTGGTTGGATAAAATTGAAAAGAGGTCAGTGGATATCCCTGAACAATGATAATTTAGCGGTTTTGAGTGACCATAGTTTTCTGTCTGATCGCCTCACCATGGACTCTCTCCCATTAGTAATGTATTGAATATATGGGTATTAAATTGAGTGATATTATAATCATATATGATTGTTGAATACAGATCTGGATTGTATTGTAATTTAATCTAAATGTATTGGTTTGTATGTTTTAAAAGCAATAAAACAATAAAAGTAAACAAATTAAAGTTAAGGATTTGAAAATCAGCATTTAAACTGGACGTGCTACCCTGCTGCCATAATACCACAAACACAATTTGCTTGTCATGTTTATTTTTCCAGTCTTATTACATATGGACATTTTATTTTTAGCCGTTACACACCTTTTTTTAAACACTGTTTTTTTAAATTAGAGACATCATCAAAACGGAGCAGCATCCAAAAATGAATTAAAGTATTTTCCCAGGAAGGATACACTGAGATTGTCTCGAGTTTTCAAGTATGTTCTGGTACTCATTGTATCTACTGCAGAAGGGTGAAAGTTGATCTTTTCGTGACTAAAACCTGCAACCCTAAGGTTTGAACAGAGCCTACAGCTGATGCATTAACCAACTGAGCTATCTCACCAGCTAAAAGAATGTCTATGAAAATAACCTATATGATGAAGACTACACATAAAGAGTGGATATTTATAGAAAGATGAAAAAGAAACATTCACAAATGGAACAAAACATTTGCATAAACTTACAATGTAGCATAATGATATACTAAACTATTCCTTCTTCCAATTCTCACAGATAAACTAGACCAGTGTTTCTCAACTCCTGTCCTCAGGACCCACTAACATGGCAGGATTTGATGATTTCCTTGTTAGAGCACAGGTGAGTTAATCAATGTGAATGAGCCTCTGATCATCACACTTGTGCTCTAGAAGAGAAATCCCTAAGTCCTGGCCTGTTAGTGGGTTCTGAGGACAGGAGTTGAGAAACACTGAACTAGACAGAACTGAGTGCAAGACAACTACTGGCCAAGATGTCTAATGAAGGACTAAGAATATATCAGGTAATGTTAATCAATTTTGAATATAAATGTACTTTGCCTATGTACGAGCATAGTCATATCTCACTCTTGATTTACTTACCAAAGAAAATATTTTAATATTTTTAATTTCTCACATAATAGTTACATTTTATTCATAAAACTTCTATTATTCTTTTACCCCATGTAACAAATATTAAAAAAACTCTTATTTCCTTTACATAAGAAAGCTGAATCATTTTGGCAAAATGTAATTAAGTTAATTAGAATTGTTCTGCAAAGAAAATTCTAATTAACAGGCTCAACAGGATTCCTATAAAGCTACTTGTTTGTGTCTCTTTAATGAAACTCTTAATGAGCCTTATACCTAATTAAAAGTTCTTTTATTTCTTTTTCCTTTCAGTGTTTAGTTAGATATGTTGGTCCTCTTGATAATTAGTTGATTACTGTTAAAATGGATTCAGTAATCCTTAAGGATATGGTATAAAATTTCAAAGTAATAACATCCCATCTGCACTTATGTGAGCTTAAGTACAACTTATAGACTATTAAAGAATCAGCAAATCTCAGTTATGCTTTGTCATGTTTATATTGCCACATCTAAATGACTTTTTTCTCATTCTTCTGTGGCCACCATCAAATGATGGAAACACAATAAAAAATGAAAACATTTCTTAAAATACATCATCCACTAATATAAAACAATATTATTGGTGACAATTACTAAGCCCCATTATTAAAGGGATAACAACCCTTAATAAGTAAAAAAAATATATACATGTTGCAAGATTTATCATACTGTGTAAAACAAGGGTACTTCCAATGTATGAAATGTGTTTTATTCAAAAGAGATTGCATCTCAGACTTGAATGTTTTAGATGCAGTATGTCACCGGTCCATAATTTACAGTGGTGCTGTTGATAAACCATTCAATGGAGGTTTATGGTCAACTGACCAGAGATATCCATAGGTTGTTGTAGCAACAACATCACTGTAAAATGTC
Organism: Rhinophrynus dorsalis; assembly: GCA_037306005.1. NCBI lineage: Eukaryota > Metazoa > Chordata > Amphibia > Anura > Rhinophrynidae > Rhinophrynus > Rhinophrynus dorsalis. The sequence continues at coordinate 93,809,534 of CM074725.1, read as the reverse complement.
AGGATATTGAGATACTGCACCTAAAAAAAACAAGTTTGAGCTGCAATAACTTTTGAATAAAACACTTTTTATACATGAGAGTACCCTTGTTTTACGCTACAGCATAAAACCTACAATATATGTTTTTACATATTATACTATCCCAACTGTATTTATGACTAACCTAGACTTATTCAAAACAAAAAAAATGTCAAGAACAAATAATTATATAGGTAGAGGCTGGATTTCTCATAGAGAAAACCGGTTCATTGTGGATATGTAAGTTATTCATGAAGGTCATAAAATTTAAGCTTTTATTAGTCACATGAAAAGTCATAAATCCTCCACTCACTAGTTAAGGTTATTTGTTAAAAACAAATACTGACAGAGGATCAAGATCTTTAACATGACACATCAATAGTTTTATAGGTTAGTGCAGTCTTGCATGATATTGGTAGCACAATGGCAATTACTGTTAGTTCTGAGGAATTTGTTGCTGTGTAGGTACAATCTATCCATCAATCAACATTAATTTAACTTGGCGTGGAAACAAAGTAACAGTTAACTGCACAGCTTTAATGTTAACTAAACAGCATAAATGTAGTGTCTATTGGTAACAAGCCATATATTGGTTCCCAATAAAGAAGGATACAGTAGGTTTTTGGCATCTACAGCAAATGTGGATACTCAGTATCTACAACATTTCCTATTCCTTGATGAAGCCTACACCATGTATTATAACAAATATAAGGAACTAGATATAGGAAGTCTGTATGGATAGTCCTTAATCTAGGGCTCTGTTGGACTTACATCATTAGCGATGCATAGGCACAAACTAATCTCAATTTTCCTACAACAGAACTTCTGATGAAAATGTGCAGCAACTGTTAGCAGTTTGGCCCAATTCATTTTGCAGAGCTAGCAGTTTCATCATAGAAATATAGGGAAAGTTACCTTCAATATGTCTCAGTTTATACAATGAATGTGAAGGCATGTTGCAATGACATGGTATAGGTCACTTTGATAGATAGCCATCAAGCTCATGTAAGATATGGTGGCTAATCATGGCAAGATTCAACTATGACAAATTCCAAAGTATGACAAATTCTAAAAATTTGACAGATCTGATACAGCCAAGCTAACAGTAGCAATATGTTTAATCAATCTGATATCTTATGAACTACTAAGGCAATTAAATTTTTCCTAAATATAGGACAATTAAATTAACATGAGTGGGGGTGTATAATATTGTGAGTATAATATGTTATATTTTATAGTACATATAACATGTGATATCACTTCTTAATGAAAGGGCTGAAAGTAAATCTCTCATTCATGCCCTTCGGGCTTTTGCTTCCTAAACAATAAATCTATTTAACTTAATTACACAGTAATCTACAATCAATGTTGATAATTTAAAGGTTTTAATGCCCTTAAATTTAGTGTCACCATTGTTTGTTCATTTTTGTTTTTAACAATTAACCTTAACAAGTAAGTAGGTAATTTCTATTGTAACCTTTCGAGTTCCACTGGACTGAGCAAGACCCGGAGTTCCTCCTAAAGAAACTGTATCAGTAGATCATATGTCGCCCATAGGCCCTTACAAACCAACTAACTAGCCTGCCGCTGCAACAAATACAGACAAAGAGCAACAGACAGCACCCAATTCAAACACATTTAGGGCTCGATCCAAATGTTGGAGTTAAAACTGGCGTTAAGGGAAAAAAAGGCCATCGTGACTTAGCCAAGACCGGTTAATGAGAGATTCAAATCTGCATTAACCAGAATGGATAAATTATGTGTTGCATAAATTTCTGACCTCACTGCCATGTAAAACATATGATAAATAACATACAATATGTCCATATTAAAGGAATAAGCAAACGCCCGATGTTACCTAGCTCTACAGCCGATCACAACACCCCAAAGTATCAAATGCATTCGAATAACTTATATATAGACCCAAAATAACCGACGCACCTTTCTCTATGTTTTGACTTCCATGAGTTAGATCACAGGACCCAGGAGTGGAGGCTAGTAAAAGAGAGTCAGGAGAGAGGGGAGCAAAGCACACCAGTTAGGAGTTGGAGAGTATATACAGTCGTGTGAAAAAGAAAGTACAACCTCTTTGAATTCTATGGTTTTACATATCAGGACATAACAACAATCATCTGTTCCTTAGCAGGTCTAAAAATTAGGTAAATACAACCTCCGATGAACAATAACACATGACATATTACACTGTGTCATGGTTTATTTAACAAAAATAAAGCCAAAATGGAGAAGCCATGCATAAAAAAAACTAAGTACACCTTATGATTCAATAGCTTGTAGAACCACCTTTAGCAGCAACAGCTTGAAGTCATCATTTTCTGTATGACTTTATCAGTCTCTCACATCATTGTGGAGGAATTTTTGCCGACTCTTCTTTACAACGTTGCTTCAGTTCATTGAGGCTTGCAGGCGTTTGTTTTTGCACAGCTCTCTTAAGGTCCTGCCACAGCATTTCAGTCGGGTTGAGGTTTGGACTTTGACTGGGCCATTGCAACACCTTGATTCGTTTCTTTTTCAGCCATTATGGTGTACATTTGCTTGTGTGCTTGAGATCATTGTCCTGTTGCATGACCCAATTTCAGCCAAGCTGTCAGACAGATTGGCCTCACATTTGACTCTAGAACACTTTGGTATACAGAGGAGTCCATGGTCGACTCAATGACTGTAAGGTTCCCAGATCCTGTGGCTGCAAAACCAGCCCAAATCATCACCCCTCCACCACCGTGCTTGACAGTTGATATGAGGTGTTTGTACTGATATGCTGTGTTTGGTTTTCACCAAACATGGAGCTGTGCATTATGGCCAACATCTCCACTTTGGTCTTGTCTGTCCAAAGGACATTGTACCAGAAGTCTTGTGATTTATTCAGATGCATCTTCACAAACCTAAGCTGTGCTGCCATGTTCTTTTTAGAGAGAAGAGGCTTTTTCCTGGCAACCCTTCCAAACAAACCATACTTGTTCAGTCTTTTTCTAATTGTACTGTCATGAACTTTAACATTTGACATGCTGAGGCCTGTAGAGTCTGAGATGTAACTCTTGTTTTTTTTTGTTTTTTTTTGCAATTTCTCTGAGCATTGCACAGCCTGTCCTTGTGGTGAATTTGCTGAGAAGTCCACTCCTGGGGAGATTGGCAACTGTCTTGAATGTTTTCCACTTTTGAATAATCTTTCTCACTGTAGAATGATGGACTTTAAATTGTTTGGAAATGGCCTTCTAACCCTTCCCAGACTGATGGGCAGCAATAAATGCTTCTCTAAGATCATTGCTGATGACTTTCCTCCTTGGCATTGTGTTAACACACACCTGAATGCTCCAAACGACTAAATCTTTTGCTTTTATAGAGGTGGTCACACTTTCTGATGATCAGTTAATCAAGGGCATTTGATTAGCAGCACCTGTCTGCTACTTAGCATCTTAATTCCTATGGAAACAGTAAGGGTGTACTTAGTTTTTCACACATGGCTTCTCCATTTTTGGCTTTATTTTTGTTTAATAAATCATAGCAAATCATAGCAAATATAGTAAAGGAGAAAAAAGAAGCATTTAAGAAATATAAGCAGATGCAGAAGGAAGAAGATAGGTATCGGTAGAAGACTAGTCTGAAGGAGGCCAAATGCATTATTAGATGTGCCAAAGCACTGACAGAGGAAAAAATATTGCCCAGTCAATAAAAAAGGGGGATAAAACATTTTTTTAGATATATAAGTGAAAGGAAGAAAATGAAACAAGGAATAGTTAGACTGAAAACAAAAAATGGAAACTGTAAATGAGAATAAAGGGCTAGCTGACTGTCTCAATGAATATTTCTGTTCAGTTTTTACAGAGAAAGATGAAGGGAAGAGACCTCTGTTAGAAAAATGAAATGGCAAGACATGGGAAACATGCATGTTTACAGAGGAAGAAGTTCTACTTCAACTTTCTAAGGTAAAAACAGATAAATCAATGGGACCAGATGGAATACACCCAAAGTTATTAAAAGAACGTAAGTGTGTTCTGGAAAAACCTTTAACAGAATTATGCAATCAGTCACTAATGACAGGAACAGTTCCAGAAGATTGGAAGTTAGCAAATGTAGTACCGCTTCACAAAAAAGGTAGCAGGGAAGAGTCTGGTAACTACAAGTCTTACATCACTAGTCGGAAAATTAATGGAGACTATGTTAAAGGAAAGAATTGTTGAATATCTGAATTTAAATGGCTTTCAATGTACCAAACAGCATGGGTCCCGGAATCATAAATCTCCATAGGATGATGTAGTAATAACGCCACTGTACAATTTCAGGCCATTGTGATATTGCACCTAAAAAATTCAACTTTGAGCTGTAATAACTTTTGAATAAAACACCTTTCAGTAGTGGGAGTACCCTTGTTTTACTCAGGGGGATAAACCCTACAACATATTTTTTTTTATATTTTAAGTATTACTATCCCTTTAAATCACTAACTACATCATGTCATTTCCCCACACAGCATACACATGCCTGCACATGTGGAGGACTCTGGGGCAACCTCCCCTGAGTAGCCCACCACCACCACCACTCAGGGCTGACTATGGCCACCATGAATCACCGCAGCAGCAGCCGCAGTACCCAGCCCACCAGGCACCACCGCAGCAGCAGCCACATTACAAAGCCTACCAGGCACCACCGCAGCAGCAGCAGCCACAGTACCAAGCGCACCAGGCACCACCACAGCAGCAGCCGCAGTACCTAGGCCACCAGACTGAACCACCACAGCAGCTGCAGTAACTAGGCCACCAGGTCCAACCACGGCAGCAGTCGCAGTACCTAGGCCACCAGGCCCAACCACTGCAGCAGCAGCCATTCCATGGCCTCCAGGCCCCACTACCACTGACAAGAAGGCACTGGATTCCAGAGACGGTGGCCATGCCACTGTATGCATATTATGGCCTCACAGCAAAGCCACAGCAGCACGTGTGGCAGGAGGACGCCCAGGGGTCCACATATCAATGGCCCCAGGACTATGAGCATGTAGGACTCATAGGGGAGGCACAGCAACCCTAGGCCTGGGAGGATTTTACCCCGCCACCACCACCAAGACCACCAATCCACTCTGGAGTTGGGACATCCCAGGGGAGTGAGGGGTCATTGGCTGACCTGGAGATGTCCCCACATTCCCTTCAGGGTGGCCCTCTCCCTTTTGAAGGTCTCCAGGGATCACCACCACCACCACCTTCACCTCCACTGCCAGAGGAAGAGTCACATAGCCAGCACCAGGTATCAACACCTCCATCAACACCCTACACACTGGTCACGCCTTTGCATACTGTGGTATTAGATGTGGAGTGCATGGCCATCCAAAGGAGGCAACTTAGGGAGGCCCGGAGGTGTGCAAGATCCCTCAGGAGGCTGGAGAGGAACACTGGTAGAATGATGGATAGCCTGAGAGCCATTGAGGCACAACAGGTTGTGCTGACAACACATTTGAGGACCTTCACCACTGGCATGCTGGACATTATGGGCCAAATGCTGGTAGAAATGAGGGATTACAGCCGGTGGGAGAACCAGCGCCAGGCCCATCCCTCAAATGAGGGATCCAGCAACATTTCCCCTGCCAGCACTCCTCCACCACCACCACCTGAAGCCACCAGACCCACAAGGGTCTCACTCCACAGTGTAACGAAGTCCACCCCTGCAGTCCCTCCCAAAAAAAATTATCCCCAAAATCTTTTTTGGTCCCCCAATAAATGGGCACTTGTTCATTCCATTTATGTGAATGTTTTTAATCCAAACTGGTTGAGTGGCAGAGATGTCTCCAATGCATTGCAAAGCAACGCAGTGAACACAACTCATGCACATTTAATGGTATATCAGGGTGTTACAGCATGGGCGAGCACACACATCTTATACAGGCACTTTTGTTCAAGTTCTACTCACAGACCACACAGCAAAACCAAATGACATGAAGGTGTGGTGTTCCATGATGTGAATTGAACTTGAACAACATACACCTAACAGATGGATCATCGGATCGAAAATATGATCTGAATGACAACAATGATGCGGGAAAGGTAATCAGTTCAACCTGGCAATTACAGATGTTCATTGGTTGGGACTGACATTTAAGAGCAACAGGTGATCTTCATGGGCATGGAATCAACATGTCACCGGGACATACCTCTGGACCATGAGGGGTCATGCCATGGATGCCTGTAGGAAGTGAAGACAGGATTTGAAACAGCACTGTAAACACAACAGTCATGCTATTGCTGAACCATCATCATAGGTTTGAGTGCCAGAGGGGTATAAAACACATTGCTCACCAATGCGCTGATGATCTCTCTGGCACTCAACGGGTTAACATTTGGTTGAAATTGAGTAGACCATCCATTTCTTGTCGATGTGTTGTCTAGCTGTCATGTAGACATGAGGTTATTAACAAGGGGATGGTAAGCAGACATATGTATGTGTGACTTGAACACTGGGCACACACCTCCTCAGTATGTGAATCAAGACCCATGACATAGATCCTCTATTTCGTGAGTCTTGGCTCACATACTGAGGTGGTGTGTGCTCAGAGTTCATGTTACACATACATATTTCTGCTTGCCTCCCCTTGTTAATAACCTGTCTTCTTGACGGCTAAATAACACATTGTCAAACAATGGAGTGGCATTGACACTGTGCTACACACACACACATGAACAGGTCAGCATGTTGGGCTTTGCAACCGGACTCACAGATTGTTACTCTCATACTGTAGCCAAAAACCAACATGCTATAAGCATCCCTATTTTGATCCATTAGTCATTGCCTAACCATTGCACACATGCCAATTCCATAATCCATTTAATCCATGGAATTCAAAAGTGGGTATCCAATGTATTGCATGTCATTGCATTGGATATCCCTCTCTGACTCCAAGGGTTGCAGGGGTGTCATGGCTATGATCAATTTTGTTGATGTAGTATTCTGTCAGTTCAAGTTCGGATATGTTGATCATGACCAATTTGGTGTCCCATTGATCCCAGGTTGCAGGCTGATATCCGTGACATGCCATTGTGAGAGCAGAGGGCTGTGTTGATGGGTCATCCTGTGGCATAACACAGCTGGATATGTGTTGTTTGGTGTGTTTGAACGCATTCCACAAGCATGACCATGGTCACACATGCTTTTAACTCACAGGTGAGGTGGTCCCTGATGAGCCTGGTTCACATCTGCATTACACTTAAAGTATCCTAATCTTCATCAGTGGAAACAGGGACCTGCATGGGCTGTTGTGGCTTCACATCATCAACAAGACGTGTGTGTGTGTGTTCAACAATATTTTGTTGTAGGGCACACACCAGGATGATGGCACATGCTTTACCAGATGCATATTTTAGAGACGCCCCTGAGTGATCCAGGCAACGGAACCTGGCTTTGAGCAGACCAAAGTTATACTCTATGGCATTCCTGATCCTGACGTGTACCTCGTTACAGCGCTCCTGCGCAGGTGTGTGGGGATTGGCTATTGGTATGAGCAAACACAACATGCACCCATAGCCGGCACCACCTGTAGACAGTGAGTGACATAGTGATACGAGAATCCCATATTATGTGGATGATGTACTCCAGGTAAGTGTTTGCTGGTATTTCTGTGGTTGGTGGTGTGATTGATTGCAATTGGTATGTTCCTGTCAGATGTGTGTGATGTTGTGGAGTGCATATTGTGTCTCCATTGGCTGTTGATGTTGCATAGGTGAGCTTGATTTGATTTTTAACAGGTGTGCTTGATGTGTTGTTTGTTAACTCTTGTTGTTCCAGGGTGTGTTGGGATGGCTTATGATGTGCTGATTTGTGTTACCCTTGTCCCTGTGGGGTTGCTGGGTTCTTGTTGTTTGTCTGTGACTTGTTTGTATGGTCTAGGCCAGTGGTTCGCAACCAGGGCGTTGTGGCACTTTAGTGTGCCATGAGCACCAGCTCAGGGTGCTTCACTTTTCCCATGAAGATTTTTTTAATATTACTTTTTTTTCTTAATATTTGTTTTCTAATGTATATTCATGAGAATTATTATGCACAGTTTTCTCCTTATTGTCATTCCCACTGTGAGACCTAATAATAAAAATATCTTCATGTATTGTTCCTTTCATTGAGTCCTTGAGTAAATGATTATAACTTCAAGGGGTACCCTGAAACATCCAGAGTGCATGTTATGGGTGCCTTCAGTTACAGATGATGACAACAATTGGTCTAGGCCTTGTTGGTGTGTTTGCTTCACATTGCAGGGGTTAATATTTTACCTTTGTATGCTTGGGTTATGTGGTGTGTGTGTGTGTTGTATGAGCTGCTGCATCTCTTTTTTCTTTTCTTTAACCCCTTAGCGACCCTTGACGTACCAGGACCGTCAAGGGTAAATGTGATCCAACGACCCTTGACGGTCCTGGTACGTCAAGGGTTAAACTCTTCCATCGCGGCCGCATGGAGCGATGGAAGAGTTCAAGCCGCTTGTTACTAAGTGTCCCGGTATCGGGACACTTAGTAACAAGCGGCAGAAACATTGTTGCAACATGCGATTCGCTTCAAAAGCGAATCACGTGTTGCAAAACCTGAATGACAGGGACAGTATTTGTAAATACTGTCCCTGTCAGATCTCTCTGCCTCACTCCACCTTGCATACTGTTGAGGTGGAGAGAGACAGAGAGACATGGTGTTCCAGCCTTACTGTAAAAAAAAAAAGTTTAAATAAAGAAATTTAACCCTTTGATCACTGTTCTGCAGTGATCAATAAGTGCCCCCCCATCTGATCACTCTTGGAGTGATCAATTTGCTGCAGATCAGTTTTTTCTGATCTGTGGGACACCTCCCCATCCCCCTTGAATTTTTTTAAATTTTTTTTTTTTTTTTTTTTTAATAGTAAATATAGTTTAGGTATTTTGGTAGGTAGTTGGGTAGGTTTAGTGTAGACGTGTGTTAGGGAAAGTTTTAGGGATAGATTTAGGTTTAGGGAAAAAAAAAAAAAACCAAACCCCCCCCCCCCCCAAAAAAAAAAAAATATATATATATATAATAAGCGCAGTTTAGATAGGTAGTTCAATTGGGTTAGGTAGGTTCAGGATATACGTAGGTTAGGGTAAGTTTTAGGGTTAGATTTAGGTTTAGGGATAGCGTAAGAAAATAAAAAAAAAAAGAAAGTTTTTTTAGTGGGCAAAATGCAGCGCAGGTACAGCGTTGAAGAGGCATATGCCTTTTTGGCGTCTGACTCTGAGGCAACAGACACTACGTCAGATTTTGACATAGCGCAGTTTTCAGAAAGTGAGAGCAGCTCTAGTGATGACGCTGGGCCTTCTGTCAAGAAAAGACGCACTGCCCCAAGAGCTGCTCTGGCAACTGCCCCAGCACCTGCCAAAAGAACTGCCCAAAGACCTACCAAAATACCTACCCAAAGAAATGCCCCAAGTGCTGCCCCAAGAGCTGCCCTGGCAACTGCCCCAGCACCTGCCAAAAGATCTGCCCAAAGACCTACCAAAGAAATGCCCCAAGTGCTGCCCCAAAAGCTGCCCTGGCAACTGCCCCAGCACCTGCCAAAAGATCTGCCCAAAGACCTGCCAAAAAACCTGCCAAAAGACCTGCCCAAAGAAATGCCCCAACACCTGCCACTCCGGATCCTAATGAATGGGTATCAATTTATGCCCACAAATCTCAGAATTCACAGGCAACCCAGGGATTCAAATTGATGTGGAAGGATTTACCCATGATCATTTTTTTTATTTGTTTTTGGGGGAAGACATTTTAGGTGAAATTGTTTCCCAAACCAATTTATATGCAGCCCAGTATACTGCCGCCAACCCTAAGTGTGAAAAACGCTGTTTTTTTTTTTTTTTTTCTTTTTTTACTTACGTCATGGTTTACGAGGGATTGGTGGTAAAATGGCTGTGTATAAAATTGGAAAACACACCTAAAACGAGAGCCTGGGGTGTCTACTTTCCAAAAATATACACTTTTGGGGGGAAATCTTAAAAAAGCGCACTGTTACACAGCCCCAAATGAGACATGGCACCAGTAACGCAAGCTGTGAAGATTCAAAGTGTGAACCTGGAAACGCGCATGTTCCAATTTGGCCCCCGTAGCTCCCACAAACCATGAGAAAGCTATGCATATGGGGTATTGCCATACTCAGAAGAAGGAGCTGAACACTAATCAATTCAGTTTATAAAATCTTCACCTATTCTGTGCTTGAAATTCACATCAACATTGAAGGCAAAGTGTGAAAAATGCTGAATTTTTTTTTACTTACGTCAAATTTTCACAGGATTGGTGGTAAAATGGCTGTGTATAAAATTGGAAAACACACCTAAAACGAGAGCCTGGGGTGTCTACTTTCCAAAAATATACACTTTTGGGGGGAAATCTTAAAAAAAGAGCACTGTTACACAGCCCCAAATGAGACATGGCACCAGTAACGCAAGCTGTGAAGATTCAAAGTGTGAACATGGAAACGCGCATGTTCCAATTTGGCCCCTGTAGCTCCCCCAAACCATGAGAAAGCTATGCATATGGGGTATTGCCGTACTCAGAAGAAGGAGCTGAACACTAATCAATTCAGTTTATAAAATCTTCACCTATTCTGTGCTTGAAATTCACATCAACATTGAAGGCAAAGTGTGAAAAACGCTGTTTTTTTTACTTACGTCAAGTTTATGAGAAAGTAGTGGTAAAATGGCTGTGTAAAAAATTTGAAAACACACCTAAAATGAAAGCTGGGGGTGTCTACATTCCAAAAATATACACTTTTGGGGGGAAATTCTAAAGTGCAGCACTGGAACATAGCCCCAAATGAGTAATGGCATCAGTTAACCAAGATGTGAAAATTCAATATTTGTTCAAAATTGGGCCCCGTAGCTCTCCCAAACCTTGAGAAACCTATGCATATGGGGTATTGTCATACTCAGAAGAAGGAGCTGAACACTAAACAATGCATTTTTAAAAATCTTCACCTATCGTGCTTGAAATTCACATCAACATTGAAGTGCAAGTGTGAAAAACGCTGTTTTTTTAACTTACGTCAAGATTTACGAGCGATTGGTGGTAAAATGGCTGCGTAAAAAAACTGAAAACATACATAAAATGAAAGCCTGGGGTGTCTACTTTCCAAAAATATATACTTCTGGGGGGAAATCTTAGAGTGGAGCACTGTTACACAGCCCCAAATGAGACATGGCACCAGTGATGCAAGCTGTGAAAATTCAAAGTGTGAAACTGGAAACGCGCATGTTCCAATTTGGGCCCCGTAGCTCTCCCAAACCTTGAGAAACCTATGCATATGGGGTATTGCCGTACTCAGAAGAAGGAGCTGAATACTAAACAATGCATTTTTAAAAATCTTCACCTATCATGTGCTTGATATCAACAGTAGTATTGAAATGTAAGTGTGAAAACTGCAAAATAAAACAAAATATTACCACAATTTTGAATTTTTTTTCTGGAAAAATAGCTGCATGAAAAAACTCCAAAATTCTCCTGATTATTTACTTTATGTTGTGTAGTTTTCAGAAACATATACCTTTGTGGGACATTTTTGGTTCTGGCACCGTCAGCTAAGCTATGATGCTCATATGCCAATTGTTGAAAAATCACAAGTTGGAAATAACGGCAGCCATCTTGTAATATTTACCTTGTAAATGTGAGTAAAGGACTAAAATACTAGGCATATGGGGTACTCTTATATTCAGGAGAAGCAAATGAATATATTTAGGGGTATTTTTTTTTCATTAACTAATAGTATGCAAATCCTGACAGAAAAATGTAAGCAAAATGTTGTTTTTTTTCAATTTTTTTCCTCTTTTTTTCTATTTTAATCAAATTAAACAATGAGGTATTCATATAATTGTGGTATCAAAAGAAAGCCCTACTTGTGCTTAAAAAAACAGTATATAATTTATGTGGGTGCACAAAAGGAATTAAAGAGAAAATATGGTTGAACAAAGACATAGTCAAAAAAGTCAAAATTGATCCGGTCCTTAAGTCAAATCAAACTCAGATTTTCCCGGTCCTTAAGGGGTTAACAGTGGTTTTTACTCTGCATTGTGTGGTGTTCACCTAGAAAAAGTGGGTCTTACATTTCTGCCAGTAAATGTTGCAATTTATCACTTGTTGTCCCTACCGCAAACATTTGCATGGCTCTGGGGATAACTTTTGTATTGGCCACAATGAGCGATATTTTCACGTCCGCTATGTTTTTATAACTGCTGTTAGTTCTTCATAGTTGGAACATCTGCATGGCTTACCTTGCTTTTAAAACTACCGTTGGCAGAAAAAAACTGCAGACAGTAACATTTGGATAGAGCCCTTAATGAGTGCAAACACATGTTCTGTGGTAGAAAAAGAGAAGAAAAATAAAATATATACCACACCATCCCAAATATTGGAAACCTCCTCACAAAAAAAAGATTGGCTAGATGTCACATATGTGGCCACCAGAGGCAATGTACTGGGGAATATTTAGACTGCTTACCCTCTAAAGAAGACTCCACACTCCATTCAGTATGATCACAGATATATACGAAAGCTCCTCTTCAAAACACCACACAGGGAACATGTATAGAAAAAGGAAAACCATGAAGGAGAGCTAAAAGTGCTTTATCATAAATATGAAAAAAAAATAAACAGTATGAGTAATGCACTCATGTGGAATAGTAGTTGAGAGTGTGGCATATAACTTCTCCCAACAGAACGAGCAGTCAGAGCTCATAAACCAGTCTTCGCTTAGGGCAATTTGGCTGGATCCTCAAAATATAATGCTGTTCTGCCAAATCATTAAAAAATGAATGTTTATAAAAAAATAAAACACCAAATAACATTATGCATTTAACAGCTCTAAATACTGCTTTATCAGATGTATGGTACTGTGTATTAAAACACTAAGTGACAAAGGAAGGAACATCGCAACATAGTAACTTTAAATATAGCCACTAAGCACAATGATTGGATCCTATAAAGATATGAGCGAATGCCTTCTAAGAGACGATGCTGCAATAACAAACATATTAACCCAAATAGTGCCAGAATTAATACTAGATGATAAACGGATTATGTTGTATATGGCTGTAAATAAACTCCTTTCAAAAGGCATGCAGGTATCTGCACATGAATTAGCAGATATTGCCGGAATGATTACTAGATATCCTCTAGTTAATCGAAAAGAGCATATAAAAACGCTAATAATATAACTAATGGAAATGGATCCATCTTTGAGAACTATGCATATACATACACAACATCATGAGAACAGCATAACAATACACAATTTACATTTACAATGTGCTATAAAAAAAAAAAATAATAAAATGCAATGAAATAGGTCATGAATACCTACTCAAAAATAAAAATCTAAGATTCCATATTTTAAAAGAGGATTTTAGTCTTACCTGTTAAATCCTTTTCTCTTAGTCCATATAGCTTACAGGTACCATGGGGGGGCAACAGCTCCTTCCAGTAGTATGGAGCAATTCTTCAAAGAAGTGTAGGGGTGGAGCCACTCCCCTCCAGTTAGATTTGTGACACTAAACCTACTGAGCTAGATAGTGAGAGAAGAGGAAAAACTCAAGCATGATATCTTTCACTGGGTGAGAGACCTATAAACTATATGGACTAAGAGAAAAGGATTTAACAGGTACAATATAGCTTACAGGTACCATGGGGATGTACCAAGTTGCCAGGGTGGGAAAAAAGAAAAAAAAAGACCAAGTGCCAGTCCCCATGATACCAGAGTTCCCACAGACTATCCAGGACATGGAACATCCCAAACTAACAAAGTGTCAACGGACACTGAATAACTGAAAAAAACACAACACACTAGAACGAGAGCCAACAGAGCTCAAAGGATCAAGAGCTATAAAGGCACAGAAAATAAAGTCCTAGACAGGCAAGGCTGCCTCTAGGACCTTCCTGCCAAAACTAGCTTCAGAAGAAACCAGAACATCAACACAGTATTGTTTTGGAAATGTGTGCACAGAGGACCAAGTGGTCACCATGCACAGTTGATCAGCAGAGGCCTGATTCTTATAGGCCCAGGACCCCCCCAACAGACCTGGTGGAATGAGCTGTGACATGAAAAGGAGCAGGTTTCTTCCTGAGTTCATAGGCCTTGTGAATGGTAGCCTTGATCCAAGATGCAATAGTCACCTTGGATGCAGCTTTAGGACCCTCGGGGTCCACCCAACAAGTGGAGATCCCTTCTCCTTGTCAGATTTAGGGTCAGGACAAAAGGAAGGCAAACTCTCCTGATTGATGTGGAACTCAGAGACCACCTCAGGAAGAAATTCCTGGGAGGTAGGAAGAACTGCCTTACCCTTGTGAAACACCAGGAAAGGAGGTTTGCAGGACAAGGCCTGCAATTCAGCAACTCTGCAAACAGAGACTATTGCCAAGAGAAGCACCATCTTTCAAGTCATAAGATGAAGAGGAATGGAAGCCAAGGACTCAAAAGGAAGCCGCTGCAAGACTCCCAGAATTAGATTAAGGTCCCACTGAGGAGTGGGATGCTTAAAGGCAGGGAAAGTGTGAGCGACACCCTGAAAGAAAACCTTGACATCTGGAAGAACGGCAATACGTCTTTGAAAAAGGACAGAGACGATGTCTGAACCTTCAAAGAGCTCAGGCTAAGGCCTTTGTTCACACCATCCTGTAAAAAGGACAGGACAGTCAACAGATCAAACTCTTGTGAGGACAGATCCCTGTCCACACACCAAGAGTGGAAGATAGACCAAATCATGTGGTAAGCTTTAGAGGACACAGGTTTCCGAGCATGAATCAGTGGCGACCACCTCAGGAGAAAATCCTTTCTTCCTCAAGGTAGATGATTCAATCGCCAAGCCATCAAACCCAGACGCCCCACATTCTCCTCCCACAGGTAACCCTGCAGGAGGAGATCCAGTCTGTGTGGAAGCCAAAATGGTTCGCACAAAGACAGATCCAGCAGCTCCGGAAACCAAGGTTGCAGGCGCCAGTATGGAGCAACTAGGATGACCGGAGTCTTCTCCATCCGTAGCTTCCTCAGAACCCTGGGGAGCAGGGGAAGAAGAGGGAAAATGTAGGCTAGATGATACTGCTAGGGAATCGACAGAGCATCCACTGTGAAAGCCAGAGGGTCCATCCAGCGGGAGCAAAATATCGGAACCTTCCTGTTGTGTCTGGTGGCCATCAGGTCGATCCAGGGAAGTCCCCATTTCTGAACGATGAGGTTGAACACCTCCCTGTAAAGCTCCCACTCTCCCTTGTCCACAGTGTGTCAACTTAGAAAGTCGGCTATGACATTTTCTACGCCTGGAATATGAACTGTGGAGATGGCAGGCACATGTTCTTCTGCCCAGGTTAAAATAGCCTTGACCTCCAATCCAACCAAGCTGCGAGACTTCTGGTGCCACCTTGCTTGTTGATGTAAGCCACGGCTGTGGCCTGACAGGACACGAACTGGACAGCCCTTGAGATGAGATGACCAGTACCTCAGAGCGTGGAATACTGTTCAGAGTTCCAGAACATTGATAGGTAGGAGAGTCTCCTCTGCTGACCAATGAACCTGGACATTCAGGTGACCCAGGACCGCTCCCCAACCAGATAGGCTGGCATCAGTCGTCACCGTGGTCCAAAATGGGATCACATATACTGTCTTCCTTTCTGCAGGTTGGAGAGATTCAGCCATCAAGGAAGACTCAGCTCCACATGTAAAGGAAGAAAGGGATAGCTTCAAGAGATCTGGGTTCCCCTTGCAAACTTAAATCACAAACCTCTGTAGTTCTCTCTCATGAGCCATCGCAAATGGTACCGCCTCTATGGTGGAATTCAATTTCCCCACGAGAGGGGTCAACTTCTTGACTTGAATGGACTCGCAAGCCAGAACTGAGGAAACCTTGTTGGCGATCTGTTGAACCACGTCCTCCGTCAGAAAGACCATGCCCAGCAAGGTATTGAATAGAAGAGCCAGAAAGACCGATGTCTGCAATGGGATCAGGTCCAACTTGTCCATGTTCAAGACCCAACTGTGAAGAGTGAGAATGCAGTTCTGCACCTGCTGTTGGAGGAGTGCCCCAGAAGGGGCCTTCAAGAGCAAGTCATCCATGTATGGAGTTAACCAAATCCCCCTCTTGTGCATACCAGAAATCAATGTACCCAAGATGCGAATAAACCCCTGAGGCGCTGGGGTCAGACCAAAGGGTAGAGCTGAGAAGTGGAAGTGCCCCTTGTCGCAAGCGAACCTGAGGTCCCGATTGCTCTCCAGATGAATAGAGATGTGAAGATAAGCATCTTGAAGATCCAAGGAAGCCAGAAATTCCCCAGGAAACATTGCCAAAATGACTGACAGTAAGGACTCCTGGTGGTAATGAGTCTTGGAATTGAGATCCTTGAGGTTCAGAATAGGACGGCAGCCGCCATACTTCTAGGAAACCACAAATAGGTTGGAATAGAAGCCCAAACCTATTTCTGGTTCAGGAACCAGTTCCAGAACCTCCTTATCCAAGAGAGCCTGGATAGCCCCTTTGAAAAGAAGAAGCTTTTCCAGTCCCTGTGGGGAGTGAGAAGGGAAGAACCGGAGGGGAGGAAGTGATTTGAAGGGAATTCTGTACCCTTCAGAAACCAACCTGTAAAACCCACGGATCCACAACAGTGTCTGTCCAAACACTGAGAAAGTGCTGCAGATGACCACCCACTGGTGCATGCAGACCGGGGTTTGGCGAGTCATGCCAAAGTAGGTTTGGTGGGTTGGGCTTGGTGGTGGAGCACGGGGCCTGAGGAACCACCGGGTTCTCCCCGCTCATCTCACCCTGGTAGGCGCGAAAAAGTTGGTGCCTGCGAAGCTGAGGTTTCTTCTTAGGAATCAAGGGCAACAAAGTGCTCTTGCCCCCAGAAGCCTCGCTGATGAGAGTCTTCAACTCAGGGCCGAAAAGGGACGTCCCCAGAAAAGGAAGGAAAACCAAAGATTTCTTGGAGATTGAGTCAGCAGACCAGATCTTAAGCCAAAGGGAACATCTGGCAACCACAGACAGGACAGAGGCCTTGGCTTCAAGCCTGATATTGTCAAAGGTAGCATCAGTAACATAAATGCCGAGCCTCTGACACGTTAGCCAAAAGACGTAAAAGGTCAGCTGCAGGAGCACCCTGATGGACAGCCTTCAGCTGCTCCGTCCATTCAGCAATGGCCCTATTTACCCAAGCTGAAGCAAAGCTAGGTCTTATAGATGCACTGATGGTCACTTTAAACTTTAACTATTCAAAGAGTTCAGTGACATTAATAGGACCTGATGCTTAAATATTATGAATTCCATATGTCATATTAAGATTGGGCAGCAGAAAATAGCCTCCAGCATCCTGTCAGTCAAATTCTTGAGAGTAGAAGCATCTGCCACAAGGCAAAGCCATGGATTTAGAAAGCCTAGAGATAGGGCCGTCAACCTTAGGAGAAAAAGCCCACTGAGCCAATGCCACCTCAGAGAAGGGGTACAATTTAGCAAAACTCTTAGAAAGAGATAGACGCTTGTCAGGGGTCTTCCACTCATCTAGAGCAACCTGGTCAAGAGTGGGATTAGGTGACAGATACACAAGTCAACTTTGCCACAATCAGATTTAACAGCATTGGAAGCAGCTTGAAAAGAGCTGGTGAATCTACTTCAGAGCAAAATCCACAAATCATATATGTGGACTACATATGACCGCTACCTAAACGGAGACAAATGCAGGAAGACGTTAGCACGAAACATCAAAACCAAGAGAAAGATGCAATTTATTCACTCAGTGAAAACCCCCTCTGGACAAGATTGTAGGACATTCCCAGACATAACGGAATTGTTCAGTACATTTTATAAGGTGCTTTATAACCTCAAAGATCAGACCGCTCCCAATTGCATTCAGCCTTCCCTATCAGACATCACACACTTTCTTAACAGGGCCAAACTCCCACTCCACGTATGGAGTGACCCAAATCTCCCTTGTGTGCATGGCAGAAATCAACGCACCCAAGACTCGAATAAACACCTGCGGAGCTGTGGTCAGACCAAAGGGGAGAAGTGCCCCTTGTCGCAAGTGAACCTGAGGTACCGCCGGCTCTCTGGATGAAGAGCGATGAGCAGGTACGCATTCTGCAGATCCAAGGAGGCCAGAAATTCCCCTGGACACATCGCTGCAATGACTGACCATAAGGACTCCTGGTGGTAATGAGTCTTGACCACAAAGGAATTGAGATCCTTGAGGTCCAGAATAGGACGGCAGCCGCCATCCTTCTTGGAAACCACGAATAGGTTGGAATAGAAGCCCAAACCTATTACTGGTGTGGGAACCAGTTCTAGAAAGTCCTTGTCCAGGAAATCCTGGATGGCACCATTCAAAAGATGAAGCTTTTTCAGTTCCTGAGGGGAGTAAGAAGGGAAGAACCTAAAGGGAGGAAGGGATTTGAAGTGAATCCTGTACCCTTCGGAAACCACCTGTAAAACCCACGGAACCACAACGGTGTCTGTTCAAACACTGAGAAAGTGCCGCAAAAGACCACCCATTGGAGCTTGAGGACCAGGGTTCGGCAAGTCATGCCTACGTAGGTTTGGTGGGCTTGGCAGAGGAGCAGCACGGGGGCCCGAGGAACCGCTGGATTCACCCTGCGCACCTCACCCGATTAGGCACGAAAAAGACAGTTCTTCTTAGGAATCAAGGACAACAAAGTGCTCTTGCCTCCAGTGGCCTCACTAATGAGAGTCCTCAACTCAGGGCCAAAAAGGGACATGCCCAGAAAGGGAAGCGAGACCAAAGATTTCTTGGAAATTGAGTCAGCAGATCAGATCTTAAAGCCCAAAGGGAACATCTGGCAACCACAGACAGAGCAGTGGCCTTGGCCTCAAGTCAGATAGTGTCAAAGACAGCATCAGTAACATAATGCTGAGCTTCAGAAAGGTTACCTAAAAAAGAGGATCAGCTGTAGCCTCTGTTAGCTGCTCCGTCCATATAGCAATGGCCTTATTTTCCCAGGCTGAAGCAAAGGTAAGTCTCAGACGCTCCTATGGTCGCAAATGTGGCCTTCAAAATAGCTTCCAGCTTCTTGTCAGTCAAATCCTTAAGAGAGGAAGCATCCGCCACAGGAAAAGCCATGGAATCAGAAAGCCTAGAAATAAGGGCATCAACCTTAGGAGTAGAAGCCCACTGAGCCAGTGCTGCCTCGGTGTACAATTTTGTGAATCTTTTAGGTAGAGATAGATACTTGTCAGGGGTCTTCCAGTCATCTAGGACAACCTGGTCAAGAGTGGGATTAGATGGAAAGACAATATACTGCTTCTTGCACCTCTGAAAGACGTCAGAAGTAGATTGGGGTTCCTCAAAGACTGCAGGAATATTCAGGGTATCTAAGACACCCCAACCTTAATGAGACCCTCAGCAGAGGGCTCAGGGTCAGCCTCAAATGGGGCCCCAAAAAATTGAGAGTAAGCTACTTCAGATAATTTATCTGAATTCACCAATAGCTCCTCCTCAGAGGAATCTGACACATCAGGGATACCCTGAGGTTATGTGGCCACAGACCTGAATAATGCCGGGGGCTTCCAGGACTGGAGGACCCTGTGAAGGTGCACAGGAAACTGTGTCAATGTAGACTTTAAGTCCTGCACCTAAGGCGGCTCTTGATCATGGGTGGAAGGCCCTGGTGGAGATGCAGAGCATAAATTCTCTAGGAAGCTCTGATTGACATGAGGAACAATGAGTAACGGGGGTCAAAGACAACCCAGCATCCTAAGTGTTGTGTCTAGCCCCAGGTCCCAATGGGTCTGACATCCTGACAGGAGATAAAGTGTCTAACAGTTCAAGGAAGAACCTAATACTGTGTCCCAGATTAAATTATTCACCCCAGAAAGAGCTAAAATACACTATTCTGGCAAGCGAAGGGTTAACCTGAGGAGAAGATTAGAAGGATCCAAGCCCTGCGTAGGATACTCATGAGAGGAAAGAAAGAAAATGGCAACTGAACTGTAAGCCAATCAGAAAACAGTCCGTAAAACGGGTGTTTATAGGAAACATAGTTTCCTCTCAGAGTACCCCCAAAATAGTGCCTGCATCCCCCCCACCCACTAAGGATGTACACCAGAGTGTAGTACAAGGGCAAACAAGAAGAATGAGCCATCTCTGAACTCGGTACGTGGAACGGTTGTAGAGATATCTCCCAAGTGAACCTGTCCCATAGAAATCAATGGAGCACAGCAGCTATGAGGTAAAGCGAGCCACAAAATTTTCTAAAAGTTGTAAAAGTGGACCATGGCACTCAAAGGGTTGATCACCTTTTTTGCAGGTCTTCAGCCTTCAGATTACCACTGAGAAAGGAAGAAGCCTCAGCGGGCTTCTCTAAGGGAAAAATCATAGCACGCAAAGTTTTTCCCCCACGGCTGGAAGGTCCACAACAGCACCTGTTAATTGAGCAATCCACCACTGGGAAATCAGTAATGGTAATCCGCCTAATGGGGGATTTCTACACCCCATATCTAACAATAAAATAATAAAAGAAAATAAAAACAAAGCAGAACTTTTCTCTGTTGCCTCTCTTGCTCTACAAGGAACAAATCTAACTAGGAGAGGACTAGCTAGTCACCAGCTAAGGAGGAGAGGAAGGCTCCACCCTGCATTGTGTCCAAGAATTGTTCCTGCCTACTTAAAGGGGCTGTTGCCTACCCCAGAGTTACCTGTAAGTTATATTGGATGACAGAGAAAAGGGTTTTTTACAATAATGTCTGTTAAATGAAAGAATTCCTTGCCCAAGGATGTGGTTATGGCAGATAAGAGAAGATTAGATACATTTCTTTCAAAAAGTAATATACAGGGTTACACTGTTTAATAGTAGGCAAAACAGGAAGGTCTGACAAAGACCAACTTATTTGGCAGCAAGAAAGCTATATGATCCTCTGGGTTAGAAGGCAAAGGTTGAACCTGAAAGACTTGTGTCTTTTCTCAACCAAGTTTACTATGTGATCCTTAAAGGGATAGTAATACTTAAAATGTAAAAAAAAAAAAATATGTTGTAGGGTTTATCCCCCTGAGTAAAACAAGACTACTCCCAGTGCTGAAAGGTGCTTCATTCAAAAGTTATTAATTTTCAAAGTTGAATTTTTTAGGTGCAATATCACAATGGCCTGAAGTTGTAGAGTGGCGCTGTAGCTACACCATCCTATGAAGATTTATGGTCCCGGGACCAGAGCTGTCCGTAGGATTGTGTAGCAACAGCGCCACTGTACAATTTCAGGCCACTGTGATATTGCACCTAAAAAATTAAACTTTGAAAATTAATAACTTTTGAATGAAACACCTTTCAGCAGTGGGCGTACTCTTGTTTTACTCAGGGGGATAAACCCTACAACATATATTTTTTTTACATTTTAAGTATTACTATCCCTTTAATGCTGAGTAATCTTATTATTGCTACTGGAACTCTACTACACTCAACCCTCTCTTTCTCACTGGATTTCAGAGATGGAGGAAATGATGTCTATGGAATGCTGACATACATTTGCCATGGCTTTGATTGGAGATTTCTCGAGACAGGCAGGGTCCCCAATCAGTGAATTATTATCACTTTGATCTCATATTGCTATGGACCCTGCTATTCAGTCTTTTGACTAGTGGAAGTTTTAACCCCCCCCCCCACCTTTTCCCTTTTTACTTGCCTTTCTGCTTTTCTCTTCCCTTTTTTTTTTTAATACTTTTTTCTATCCTACCATCTACAATATTCCAGCAGAAGGCTAGACTATACTATGTTTTCCGCTGATTTATTTTATGGGTCTTTTAGTGAACCCACCTTTGATTTACTTGTTGAACCAGTATTGTCTATTTTCATGATTTATAACTTAATTGTATCTGAATATATATATTCAGAAGGGATTTCTGTACTTATTTTTTACTCTAAATAAACCTTTGAAATCTTTTTTTTTTTTTTTTTTTTTAAGAGGTGGTTCCAATTTAAATTTAATTGATCAGGCAGTGCACCCCAAGATACAGTACAGATACTCAATATTAAAAAAATAAAATGAAATAAAGGGTAACCTAAGCAAGGGAACTGGCATCTTCAATAACAAATAACAAGCAAAAAAGCTAGTGGACTAGCTCCCTAAATGTTTTCTTTAAATGGCACTAGATAGCATATCCTGTGCAGTGAACAAGACTCTTTGTGGGCAAACTCCAGAAACCCAAACTACTCCAAGATGTTTTCCTTCCCAAGATGTCTTTAGTGGGAGGTGTTGAGGTCCTAATTACAGCAACAAAGAAAACCATGTTTACCTGACATCCAGCACCAATTAAATATTATGCTTGGGGATCCAGTTTCAGCTGAACTGCTTTAAAATGGCCAATTTGATTTTTTGGCCACGATAAGGTAAGTAGATGTTTACTATGGAGCAGTTTTAGTAGGAAATTATCAAGTGAATTGTTTAAAGAACACAACTTGTTCTAAGTTCTAATATTGTTCCATTTACACATTTAATGGACAAACATGCTTAAAGGGATAGTAATACTTAAAATGTAAAAAAATATATGTTGTAGGGTTTATCCTCCTGAGTAAAACAAGAGTACTCCCACTGCTGAAAGGTGTTTCATTCAATAGTTATTAATTTTAAAAGTTGCATTTTTTAGGTGCAATATCACAGTGGCCTGAAATTGTACAGTGGCGCTGTTGCTACACCACCCCATGGACAGTTCTGGTCCTGGGACCATAAATCTCCATAGGATGGTGTAGCAACAGCGCCACTGTACAATTTCAGGCCACTGTGATATTGCACCTAAAAAATTCAACTTTGAAAATTAATAACTTTTGAATGAAACACCTTTCAGCAGTGGGAGTACTCTTGTTTTACTCAGGAGGATAAACCCTATAACATATTTTTTTTTACATTTTAAGTATTACTATCTCTTTAACGTTACTATTTTACAACTCAACTAAGTTATACATGTTATATTCTTAAAACCTAAGTACATTCAGAAAAGAATAAGGCTAAATTAACCCCGAATGCCAGAAAGCTCTGCAATGCATTGCGTACCCCAATGGCACTCAAAGGTTTAAAAAAAAAAAAAAAAAAAAAAAAAAAGGGTTGCAAGTAACATGAAAAAAGAAACAAAACAGAGGGCGCCCAATTGAGCGGTACAATTTACCAGCTTATT
Source organism: Rhinophrynus dorsalis (assembly GCA_037306005.1). Classification (NCBI taxonomy): domain Eukaryota; kingdom Metazoa; phylum Chordata; class Amphibia; order Anura; family Rhinophrynidae; genus Rhinophrynus; species Rhinophrynus dorsalis. Next base: position 93,786,395 of record CM074725.1, on the reverse strand, counting down.
AATATATTTATCTACAGCACATATTCTCACACGACAAGGACCATAAGGTTAAACTAAAGCATTCTGTGGTGTGTGCACCACCACGAAACACGTTAGTTTAACTTTATGGTTCTTGTTTTATTATCAATATTTTATTGTTTTATTTAATAAATATATTTTTGATATTAATAGCCATTTATCCAGGATTGTTTCATTTATATCTATATCTTTGGATGATATCTATAATTGGAATGAAAAAGGATTGGGTTCTTCTGTTGGAAACAACATTGTATCCGAGTGGAGATGGATTGGTTCTCTCCAAATGATTGTTTGTATGAGAAGAAGGTGACAGTCACTTGTGAGTATATGTGCTGTATATAATTTATTAATAAGCTGGTAAATTGGATTGGGCGCCCTCTGTTTCTTTTGCATGTTGTCTGAGCCACTAGGAGAAGGAGTAGAGATGGTGCAGTCCCTGGTATTTATCCTTATTGAAGCTCGATTACCATCTATTGATAGCTGGATTAGGACAGCGTGGTATTCCCAAATAGCCTTGTTGCTGTCACCTAAGTGTCCAACAGCATCTACTCTTGTGAGTATAACTCACTGCAGTGTTTTTGGTGGTGGTGGTGGTGGTGGGGGGGGGGGGGTCATTAATAGGAAGATTCAGTACTAGGGGCATCCCCTGTGTTTTCACCTGAAAAGGTTCATGTATTCATAACTGTATTCAATACAATGTTCTATGAAACAATGCTTTTATTTGCATAGTTTCAACATTTTAGAATGTAAAAAGCTTGCAATCTAAGAAAAACAAGTTGGTATTTTTTTTTTATGCAACTCAAACAATTAGTCAACTGTAATAAACAGATAGTTTTATTTAGGATGTTAATGTACTGCAAGACTAAGATTTCAGATCTGAGTTTCTACTCAGTTCCATTCCTCAATTGGTACCAACAGTAGACACATCAATGTTAGAGCACAGCTGTGCCAATGAGAGTCACTCATTTAGACAGGATGACACAAACTTATGCTGCTAAGGATGTCTTTAAAGCTAACCAATTAGGGGTTCTTGAGGACTCTGAGAAAACATGCTCTAGGGAACAGCTATCAGTGCTGCCCAAAAAGGAAGTGCAAGCAACAGTCTGTTCATGGAGTCCAGCAAGTATGCTGCAGTGTGCGCCTCCACAGCCATTAGTAACGATTTATTTCACCAAGTGAATTAGTGGTCTGTTGTATGGACAGAAACTGTAGGAGCAGTTAGGATTTCTTCTCTATAAGCGCTGGCTCTGTGAGTGTCTGAAAGGCAATTTTCTGAACAAGGTCATCCACATACACTTTGAAAAGAGGTGCAGGGTCCTAAAGTGAGAAAAAGAACAGATTGTTTGACAAACTAGAAGTGCTCTGATTACATAAAATGTACACCAATATGTATAATTTATATTTATGCAAGGGTATCAAAATAAGAACCTTTCTAAAATCAGCCATGCTGCGAGTCGGCACAGTTATACCAAAATATTTCCCACTTAAAAATCATACACAGCTAAATACACAACTGATTACTGGAAATGTGCAGAGAATCGGGTGCATGAATTAACAAATGAATATTTATAGCAGCTACATTCCAAGAGTTAACTCCAAATTTGATGTTGTAAACTGTCAACTACTGATACACTGTGTACTCTGGAATACAGTAAAGTAGATATCCACAGTTCTCTTTACAGTTTAATTGGGGGGGGGGGGGTTAAGGTATCCATTCAAGTTTAGTAAAACACTTTTCTTATAGGTAAAAGGGTGGTGCTGTGTTAGCCATAGAAAAAGAAGGATAAAGGTAGAGTAAAAATGATATTAACAAAGGTATCATTTTTAATCTACCAGTCTCCAGATACTTCTGCTAATCTCCCAATGTCAATGATATAGAATATAATAGTGACAGGTACGGTGATTGTAATATATTACATCTACACCTGTAAAAAAAAAACCAAATATATGCGTACTATCTGTCAAAAGTTTTAAAACACCTCAGTTTTTGCTACTTTTAGTTATTGCCGCATAACTTGTCAAAAACATTAGAAAAACATGTAAACACTGGGTATTTCTAAACTCAAGACAAAAAAAAAAATTATAAAATATAATTAAAGAAAAAAAAAAGTTACAAAAGCACTTTTTTTTTTATACAAAAAATATTTTATACATCTACAAACGCTAAAAAAACCCCAAACTATTTAGCAGGTTTTTTTAGCGTTTATAGATGTGTAAAAGATTTTGTGTGTTTAAAAAAATAAATAAATAAATAAAAGTTCTTTTGTTACTTTTTTAATCATATTTTATGATTTTTTTAAATCATATTTTATGATTTTTTTATAATAAATTATATGATATGATGAAAATAATGGTATCTTTAGAAAGCCCATATTACCGCAAGAAAACCAGTATATAATATATGTGGGTACATTAAAATGAGTAAGAGCAAAATTACAGCTAAACACAAATACAGTAGAAGTGCTAAAACAGCCATTGTCCAGAAAGACAAAAAATGTCCCAAAACTATAAAAAAAATTATAAAATATGATGAAAAATAAGTAACAACATTTTTTCAGCTTTTACACATCTACAAATGCTAACGCCCCCCTGCTAAATAGGTTATTTGTCTTGAGTTTAGAAGGGAGGAATATATTATTATTATGCCTCTTTACAGGTCCATGGTAAGACCCCACCTAGAATATGCTGTTCAATTCTGGGCACCCTGTCTGGAAAAGGACATTATGGAAATAGAGAGAGTGCAGAGGAGGGCTACAAAACTAGTAAGGGGAATGGAAAGTTTTAGTTATGAAGAAAGGCTAGAAAAGTTAAACTTGTACACACTAGAAAAACGATGTCTTAGAGTGGCTATAACACTATATAAATATGTTCAGGGCCCATACAAAGGGCTCTCCAAAGACCTGTTCATTAACAGAACAGTACAAAGGACAAGGGGCCACCCGCTTAGACTTGAGGAAGGGAGATTTTATCTACAACAGCGGAAGGGTTTCTTTACAGTAAGGACAATAAAGGTATGGAATTCACTGCCAGAGGAGGTGATGCTATCGAATACATTAGATGCCTTTAAAAAGGGCCTGGATACTTATTTAAAAGAGCATAACAGAGGGCTATGTACATTAGTACTGGGATTAATATTTAGTTGGGGCTTGTTGATCCAAGGAGAAATCTGATTGCCATTTGGAATCAAGAAGAAAATGTTTCCCCCCATTCAGGGTAGAATTTGAAATTGCTATATTGAGGGTTTTTTTTTTTTTTTGTCTTCTTTTGGATCAACGATGGTAAACAGGAATAGGAAGAGGGTTGAACTAGATGGACGCAAGTCTTTTTTCAACCGAAATTACTATGTTAATACTCAATGTTTACATGTTTTTCTAATGTTTTTGCCAAATTATATGGCAATAACTAAAAGTATCAAAAATTGAGGTGTTCGAAAACTTTTGACCGGTAGAGTGTGTGTGTATATATTTTTTATATATATCACACAAAATATTGGTGCACATCCATATGTTATTATTAACCCTTTACTCAGCATCACACTGCCTGCATAAAACCACTATATTAAAGGTGAGGTTTTAGTCACATAATATGGTCACAGTATGCAAAGCTTGCCACCATGCCAAGGTACCTCCATTATACGCAAGTCCTAACCTTAATATGCTTTGTCCTATGAGCGGAATCTTTCCTGGTTTACTGATGTGCATCAATTTTTTTTTTTTTAATTTCCTTGTAGCTATTTTAGTCAAAATTGGTTGCACTCCAGAAATTCTAAATATGTTTTCTTCTATGGGTGTGCTTATCAAAACCTGGAATGGAAAATGTATTATTTATCCCTATCTATATATATGTATGTATACTATAAAATAGAACGTTGTCAAATGACCAAAAATTCTACTGCCGTATCTGACACACTCCGGGGCAGCAGCAAGGAGGAGATATTAATACTTCTTACTGATTGCCTATGTAAAACATACAGTGGGACCCAATTTTAACAGGAGTGGCCAGGCCCCCTGACCACACCTTTCAAAATCTCCACAAGGAATTTCCATGCCTCTAACTACTCCCTCTTCCAAGAAGTTTAAACATGGCCACCTTTTGCTGCATAAAGTAGCAGATAACAAACGATGGACCCACCAAGTCACCATGCTCCTGGAAAAGCCTACCATACACCCTACGGCATCAGCCTCCACTGCACACCATCCTTAAGGAATGCCCTCTCTCCTGTGTGACCATAGCCAGCACAGCCTGCCTGGGACTCAGACATTTGGACCCTACTGTGTATTATATCTCTCAGACATTTGGACCCTACTGTGTATTACATCTATCTAATATATATATATATATATATATATATATATATATATATATAAATTAAAAAAACACAACACAGAGCAACAGTGCTTCTAAGAGTAGATTATTTGGACTTGATCTCCAGTCAACAGCATATATCCAGAAACCCCTTTGGGTGGGTACTTGCAAGATTCTGAGGCTTAACCAGCTTCTGAGGTGGAAAACACTTCAGATTTGTAATTGCAGACATGGTGCCATCATTAGTCTTTTTCCAGATATTCACCTTTTCTCTCGAAGCAAAATCAAGGACACAGAAGAGTTCAGCTACAGCTTCTTTAATATCTCCGGATATTGGAGGCAAACATAAAATTAATATAATACAAAGATATAAACAAAATAAAAATCTGTAGTAACTTATTTTGTTTATATACTTTTATTAGTTTACATTTTATCTTTGGCTCAAATATATGTAGATACTAAATAAGCAATAGCTGAAGTCTTCCACGTCCATTGATTTTGCTGGGAGAGAAAAGGTGAATATCTGTTTAAAAAAAAAAAAAAAAAAAAAAAAAAAAAGTGGAGATCAAGTCCAAATAGCCTGCCCTTAGAGGTGCTGTTGCATTGTTTTGTTTTCTTCTTCTTTTCTATACACACCTAACTGTTCATCAGAGGTCACAAGACCTGGTGAACAAGGATATAGCAGGGACCAACGTCACCCAACCAGATCAGAGATGTGAAGGGCAATCAGTAAGTGAAAATCATTTTAAAGATACTGGAACTCTATTCCCATAGTTGTTAGATTACCTTCAATTAAGAGAGAAGAAAACTTCTCCAATGTTAAAGCTCTCCAATTATAACATCATTCTATGGAGCCTATGTACGAACATCTTACCAACTTGTGATATATCGGTCCATAGAGAATAACATATACAAATTACAGTCTGGGGGGGTGTGGCCTGCCGCTGTGGAAGATGGCCGCCTGAGGACTGTGCTCCGTCGCCTTCTCTATCTAGCGCTATAATTTGCTTTCATCGGCCATGATGGTACGTGGTAAGGGGGAAACACTTGGCTCCTCTATGCCTGGAGGCAGAGGAAGACCTCAGCTGGATCTCTCAAAGGCTTCTTTCAATCCCAGTTGATGCCTTGCTCGGTGAGGATCATGGGGCGGCCTCGCCATCTTGCTCGCACTCATCGGGGGAAGATCTACCTGACCCGGTCCCTGTGGAAGCCTCGACCTCGAACCCCACTGGCTCTACTCAACACATTTTCTCCTCCCTGCCTTGGAGGACGGACTTCTCAAACCTAGTCCTGGAGATTAAGCATATTGTACAGGATGAGATATCTAAACTTTGCGGAGACCTGAGGGGCCTGGCGCAGCGTATAGCTGTACAAGAGGAATCCTCTGTTGCCCATTCCCATAAGCTTGAGACGTTACCTAAAATCTCATCCCAGCATTCATTATACTTTGCCGACTACAGACAGAGGATCGATGACTTGGATAACCGCGGGCGACAACACAATATTCGTGTCCGTGGTGTTCCCGAGGCTGCCCTCCGAGCTGAGGAAAATATACCGCTGATCCTCTCGAGTATTTTCAACGGTCTGCTGGGTCGACCTGCAGACCATCCTATTGTTTTTGACCGAGCTCATCGGGCTCTACACCCTAGAGGCCCTACTGGAAGTCCTCCACGCGACATTATTTGTTGCCTACCGGATTTTGCACTTAAGGAGGTCATTATGAGAAAGGCGTGAAAGCTGGGTACCTGGTCCTACGAGAGGAGTGAGATTACTTTCTACCAGGACCTGTCTGATCTCACGCTGCAGGCCCGACGGGCCTTTCGTCCCCTGACTACTCTGCTTCAGCAAAGAAACATCAGATATTTTGGGGGATTTCCCTTCAGTCTTACGGTGGTCCTGGGGGATACGGCTCATACCCTACACCATCCCCACGAGCTACCAGCTTTTCTGGGGGAGTTGGGACTCCCTGATGTGCAAATCCATGATTGGAGTCTTCCAGATCTCTGGGGCCTGTGGAGACTACGTTCCAGTCGCCCTTTCCGAGGTCCGAATCGCCTGGAGACGTTCCCGGACCCTGCCACCATTCGTCTAAACAGGGATGTTGAAATAGAGGAATGACTTGTTCAGGATTCGTGTTGGTTTCACCATACCTGATCCCTGCCTAACCTGCGGGCCTGTGGTCCTGAGGTGACCTCTTGCTACGAGTGATGCTACATGCCTCCTGACACCTACCTCTGGGCCCGGCTTTACGTTCCTCAGCCTGCTCACCATCAGAGCTCCTGCTGGTGGACATTTTTTGTTACTGTGGGACTTTATCTCTTGTGACCCTGGTTACTCATGTTCTATACTGTTATCTCCTATCCTGGATGTGGGTCTCGGGAGCTGAGAATCTGTGCTGCTCCTGGCTCCTTTGGGGCCAGGCTGGCTCCACTCGCTTGCTTGATCCCGCGCTGCCTTTTCCGCGTTCCCATATAGCCGGCCATGGTGCTTGTGCCCGCTGCCCCCGAGTTTCTCTTTCCACCTCGGACCCTCATTTCATCTATACCCTGGGGATGTGTCTCCCTTCCTGCCCCCCCCCCAGTTTTATGCAGTAAGCCCCCTAGGATTGCTGCTGTTTTTGCGCTTGCGGCGCTCTTGCTGCGCTAGGGCTTAGTGTACTTGCTATATCTCCCACTTACTGTTGGGAGAGCTCTCTCTCTCTTAGCTTTAGGTGTTGCTTCTGAGTCCTGCGCTCTGTTAGGCCTTGTGATATGCATATGCCTTGTACTTGCCTTAACTGTCTTATGCTATGTTTTACTGTTTGTTGGTGGGGAGTTCGGGCTGGGGGGTGGTCCGGCTCTGGGGCGGGTCGCGTCTGGGCCTTGTGGGTATCCTTGGTGCCCTTGGGGCCCAAGGGCGTCTGGCTCTGCGGGTTGGGGGGTGGTATGTGTGTTTTGTACTGTACTGTTCATTTGTTTATGGGGGTTGGATGGTATTTGCCGTCCTGGGGTGGTGGTTTGGGGGATTTTCCGGTGACGGGGTCCTCCTGCCCACTGCCTCCGGTCACCTTTATGGGATATGTCAGGCCCCCCCACTCCTTCAGCCCTGTTCTCCCGGTGCTCCCTAAGTAGTCATCTGTGTCCCCCGGTATTGCCTCCCTATCACCTAGTAGCTGAATCTCCTTGGACCCCCTCCCGGGTGGTGGCTGATATCATTTGATTTATGTTTGTTTTGGGGTGTGGGGTCCCGGAAGTGCAGCATTTACATATAGGTGAAGGGGTGGGTATTCTAAGTCTGTTTCATGCCACTTATTGTATCTGATTTCTGTTTTTGTTGTTGAGCCTTTATGCTCCTTTTTTGCTTAGCCAACTGTTTCTATATTCAGTGCACTGTCATTGTTGTTGCGCTGGATGGGGAGGTGGCAGACCTCTTCGCTCCTATTGCATTTACTCAATTGTATTTGTTAGACTCCTCTTTGAGGTGTCTTCCTCCTCTTCCCTCGGTGGACACGCCTCTTTATACCGAAGCCCCTTGTGGACTTGGTGCAGACACGGCCCTTTTCTTCTTAGTTGAGGGCTCTCTCCGCTAGCCAACCGGAGCTTCAGCGTATATCTCTTGTTCTTTTTTTTTTTTTTTTTTTTATTCCCCCCTCTCTCTCCTACTCCCCCCCCCCTTTTTTTTTTTCTTCTTCTCTCCCCCTTCCTCTTTCCCTCCATACTTCGCCATGTCTGCGGGCCCCTCTTTTGCACCGGCCGACCTGAAGGTATTGACCCTCAATGTAAAGGGCCTTAACATCCCGGAGAAGCGGTCTCATTTGCTGCGCGACCTTAAATCGCAACATATCTCTATTGCTTTCTTGCAAGAGACCCATTTTTGTGGTCCTTCTGCCCCTAGCTTGACCTCTCGTGACTATCCGCAGGGTTTCTATAGCACTGATCCGCACCTAAAGAAAAAGGGCACGGCGATTCTTATCTCTAAACAGATTCCCTTTGTGGAAATTGCCCAGTTAGTAGACCCTGAGGGTCGATGTGTGTTTGTGAAGGGAACCATTGCGAACCAGATCTATACGCTTGCTTCAGTGTACCTACCCAATTCTAGGCAACATCTCTGCTTCTCTGCAGTGGTCGCAGCCTTGCGTCAGTTTCAGGAAGGTTTCACGATTCTTGGTGGTGATTTTAACGTTGCCCTAGACCCTGTTCTTGACAGCTCGACAGGCTCGTCTTGCACTCCGTTATATATTTTGCGTAGAATTAAAAAACTGCCTCTCGATAATCAGCTTGTTGATTGCTGGAGAGCATTGCACCCTGACGATCGGGATTATATTTATTTCTCTGTTCCACATGCCCGATACTCTAGCATTGATTATCTCTTTGTGTCTCAGTACAATCTTTCTTTATTGAAATCGGCCTCTTATGGCCTCACGACCTGGTCTGATCACACTCCGTTAACGGTGTCCCTTCTTTCCCATTTCACTAGGCCTACCCAGACCCCCTGGAGGCTCAATGAGTCCCTCCTGCTGGATCCTGCAACTCTAGCCTCCACTAAAACGCTTCTGACTGAATATTTTGATGTCAACCTTACCCCTGATGTATCTGTTCTCACTGTGTGGGAGGCAAACAAATGTGCGGTTCGTGGACATTTTATCAAACTCGCCTCAGTGGTGAAAAAGGCACATTCTGCTAGACTTTCCTCCCTATATTCCCAAACTTCAGCTCTGGAATGATCCCATAAGGATTCCCTGAGCGGCACTAACTTTCAACAACTACTGCTATTACGGCGGGAGTTGGCGTCTATCCTGTCCCAGCAGGCCCAACGGCAATTCTCGAAGCTGCACGCCCTATATTACGAACATGGTGACAAGCAAGGTTAATATTTGGCTAGAGCTCTCTGGAAGTGCCGCCGACTTACCCACATATTGAAGATCAGGGCTCCAGGAGGCTCCCTTAAACAGCTCCCCTCTGACATTGCCAAAGAGTTTGTTGCGTATTATTCGAAACTCTATAATTTGAGTCCGGACTCTGATGACCCTTCTCGTATCGAGCGACTGAAAACTCGTATCTCTGCCTACTTGACTACTCATTTGAGATGTAAACTCTGTGGCCGACTGACTTGCTTGAATGGCCGATCTCCTTGGATGAGTTGGGTATAGCCTTGCGCAATTCTAACACGGGCAAGTGTCCTGGCCCGGATGGTTTTCCTGTGCAATATTACAAGCAATTCCTGGAGGTTCTGGGCCCTCATTTTGTATTTGCCCTTAATTCTATTCTGGATGGTCATCACATCCATCCACATTCCCTCTCGGCTACGATTGCTCTTATACCGAAGGAGGGTCGTGACGTGGAACAATGTAGTAATTTTAGACCCATCTCCTTGCTTAAGGTGGATCTGAAGCTTTTTTCAAAAATCCTAGCGACCAAGCTGGGTTCGTTCCCGGCCGTGAGACCAGAGATTGTACAATTCGTGCTCTCCACTTGATCCATCGCGCTCGTGCTTACTCTGTGCGATCTATTTTTCTATCCACTGACGCTGAAAAGGCGTTTGATCACCTGGACTGGACCTTCTTGATGGAAGTGCTGAGGGGTTTGGTACTTGGCCCACACATGCTTTCCTGGATCTCATCTCTTTACTCCTGTCCTTCGGCGAGAGTTAGGATTAATGGTTCTCTCTCTGAATCCTTTGTGATCTCCAATGGCACGCGGCAAGGCTGTCCCCTATCCCCGCTCCTTTTTATTCTTTCCCTTGAACCCTTTCTGGAGGCGGTTTGGCAGAATCCTGACATTGTGGGTTTGACAATTGCCGGCGTGCAGCATAAGGTGCTTGGCTTCGCTGGCGATCTACTGTTCGTGATCTCCAATCCCAGAATATCGCTCCCGGTTCTTCTTCGGGAGCTTGAGACGTATGGCGGCGACCTGGCCAACTTGAAGATCAATACCACCAAATACGAAATATTGAACATCAACTTACCTGCTGATGAAGCATTACACCTGTCTGCATCCTTCCCTTTTAAATGGTGCAGAGATGGAATAAAATATTTAGGGGTGTGGCTGACTGGTGATCTTGCACGGCTTTATCAACGCAATTTTCCCCCATTCCTGACAGCCTTGAGACAAGACTTTGAGACCTGGACTCCATTATATGTCTCATGGACTGGTAGAATAAACGCCTTGAAGAAGAATGTGCTCCCGCGTTTGTTGTATCTTTTCCAAACACTACCGATTAAAATTCCAGTGGCCTTTTTTACTTCTCTCCGCTCTACGATTTTGAAGTTAGTGTGGGCTGGCAAGAAACCGAGAATTCGGTTTGTGAGCTTGACGCATTCAAGATTGCGTGGCGGCCTTGCCCTAACGTGCCCCCAGACATACTATCTGGCATCTCACCACCTCCGTCTCCTTGAGTGGATCTATAAACCCCCTCATAAATCGTGGATAGATATTGAAGCTGCCGAGTCCACTGTTTCACTACATTTGCTTCCTTGGATTCAACCTCACCATGCTCGCCAACTCTCAGCTGCTCATCCACTGACATCTGCTATGATTTGGGTCTTTCATGCCGCCTCTAGAGGTTGTCATCTTACCACATACCCTTTTCCTCTTACTCCCATTCGACACAACCCTGACTTTCCCCCAGGCCAGAACCCTGGTTCTTTTCTCAATACGTTCCTGAATGGACAGAGCGCTTTTGTTGACTTTCTGTCCCCCGATAACAAGCTGCGATCCCTGATTAATCTCTTACCTGATCAACCTCCTACGGCTCTAGATCGCTTCCACTACACCCAGTTAGGGTATTTTTTTTCATTCTTTGCCTCAGAAACACAACTTGTCTCGGACTGTCTCGCCTTTTGAAGCCCTTTGCCCTGGTACAGCACTTCCCTCACATGGCATTTCTCTTTTATATTGCCTGCTTCTCACTCAGCAGGATTCCTCCCTTCCGGCTTACGTTGGGAAGTGGGAAACGGCTCTTCAGGTGTCGCTGAGTGAGCGGCAGTGGGAGAAGATTTTTCTCCTGACACACAAGTGTTCCTTGAACACTAAGATCCAAGAGATGTCCTACAAGTTGCTTGCCCACTGGTATTGTACCCCGGTCATGCTTCACACCTTCTCCCGTACTACACCTGACACTTGTTGGCGTTGTGGTACTGCCCCTGGCACCCTGCTTCACATTTGGTGGGATTGCCCCCTCATATCCCCCTTTTGGTCGCGCATTCATTCTATCTTACCTACATTCACAGATGTCCCTCCTCCCTTCCTTCCTGCCTGCTGCCTACTTACTTCACCATACAACTGTCCCGGATTTCACCTACAAAAGATCGGTTATCAAACACTTACTGAACGCAGCTAAATCTCTGATCCCGTTGCACTGGGGCAAAATCTCCCCCCTCCGTCTATTTGCGAGTGGGTCTCGCGGGTTGAAAGCATTCGCTCTTTGGAGGAGCTTGTCATGAGGTCGGATGGTCAGTGGGACCGCTATCTAGGTACCTGGTCGGCTTGGATGCAATTTTTGGAGGACCCGCAGACACAAGTGCTCCTGGATGAATCGCGCTCTTGAATGCCTATTCTTTTGCCCCGGATCTCATCCTGCCGTTGTCCCCCCCTTCCCCCCCTCCCCTTTTAGCTCATTCTCTCTGAGATTCTGTTGCGATTGCAGTCTTCAACTTGTATTTATATCTCATGTACCGTACTGTTTCTGTTATTCCTTATTGGATACCAATGTGCTTTATTCTTCTTGTCCCCTGTTTCCCTCTCCACCCCCCCTTTTTGATTTCTGTACCCCCTTCTCCCTTTTCTATTACCTTTTCTAAAACTGACTTAGCAGAGTCCTTCTAAATTAAAGGTTAACAATAGCCTAGGAGTAAGTCACTCTTAATTTCTTTAAACACACTGGCTTACCCAAGAAGGTATCCTTCATACAGCACTTGCTTATCTTTTTTTTTTCCCCTTATATCTGCAATTTCCTGTATATAGTGGTCTCTGTTGTAGACCGTCTCTAGATCATACCTCCCACAAAAAACTATTGCCTCCAATAGATCTGAATGGATTGTAATGATACCTAGTTATCAGATAGAAGCAGTTTGAAACTGAAACAAACAGGAGAGTAAAAGACCAAATGAAAATGGTAAATAAAAATAACAGACTGCTGTGTGAATGACACTTGTCTATGTAAGCTGTTCTGATAAATGAGGAGCCACTCATTTGCAAGGTATAGTTTTCAATAAAGCATGCAATTAATTATTTGTAGGTAGGGGATAGCTCCCATTAAACACTTCACATGGCCCCCTCTAGACTTACTTATAACTTGGAATGCGTGTGGGAAGACATCCTGGTATTTTGTTTGTTCTTTTAAAGTGTTGAAGTACACTATTAATTCCGTGAACCAAAAATCTGACAAACATTCCATTACAACCCTTAACTTCCGAGATGCATAACACTTCCCTGGAACCTGGTTAATGTCTTATACTTCCTGTGGAAAAACCCTGTAGGTTGAACTTTGAAACAAAAATCACATACCTTCTTTTCTAAGAGTCTCTGCTTTTCCACAGCTTCTTCTAAACTCAGTCCCACCCATTCTGCTTCTTCTTTTGGTATTTCAAATTCCTAAAAAGCAGAAATATGTTTAATTGTTAATATTGTTAAACATTTTGAACGGCCCTGTCAAGTACAGCTCTAATAAATCAGATGCATGAAATATAATGAGAATCCTATTGTCACACAAACTTGTACATAGTAATCCAAGCTAAAACTCCATCAATTACTCTTTATGTTACACAGGGATGTGTGTGCTAGATTTTCTACCAAAGGTGGATTTTAGCAGGTGTTTTTTTATATGTTTAACATAGTAACATTGTTGATGAGGCTGAAAGAAATTTGTTCATCAAGTTCAGCCCTTACCATAGCACACCTGTTGCCGTCGCTGTAGAGTTGGGGAAAAAAAAAAAAAAAAAAAAGAAAAAAAAAAAAAGAAGAAGAGGATTTTAGACTTGCCTGTTAAATCCTTTTCCCTTAGTCCATACAGGTTACTGGTAACTTTGGGTAGGCGATCCGCCCCTTTAAGTTGGCAGGAACAATTCTAGAAATGACTGCAGGGGGTGGAGCCTACCTTCCCTCCTTGGCTGCAGCTAGCCAACCAGCTCCAGAAATATTTGAGACACTATGACTAGATAGTGGGAGGAAAGAAGATTGCTGTGAGCATGACCCCGAAGGACCCCCACGGTCTGCCACAGGAGAGCCAAGCATGGTTTCTTGACAGGGTGGGAGAACAGTAACCTGTATGGTCTAAGAGAAAAGGATTTAACAGGTAAGACTAAAATCCTCTTTTCTCTTTTGTCCAATACAGGTTACTGGTAACTTTGGGATGTTCAATCATTGTGTTTCCTAGAGGCGGGAAGTAAGACAAGGACCAGGCGCAAGGCCCCGAAAGTCAACAGAGTAGATATGAACCATCAGAGCAGAGATAGGCCAACAAACAACTGAAGTGTCAACGGACACTGAACAGGGGTGACAGCACCCCAGGAACTGTTACACAGCAAACTGAACTAGAGACAACAGGCCTCAAAAGTGAAGGAAGCACCAAGAACCAAAGAAAATCCTAGACACGCAATACTGCCTCCAGGATTTTCCTCCCAAAGCTGGCATCAGCCAATGCAACACATTAACACGGTAGTGCTTTGAAAAGGGGTGCACAGACGACAAGTGGCCGCCTTCCATAACTAATCAGTGGAGGCCTGATCCTTGTAAGCCCAAAAGGCCCCAATAGATCGAGTAGAATGAACCATGACCCTGAAAGGGACAGGCTTCTTCCTCAGCTCATAAGCCTTATGAATAGTGGACTTGGTCCAAGAAGCAATAGTCACTTTGGATGCAGGTCTTCCTGCCCTAGTACCCTCAGGAATGACGAACAGCGCGTCCGATTATCTGATAGACTCAGTGCGATGTACATAAAACTTGAGACAACACACCAAGTCTAACAATTGGAGATCCCTCTCCTTGTCAGAAGTGGGGTCAGGGCAGAAAGACAGCACCACAATCTCTTGATTGATGTGGAACTCAGATACCACCTTTGGCAGAAACTCCTTAGAAGTGTGAAGCACCTCCTTGTCCTTGTGAAACACCAAATAGGGTGGTTTACAGGACAACGCATGAAACTCCACGACACAGAGAACTGACACAACAGGCAGGAGAAAAGCCATTTTCCACGTCAACAGGCATAGAGGAATAGTAACCAAAGGTGCTGAATGACACCCAAAACCAAGTTAAGATCCCACTGAGAAGTGGGAGCCTTGAAAACAGGTATGAGCAACACCCCAGAAGAAAATCTTGACATCAAGGAAGGATGGCTATGCGCCTCTGAAAGAAAACAGAGAGAGCAGAAGTCAGAACCTTAAGGGAACTAAAACCGAGGCCCTTATCCACACTGTCATGCAAAAATGCCAGGACCGTAGGCAGATCGAATTTCTGAGACAGATCCCTGTCAGCCCACCAAGATGGAAAGGTCGACCAGACATGATGGTAGATCTTGGAAGAAACAGGCTTGCGGGCAATGAGCATAGTAGCCACCACACCAGAAGAGAAGCCTTTCTTCTTTAATATTGAGGATTCAATTTCCAACCCGTCAAAGCTAGCCGATGAACATCCTCCTTCCACAGGTACCCTGTAGAAGAAGATCCGGATGGCAGGGGAGCCGAAAGGGCCCAGGAGCTCCGGAAACCAAGACTGATGAGGCCAGTACGGAGCAATCATAATAACTGGGCAACGCTCCAGTTGTCATTTCCTTAACACCCTGTGCAACATGGGAAAGGGAGGAAAGAACCACGGAATGGCCATCGCATCCACTGCTAGAGCCAGAGGTTCTTGCCACAGAGAGCAGAACAGTGGAACCTTCCTGTTGTGTCTTGTCTCCATCAGGTTGATGTAAGGGGGACCCCATCGCTGAACAATGAGTTGGAACACCTCTGGGTGCAACTCCCACTCAACGATGTCCACTGTGTGATGACTGAAGAAGTCCGCCATGACGTTGTCTACACCTGGAATGTGTACTGCGGATATGGCAGGAATGTGTTCTTCTGCCCAGGGCCTTGACCTCTAACCAAGCAGCGAGACTTCTTGTTCCGCCTTGCTTGCTGATGTAAGCCACGGCCGTGGCTTTGTTGGACTCCACTCGGACCAGACAGTCCTCCAACTGAGATGTCCAATGTCGCAGGGAATTAAATATTGCCACCAGGACAAGCTCAGTTCCACATGAAGGGGAAGACGACCACCCACAGTGGAGTGCGGACCCGGGTTCGGCAAGTCATGCCGAAGAAGTCTTGGAAGCCTTGGGCTTGGAGGAGACCTTGGGCCTCCATTGTTGTATGGGCTTGGAGGAGGTACGCGGAGCTGAGGGAACCACCTGGTTCGCCGGACGTGTCTCATTCTGAAAGGAACGAAAATACCGGTTATGCTTAAGTGGCAATTTCTTCCTGGGAACCAAGGGTAGAACGGTACTCTTACCCCCGTGGCCTCACTGATCAGATCCTTAAGATCCGGCCCAAACAAAGAGGTACCCTGAAAGGGTAGGGAAAGTAAGGCTTTCTTAGCAGCAGTGTCAGCAGACCAGATCTTCAGCCAAAGACCCCGTCTGGCCACCACAGACATGGTGGAAAGCCTAGCCACCAAACGGATTGCATCAAATAAGGCAGCAGAAACATAGTGCTCAGATATGTTGGCAAGAAGGCGCAACTTATCTGAAGTAGGTGCATCCTGACGGACAGCCTTGGTGAGCTGTTCAGCCCAGACCGCAATGGCCCGGTTCACCCATGCTGCGGCAAACGCTGGACGCATAGCAGAACCAGCAGTGGCAAAAATGGACTTGAGGGAAACCTCATGTTTCTTGTCTGTCCAGTCCTTCAGAGTGGAGGCATCAGAGACTGGCAAGGCAGTAGATTTCGATAGTCTGGATATAGGAGCATCTACTTTGGGGTGGATGAATCCACTGAGAAAGCGCAGCTTCAGAAAAGGGATAAAGCTTGGCAAATTTCTTGGACACATATGCTTTCTTGTCCGGGGATTTCCACTCCTCAGACACAAGGAGGTCAAGAGTAGGATTAGGTGGAAAGTAAGTAAGGGGCTTAGCAGGCTCTTGGAATACATCAGAGGGATCAGAAGGGACCTCCTGAACTAGGGGAATGTTAAGAGTAGTTAAGATGGCCCTGATCAGGCCCTTTGCAGAGGGTTCAGGATCAACCTCAAAAGGGTCCCCAAAAAACTGAGAGGATCCCAACACGCAACTCTCCTCAACATCCGAATCCACCAGCAGTTCCTCCTCAGAGGAATCTGACACGTCAGGTACTCCCTGTGGTTTGGGCAGGGAAGATCTGACTGAGGAGGGGGCCTGCCAAGACTGAAAAGCCCCCTGTAACTGGGATGGAAAGAGTTGCAATGTGGGCCTAAGGTCCATAGTCGCAGCCTGGAATGCTGTCAGAGACATCAGAACATGCTGGGCACAGGTGACCTGAGAATTCTCTAGGTAGCCCTGAGTGACAGGAAGAGCAACGCGCAGTGGGGGATACAGAGACCCCAGCCTCCTTAGTCTTCGATCCAGCCCCAAGCTCCAGCGGTATAGACATTCTCACAGTGTCAAAATAACCAACTGTACAATAAATCACTCAATTATAGTGTGTAGGATTAATGTTTCACCCCAGAAATTGCTAAAATAAACTTATCTGGCAGGCGGAGGGTTAATCTGCAGAGGGGAGAAGGAGATTCCAAGCCCTGCGTAGGATACTTGCCCAAAAATGCTCACAAAATGGCTGCCACGATGGAAGCCAATCAGAAAGAAGGGTGCGAAGCAAGCGCTCATGGGAAATGTAGTTTTTCCCAAAAAGTGTCCCAAACAGTGCCCGAAGCCCCCTGAGTCCCCCAACACACTTGAAATATAAACCGGATGATAGAACAACGGTAGACAAGTAAAATGAGCCATCTCTGAAGTCGCTAGGTTAAGCGGTTGCAGAGATACGTCCCAAACAGTACAGCCCCATAGGAGTGCATGGAGCAACAGTGTTTATGTGGTAAAGCACTCCTTAAAGGCGCAGTACACAATTTTTACAAATTTTAAAGTAAAACATTAAAATGTGTAAAACATCAATAGAGCATGTGAGGATACCCAAAAAACACTAACCCTGTAGGAAAAGTATTAGAAAACCACCCTAAAAAGTGCCAAACCAGCAGTTAAAGGGTTAAATTACCACATAAACCTGCTCCAAACACCCAACAGACAGACAGATATACCCAATGAGTGCAGGAGTGTGCAGTGGGAACTCCAGGAGGGGTGTGGAGGGGCACTGTGGGACAAATGGACCTGCAGCACTCGAAGGGTTGCTCACCTTTCCTGCAGATCTTCTGTCTTCAGATTACCATGGGGCAAGAAGTACCTCAGTGGGTAACTCCTGGGGAAGCACTTGGAATCAAGATTTTCCCCCTCAGGGCTTAAGGTCCACAAAAAGCACCTGCATACTGAGCTAGCCACATCTAAGGGCATTGTCAATCATGGTAATCCGACTAATGGTAGTATTCCATATCTAACAGAAAATAAAAAAAGATTCTAAAAACTTCACCAAGGAGCACATATTTCTGGAGCTGGCTGGCTAGCTGCAGCCAAGAAGGGAAGGTAGGCTCCACCCCCTGCAGTCATTTCTAGAATTGTTCCTGCCTACTTAAAGGGGCGGATCGCCTACCCAAAGTTACCAGTAACCTGTATTGGACAGAGGAATAAAAATAAATGATTCTCTCCGTTATATATATATATATATATACACACACACACACACACACACACACACACATAAACACATACAGTTGTGTGAAAAAGAAAGTACACCCTCTTTGAATTCTATGGTTTTACATATCAGGACATAATAACAATCATCTGTTCCTTAGCAGGTCTAAAAATTAGGTAAATACAACCTCAGATGAACAACACATGACATATTACACTGTGTCATCATTTATTTAACAAAAATAAAGCCAAAATGGAGAAGCCATGTGTGGAAAAATTAAATACACCTTATGATTCAATAGCTTGTAGAACCACCTTTAGCAGCAATAACTGGAAGTAATTGTTTTCAGTCTCTCATATCGTTGTGGATGAATTTTGGCCCACTCTTCTTTACAACTTTGCTTCAGTTCATTGAAGTTTGCAGGAATTTGTTTATGCACAGCTCTCAAGGTCCTGCCACAGCATTTCAATCTGGTTGAGGCCTGGATTTTGAATGGGCCATTGCATCACCTTGATCCTTTTCTTTTTCAGCCATTCTGTTGTAGATTTGCTGGCGTGCTTGGGATCATTGTCCTGTTGCATGACCTAATTTCGGCCAAGTATTAGCTGTCGGACAGATGGTCTCACATTTGACTCTAGAATACTTTGGTATACAGAGGAGTTTATGGTCGACTTAATGACTGCAAGGTTCCCAGGTGCTGTGGCTGCAAAACAAGCCCAAATCATCACCCCTCTATCACCATGCTTGACAGTTGGTATGAGGTGTTTGTGTTGATATGCTGTGTTTGTTTTTTGCCAAACATGGCGCTGTGCATTATGGCCAAACATATCCACTTTGGTCTTGTCCGTCCAAAGCAAATACACAAAAGTTGGTCAGCACCAGTGAATATAGTACATCTGGAAATATAATGCTTATTAGCAGGGTGCACTCAAAGATTTGGCCATTAATACAAGACCACAAGGGACAAAACTAGAGCATCCCAACAAGAGAATCTCTTAGTATGAGGCATACCATCCATAATAAATCACATATAATTTTATTGAATACAAAAAACAAGGTAATCACAATATGAGTTTAAAAACAATTAAAAACAAATCCTTAGGGGGACTTAAGGTGCAATAATGATATACAATGGCTCAAATATGAATTGAAAAAAATATACAATCAAAGTGTGTTACTAATTCAAAGAACCATAGTATTACTTAGTATAATGGTTCCACTATCGGATGTATAATGGGCTCAGTGCAAATATACAAACAAACAGTAATCCTCCACAAAAATATATCACCACAAATAAGCCCAATGCAAATAACAATGGAGCAAACTCCCAAAGTATCTTACCACCTATTGGATAGTTTGCATCTTAAAAGGGCCTATTCCTGGTGTAACCTGGTATCCCCTGACAAACCTATTTGTTGTGACAAATGCTGGGTGAACTCTAGGTGGTGCTGTGTTCTGCTGTTTTGTTTGTCTTTTGGGGTACTGGTAAGATACTTTGGGTGTTTGCTCCATTGTTATTTGCATTGCGTTTATTTGTGGCGATATATTTTTGTGGAGGATTACTGTTTTTGTTTGTTTGTAGAATTGCACTGAACCCATTATACTATGTAATATTATGGTTCTTTGAATTAGTAACACACTTTGATTGTATATTTTTTCCAATGCATATTTGAGCCATTGTATATCATTATTGCACCTTGAGTCCCCCTGAGGATTTTAATTGTTTTTAAACTGATATTGTGATTACCTTGTTTTTTGTATTCAATAAAATTCTATGTAATTTATTCTGGATGGTGTGCCTCATTCTAAGAGATTCTCTTGTTGGGATGCTCTAGTTTTGTTCCTTGTGGTCTCGACTGTCCAAAGCACATTGTTCCAGAAGTCTTGGGGTTGGTTCAGATGCAACTTTGCAGCTGTGCTGCCATATTCTTTTTAGAGAGAAGGGGCTTTCTCCTGGCAACCCTTCCAAACAAACCATACTTGTTCAGTCTTTTTGTAATTGTACTGTCATGAACGTTAACATTTAACATGCTAGCTGAGGCCTGTACAGTCTGAGATGTAACTCTTGGGTTTTCTGCAATTTCTCTGAGCATTGCACAGTCTGATCTTGTGGTAAATTTGCTGGGACATCCACTCCTGGGAAGATTGGAAACTGTCTTGAATGTTTTCCACTTTTGAATAATCTCACTGTAGAATGATGGACTTTATATTGTTTGGAAATGGCCTTATAACCCTTCCCAGAATGATGGGCAGCAACAACTACTTCTCTAAGATCATTGCTGATGTCTTTCCTCCTTGGCATTGTGTTAACACACACCTGAATGCTCCAGACCAGCAAACTGCTAAAACTTCGGCTTTTCTAGAGGTGGTCATACTTGCTGATTATCAATTAATCAAGGGCATTTGATTATCAGCACCTGTCTGCTACTTAACATCTTAATTCCTATGGAAGCAGTAAGGGTGTACTTAGTTTTTCACACATGGCTTCCCCATTTTGGCTTTATTTTTGTTAAATAAATCAAGACACGGTGTAATGTGTCGTGTTGTTGTTCATCTGAGGTTGTATTTACCTAATTTTTAGGCCTGCTAAGGAACAGATGATTGTTATCATGTCCTGATATGTAAAACCATAGAATTCAAAGAGGGTGTACTTTCTTTTTCCACACGACTGTGTGTATATATATATATATACATACATATATATTTATCCCTGCCTTTGGTTTAGTCGAAAGCTCATTTCTTCTAGTCTTAATGGATGACCTCTTGTTCTTTGGTCAGCTCTGAACCAATAGCTCCTTGGAGAGTTCTTTGTATTGACCTAAAACATATTTGTAAAATTATAATCATATAACCCCTTAGAAATCCCTCCTCCAATGTGAACAAGCCCAGTTTGGCTAGTCTCCCTTTATAGCTCAGATCCAGTTATCAGTTTTGTTGCACGTCTCTGCATTTTTTTTTTTTCAGTTGAATAATGTCTTAATAACTTGTGCCCAAAACAGTAGTGTGTGTTCTAGATGAGGCCTTACCAAGGATTAATATAGAAGTATAATTATATATATATACATATCCCATGCATCTACACCCTTTTTTGTGCAGGATCGTACCCTAGTTGCTCTTACAGAAATTGAGTATAACTGCTATCAGTATACCTAAATCTCTCTTTCCCAATTAGTTTTCCATTAGTGTATAAATAGCCTATCGGTTTCTACAGCACAAATGTGTAACCTTACATTTATCTATATTAAACCTCACCTGCCATTTTTCCACCCATTCCCACAGTTTATCCAAATCTTTCTGCAGAGAAAAAAAAAAAAAAACATTCTGTTCTGTATTAATTTCTTTACAAAGCTAAGTGTAACCAGCAAAGATTGAGACATTACTTTGGAAACCCACTTGAAAATCATTAATAAGCAAATTAAAACGCATTGAGCCCAGGACTAAACCCTGTGACACCCAACTTACAACTTCAGATTGCACAGATATCATTTCCCAAAACAAGAGTCTTAATTTATGCAGTAAACTGTTGGGAGGCACAGTAACAAATCCAAGTATACCACATCAACAGTCTTGTCCAAATTACTAATTACCCTTTCATAAAATGCAAGTAAATTAGTTTGACATGACATATTCTTCATAAAACCATACTTGTTCCTAATAATAATATTGTTGGTCATCGCATAGTCCTCCATAACCCTTCTAATATCTTACCCACCATCGAAGTCAAGCTCTCAGATCTATAATTTCCTGGTTTAGATCCTGTCCCCTTTTTGACTAAAGGTACAACAACTGCTTTCTTCCGATCACAGGGCACTCTGCCTGATGAAAGTGAATCAAATATAAAGTATAATGGTCTTGCCATTATTGAACTAAGTTCCTTAAGTACCCTTGAGTGCATGCTATCGGGTTCAGGTGCTTTATTCACCATAACCTTTTCCTGTTTCATATGGCCTCAGTAAGCAATCTACATGAGTCAGGAAATTATGTGATTCTGTCTGTTTGCATAGCTTGCCATTGTTGCTTCCTTTTTATATATAGAAGAAAACAATGTGTCTTAGGTCAGGGATAAGATAAGAGTGAGAGATGATGCGGACATGACTAAAAAGTTAACTGAAAGGCAAAGGTTCGGTCTTACACCAATGAAAAGAAGCACTGTACTAGTCTATAAGCTGGTTGGGAAAACATGTGGAAAGTTTAACCGTGGATGAGCAAAGATTGCAAAAAGTACAGTCATCCGTCAGTCATCATCACAGTTTCCAAGTCCCACTCAGCCACACACACTAATAGTGCTGAGTAACCAGCAACAACACAGGTTATCAGTATCTACAGCCTTATCTATGAATGTCTCTGTTGCTCTTTGAAGTGCAGCACCTGTGACACCTAGTAGAAGTTTTATCAACATCTAGTAGTAGTAGCTGCCTCTCAGGAATCTCGCAGTCTATGACATCCATGAGCCAAAAGCTAAGCATGTTGCTATCTGTTGTCTGTAAGAAGCATGTGAGCAAGGGAAAGCAGGCTCTCACCTAAGCACCACCTCAATGAGTTTCCACTTGAAGCACAACTACAGGTCTGACAGAGACACACCATCAACAGGTCATAGATGCCACAATTAGTAGCAGCAAAAGTACTCCTAAATGTTCCCAAGGCTCTGGGGTACATAATAGAAGTGATGTTGATGTGTTAAGAGTGCGCAAAGATTTTCTGCTCCTGCTGCAGAGGAGAATGATTTTTTTTTTTTTTTTTTTGAGATGACAAGTTAGAGTGCTTACACATACAACCACCAACCCCACCACAAGTCATGTTATTAAAATTAATAAAGTTACACAGTTTTTCTACTATGTACTGCCATCCCACACATACTAAGTTCTTAGAAAAAAAAGTCAAAACCTGCACAAAAAAAAAAAAAAAAAAAAAAAAAAAAGAATGCAAAGGTATGCCTATGAAATAGTAAACTTTCCAAAATGTTGACGGTTGAAATTCCACCCTCTACTTTTTTTTGAAAACAGTCTTTAAAGAACTGATGTCATGTGTTGCACCCTGCTGGAATATCCCAAGCAACAGTTATTTTTAAGGATAGTTGTGCCAATATTACTTAACCCCTTAACGACCTTGCCGGGACTAGAACCTGAGACCCAGAGGTCTGAAAATATTCTCCAGCTGGTGCATTAAACAACTGAGCCATCTTACATGTTTAACAGGCAGCACCACAAAAATTCTATTTTCTCTTACGCCCAATATGGATATCACTGGTACCATGGTGATATACAAAAACTAGGATTTCTGGGGAGAGAAAGGATCTTTCACATGTCCCCATGATACCAGGAGTTCTCTAGGTATATCCAGCATCTGAATAACCTAAGCAACAAGTGTCAACTGACACTGAAGTAGCACAGCACACTAAACCAAGAGCCAACAGGGATTATAAACTACTGAACAAGTGGGCAGTAAAGAGAATGCAGATACTTAGACATAAATGCCTGCAGTACCTTCTGATCAAAGCTGGCCTCAACCAAAGTGTTGACACAGTAGTGTTTGGTGAAAGTGTGCAAAGAGGACCAAGCTACAGCCTTGCCAATGCTTGGTCCTTGTAAGCCCAAGAAGCACCCACAGATCTAGTGTGTGATCTTAAATGGAACCTGTTTCTTCCAGATCTCATATGCCTGGCGCTTGGTAGCCTTGATCCAAGAGACAATGCAATGGTGACCTTGGAAGCAGCCTGACCAGCTCTGGGATCCTCTAGGATGACAGAGAGCCAGTCTTGCGATGGGGCCAAGTGTGGTGCATATAGAACTTAAGGCAGTGTAACACGTCCACCAGATGGAGATCGCTCTCCATATCATACATAGGGTCAGGACAAAAAGGTGGTACAACAATCTACTGAGAAGTATGAACTACCGCATTATCCTGATGAAACTCCAGGAAGGAAGGTTTCCAAGACAGATTTGTAGCTCAGGGACTCGCCACACCGAGAGAACTGCCAAGAGGAAGGCCATCTTGAGTGTCAACTGGAACAAAGTTGGAAGCAAGAGGCTTGAAAGGAGGCCTCTGAAAAATGCCCAGGACCAGGTTAAGGTCTCATGCAGGAGTGGGATCCTTGAAGGAAGGGAAGGCAAGAGACACCGCTTGAAAAAAACCTTGTCATCTGGGATAAGAGCAATTTGTTTCTGAAAAGAGAACAGAGAGAGCCAAGATCTGAACCTTAAGGGAGCTCAAGCTTAGCACTTTACTCACACTGGCTTAAAGAAAAAACAGAACCAAGGAAAGGTAAAAAAAAAACAAACAAAAAAAAAAACTGTGGGGCCATGTTCTCATTTGCACACCATTAGGGAATAATGAACCACAAACTGTGGCATGCCTTGGAAGAGACCAGTTTCTGAGCCTGGATCATGGTGGATGTGACCTCTGGGGAAAACCCTTTTCATGTTAGGATGTTGGCTTCAAGAACAAGTAAAAACCAGTCTCTCCACATCCTCATACCACATGTGACTTTGGTACAACAGACCTAGTCTGAGAGGCAGAAAGATTGGATCTTAAACAGGTCCACAAAGCAGGAGAGATGAAAGCTCCAACTTGTTTGTATCAAAGGTCAGGGCATTCCCTGTCAGGAGAAGCAGAATGCTGCAACCTTCCTGTTCGCTCTGGTTGCCATGAGGTCTATTGCTGGCAACCAATTTGCTAGACTATCAGGTAAAACTTCCAGATGGAGTTCAGTTTCCTGGAACAACGTCTTTGCAACTTAGAAAATGCGCCAGGATGTTTTCTACCCCTGGAATGTGAACAGCTTTGATGGTTGGATATGGGCCTCCACTCAACTGAGGAGATCCTTCACCTCACTCCACTCTGCAAGTTCCTCCCTGGTGATTGATGTACACCACAGCCGTGACGTTGTCCAACTGTACTCTCACCAGAACCTCCAAGAGATCTGCGTACCAAAGTAGAAGAACTAGCTGGATCACCCAGAGTTCCAGAATGTTGGACAGAAGACTCATCTGGACTCCACCTGCCCTGGACACCTAGGTGACCCAGGATGACACCTATGCCCCTTCATGCTGTCAATCGTGGTGACGAGGAACCACTCTGGGATCACAAAGGTCTTCTCTTGCTCCAGGTTCGGCCGATGTAAACACCACCGGGATCCTCCTTGGACTCCTGAAAGAGAGACATCTGCTGAAGAAGATGCTCTGGATTCCTGGATCAATTCCTGTGAATGTCCGTCTGTAGTTCCCTTATGTGGAACAGAGTATAGAACCAATTCCAGGGCTGACACCAACTGACCCAACACCCTCACAAAGACTTGGATAGTGGCCAAGGACCACTGAATTGCCTGATACACATTCTGGAACACAAGCTGAATAGTCTGCTCTAGAAGGAAGACCTTTACCTGACTGGGGTCGAACCTCGTGCTCAGGAAAACCAGAAAATGGGAGGGAACTTCTGCAGATTCAGGATCCAGCCATAGTGAATTAGAATGCAGTCACGGTCTTGGACAAGGCGAGCAGAAAGCTCCTGATAAGGTATCAGACAGATGTCCTGTGCATGAATGAAAGCAGCTGGGCTGCCATGAACTTTGTGAAGATTCTTGGCCAGAAGAAAGGCCAAATGGCAGAGCCGTGAATTGTTAATGATTAGAACTGAAAGCAAAATGCAGGTAGCAATGACTGACCCAGCGAATAAGGACATATGCAAGTATACGTCCTGAAGATCCAGGGAGGCCAAGAACTCCTCCGGCACATCACCATAATGACAGAATGCAAAGATTCCATCTTGAAGGTCACAGCAAACTTGAGGCATTTGAGGCCTAGAATGGGGAGGCAGCCGCCATCCTTCTTGGAATCCAGAAACAGAATGGAATAGACACCCAAAGTGTGGCCATTTGGAATAGTCTTACCTTGTCTGGAACCTTGAGAACCTTTCAAAAAAGGAAAAAAACAAAAACAAAAAAACAACCGATATGGAGGAAGGGATTTGAAACCTATGAGGTACCCTTCCGATATTACCTGCAAAACCGATTTGTCTGTCATGAAGGATGCCCAGGCGTCTACAGTCACCAACAGGCCAGGATTCCACTGAGTCATGTGGAGTGGAGTTTGTCAGACCTAGCCTTTGAAGCTGATTGCTTGGACTCCCTGGCTTCTCTGGGGGATTGCAGCTGGGTCCATTTAATAAATTTGAAAACTTTGCATCCTCTGTGCAAGTGTTTGGTAGGGGCAACGAAAAATAAAGTGCCCTCCTCACCAGAACTGTATGCTTGGTGGAGATATGAGGCAGCAAAATGCTCTTACCACCAGTAGCTTCACTAATGATGTTTCAGCTCAAGACCAAAAAGGGACTTATCCTGAAATGGCATGTGAAATGGCAGTGACTTCTTAGAAGTCAAATAGTATGGAGCACAGCAACAGAAAAGAGGGAGGCCTTCGCCAAAAATCTGACGGTATCAAAGTATTGGCCTCCATAATGTTAGCCATCAGAACCAATAAATCCTCCTCAGCAACATCAGCATGTAGAGCAACTGCCCTGTTAATCCAGGCAGAGGTGAAAATAGTGCTTAGCACTGCCCATGATGGCAAAGAAGTAGCCCTTGAGAAGAGAATCCAGCCTCTTCTCCACCTACCCCTGGAGTCCAGCTGCATCTGCCAGTGGGAAATGGAGGGATCCACAGTAGGGCTAGATGCCCTTTACACCAAAGCCTCAGACAAAAAAAAAAAAAAAAAGTATAGCTTGGAAAAAAGCTTATTGAGGAAAAGCAGTTTATCAGGAGTCTTTCACTCATCCTTAAGGATCTGATCAAGCGTGTGTTATTGGCTGGAAACATAGGAGAAGACTTCTTATCCCTCTGGAAAATATATGGAGAGGGAGTTCCCCCATCAGAGGCATCAGAGACCTGGAGGGTCTCCAGTACCACTCTGATGAGCCCCTCAGCCCAGGAGAGTGGTTCAGCCTAAGCAATCTCCATAGGAATAATCCATGTCTTCATATTCTCCACCCTCCTCCTCCTCCTCTGAGGGCAACTGTTCCTCAGAGGAAACCCCAATAACGACCCCTGGATAGAGGGGCAATCTGTTTAAACATGAGCATAGGTTTGCAAGACTGAAGTACCCCCTAGACAGAACAAAAGAATAACCACACTTATTTGGCAAATGAAGGGTTAATCTGGAGAAGCAGAAACAGTCTCTACATAGGATAAGGAGGAGAGAAAATGGCCACCAAAACATTCTCAGCCAATCGGAAGATAGCCCAAGAAACATACATCTGGGTATTGTAGTCTTTGCAGTTGCATAGCAACGCCTACAACTGTGTGCAGGTTTGCCACGGCACCCTGGACACTCAAAGTGAAATGGATGATATTGCATGCGGAGAAAAGATGATAGAGCCCTCTCTGACAGTTGTAGCCCAAACATTTTCAGAGATCTGTCCCAAAGTAGTTTTCCCCACAGAAATCAATTGAGCAAAGATGGCCATGGGCAGGCTCCCGTTGTTAAATGGGCTGCTGCACTAAAATCGAACTACAACTAAAACAATTGCAAAAGACCCAAACCCCTAGGGGACAGCAGGGGCACTCTAAACACAATTAGGAACCAGCTGGTGGGGTGAGCTAAAATAAGCCCCCCAAAAGCATGCAAACATACTAAATAGCCAAAACAGCAGAAAAGGGGTTAATCCCATCACATAAGATAGAAAAAGCAGCCATCCACACACCAAAGCCCTCATATAGAATAATAAAGATGCACACAGTGAGTGCCAGAGCCTAACAAGGCTCACATCAGCCTCTCCATGAAGAGACAAACAGGGTGGGACATAAAATAGACCAAGGCACTCAAATGGTAACTCACCAGTTGTCTTTCTTCAGGTTACCACCATAGGAGAAGGACAGAGTCTCAAGAGGCACTATCAAGGGGGAAAACTTGGCAGCAAGATTCCCTCCACATGGCAGAATAGGCCCACAAAGCAGCTGTGAACTGGGCAATCCACTCCAGGGAAGCCCAGTGATGGTAACCCTCCTAATGGGGGATTATACAACTAAGGCGAGAATATCGTCCTTGGGAGCATCATCTTGAAGCTGCCCCTGCCACTCTTCCCCAGCTCTGCAAGCCCAAGCAGAGGCAAAGCTCCTCAAATAATTGTGCCTTGGCCAGAGAAAAGCTGTCTGTTAAAGGAGTCCAGTTTTTTTGTCCATGGAATCCTTTAGTGCAGCCGCACCCTGCATTGGAATGGCAGTACGCTTCAAAAGACAAGATACAGTAGAACCCACCACTGGTGGAATAGACAACAAGTCACCCGTATCCTGGTAAAACTGGTAAAGATGTGCACATTTATTAGAGACCAAGCCTTGTTAGAATGGGTCCTGATTGTCCAGGATGAATTACATTTTCCAGAGTAAGCTGGGAAAGACATATTTTTTTTTCATTTTACACTTGAAAAGAGACACAGGATCCATCTTAGGGACTTACTCAAATATTTGTAAAATGTCTAGGTCAGCCTTAATCAAGTCTCCCCTGACTTAAGTGTCTCCTCATGCCTGGATGACCAATTAGAGAAGATCAGTGTCCTCACTGTGCATCTTACAGTCAGAAGAGGAGGGCTGGTCAGAGAGGACAGAGGAATCCCGATTTAATGAGACAGGCAATGGTTGTTTGACTAACTTGTGGGGGTAATTCAGCTAGCCATTTGCCCAACACCATGTTGAATGAATTGGCAGCAGAGCTTGGTAAACCTTTAGCCCAGTCAGGTTCCAGCAAAGGGGCATATCAATAAAAGCCCCCTCAAATGTTTAAGTACCAGCTTTAGAAGCAGTCCAAACTCTGGGAGGACTGTGTGCTTGCTAAGGCCAAGATATGAGAAGTAAAAGTGCCTGTTGACTTTAGACTTAACCTCCCCCACTCTAGGCTCTGACAGGATGACCAGAGAAAAAAATGCAGCCACCTGCAGCCAAGAACAGCAACTCTTAACATGGAGCAACATGGAAAAGAAGAAAACAGCCATGCAGCGTGCCAGAAAACCGGTAGTGGCACCAACCAAGCACACTCCTCAAAAGGCATCTAGTGATGAAGAACAGATAGGGTTTGCAGTTCAGTCTATGCTGAACTAGCAACCGCTTGACACAGAATGCTTACCACACCAAGCAGTGACGTATTAAAAAGTGTCCAATAGGAGATCCTCACATAAAATGCATTATAAGCAGCGGTTACTCACACAGCTCAACCACCAACAAGGAAGACCCACAGATGCATGATGCCAAGCCCCCCCCAGCCAAAAGCAAGACGCATAACTGGAATTCACATGTACCCCGCACCCAGGACACTCATGTCCCAGGGACTCTCCCTACAAAGTGAGGGCACCAGAAGCAAAATAGAACAGGCCTTGTATCTCCTGAAGGTCACAAGAAAATCTGTCTGTCTTCGAACCAGTTGGTGGAGGTGTACAGAGGGCAGGGTGTGGAAGGAGTATTGTCTGGAGTGCCCTGCCTCCTGAAAGGAGTTGCTCTATAACCCATAGTCCCTGTATCCCTCAGACAACTGATAGATAAAGATACTAATTTTCCTTGTACTCAAACTCTCATAGGAAAACAAAGAAAAAACAAAAAAAGATGTGTCAGACAGATTCTTAAAACTCTTAAGATGCAAGACCTTGTTAGTTTTTACATTCTGGCCAGTAGTGTAGAATTGTTTCTTAAAAGCACCGTCCACTCCATCTTCCAGCAAGATGGTTGTTTTGCATATTTGTGCCATTGCTGCATCAAGCTTGGGAGACTTCACCCAAGGAGGACTTCTTCAGAAAAGGGGCACATCTTAAAAATGTCAATTTGAAAAGGCTGTCCTCTTGTTCCTGCTGGACCATTTAGTTTTAACAATCTCTTGTATGGATTGGAAAATTTAAAGCAGCCTTCTTGCAAAAGCATTATCCATGACATCCATATCCGTGTTTCCGTGAGGCCTAACGTCTCTCTTATTAATCTAATTAGTCAGTCTAGTTTTTCTAAACAAACTCCTATTCCCATCAACCAATTCTCCTTCTGCAGAAGAAATGGCAGATTCAAAGATCCATTTATTCTGCCTCCTTTGTCATCCTCCTGAGCATTAGACAGACCCTCCTCAGGGTCTGTCTCTGATGCTTTGTGGCAGTGTCCTGCATAACTGAAAAGGTTATCTGCATAGATGATTTAATCCATGACAGGAAATATATAAATTGTGTTGGAACCTCATTTCTGGTCACTTTCTTTCAGCAACCTACACAAAGTTTTGCTGAATCTGCTGAAGATAACTTTGTATCACAGCCAGCACATACCTTACTCTTGTGAGCAACTTTATTCTCATTAGGAGTTACAGGGTCCATCAAGGTGCCTGGATACTCATCCAGAAGAAGAATCATATTCCAATGGGCTGAAGGAAAGCACTACACAGTAAACTTCTTGCTGTGAACAAGTTTTTAATGAGAATCAACATTTCATCCAGCACTTGCGGCCTTTATCTTGATAAAGGCCACAAGTGCTGGCCGAAACTTCGATTCTCATTAAACACTTGTTCACAGCAAGATGTTTCTTGTGTAGTGCTTTCCTTCAAGCCCACTGAGATATTATATATATATGATATATTTTTTATCAATTTACAAAGTGCAAAGTGAGTTCACAGAAGAAAAATCTATATCAAATCAATATTTGGCGTGACCACCTTTGCCTTCAGAAAGTATAAATTCTTTTAGGTACACTCGCACACTTTTTTTTTTTTTTAAAGGGATAGTAATGTTTCAAAATAAAAGTCGCTCCAATTAATCTTCATAGTATTTGGGCCACGGAGAGTGTGATTTAAGTACTTTTTTTGTGACACATTACTATCCCTTTAAGAAGCTCGGCAGGTAGGTTGTTCCAAACATCTTGGAGAAGGGACCACAGTTTTTCTGTGGATTTAGGCAGCCTCAGTTGCTTCTTTCTCTTCATGTAATCTCAGACAGACTCAATGTTGAGATCAGGGCTCTGTGGGGGTTATACCATCACTTCCAGGACTCCTTGTTCTTCTTTACACTGAAAATAGTTCTTAATGACTTGACCTGCTCTTTACATCCTCTGTCACGCTCTTCTGCCAAATGCTTCATGCTTTCCACCTTAGAATGCACAGTGCATCTCTTTCAGCTGAGAAGTTGATAAGAAAGGGAGCCCATTTCCTGGCATCTGCCGTCACGACCGTTCATGCGGTTCAACAGAGGAACGCAGAAGCGAAAGGAGAATGCCAGAAAACTCAAGCCCATGCAAATATGCTGTGCTTGACCGATCCATGTAACCCTACTGAACCAGGAACTTAAGCGGTAAGGAGATCATGCACTCTCTGGCTGTTGACAGTGTGCATACGACGGATGAAATGCACTTCGCCTGTAAGAAAACTCTAATAAATAACAGCAGGAGATATTGATACCTCCGCCCCAACTCAATAAGACTAAAATAACTGGAGAAGTGGTATCTGGGCTGATATTTTAACTTTTTGCTATTGGCCCTACCAGCTGGGAGGGGTGGAGCCAGTGCCCATTAGTTATACCATGGAGAGGACACAGAGGGAAAAAAATTATATTTACACACATATATATCTATCTATATATATATAAAAGAATAAGCCTCATTGCATAATTTATGGTACCCCACACACAGAACATAATTTATGTCTCCTCAGAAAAGAAACTCGCATTGAACCGAATGTCTAATTACATAATTTATGTCTCATTAGGAGACACAACTCCTATTGGGTGATTGAATGGGGACTTTACTGCTCTCATTGGGTGATTCAATGGGGGCGTGTTTATCATACAGGGAGTTGGCCCGCCCACCAGTATCCAACTGACAAAAAAAAATATATATATAACTGCCACTCGCTCCTGAGGTAGGGATATCAGTAACTTCTCCCGGTCCACTCACACTCTCACTCAGGATCATGACCCCACAAACACACTGTTTCACCTCCCACAGATAACTGTAACCCTCCATACACTCTGTTTCAGTATGAGGGTGTAATGTTCCCATAAAATTCAAACTTAATAGCAACTCTTATTTAACTCATCATCTCTTCAGTCACCTCACAGTCTCAACTGTCACTCCTCCACTTCCTGCTTCCTGATTCCCACCCTTTCTCCTTAAAGGGAGAGAGATGCTTTGCTGTATGTTACAGAGGGCAAGCCTCAAACACCACTTTCTATTTGATACCTCAGCGTATTGCTACATTGCCTCAACTGAAGAGCCACCGTGTGTTATATTGCTATGTTAGCTGAACTTAACCCTTTGAGTGCCAGAGGGGTAAGCAACGCATTGCAAAGCACACATTCTGTCTCACACTCTCACACAGTCTCTCACACAGTCGCAGTCTCACACACTCTGTCTCACACTCGCACACAATCACAGTCTCACACTCGCACACAATCACAGTCTCACACAGTCTCACACAGTCTCACACAGTCTCACACAGTCTCTCTCGCAGTCTCACACAGTCTCTCTCACAGTCTCTCTCACAGTCTCTCTCACAGTCTCTCTCACAGTCTCTCTCGCAGTCTCTCTCGCAGTCCCACACACTCTCAGTCCCACACACTCTCAGTCCCACACACTCTCAGTCCCACACACTCTCAGTCCCACACACTCTCAGTCCCACACACTCTCAGTCCCACACACTCTCAGTCCCACACACTCTCAGTCCCACACACTCTCAGTCCCACACACTCTCAGTCTCACACTTTCACAGTCTCTCTCGCAGTCTCACACAGTCTCTCTAGCAGTCTCTCACAGTCCCTCACAGTCTCTTACACTCTCACAGTCTCTTACACTCTCAGTCTCACACAGTCTCTTACACTCTCAGTCTCACACAGTCTCTTACACTCTCAGTCTCACACAGTCTCTTACACTCTCAGTCTCACACAGTCTCTTACACTCTCAGTCTCACACAGTCTCTCACACTCTCACACTTTCACGCAGTCTCACACTCTCACGCAGTCTCACACTCTCACGCAGTCTCACACTCTCACGCAGTCTCACACTCTCACGCAGTCTCACACTCTCACGCAGTCTCACACACACTGTCTCACACACACTGTCTCACACACTCTGTCTCACACACTCTGTCTCACACACTCTGTCTCACACACTCTGTCTCACACACTCTGTCTCACACACTCTGTCTCACACACTCTGTCTCACACACTCTGTCTCACACACTCTGTCTCACACACTCTGTCTCACAGTCTCACACACTCTCTCTCGCAGTCTCACACAGTCTCTTACACTCTCACACTCTCTCACACAGTCTCTCACACAGTCACAGTCTCACACAGTCTCACTCTCTCGCAGTCTCACACAGTCTCACACTCTCGCAGTCTCACACAGTCTCACACTCTCGCAGTCTCACACAGTCTCACACTCTCACAGTCTCACACAGTCTCTCTCGCAGTCTCACACAGTCTCTTACACTCTCACACACTGTCTCACAGTCTCACACAGTCACAGTCTCACAGTCAGTCTCACAGTCACAGTCTCACACAGTTTCACACTCTCAGTCTCTCTCAGTCTCTCTGTCTCACACAGTCTCACACAGT
Organism: Rhinophrynus dorsalis; assembly: GCA_037306005.1. Taxonomy (NCBI): domain Eukaryota; kingdom Metazoa; phylum Chordata; class Amphibia; order Anura; family Rhinophrynidae; genus Rhinophrynus; species Rhinophrynus dorsalis. The sequence continues at coordinate 93,752,791 of CM074725.1, read as the reverse complement.
CCCTGACACTGACGCAGTCTCTCACACTCTCGCACTCTCGCACGTGCTCTCTCACACACACACAGTCTCTCTCACACACACACAGTCTCTCTCACACACACTCAGTCTCTCTCACACACACTCAGTCTCTCTCACACACACTCAGTCTCTCTCACACTCAGTCTCTCTCACACTCAGTCACTCTCACACTCTCACACTCTCACACTCTCACAGTCTCACAGTCTCACAGTCTCACAGTCTCACAGTCTCACACACAGTCTCACACACAGTCTCAGTCTCACAGTCTTTCAGTCTCACAGTCTCTCACACTCTCAGTCTCTCACACTCTCAGTCTCTCACACTCTCAGTCTCTCACACTCTCAGTCTCTCACACTCTCAGTCTCACAGTCTCTCACACTCTCAGTCTCACAGTCTCTCACACTCTCAGTCTCACAGTCTCTCACACTCTCAGTCTCACAGTCTCTCACACTCTCAGTCTCACAGTCTCTCACACTCTCAGTCTCACAGTCTCTCACACACTCTGTCTCACAGTCTCTCACACTGTCTCACAGTCTCTCACACTCTCAGTCTCACAGTCTCTCACACTCACATTCTCACACTCTCAGTCTCACACTCTCAGTCTCACACAGTCTCTCTCACTCCCTCAGTCTCACACCCAATCACTCACACAGTCTCACTCAATCACACTCTCACAGTCTCACTCAATCACACTCTCACAGTCTCACTCACACTCTCACGCAGTCTCACTCAATCCCACTCATACAGTCTCACTCAATCACACTCATACAGTCTCACTCTCACAGTCTCACACTCTCACAGACTCACACTCAATCACACTCTCACACTTACAGTCTCGCAGTCACACTCAATCACACTCAATCACACTCAATCACTCACACCCTCAATCACTCACACCCTCAATCACTCACACCCTCAATCACTCACACCCTCAATCACTCACACCCTCAATCACTCACATCCTCTCACTATCATACACACTCTCACTCACACATTCTTACTCAATCACACACACTCACTAACACACTCACTCAATCACACACACTCACTAACAGACTCACTCAATCACTTACACACAATCACTCAATCACTCACACACAATCACTCAATCACTCACACACAATCACTCAATCACTCACACACAATCACTCAATCTCGCACTCAAACGCAATCACTCACACGTAATCACACCCCGGGAGCCAGCACGATCCACCTTCCACCATAGTATGTGCAATTACCACACGCATTTCAATTACATGAATGAATGCCAGTCACTAACATCCCGGGAGCCAGCACGATCCACCTTCCACCATAGTATGTGCAATTACCACATGCATTTCAACTATATGAATGAATGCCACAGTGGAGGCATAAGTACAAACACAAACTCATTACAATGACACATAAGTCAACCCCTTATGACTCACTTCTGTGTGTGTGTGTCTCTGTGTGTGCCTGTGTGTTTCTCACTGTGTGTTGCATGTCTGTGTCACACTCTGTGTCTGCATGTATGTGTGTATGACTGTCACTCTTTAAGTATCTCAGTGCATGCGTGTGCATTTGTGTGTGTGTCTCTGTGTTTGTCTCGCATCCGTGTGTGTGCATTAATTCCCTATATGTCCTGACGGGCAACGCCGTCCCACATTGCTAGTCTATATATAAAAGAATAAGCCTCATTGCATAATTTATGGTACCCCACACACAGAACATAATTTATGTCTCCTCAGAAAAGAAACTCGCATTGAACAGAATGTCTCATTACATAATTTATGTCTCATTAGGAGACACAACTCCCATTGGGTGATTCAATGGGGACTTTACTGCTCCCATTGGGTGATTCAATGGGGGCGTGTTTATCATACAGGGAGTTGGCCCGCCCCGCTCCTGAAGTAGGGATATCAATACCTTCTCCTGGTCCCCTCACACTCTCACTCAGGATCATGACCCCAAAAAAACAGTTTCACCTCCCACAGATAACTGTAACCCTCCATACACTCTGTTTCAGTACGAGGGTGTAATGTTTCCATAAAATACAAACACTCAGGGACAAACTTAATAGCAACTCTTTTATTTATCGCTTTTCATCCCTTCAGTCACCTCACTAACTGTTTTCAACTGTCACTCCTCCACTTCTTGCTTCCTGATTCCCGCCCTTTCTCCTTAAAGGGACAGAGATGCTTTGCTGTATGTTACAGAGGGCAAGCCTCAAACACCACTTTCTATTTGTTCCCTCAGCATAATGCTACTCTGCCTCAACTGAAGAGCCACCGAGGGCCGGCCCAACACATTGTGCTGCCTGGGTCCAAGGATGAAATGCTGACCCCCCAAACTACACTCACCAAAACACGCCCATATGGCTGCTCTAAGCAAATTTAACCCTTTGAGTGCAAGGGTATGCAGTGCATTGCAATGCGCTGCATACCCCTCTGGGACACTAAGGGTTAAGTCCCAGGTCTTTCAAAGCCAACCAACTCCCCTGGTTACATTCCCTGTGCAGTTAGTATAATGTGAAGACAAATGGAAGAACTGCACATTTTAGATGATATTTTAAAACTGTCCATTTTTTGTTGCAATTGCAGCAGTGTTAGGTAGCAATCTTTCACATAGGACACCACTTTAACCCTTTCATAACCAGGGATGTCTGCTCCTGTACTCAAAGGGTTAGAATTTTCTGATCCTGTACTCAAAGGGTTACAAAATCTAACTGTACAGGAGCAGACATCCCTGGTTATGAAATTGTTAAAGTGGTGTCCAGTGTGAAAGATTGCTATCTAACTCTGGACAGTTATAAAATACCATCTATGTCTGTCTCCCCCCCATGTCTCTCCCTCCATGCCACCCATGTCTCTCTCTCTCCCTCCATGCCACCCATGTCTCTCTCTCTCCCTCCATGCCACCCATGTCTCTCTCTCTCCCTCCATGCCACCCATGTCTCTCTCTCTCTCTATGCCACCCATGTCTCTCTCTCTCTCCATGCCACCCATGTCTCTCTCTCTCTCCATGCCACCCATGTCTCTCTCTCTCTCCATGCCACCCATGTCTCTCTCTCTCTCTCTATGCCACCCATGTCTCTCTCTCTCTCTCTCTCTATGCCACCCATGTCTCTCCCTCTCTCTCTCCATGCCACCCATGTCTCTCTCTCTCTCTCTCCATGCCACCCATGTCTCTCTCTCTCTCTCTCCATGCCACCCATGTCTCTCTCTCCATGCCACCCATGTCTCTCTCTCTCTCTCTCCATGCCACCCATGTCTCTCTCTCTCTCTCTCCATGCCACCCATGTCTCTCTCTCTCCATGCCACCCATGTCTCTCTCTCTCTCCATGCCACCCATGTCTCTCTCTCTCTCCATGCCACCCATGTCTGTCTCTCTCTCCCTCCATGCCACCCATGTCTCTCTCTCCATGCCACCCATGTCTGTCTCTCCCTCCCTCCCTCCATCCCACCCATGTCTGTCTCTCTCTTCATCATGTCATACATGTGTCTCTCCTCTCCCCATGTGTCTCTTTGCCACGTATCTTCTCCTCTTTTGTCTTTTTCTCCTCCATGTCTGTCTGTCTCTCTCCTCTTCCAACCTCTGTCTGTCTCTCTTCTCCCTCTATATGCCACAACCAGTTTGCCCATTAAATATGCCACTGCCAGATGCCCATTTAAACATGCCCCAGCACCCATATTGCTGACCCAGGACTTACCTCTGCACCCCAGAACATGCCCCATTGCCCACCCAGGACGTACCCCAGCACCCCAGGACATGCCCCATTGCCCACCCAGGACTTACCCCAACACATGCCCCTTTGCCCACCCAGGACGTACCCCAGCACCCCAGGACATGCCCACCCAGGACTTACCCCATTGCCCATCCAGGACTTACCCCAGCACCCCAGGACATGCCCCATTGCCCACCCAGTAATTACCCCAGCACCCCAGGACATGCCCCATTGCCCACCCAGGACTTACCCCAGCACCCCAGGACATGCCCCATTGCCCACCAGAGGACTTATCCCAGCACCCCAGGACATGCCCCATTGCCCATCCAGGACTTACCCCAGGACCCCAGAACATGCCCCAATGCCCACCCAGGACTTACCCCAGGACATGCCCCATTGCCCACCCAGGACATACCCCAGCACCCCAGGACATGCCCACTCAGGACTTACCCCAGCACCGCAGGACATGCCCCACTGCCCACCCAGGACTTACCCCGCCAGCACCCACAGTTGTCCAGCTCGCTGGTGTCTAATGGCAGGCAGCTTGATCCTCCCATGCTGCCTCTCGCACTCCGCGCGTGGTCTGATGTCTGAGCACCAGCAGGTCACGTGAGTCCCGGCGCTCTGACCTCAGTACAGAGCGGAGAGGCAACATGGGAGGATGTCTGTGCGCAAGCTGACAATCCACCCGCAGAGTGGCTGTTAAGTCAGCGCCTCTGCCAGCAAGCTTTTTTTTTTTTTTGCAGGAGACACCCTGCCAAGCGCGCCTGCTGTGACAGTGATTAGTCTGGCTCAGCCTCAGTCAGGCTGACAGACTGAGGCTGAGCCACACTAATTACTGTCACAGCAGTCGCCCCACTCGCAGGAGGGAGTCAAAACTCTTTGTCCTATGCCGTGTGGACACAGACCTGGTGGCTGGCTGACATACAGTGGGCGGCAAATTGCCGTCCCAGTCAAAGTGCTGACTGGGTCCATGGACCCACCGGGACCCATGTTAGGGCCGTCCCTGGAGCCACCGTGTGTTATATTTCTATGTTACCATAACTTAACCTTTGAGTGCCAGCTTTGCAATGCGTTGCGTACCCCTCTGCCACTCAAAGGGTTACATAAGGAGGAGTTACTGCTCCCATTGGGCGATTCAATGGGGGAGTGATTTAAATCATGCAGGGAGCTAGCCTGCCCCCACTATCCAGCCCGCCCACCACTATCCAAGTAACTGAAAAAACAAATTGGCTGCCACTCGCTCCTACACCACAGACACAAACACATCAGCCAAAAAACACACACTCAATCACACACTCACACACACACTCAATCACACACACTCACAATAATTCACACACTCACACACTCTCACTCAATCACACACACTCAATCATAATCACTCAATCACACACTCTCTCACTCACATTCAATCACACACAAACACACACACTCACCCACAAACACACACACTCACCCACAAACACACACACTCTCACACACACTCTCACACTCACCCACAAACACACACACTCTCACTCACACCCTCTCACTCACACCCTCTCACTCACACCCTCTCACTCACACCCTCTCACTCACACCCTCTCACTCACACCCTCTCACTCACTCACATTCACTTTCATACACCCTCTCACTCACACTCTCACATTCACTTTCATACACCCTCTCACTCACACTCTCACATTCTCACTCACTCACACATTCTCACTCAATCATACACACTTACTAACTCACTCACGCAATCACTCACAAGCAATCACTCACACTCACTCACACCCTGGGAGCCAGCACGAGATCCACCTTAGTCTCACTCACACTCACTCACACCCCGGGAGCCAGCACGATCCACCTTCCACCATAGTATGTGCAATCACCACATGAATTTCAACTATATGAATGAATTCCACAGTGGAGGCATAAGTACAAACACAAATTTATTACAATGACACATAAGTCACCCCCTTATGACTCACTTCTATGTGTGTGTGTGTGTGTGTGTGTGTGTGTGTGTGTGTGTGTGTGTGTGTGTGTGTGTGTGTGTGTGTGTGTGTCTGTGTGTGTGTGTGCCTCACTGTGTGTGTTGCAGGTCTGTATCACACTATATATGTCTGCATGTTGTGCATTGCATGTATGTGTGTATGACTGTGTCGATCTTTATGCATCTCAGTGCATGCGTGTGCACTTGCGTGTGTCTCTCTGTGTTTGTCTTGCATCCATGTGTGTGCATTAATTCCCTATATATCCTGACGGGCAGCGCCGTCCCACATTGCTAGTATATATATATATAAATGAATGAAGGCTCAGCACGCTCAGGAGACTTCATAAAAGATGTTTATTGATGGATCAATGTTTCAATCCCATCAGGGATCTTTGTCAAGATGGTGTCTAAGCAAACATACCTCCATTATATACCCTATTACCTTTGAACTTTCACCTCCTGCCCAAAGAGTGTCCAAACATATTTTATTATAAAATATATAATACCTAAAACCTCTAGGTATTTTCTTTTGTCCATGTGATTAATATAGTGCAAATAATTAATAACTAGTGTATAGAAGGCTGCAAGGACTAGGGGGGTTCTCCAGCCCCCCAAGAATTTAAGCAGAGGCTTTAAGTGCAAAACAAACGAAGGAAGCCCTGCGCTCCTACACAATAGTGCTAGAGGGGGAGACAGGGGGAGAAAGTTATTACAAAGGGAAACACGCTGGTTCAGGCAACTGAACACGTTAGCACCAAATGGTTTAAATGAGAACATATCATATTCATGTTTTATATGAACACTTTATTTCCGCTCTGATCCATGGAACTATGGAGGCAGCAACAATTGGTATTGTCATGGATATACTGCAGCACACCAACTCATGCTATTCTAATCCACTAATGTGGAGGTAGCTGGATATTTGTTTTTCCATATGCGGAATATGGACCCCACCCTTAACTACATGGAACAAGGTACAGTTTCAATGATGGAAGGGAGTGTTGACCACCTGTAGGATCTGGACCAACATGGTTTTGGGCCTCGGGTCCCAGGATGGCCTGACCTCCTGTTATTGATATGTAAAGGTTTCACTCTGAAGAGGGAATTAATGCCCCATTGGACCTATGGGGCATAGTTCCAACAGGAGGAAGTCCTTCTCTATGAAGACTATGTACTCTGGTTCCTAATCGTAAGGGGGTCCTATAATATCCGAATTGTTTACATGCCTTTTAATATATTCTATGTGTTCTGCATATATCCTATATTTCTTGCGTAAATGTTCTGTTAAGGACCTGTCTAAGTGGGGTACATGACACCAAGCATTACAACATGGGCCACTGATCACTGTTTCCAGAAATAATTTGAGCCATGATGGGACATTGTTTTTTGACTGAGGTGAGGCTGAATGTCTCACCATAGATCAACTCCTTGTTTTTCTTTTCAGTAATTTTTATTTGTTTCATTATAATGTACATACATGCTCAGTTAAGATATTTGATGTGTGAACAGTATCATTTTAGCATTAATGTTGCCATAGTGTCTTTGATTATACACTTCCCATAAAGGAAGCAATTAATGAGCACTTGTTATGTTGTGACACCCCTATGTCTCCGAGTGGAACACAGCAGCCATGCTGCGCGACCTACCGGAGACACGGGAAGGACACAATTGCCAGGATAGGGTGAGCGTCTGTACCTTTAAACTCCCCATTTTTTAGGGAATACCACTGTAAGCATCAATGAAGTAAAATATATTGTTTACGGAGAGTTTTGTCCCTCATTACTGCAGGCTGTGCGATATGACCCGTCATGAGACACTTGTAGATTGCGATTTTGGGCATGATATCTGTTAAAAATTCAATCATTATTATTTTTAAGTATCAATGAAATACAACATATTGTTGACGGACGGTTTTATCCCTCATCAAGGCAGGCTGTGCGATGTGATGGAGACCCGTCATGAGAGACTCGCTAGATTATGATTCTGGGTATAATATCTATCAAAAATTCAATCACTATTAGTGATTTATTATATTCTATTTGCTACAGAGCTCTCACATCATATTAATAAAGTGTAATTCACATGAACCGGAGTATAACATTAGTGAAGATATAAGGTTACATCTGTTGTCTTGATTAGGTCTGTACTTTTTTATTATACACTTGGGTGATTATATAGTATTATTTTCATATGGGCTAATTTTCCAAATATTTGTAAAATATTTTGACTAACATTATCTCTTTTTATAATAAAATATGTTTGGACACTCTTTGGGCGGGAGGTGAAAGTTCAAAGGTGATAGGGTATATAATGGAGGTATGTTTGCTTAGACACCATCTAGACAAAGATCTCTGATGGGATTGAAACGCTGATCCACCAATAAACCTCTTTTGCAAATAAACCTCTTTTGCATCTTTTATGAAGTCTCCTGAGCGTGCTGATCCTTCATTCATTTACGATTTATTCTATCCGGCACCCAGGCATTTACCTATATATCGAGAGTGCATCCTTGAATTTGAATATTATTTATTATATATATATATATATAAATATACATACACACACACACACACACACACACACACACACACACACACACACACACACACACACACACACACACACACTATATATGTATATCCATAGTAGAGGAAAGAAGATGTTGCAAAGGAAACTGTTCTTTAGAGAGGGGGGATTGCAACAGATACAAGGCTTTCACTCAATATCTGGAAATGATGATATTCATGGTTATGAGCTTTAACTTAAATCTGATGATTGTGTCTTTTTTTTTTCAACCCATGTTGAGGTGGTTTCGGATCTTAAAGTCAATGGATTTTTATTACAGGCATGGCAAGGGTGAATACATGTGAAAATTTACTTTACTTGAGTAATATACCAGTTTATGATCAGATTACCTTTCTTTTTTGTTCAGGTATGTATTTAGTCTCCTACTAGGCTTTTTAGTAAATAAGAATTTTCCATGGCTGTTGTACCACTGACAGAGCCTTGAAACTAGCTGAAAGGCTAATTTTTCTGCTTAGAAAATCTCAGTCAGTGTTCTGATTAATCCAAACTGACCTTGTATTTGTTATAGATCTGATCTCTCTTCGCTGGATCATTTGGGTGAAGACACTGGTCTCTTGATGCAAGACGTAAAAGCATTGCCCTTTTTAAATCCATTCCAAGCTTGGAGTTTAAATCTTCCTTTGGAGTCTACAACAAAAACACACTTTGTAGCAGAACTCTCAAATATATGCATATTCACTTTAAGAAACAACATTGACAGTAGTAAATTTGTATCAAAAATTCTAAAGTGGATGTATTTCAATTCATATACTTGAAGAGCCTTATCTATTCAACTTTCCTTTAAAGGGGCAGTAAACTTTTTATAAATGAAAAAATAATTGTAAGACTTTTGACTAAAACAAGGGTACTCCTCCCACTGCTAATAGATGCATATTTCCAGAGTAATTACAGTAAAAACAACTTTTTCTTTATATATTAAACAGCTCTTTTTAGTGGTTCAGTAAATTACTCCCTTCCATTTTCTGAGAGAGGCAAGCCACTGACTGTTCTCCACTGAATGTGACAGAAATTGCTGAGTCATGCTGTCTGTTTGAACTCTCAGGAAGTAATAGCACTAATTCACCTCCTGACAATTTGAACGGTTATAAAATTGGAATAAGGCGACAGAGGTGGGAGTAGCCTTGTTTTTCTCAAATTAAAAAGCCTTATAAATTATAGGTTTTCATAAAAAGGTTACTGTTCTTTTAATATGGGTGAACCACAGAAAATATATTTTAGCAAACTTACCATAAAATCCTTTTCTCTTTTGTCCATCTGGAACATAGGAACCATGGAGTTGAGCTCCCTCCAGTCTTTTGGGAAGAGACTCCCCTCCTCTACTTCCAGCTCAACCAACTCCTACAATTTCCCAGATTCATGTCTGACAAATATCACAGAAAGAGAACCATAGTGGGCAGAACATAGTAGAACAGGAAACCACCTAAAGGAAAGCTCCAAGAGGACTTCTCTGTCTGAGAAAGAAAACACAGATGGCCAATACAATTACAAGGTAGTGCTCTGTGCAGGTGTATAAGGAGGACCATGTAGCCACCTTGCACAGCTGTTCAGCAGAAGCCTGTTTTTGTAGGCCCAGGAAGCACCCACAAGTCTGGTGGAGCAGGTATCTTCTTGATCATATATGCCTAGCATATGGTAGCCTTAGTCCAAGAAACAACAGTGATTTCAGATGCTGTCTGACCCTCCCCCAAGTCCCTTCAGAATGAAAGAGAAAATCAGGCTTGCTTAAACTCTGTACATGATGCACATAATGCTTAAGGTATCATACGACATCCAGCAGGTGAAGGTCATTCTCCTGTTTAGAGACAGGATCAAGACAGAAGGAAGAGAAAACAAAATCCTTGTTGATGTTAAAATCTGTAACAACCTTGATCAAAAACCTCCATATAGGTACAAAGTACTGCATTGTCCTGATGAAATACCAGGAAATGAGGTTTGCAAGACAGAACGTGCACCCAGCAACCATCCACACAGAGACAACGGCCAAGAAGAAAGACATTTTGAGAAAAAAAAACAGAGACAGAGGAAAGAGGTTCAAAAGGAGGTCTCTGAAGGACTCAGTCAAGTTGAGGTCCCATGGGGGTGTGGGATCCCTGACAGAAGGAAAGGCATGATCCACCCCTTGAATGAAGATTTTATCATACAGTAGGATCGCAATGCACCTTTGGAAGAGGACCGACACATATCTGTACCCCAGTAGAGCTTAGACTAAGACCCTTGTTCAAACCATCTTATAGGAATGCCAGAACTGAAGGAAAATCAAAGGACTGGGCAGACATCCTTATCAGCTCACCACTGGTGGAAGATGAACAAAATCCTGTGGTATTCTTTAGAAGAGACAGGCTTCCTTACCTGTCCAAGTTAGAAATGACATCTGCAGCCAAAGCTGTCATGATCTTCGTCAAGATTCTTTGAGCTGAGGCCCGGCTGAAGGCCAGTGGAGTGTACTGGTAGTGACTGCATGCAAAAGGAAAACCAGGAAACATTGGTGGCCTGTATGGATTAGGACATGCAGGAAGGCATCCTTAAGATACGGGAAGACCAGGAACACGCCTGGACATTTTACGCCTTTGAGTGTCAGAGGTGTATGGAACACACTGCTTTGCAATGCGTTCCGTACCCACTCTGGCACTCAAAGGGATAACGGAGACGACAGAGTGCAAAGATTCGCTCTTAATGTGCTTAGCAACCACATAGTAGTTATTTCAAGTCCAGAATAGGGCGGCATCTGCAGTCCTTCAGAACCACAAAAAGGATTGAATAAAAACTTGAAATGTGCTCTTGGGCTGGAACCGGCACTAGAACCTGCTTGACTAGCAGAGAGGAGACAGCATCTAAAGAGGTGCACTTGTAGCCCAAGGAACCTTTGGGGTACACTTCCAAAACCACCTGCAAAACCCACTGATCTATCATGGAAGACACTTGGCATCTTGAAAAAGACAGAGATTACTCCCTACCGGCAATGATGGGCCAGGACTCCACAAGTCATGCGGAGGTTGGCTTATCAGACTTATTTTGAAGCACATTTCTTGTTCTCCCTCTCTCTCTCTGTTTGGTTGTTGGAGCAGGGCACAACTGGGAGAAATAAACCCTCTGCTCCACAAATTGGCAGGGGAGACGAAATCCATGTGCCTTCCACACAAAAAAGAAAAGTTAAATGAAATGTCAAGCAAAAGTGCACTTCTGCCACCAGTGGCATCACTAATTACTTGATTTAGGCCTGGACCAGATATGATCTTAGAGAAGCCCCTGAATCCTTGAGTTTGGTTTTCTCCCATATGTTCATTGGGGTCAGACATGTCCAGTTAAAGTAAACAGAACTAGATAGAAACTAGTTAGGCACCAGTCTAATTAATAACCATCATAAAGACTGAGAAACTACTTATCATGTAAAGGGTTAATTGGAAGGAGCAGGGGTTAGCCTCTGTGTAGTATAAGCAATGTAGAAATAAAATGACAGCCATACAAGGCATTCAACCAATCAAAAATAAGTACAGGAAACAGAGTATTCTGGACAATGTTTTTTCCCCAATGCTGTAACCAAATGAGACTCTCTAGTCACACAGCAAGGCAAATTACCCATTAATGGGCAGTCAGGGCCCAGATCAAATGACAGAGCAACATCAGAGAAAAAGAAAGAGCCAAATCTGACCACGCAGCATAAATGGCTGCAGATATATGTGTTTCAGTTTTCCTACTGTAGTCTATGCAGCAAAGATATCAGCAATGTGGGCTCCCATTCTTAAACAGCCAGGTACCAAAATTCGAACTTCTGTAAAACAAGCTAGAAGTTCCAAAAACCCCTTGGTACACCAGAGAGAGAAAATTAAGAAACATTAACGTAGAACTGCAATGCTTGAAACAAAAACAGGAATAACAGCTACCAGTGAAGCGGCACTGAAAGGGTTAATTTGGGAAGAGAAATTAATGCAGCCATCTCTGCTACTCAGACATGAAAGGGATAGAGAGATATAAAGAAGGAGGAGTGCTTATTTACCCCACAAAAGTGAGGAAGTAAACATAGTGGAAAGAACAGTACCATCTGCAATCTAATTAGAGCAGAATCTCAGAGAGACTCAGCCATAAGGAACAGACATCATAAAGTTAACAGGGAAATGTTCCATGCAAACTCCTATGAACTGGACAATCCAACAGAGAAGCCAGTGATGGGAGCTTGCCATATTTAAGGGGAACAAACAATAAAATATCCTAAATACTAAGAAATGCCACCGCACCCCCATTCTGCTTTGCAAAGTATATGAATCTGGGAAACTGAAGGTGGGGGTTGAGCTGAAAGAGCCAGAGAAGTCCCCGCCCAAAAGACCCTATCTTTTTGAAGTGGCCTGCCCTCCTGAAGGGGGGAGCTCAACCATATGGTTTCTGTGTTCCATACTGGATTTAAGAGAAAGGAATTTTCTAAAGATAATGAAATAACGGATGTCATGATCTTTGAACAAATAAGACTGTCACATATATGGAGCTTATTAGTAAACAGAATTAATGGAACAAATAAAGGAGCCTGTCATTTCACAGTACTCCTCCAGTGTTAAGGCAGAAATTAATTTTAAGTGTAAACTTTCTCTTGATTTTAAAAAGGACATATCACTGTTCAAATTCTCCCCTCCATCTTGAAAGGATATTCAAGATTATTCCTCCTACTTCATTTTTTCCATTGGCTACAGGAAACTAATTTAATCAGCCTAACTACAAAATACAAAAAATATCTAAAACCATTACTGAAAAATCTAGAGTATAACGCACACTTTTTCCCTCCTTTTTCACCGCAGGTGATGTAGGGTGTGTGTAATATATACAAGCACAAAACCTGCTAATATCTGCGCCTGCCTCATTCCCTCTCTCTCTCCCCCTGGATACTTTCAACACATTCAGAGGCAGTCAGGAGATATGTCAATTTAGGGGCATGTTTGAATTTGCCGCAGGTCTGTGAATTGAAAGACATGGCTTGGCAGGACCCGAAAGGATGATAGCTAATGAATTGGATGACAAGCACCAAATGGAAACATCTCCCCGCTGCCTACAGATATGTGTGAAGCATTCTGATGAGTAGAGGTTGAGAATGAAAAAGAGATGGAGAGGAAGACAGAATACTTCTCACAGTTTTGTTTCCACTATAATAAAAACAGATATTCTTATTAAAAAGAGGATGGGGTGAGATTGAGTTAACACACCCACACCAGTGAAGCAGCACAGATAAAAGTGCTGGATTCCATTACAACTGCTAACACTTGCTGTAGCTCATAGATTCACAATTAAGTATTTGGAGACACCGTGACATAAAATCAATGATAAACATCACCAGCAAAGGAATCCAGCACTGGGTGGGTGGGGGTGTAAAAATTATTAAAGGGAGATAGAAAATGCTTCACATATACATACAAATAATCCTACTAATTTCCCCATGAACATGAATATCTGTTTTAAGCCTCTATAACTACATTATACATTTTCATTCAAGATCCAAGCATACATCCTTCACCTCATTAATATATTGCAGATTCAAAAAGCAGTACATGGAAAGTTTACCTTAAGGATATAGAAATCAAATCCATAAGAAGCATCAATAAGGTCCAAGGTTCTCATGGTGACTGTTACAGAAAAGGTCTTGTCCAGTATCTCACTGTATAACTCCCTTGTAAAGAGCTGAGGCTTCCATACCTTCTTTACTCTTGTAGAGAGCTAGAACAGTTGTGAAACAATAGTGATCAAGCTTAGCTTTAAAATACAAAAACAGCACTATTTCCTTCATTTCACTACTTCTTGCCATTATAATAACTACATACAAAATAACTCCGGAGTCACGCGTTACTCTAATACAAAATAAGTGTAAACACAGACTACCTTAATGAATAATATGGTAGTACCACTCTTAGGCTTAAGATTGCATTTACACGTGCTTGCATTGAGCACCTTCCACACAGGCAACACACTCACTGCCAACACTGTTGAAGGCAAAGGAAAATTGTGACAAACTAAAAACAAAATCATGAGTTGTCAATAATTGTGCCCTATGGTACACTTCATACAGACAATTTGCAACTGCAGAATATGTAAAGTAAAAAGTCTGCAAGTAACAATGAGATAATAGGAAAAGCACTTGTGTTTCTGCATCTCTCTGCACGTGCAGGAAACCTGGGCTGTTACGAGACAGCCAGCTCTGGTCTCCTGTAGTATGGGAAAGCCCAGTTAGTGCCAAGAACAATACATCTTACATCAAGTAACTTCAGCTCCCAATTGTCTGCTTGTACACTTATGTGAACATTAAGCAGCTCTCTCTTTCCTCTCCAAAGGACTAAAGTATTCATTTTTATACTATAGTACAGGATCAACCTGTTGGCCTCAGAATCAGCCAGTTGCAATAAAGGACCACTGGGCCTCAGTATATGCTTACCCCTCTAGCAGGTGCAGGAATTGTGTAATTAACATATTATATCAAGTTCTACCTGTTTTGTCTTGAATATATAATGGAATAATGTCTGCACAGTAACTGTTACTCAGCCATCTCTGGTAGGAAGGGTTACCTGCCTGTCACTTAATCAAATTCATTTTTTTAAAAACACGTATTTCAGGCTACCACGGATACTCCTATCTAGCAACAAAACTTCAGCTGCTTTCTGAATTATGGGGTGTTTTGTGCAGCAAATTCAATTAACATGCAGCTCAGTTTAGCTACAAATGTGTATTTTTCCTTCTAGCTTGTATTACAAGAAAAGCTCACTGAGAGATTTCAAACCAGAACAAAGTGGTATTATCCATAAGACATGGCCTTATGTAGTGTGAACTAGTTTGAGGACCACTTCAGTATGATGTAGAAGTATGTATATAAGACATGTTCATGCACACTACGGTTATATAATTCAGGATCAGTGTTGTATAGCTGTATAATGCAGGATGCAAATGGGATATTGAGCTTGGGCTGTTACCTACACAAGCTTCTGTATTTACCATCAGTTTACAAATAATCATCAATCCTAGCCAGTCACAATGAAGGTTCCTCCTTACCAATAGGATTAGATTCATGTTTTAGGAAAGTTTCTCATTGTATTCCACTCATGAGGCTACATTACTATTAGGTGTTCTAATTTTACCAATGGTAAGCTTCGACCAAGGGGGATATTATAAATTATTTTTTCTCTCAATAAAATATTTTTCCTGAGAATAAAGTAGCTCAAAATTAGTTCCAATCATTTATATTTGCACAACATCTGCATGTTAATAGCAGCAGAATATTTATCCATTTAATTTGCAGGGTGTCAGTAATAGTGTAGGGACATCCACACTCAGACAATATAAAATGGTTTGGCAGGAATTTATAGCTGCAGCTCAGCAAGCAAAATCCAAAGTAAAAGTGGAAATGCAACAGGAAGTGTTTTTCCTCACGAGCAAAGTATGGACTAAGACTTTTTATGTGAAGAAAGAGTGGAGAAAAAACACTTCATTAACAAGTTGCAAAATTGTATATGCAACCAATTATTCGATCCAAAATATTGAACAGTTAGAACTCTTAAAAATAGTCTCTGTAATGCATCCTGAGCAGGATTCTCCAAACAAAAACGTTAGAGGTACACTTCTATAATAAGCTTTCAAAAAAAGTTCAAAGATTTACTATGATCAGGCAGTCAGTATGTTTAAAGGGACAGTAATGTCCCATAAAAAATGTTTAGAGTTTTGCAGAGATTAAAAAAAATAAACGATATGTCACAAATCCTCTCTCTCAAACCGCTATGGATTTAATGGAGGATCTCTCTCAAACCATAGCAGTTTGAGTAGGGATGCACCGATACCAATACCGGTATCGGTACAGATACCCGCATTTGCGCGAATACTCATACTCGTGCAAATGGGGCCGATACCTGTTTAGTTACCCAATGCACCATGGAGACCAGAGAGCGGTGCTAGAGCGCATCCTCCTACCATAGAGCAGTGATACGCACTTATATACGTGAAGCGCCGCTCTGTCCTCTGGCTCAGTAACAGTGTCCAGCTGTTACCACGTTTCTCTGGTTAGAGGAGGAGGCCGCATTGCATGCTGGGTGCTTGGCGGTGTGACAGGTGTCGTATTCTCTTTGAGAAGTAGTGGATCCGTGCTGGTTAGAGCAATATCACTTATTAGTGTCCCTGGGAAGTTTCCAAATGAGTTGACCTGATATATTTAACCCTTCAATGTCCCCAGGACGTAGTTGATTGGTGATATGCTCCTGCTTGCCGTAACTTCTAGGTGCTGCCATCTGTCTTCAGGAACTTTAACCCTTTAAGGACCTGAAAGCTGAGCAGCTCATTTTGCTCATTCCTGGTCCTTAAAGGGTTAACATGTTTAAGGCTTAAGTATTTCACTGCTTAACGGGCTTAAGTGCCAGAGAGGTATGCGTTGGAGACCTCTCTGGTTCTCAGGGGTTAAATGCACACACAATCAACCAGGACTGATCCCTTGGCGCCTCTGGTAAGAATGGGGCCACTCTGGTAGAATGGTTGAGAGGGAGCAATGCGTTGGGAGGCCTGTAGCGTTCAGAAGGTTAAAGGCCCATGTTTAAAGCGATAGACAGTGTGTTGCTTCAGAATAGGGATACATCATACATATTTCATTATTTAGGTATGGTTTTAGGGCCATAATTCAGGAGCAAACCAGTATCCTGTGGGATAAATAGGAATTTGCCAAATTCCTGTTTATATCAGAGGAATGCATTGGAGCAGTCCCTTTTAATCAAGTGTTTAATACCTTTTTGCCAATCATCCCCATATATATCCTTTTCATAAGAAAAATAAAATGGGCTTATGCAAAAAAGTGTCAGTAATTGTTATCGGTGAGTACTTGAAAAAAGTATCGGTACTCGTACTTGGTCTGAAAAAATTGGTATCGGTTCATCTCTAAGTTTGAGAAATAGGATTTGTGGCATTTAGCTTATATTTCTTAAGCATTTCTTATGGGATATTACTGTCCCTTTAAATGGATGATCTAATGTTCACAATGAGCCAGTTATGTGTTTAAATGCAATAGCTGGACTATGTGAAACCTACTTTATACTAAAAACATCTTATTTAAAGTCACAAAAAATAGCCATGGCAAAGTGTGAAGACAAATTTAAAGGGACAATAATGTTTCAAAATAAATGCAGCTCCGATTATTCTTTATAGTTTTGGGCCACTTAGAGCATTATCATCATTCTCTACGATGTGTAGTTCCAAAGTAATTGAATCATAAAGTGTCCCCCTCCTGCACCTTTTACCTATATAAAGCTGCAAAGCAAGACCGTCTGGATGGATCACAGCAAGGGACAATCTACTGTTAGCATAAGGAAAAACCTACCCTCCTCCTTCAAGGGGGCCAGGGTTTTCCTTATGCTCACAGCCAGTAGATTGTCCCTCACTGCAAGATGTCTGGTCAAGCGACCAGATTCCACATATGAGGGGAGGCGGCTTGCAATAGGTAAGTAAAAGGGGCAGGAAGGGTACATTTTATAATTCAATTCCTTTGGAACTACACATTGTAGCGAATGATACCACCACTCTACATGGCCCAAAAACTATAAAGAATATTTGGAGCTGCATTTATTTTGAAACATTACCATTCCTTTAAGTGTCATGTCTGCAGCATTTGAACAAAATACTGGAAGTGTGTAGAAAATACAAGCTCAATTAGAGAGAGAATTTGATCAACTCATCTGTTAAATTTACTGTGTTGATCATTATACAGACCAATGGAGTCCAAGCAAGTATACTGGAAATGTTTGCCCCTAAAACTAGACCCCGAGAAGGAGAAATTGCACAGCTAGCAATACTATGCAATAGTAAAGGTGACACTGCAGCAAGACTGGAACCCAGAAGCAGGACAAGCACTACAAAGGGCAAACAAAAGTCCAATAGCACAGTACCAGGATGATCCAAAAGAGAGGTCAAATCAGAGGTCAGGGCAGGCAGCACAGGTACAGTGGTCAAAGGTCCAAGCAAGGGTCAGGACAGACAGTACGATTCAGTGGTCAAAAATCCATTCAGGGCAGGCAGCACAGGTTCAGATCCAGAGAGACAGGCCAAAGGTCAAACACTGCAATGGAGTAACCAGGAAGACGCCAAGAAGCTCTGAGCACAGTCTAACCAGAATCGCTGACTGAGACACAGTACAGAGTCACCACGCATCTACAGAAGTGACGAAGACTTACAGACACCGCACATGAAGTTTCACCTGTCTCCAACCCGCAGAGAGAGGCCGGATGAAGCTTGATGACAGTCAGCTTCCTCCTTGTATGTCATGAGCTTGAGCAAGAGTTCACTGAAGCAAAAGTTGTTGTAAAGAGGCAATCCAAAGAGCAGTCTCTCATACAGAGGAATCTGGTGGTAGACAGGAGTGCCTGAGCGCGATACCTATAGGTAGTTGAGCATTGCGTACTCCATGTAGACAAAAGATCTTTTTGATATAAAGGGAAGCAGTTTGCGCTGCCATGAGCAGGGATTGAACACAAATGAAATGGGCTAACTTAGTGAGCCGATCTACGACAACTAAATGGTACTGAGTCATTGAAAAAGGGGAAGATCAGAGATGAAATCCAGGGTCATGTCCTTCTAAGGACCTGAGGGTACTGGAAGAGGCATTAGTAAGCCTGAAATTGTGGAATGTCTTTCATTCTGGCACAAATATCACAAAGAAATTTAGTCAATGATGCCTTGTCTCATCTTAAGCCACCAAAATGGTCTTCGTATGGCTTCGGTGGTCTGGGATATTCCTCCATAACCAGCTGCAGTAAGACCATGGAAGAGATGGAGAACCTCTTGTCAAAGAGAATGGCGAATAAAAACTCAGTCTATATAGCAAACCGTTGGTAAATGTCAAAGAATGTAGAGTAGTGAATGGTACAGTGGCTTCTTTAATCTGGTCCAGTACCGGACGACTGAGCAAAATAAAGTGGCATGGCTGAATTGTAGCTGGAGCAGTAACTGGTTCCGAGGCGGGTGCATACATCCTGGAAAGGGCATCAGCCTTTTGATTTTATAGATCCAGGTCTATATGTGATATGGATATTAAAGTGCTCAGATATTCAAGACCACCATACTAGACAGGGCTAAATGTAGATGCTCTAAATTATGATAATCAGTGAAGATTGTGATCGGATATGAGGCTCCTTCCAAGATATGGCGTCACTCCTCTAGGGTGCTTTTGATGGTTTGCAGCTATTTATCACCAATATCATAATTCTGCTCAGCTGGAGTAAGACGCCTGGAGAAAAAGGCTACAGGATGATACTGGTCCTTGTCACCAAGATGATGGGAAAAACGGATCCCAAAGCCGAGTCAGAGGCATCCACTTCAAGAAAGAATGGATGCTTAGTGTCCGGTTGAGCAAGTACTGGGGTTTCAAACGGTCAAATGCAGTTTGAGCAGTGGTCCACTGGAATCTGACATGCTGTTTAGTTACATATGTCAAAGGTGCTACAATAGTAGAAAAGTCACAGATGAAGCGCCGGTAAAATTTGGCGAATCCTATAAATTGTTGGACTGCTTTCTTGTCAGAGGGTAGTAGCCAGTTTAGGATAGAGGTTACTTTACGGGTAGCCATCTTGACACACCCAGGAGAACTAATGAAACCTAGAAACCCGATCTCTTGTGCTTCAAAAATCCAAGTCTCCAGCTTTGCATAGAGAAAGTAATCTCCGAGTCGAGAGAGAACCATCCAGATGTGTATATGATGCACATGAAGGAAGAAGGAGAAAACAAGGATATCGTCCAAGTAGATTATTACAAACAAGTCTTTGAAGACACTGTTCAGGAAGTGTTGAAACGTGGCAAAGGGCTTGACCATGTATTCAAAGTGTCCATACTTGGTCCAGAAGACTGTCTTCCATTCATCCTCTTATATGTGGACCAGGTTATATGTCCCGAAGGTAGACCTTGGTGAGGACATTCTTTCCTAAGGTCAGGGATCAATGGTAGCGTATATCTATTCTTAATAGTAACATTATTCAGTTCTTTATAAATTGATGCAGGGGAAAAGACCTCGATCTTTCTTCAGTTAAAAAAAAAAAAAAAAAACATTACCTCACCAGCCAGTGCGGGTGAGGGGCGAATTAAGCCTTCTGACAGATTTTCTGATATGTAAGCTTTCAAGTGTGACAGTTCCAGACCAGACAGAGGGTAGATGTGGCAAGGCAGTCATAAGGCCTGTGGGGTGGTAGAGTATCGGACCACTTTTTATCAAAAACGTCTACATAATCCAGGTATGGAGACTGAAAAAGAAGAAGAACTGAGGACAAGTGATGACATGTAGGGGAATATGAACATGATTCATGGCAGAAGGAGGGAAAGGAGATGGTACTAGAAACCCAACTGAGGTGTGGCTTGTGTTTCTGCAACCAGGGCATGCTAAGAATCAGAGGAGAAAAGTACACAAGGGAGAATGTCAAACTAAATGATCTCCTGATGTTCAAGATTAGTGAGGGTGTTTCCATAGGACCAAACCAGTGGTTACTCTTATCAATTATCTGGAGTGTTAGGGCAAAAGCCTTTTCTCAAAGGTATTCCAAGTAAATGTTTTATCAACAGATCAAGGAAATTGCTGCTAGCCCCCGAATCCACAATCACAGTATGTTCACTCAGATGTTTCTCCCACTGGAGAGAAACAGACACACAGAGAAAAAGAGAGAGAGAGAAAAAGAGAGAGAGAAAAAAAAACAAAAGAAAGAAAGAGAAAGAGAGCGCAAAATGAGTGACTGTTACCCCAGGAGGAGGTAGAAGACAAGAAGACTGGGGTTTAACAGGACAGGTTCGAAGCAGATGTCCTTCCTTCCCTCAGTAGAGACACTGCTCTTTTTCTGCTGGTGATAGAGGACCACAAAGGAGGCCAAGTTGCATCCTCAGTGGATTTGTTGACCAAAGTAGTGGATTCCTCAGGGGATGAATGACTAGATACTGGCATGGAAGGAGTTAGAAGCTCCCTATGGTGTTCTCTAAGTCAGTGGTCTATCTGAATAGAGAGGAGAATAAGTTCTTCCAGAATGTTGGGAAGGGGTACTCTGGCCAATTCACCTTTTTTAGGCCCTCAGAGATCCCTAACCGGAATTGGTTGAGGAAGGCTGCTTCATTCCAAAAGGAATTAAATGAAAGACGTCTGAATTCCATAACATAATCCTATGCAGGTCTTCTGCCTTGAGACAGGACTCTGAAGGTCGTCTGGGCTGAGGAAACCCAATAGGGATCCTCTTAAAGGGAGTCCATAGCCAGGCGAAAGGCTTGCCATGCGTTAAGAGCGCTATAAGCCTGCAACAGGTAGACTGCCCACATCTGTGGTTCATCTGAGAGCAATGTGATCATGATATGAATCGTCACATAATAGGAGGAGTAAGAAAGTGGGTTCACTGATAACTCCCAAAAAGTGAATGTCTTATACTTCGCTCTATCACCATAGAATTTCTCAGGAAGGGGTAACCCTTTGTTCATGAGAGGAGGCCCCCTTTGCTCCATCAGCTATAAGGAGGAACAAATGCAGGTATAGGTGGGGGCCTCTGGGGGTCACTAACTTGGAGTTCTTGCAATTTCTGCTTGTAATTTTTGTACTGACATAGTCAGAGAAGAAATACGGTTGGCCAAAGTTGGGAGTGCTTCTACTATGTCAGCAGGTTCCATGTTAACTGGCTCATTTGTACTGCGATGATCACTATACAGACCAATGGAGAACAAGTATGTATACTGGAAATGCATGCCCCCTGCAACTAGACCCTGAGAAGGAGAAACTGCAAAGTGAATATAGCAAGAGGCTATTGCTATCAAAGATGGCAACTAGCAAAGCTATGCAATAGTACAGGTGACTTTGCAACATAATCGGAGCCTAGAAGCAGGTCAAGCACTCCAAAGGGCAAACAAAAGTCCAGTAGCACTGTACCAGTAAGGATGGTCCAAAAGAGAAGTCAAAAGTCCAAGCAGAGGTCAAGGCATGCAGCACAGGTACAGTGGTCAAAGGTCCAGGCAGGACAGGTTCAGATCCAGAGAGACAGGCCAAGGGTAAAACACTGCAATGGAGTAACCAGGAAAAAACCAAGCAGCTCGGAGCAAGGTCAGACAACTAAGTGTTGTCTAACAGCAAGCACTGACAAATACAGTACTGGATCGCCGTGCATATGCAGAAGCAATGCAGATGGACCATCTCTGCTACTGCGCAGAAGAGTCACGGAATGACAGACACTGCACATGCACAGATGTCCACAGTGTACAGCTGCATTTATGCAGAGTGGACCAGACATTTAAGAACATGATTTGTAAATTCCAAAAGTGAGAGAGCAGATAGACGAGGTCATCAAGTATTTTAGAAATAAATTATTTTCTAAGGGCAATATTCAGATAACATGGAGTACTGAAACATACTGTACATTAAGTAAGTCGCACACTGGAATACAAGTTGACTATATCTGCATGTTTAAAAAAAGACTGGGCAATTCAGATGACTTAAGAAAATCAGAACCACATTGACAGACCATGCTGGCAAAAATGCAGAAGACCTACTGAAACACCTGAAGCCAATTTGCACTTGCTTGAAAAACAAAACATAACCTTTATGGATTGTTATGGTCAGATGTGGGGTCCATCACATTTCTAGTCTATATTTTGGACCCTTATAACCATGGCAGCCTTTTAACTTTACGCTTTGCCAAAAGAAAAGTACTAAAGCGCCAAGTACTTTCTGTAAATGTTAATAAAGCTTCAAACAAAGGTAAGCACATTTCACAACATCTTAATTGATGAAGGTGTTGTCTCACAAGTCGCACATCTGAACTGGTGTCAGGTCGATACTGATTTAGACAAGGATGCCAACATGTATGTAATATACACTGTGCAGCAGTTGCTTAGAGCCACAACAGCAGCAGCAGCACTGTCATAGCTAGTAACTGGAGGGCCACGGTGCAACATGTTTTTTTCTACATATAAGAAAAGATTTTAGAATTTGGCTTGGATTATTTTAATCTGAAAAACCAGGACCATTTCAAAATATTTTCTGATAATTTTGAGTAAACATCTATAAGCGGTTATTTACATATTTTGTATTATGCTAATAATCTGCCTTTTTTTTTTTTTTTTTTTTTTTTTTTTTTTTTAAATAACATTGTCAAACTGTTATATTTTCCTTTGTGGATGTCTTGTTCATTTACTCTGCCAAGGTTACACAATTACATGCATGCAGTTATTCATTAAAATCTTGAAATGTTATAGGTTTATGTTGAATAGTTTGTCATGCAAGCAATAACAACACAATAAAGAAATGCAAACAGTGTTGATTGAATAGTACTTTTAGGTTTAAAGGGATAGTAATCTCTTCTATAAGTCATTCACTGAGTCTTCTTTATATTAAAAGATTGCACTGTGTGTAGAAACTTACTTGTTTGTAGTTCAAAAGTTATGAAGTGGAAAAAGATCCCCTGCCCGCCCCTTCTGTCCACATCACGCTGAAGCTGCAGTCTGGTCCGGACGGATGCATTGAGGGACAATCTTCAGTAAGCAAAGGGAAATCCTGTCCTCCTTCGTCAAGATGGGGACAAGATTTTCATTATACTTACTTAGTGAAGTTTGTCCCTCACTGCATCAGTCCAGTCCCACAACCAGGTTTCCAGTTTCGGTGGGAGGCAGCCATAATGGGCAGGCGGGGGAACTTTCTCCACTTCATAACTTTTAAACTACCAGACTACTAAACTACCAAGCTTAAAAGTAAGCTTCTACACATAGCACAATGTGTTACTTTTGACATAAAGAAGACTCGGCGTACGACTTTTATAACAGACGTTACTATCCCTTTAATTTGAAATAGTGGGGAAAAAAATCCAATTGAACTACAAAAATCAGACGTTAATTAAAATAAAGTAAAAAATAAAATTGTAATACTTTTATACAAGAACAAGGTATTATAATAATAAAAAAAAAAAAAAAAAAAAAAAAAATCACATCAGGACATTATGCCCAGTGACTGTATTACAAGACTGCAGTATTTCAGGTTTTTACCTTGTCATTGTTTGCATATCTGTAACCACAGATCCATCCTTCCCCACCCCAAAGTCCCTCATTGGCCTGTGGAGGGAAATAGGGAATAACTGGCACATCCTGAACACGTTCCCGCTGTCCTGTCTTGGGGTTCAGCCTGTATTTCAGCCCATGAGGTCTCCAGTGTACTGCAGTGGGTTTCCGTGTCTCTGTTATGGAGCGTAAATAATGATCTGGTAATCTTGCATAGATACCCTCCTTCAGCTTCAAAGCATTCCAGATGGCAGGTGGATACTTGTGCAGTGGCATCACGTTTGGTTACACTGTAAAGTGAATTGAGACATGGTTAACATTAGCTTGGTAAAGACAAATTTCAACAGTGCTTTTCTTAATGCCAGAATAAAGTAGGGAGATATATAAGGACTTACAAAAAAGGGTCCTTTCTATGTAAATAAGAGAAATGCTGGTCTATTATGAATCTCAAAATGTTATTCCTAGAACAGGATATTTATTTGGCCAGTCTGAAGTTATTGGAGCCCAATAATACAAAATGTCAGTTACAGAAATGTGTAAACCAAGGATAAATGCAGCAAACAGCTGTCTTCTGTCTCAATTGTGAGTGATAGGGAGCACTCACCACCCCCAGGCAATGATGGTGAAGACTCCCCATCTGAAAGATTCTCAAAGGTTGGATTTATGGGACATGAAAACAGTTTTCTTAGCTTCCCCTGACTCCTTGTTCCTTGCCATCCCAAGCAGCATACAAACGGTGGATGCCCACTTGGGACAGGAAAGAGTACAATCAAAAGACTGTACATAAAAGAGACCTCCCATGCCCAACCGGCAGTCATTTTCTGTCCTGCATAGGCAAGAGAGAGTACTAGGCCATACGTTTTCATATTTTCTTTTCTGCAAATGCTAGGGTGGGATTGCATCTGTCCCTCTCTTTGGTCGCCTGCATCTCTTTCACAGTTCTCTTGGGGTTGGAGCCAACCGAGACAGTGCCTATGCCTCCTTCAGAGAAAGGCCTTCCGGGCATGTACTTTAGGAGGTCCAGGAAATTCAAGTTTACCAAAGCAGCAGATAAATGACATCTTTGGTGTTTTCACTATTCTGTAGAAGGGAGTTGCTTTAATAGTAGACCAGCTGCTGAGCAGGTAAGCCTTTGCATATACTTGTCTCTAGCTATGTGCAGTCCTGCAAGCAGTTGCTCCTGGCTATTCCTCCAATGGCCCCATTTAAGTACCTGTGTTCCAGTCTCCTGGGATTCTGCGCTCTCTTTCCTCTGGGCTCTTTTTTTTTTTTTTCCTTTTTTAATGCCATTTTTTCCCCTTTTTCTTTTAGCAGGTCTGATCCAGATACCCTTGGGGATGCTACGGTTTCCTTAAGAAACCATCAGGCAAGCACAAAAACCTGTCCTGTTGCTCTTGTGACATGCTGCTGCATAATACATTCAAGGACAATTTCTGCTCACCCTGCATTAGAAAATCTATAGCTAAGGAACCGCCCAACGAGTTTCAAGATTTTATGGTCTAGTTTCATTCTGAACTTCAAATCATTTTAAATCAATTTAATAGACGAGATCATTTAATGAGAGAACACCACTGCAGTGCTTCAGGGAGCTGCTTTTCAGACTCAGACCTCTGGCCATGGACCTCTTCTCCTCTGAAGAAAGGGAAGTCTCTGAATACACTTCCCTATTTCTAGTGGAGGAGGTAGACAGGCTAGTGTTTGTTGTCCAGTCTGTCATGAATCTGAAAGACTCTCCTCATGCTACCCAGAAGAAGGATCCACTGTTCCAATATCGTTCTAAAGCAGAGATTGTCCCCTTTGATTTCCAATAAATGAAACATTCCAGAAAAGAAACTGCTGATTTCCCACAGTGGGAGGTGCCTAAATTGGATCCAGCAGTGGCAAGAGTACTCATGTATTCTGTTGGAAGTTGGATCTAACTTTTCATACCTAAGAGGAAGGTGGATTCCACAGTTAAAAATACCTTTGAATCATCAACTGAAAGCTTTCGTCCTGGTATTGCCTGTGTGTCGGTGGCAAGATATTTGAAAGGGTTGCTCTCTGAACTTCATTATGATATCTCTTCAAAGGTCTCCAGGAAATAACTTTTGAAAAAAAATCAGCAGTTCGCCTTGCAGTTGACTTCCTATGCAATTCCTTTTGGAGTCCATTCGTATATGCACCTAGTTGCTGCTCTCACTATTTCAGGCCGCAGTGCCTCATGACTCAAATCTTGGGTAACAGATGTAGCTGACAAAACCACCTATACTTTATGCCCTTCAAATGTTCTACTCTCTTAGGCCAAGAGTTGGAGGCACTCCTTCACAATGTGCTAGAAGTAAAGGCCAGGCTACCCCAAAGGTGTACGTTTCCATGTTTCTGGAAGCAATTTCCCAGTGATCACAGAGGCTATGCAAGAGATTCCCTTCAGAGCTCATGGATGAGGATCTGCTTCCTCTGGTCCTCCACCTTCTCTGCAACCAGCTTCCTGATAGAGGATGTTTAGCCCTCCTGCCTGTAGCAACCAGGTTCTGCTTCTTCGTACCAGAATGGGAAAAAAAAATTGTGCCAGACCACTGGATTTGCAGCATTAAGACTACAGGTTACAAAAACAGAAATTTCTCACCCTTCTGAAAGCTCCTTTTGTCCCACTCCCATGGCTTTGGCACGTCTTCTATGAAAAGCCCTTTAGCAAGTGGTTCTGTCTTTCAAAAGTCTTGTTTCCAGTTCCTGCACACCAAAATTTAAAGCGGCACCTACTCAATCCTGTTTGTTCTCTGGGAGTTTTCGCCTGGTTGTCGATATCAGGAGTGGAAATGGAAACGCCAAAATCCATGAAAGAAACCCTCTCCCCAGGAGGCTTCACAAAGATGGTGGATTTAAAAGGATGCTACTTATACATTCCAATCCACCCCTGGTATCAGCAGTTCCTAAGAGTGGTGGTACCCTGGGACAAGGATCTCATGCACTTTGTTCCGAGTACTCCCTTTTGGCCTATACACAGTCCCCCGAACATTCCCAAAATGCTGGTAGTTAAGGCTCCTTTTTTGTGCCAGACAACGCAGTCGGTGTCAGAAGGTTCTTTT
Source organism: Rhinophrynus dorsalis (assembly GCA_037306005.1). NCBI lineage: Eukaryota > Metazoa > Chordata > Amphibia > Anura > Rhinophrynidae > Rhinophrynus > Rhinophrynus dorsalis. The sequence continues at coordinate 93,725,442 of CM074725.1, read as the reverse complement.
TTTCTAGTTATGTTCAAACCCAGTATCCATAATCTCATTTCCCTTCTGGAACTAAGGTCTCTTCTCCACCTCAGTCCCCCTTCAAGCCTTTGTCCTTCAAGTTCAGGGCAAGAACGCTCAAGTCCCTCCATCAGAAACTCTCTTCAGTAACAGGTCAATTGATATTTCAAATGGTGGCTTAACCAGAACACGCCTTTGGGTCTTCTATGGCAAATTCCGGTTCAGCATCTCCTCCAGCAGCTTCAATCTGGGCGCTCACTTTTTCAACCTATAAATTCAATGATACTGGAATAAGGTGGAATCCAAGAGACCATCAAATTACAAGGAGCTTCTGGCAGTCTAGAAGGCTCTGATTCATTGATGCAGCCTACTGAAGGAGGCAGAGATTGGAATTCAGTCAGACAATCGGTCTATGGTGGCTTCTCTGAATGGTCAAGACGGTACCAAGAGTCGATCCGTCGCTGAGATGGTATTATGAATTTGCTCCCAGGAAGAAATGGAACTTGGTCGTCAACAACTAATCATCTCAAGGGCTGCCTCCATATTTAGAGGACTACAGACACACACATGCACACAGTGATTCACGGGGAATGATCCTTAAACCTAGAGATAGCATGACCATGAAACAGAACGTCAAATCTCCAGTGTTCTATTTGCTGAATTTGAAAGACCATCCCAAGGTGGCAGAGGCACTGCTTCAAGTCTGGGGGGACTTTTAACTGGTATACAGATTTCCTCCAATCCTGACTATTTAGACGATCTTGAAGTTACGTGACAAGGCAACAGTGATTAGAATAGCACCATTTTGGCCCAAAAGTGTTGTTTGTGGACCTTGATGTACCCATAGTAGATTCAATCTCCTCCGAGGAGCTGCTTGACCAAGGCCTGATACTACACAACAATCTTCATTCTCTAGCCTTGACAGCATTGAAACTGAAAGGCAGCTCTTAGTCTCTCAAGGTCTTTCCTCTTCAGTCATCAAAACCCTGCCTTGTAGAAAGGGGGGTGGGGTTTCCTATCTGAGAATTTGAAATACCTTCTTCTCTTGGTGTCAAACTAGACACATCTCCCCTCAGTCGGCTGAAACTAGTGCCATCCTGGATTTTTTTTCAACAGGGATTTGACAATGGCCAACCAGCAACATTGAAAGAGCAAGTTTCTGCTATTGGTTTAATAAGGAGCAACTGTGGCAGTTTATAAAGCAGATGAGATAGCTTAGTGGCAACTTCCCTGAAAGCCTGCTCAAACAACAAAGTTGCAGGTTAGATTCCTGGCAGGGTCAACTCAAAAAGGCCTTATGATGAAAAACTGGTCCCTGGGACAAGAAATTCTCCCTAAGAGGGAGGGGCAATGGATGATCTACTGAGAGTTTCACTAGGGTTGAATACCAGGTTCTACTCAGCCAATTAGGAGCAATCAGAATTACTTCTGACTCCTCCAAAATTATTTCCCTCAGAAATTCCTGGATTATAGGGATTAGAGGAAACACATAGGGACAAATGACCAAGTTCATGTTAGGGCATTCTGTCCCAGGACAGCTGGTTCCTTCCACCAAGAAAGGAACACATTGCATTTGATATTTAGACCAGAGACCATATATTTGGCATGTCCCATTTGGTGCCAATTTGGAGAAAATCCGTCTGATTTAGGAACTATTCCCCTTGGTCCAAATGTGTTCTGCTCAGGAAGTCCACCTGAAGATTCAGTCTCCCTGCAATATGAGAGGCTGATATAGCTCTTAGATTTGATTCTGACCATCGAAGAGTCTTCTGCTTCTGGGACCTCATTGATTCTTTAGATAGACGATAGCTGCTGTGTTGTCCAGGTGGACTAGAACTATTTGTTTGTTTGTTTTTTTAATTAACTGATGCTTGAAATGTTTCAGGCAATTAGATATTGCCATGAGCTCCAGAACATTTATGTTTAGATGAGATTCTGCTGAAGACCATTTTCCTTGGGTGGATATGCCATTCCAAATGCCTCCCCAACCGGTGAGACTGGCACACACGTGGTCACAATCGCCCATGACCAATCCTGGAGAAGACCCCTTGACAATCTCAGTGCCTGACCACCAGAGGCGGCTTTTCCTTATCTGATTTGGCAGCTAAATCCTCAGCCATATTTGTCACTTCTCTCCCAGCTGCTCAGGAATGTATTCTGAAAAGGTCCCAAGGACAATTTGAATACAAGATGTCAAGACTCCCAAGAGCCTCATCTAGTCCTGGGCTATTAACAGAATCTTTCTGAATCTTCTTATCAACGCCATTATCCTGAGGATCCTGTCTTCTGACAGGCATACCCTCCCCTGTATGGTGTTCAGAACCATGCCAAGAAAAATGAACCCTATAGGATGGAACCAGCTGACTTTTTGTAAAGTTTATTAGTCAACCTTGTTCCTGAAGGAGGCGGAAACTCAAAGGCATGATCTGAGGCTTGAGCTCTGGATCCTGAGAAAATAAGATAATCTAGATAGCATATGATGGAGATTCCTCTTAACCTCAGACTGCCAGCACTTTGTGAAAATTACGGGTGCTGAAGAAATGCAAGACCTTGAAACTGGTAATGATTACCTTCTACTCTTTGAAGTCAAAAGATTTCAAGGAAACCTGGTCTAGAGGCTCAAATAAAGGAGACTATTTGGGTGTGAACTAGATTCAAATCCCAAGCTGAGACGATTTGGCTGATTCTTGGACACATTTTTTTTGTGTGGCCTTGATGAAGAGTTTAACCAAATCTTCTTTTGCTGACTGTCTGGATAGAACAGAAGATAAAGCGGACAACTAGACATTTAAAGAAGATTAAGCCCTGCTTCAAAACCTTTCTGCAAGAAATCCATAATACTGGCAATACTGATGTCATTGTGTGAAATTTTGTTCTCTAGGAACCATTCACAAAATATTTTCCATATCCTGTAGTAAACTTTAGAGGTAAAAGCTTTTTGACCTGTCAAGATCGTAGAGATAACTGGATCAGACAAGTAACTAAGCCTTAAAGATGCTTGCTCAGACTCCATGCCTGTTTACATGAAGAAACCTGGATTCTGATGAAATAGGACCTTGTGACAACAGGTCTTTCCTGACAGGCAGAGGCCATGGGTTGTCGATAGCCATCTTGACTATTTGAGAACCAGGTCCTTATTAGCCATCTGGGTGCTACAAGGATGATTTCCACTCTGTTTCTCATCATCTTCCTTAGAACTTGGCCTAAGAGGGGAAAAGGAGGAAAAAAAACTTACACTAGAGAGAAATTCCAGTAAAATTTAAATGCATTCTCATCCAGGACCCTCTTGGCCCCCCCCCCCCCCCGTTAAGGAATTGCTACAATTGTGGTTTGCTGATGATGCCATGAGATTCACTGCCTGTGTTCTCCACTTATCCACAATCTGGAGAAAAACTTCCTGATGTTGAGGGATAAACTTCTTGTGCCCTCTTGATTTCTGATATAAACAACTGTTGTGTTGTCCAACCAGATATGGACTGTTTCTTACCGCACTTACCTCCAACAAGTTTATATGCAAACAAAGTTCTTGTTCTGGCCAGGTTCCTTGAGCCACTGCATGTTATATTCCTCCCCAACCTGTGGCCCTGGCGTCTGTGGTTACCACCTCCAATAGCAAATCTTGAAGAGGGATAACCTTGGTCAAATTGTTTTTGCTTAACCACCATTTGAGTTCTTCCTTTGTCCTGGGCAGGCAGGGAATACTTTGTGCAGTATTGAGCAGATTCTTGTTACAATATTTGAGGTAGAGGCTTTGAACCCTCCTCATTTAGAACCTTGCCCATGGGATTAACTGAATCGCTGCGTTTAACATCCACAAATATTCCAGGAAGATTTAGGGCCTGTTGAATCTGTAAGGACTCGAATCTTCCTGACTAGTCTACTTATTCTGTCTTCTGATAGGACGGCAAAATCTCTGATTGTCAAAAGAAATTCTCAGAAGACTAACTTTTGAGAGGGGAATTAATTGACTCATCTGGTTTATCAGCCAGCAAAAGTTCTGCAGATGCTTCAGAGTAAACTTGGTGTGAAGCCTTGCAAGGTCTTCGGCAAATTCTGCCACTATCAGTAGATCGTCCAAATAAGGCATCACTGTGATAACCTTTTTGTCTACTGCCAGGATTGGAGAAAATCCTGGGGGCTGATGAAAGGTCGAATGGCAAGACTCTGAACTGGTAATGGAGGTCCCCTAGAGCAAACCTCTGATATTTCCTGTGGCAGGCTCTGACTAGGATATGGTGATCAGCATCCCTGAGATCTATTGATACCTGGGCACACGTATATATTGGTTGATGTGTTTCAGAGCCAGAATTGCTCTGAAACCCGCAGAAACCTTGTAAACTAGAAAGAGAATGGAGTAGATGCCTGAAACCCTCTCAACTGATGGAACTGGCCCCAAAACTTACTTACTTCTCCAATTCCAGGGATGATGATATTAAAGGGACAGTAATGTCCCCAAAAAAAAAAAAAAAATCCAGTTTTGTAGCCTTTAAAAAATAATCAATATGCTTCTAAACCCGATCTCTTAAACCGTTATGGTTTGAGAGATATAGGGATTCAAAGTTCGCCCCTCTCTCCCTTTCTCCTGACGTCAGCGTCTAGCTGACAGCAGGAGATACCGGTCAGGGGACCAGCAGGCAACTCTGCAGCAGAGCCGAGATTGCATTATCTATAAATAATTCATCCACTGGAAATGTCTACAAAGCGTGCTTGCAAACCAGGCACACTTTGTAGATCTTTCCAATTAATTCTTTATAGATAATGCGATCTTGGCCCTGCTGCAGAGCCTCCTTGAGTCGTACGACTCGATTCTCCTGCTGTCAGCTTTATAGCTGACATCAGAAGGGGGGGGAGGGGGTGAACTTTGAATCCCTATATCTCTCAAACCATAGCAGTTTGAGAGATCAAGTTTGGAAAATATTGATTTTTATTTATTTATTTTTTTAAAGTCTACAAAACTGGATATATTTTTCCTCTGTGTTCTTATCCACGGCAAAGAATGGGTGTGAGCTCCACCTCCCAGCTGGTAGGACCAATTGCAAAACTTTAAAAGCCAGGCTGTAACATTCAGTCACCAGTTATATTGGTCCTACCTAGCTGGAGGATGGAGGCTCTGTCCTCCTCAGCAGATTTACCTCAGTCTTGTTGTTAATTTCTTTCCCCCAATACACACTGTCAACAGATACAGTGTACATGTTTGGGCCGCTCTACACCTCGAAACGGCGGGGTTGCATGGAGTGCTCGTCTGACCACATGTACTGTCTTGTCCTCAGATCTGGGGTGCAGGCGCACTAACCGCTAGCAAAGTGGAGCGCCGGAAGTGCATCACCTTTCAGAGGTCTCCACCGGAAGCGAGGCAGCGTGCGTTCATGAGTGGAACGCATAGGCGTTTCAGACCTCTGGACACTACTGGGACATAAAAAGTGGATGGCCTGTGCAAAATGTGTGACTACACGTTATTATCATTATATTATATGCTAATAACATTGTTGGGGAGAATTAGAGAAGCTGCTTTAGCACAAAATGTCATCTAATGCTAAATCTGACCAGACCGAGAAGCCCAAAAGTACTATAGAGCCTTCAACATCCAAGGAAGAGAAGTCATCCCAGAAGCCTAGAGTTTGTACCACTTGTGATACTAAACTCTCACCATCAGACACTACCAAACTCTGCGGTGAAGGTTTTAAGAAAGTTGCTGGAGATGAGATTCCTTCCCAATTTAAGGATTTCCTGACATGGATGAGATCATCCATGCAGGAAACCTTTTCGCAAATGAAGGAGTCTGCTAGACAGAGACAAAGAATGTCTGACCCTGAAGAGGGTCCCTCTAACACTACGGAAGAAGATGAAAGTCTTATGGAATTTGAATCTGGCCCTTCTTCGGCTGAGGAAGGGGAGCTAACTGATGACTCAGGGAGCTTCAGTTTAGATAAACTGGATGGTCTTTTAAAATCTATGAGGAAGAAGTTAGGTTTAACTGAGACTCAAAGAATTAGGAGTCATGGATACAGCCTTCTTAGGCTACAAGAAAGCAGTATTTGTTTTTCCTGTTCATTCCTCTATTCAAGATTTAGTAAGAACTGAATGGAGCCATGCCGATAAGAAATTAGCAATATCCAGGAGAATTATTAAAATGAATCCCTGCTCAGAGGACAAGACAGCATCCTGGGTGACTCCTCCCAAGGTGGATGCTGCTGTGGCACATGTGTCGCGTAGAACTACTATATTATTGGAAGACGGAGCCTCTTTGAAGGCTCCTATGGATAAAAGAGCTGATAGTGCCTTGCGCAAGCAGTATACCACCATTGGTCATAATTTAAGAGCCAATACAGCTATGGCCTGCATATTCAGAGTACTAAGGATATGGTTAGGAGAATTAGAAGAAAAGATTAGGGCCTCAGTGTCTAGATCCGGATTACTAAGAGAGGTGGCATCCATCAAAGAAGCAGTTCATTTTTCCTGCGACGAGTCCCTGGACACTATTAAGTTATCAGCCAGGGCCTCTGCCCTATCAGTTACAGCAAGATGGGCACTCTAGATCAAGGCCTGTTATGCTGATGCATCATCAAAAAATAAATTAGTCTCCTTACCTTTCCTTGGTTCCCTTCTTTTTGGTAATCAATTAGAAGAAATTATTAAACAGTCATCAGCAGGCAAGAGAGTCTTTTTAACTCAAGAATGTAGAAACAGGATTTCTCCACCAAGATTTTCTAATTTCAGAAGGCAGTCCTTTCGGGAGGTAAGAAGGTACAGGCCACGGAGAAACTACGAGCAAGTCAGAAAAAAAAAAAAAAAAAAAAAAATCAGGCCCCCAATACTAGATAAGGAAACAGGAGGGATTTCCAGAGGAAGCCCTTCTCTAAGAATACGCAATGAGATCAGGCCACCCTGATCTCCAACTCCAGTAGGGGGCAGACTGGAGTCATATCTGGAGGTCTGGAAACAAGTTGTCCCAGACAAATGGGTTCAACAAATTCTGGAGATGGGGTATTGCATAGAATTCGAGTCTGTCCCACAGAACACAAGATTAAAGTTTCCAACAGAATGATGAGAAACAAAGTATTGGTGGCCATTCAAGATCTACAGATCAACAGAGTGATAGAGAAGGTTCCCAGAGAGCAGAGGAACTATGGAACCTACTCAGTAATTTTTCCAGTAAAGAAATCCTCAGGGGATTGGAGCCTGATACTGGACTGATACTGAAATGGCTCAATTCATTTGTCAGGATCAGAAAGTTAAGGATGCAGACGGTTTCCTCAACAATCAAGTCAGTACATCCAGGGGCACTCTTAATGAAGATAGATTTGCATACCACCACATTCTCTTCAGACCTTCCCACAGGAAGTATCTGAAGTTCTGCATTTGCAGCCACCATTATCAGTGCAGGGCTCTTCCATTTGGCTTGGTCTCAGCGCCGAGTGTGTTCACCAAGATTCTAGCAGTGGTCCTAGACTTCCTAAGGCAAAAGGGCATAAAAGTAATTCCTTACCTCGACGACATCTTAATAGTGGAAGAATCGCTCCACCAATCTCTGGTATCCACAAATTTCTGCGTACAGATGTTACCGGATCTGAGTTGGAAGATCAACAAAGAAAAAAAAGTCATCTAGTGCCAACACAGAGTCTGATTTTCCTGGGGATACAATTTGACACAATAAAAGACAGAAGAAGCAGACTAACAAGCAGGATATCAAGATTCCTAAAGAACAGAGAACATACTGCCCTGGAGTTCTCAAAACTCCTAGGAAATCTCTCTTCGGCAGTACAAGTTGTTCCTTGGGCAAGATCACATCTACGAGCACCACAGGAGAATCTGCTACCATATTGGAAGGGAAACCCAGTGGAATTCAACCAAGCGCATTCCAGTCTGTCCAGCCACCAAAAGAGATCTCAGTTGGTGGCTAAAGAGATCTAGCCTCCTAAGAGGCAGAACCCTGATGGGAGATACTGACGCCAGACACCAGCAGTCTCGGCTGGGGAGGAACTTGGCAGCAGAGAGCAATACAAGGCACATGGAACAGACAGGAACAGAGGTTACACATCAACATGCTAGAAACTGAAAGCAGTATGGTACAGTCTAAAGCAACTTTAAACAGAACTTCGAGGGAAAGCAGTTCTGGTCAGATCAGACAACATCTCCAACAGTAAGGTACCTCCTCAACCAAGGAGGAACGAGGAGTCCAGCCTTGAACAGTCTGACTCAGAAGATATTTCTATGGGCTGAAAACAATCTGCTGAAGCTATCTGTAGCACACATTTCAGGCATAACAAATATTCAAGCGGATTATCTCAGCAGTAACACTCTGGATCCAGGAAACTGGTCCCTCAACACGGAGGTATTCAGGAACATAGTACGTCTATTCGGAGAACCAACGACAGACCTAATGGCAACAAGAGACAATGCAAAGTGTCACAAGTTCATCTCCAGATGGAAAGACAACAAGGCCTGGGGGCAGGATGCTCTAAAGATCAGATGGGGGTTCCAGTTGGCATATGTTTTTCCACCCTTTCCTCTACTATTGGAGGTGGTTCAGAAGACAAAACAGGACAAAGCAACCCTAATATTGATAGCACCAAGATGGCCGAAGAAAACTTGGTATCCGGACCTAGTGAGAATAAAAAACAGACAGAATAGCGCAGTACGCCTCTAAGTGTAGTATTAAAGTGAAATGAACAATAGCCCTGTCTCACTGATTGTACTTACAGGATCTAGAGGCTATTTCTTGCCTCCAAAGATTATTCACATTGACTGGTATATGCCCCAGCGCACCAAAGGAGGTGTTTCGTTTGGACCTAGTGAGAATGTCGGTTCCACCTCCCATGAAGCTGCTGGACATCACAAATCTACTATCACAAGGTCCAATATTGCACCCCAATCCCAGCTTCTTGAAGTTAATGGCATGGAAGCTGAACGTCACTCTTTAGAGATTAAGGGTGACTCTAGACAAGTGGTGGAAACTATAATTAAAGGAAGAAAAGTAGTAACTTCAAAGATTTATTACCGTATATGGAACATATTCTACAAATGATGCAGAGAACGCAGTCTTTGTAGAGGAAAAAATAACAGTAGGAACTATTTTGGATTTCCTACAGGATGGATTCAAAAAAGGTCTAAAACCAGCTTCCTTAAAGGTGCAGCTATCTGACCTATCAGCAGTTCTAGCCAATCTTTCAGATCATTATATAATCAAGAGATACATTCAAGCCATCTCCAAAAAAAAACCTACAGTGCGGGAGATTATACCGGCTTGGGATCTAAATCTGGTTTTGCAGCAGCTTTCAGTCCACAAAAGCTTCGAACCATTACAATCCATCCCTATCAAGAATCTCACTCTAAAAGCTGTATTCTTGACAGCAATTATATCAGCGAGGAGAGTGGGTGAACTTCAAGCTCTCATGTGCACTTTTCCTTACATCACCTTTCATCAAGACAAGGTAGTTTTAAGGACAAGACCTACCTTTAGCACTAAGGTGAAATAGGAGTTTCATCTCAGTCAAGAAATAGTTTTACCTTCCTTTTGTCCTAATCCGGCCAATAAGGAAAAGGTCCTACACAATTTAGATTTATGTAGATGCCTGTCAATTTATTTGGTCACAACAAAGGATTTTAGAAAAACTGACTCCCTGTTCGTGCATTTCTTTGGAAAGTACAAAGGATCAGCGGTATCTAAGGCTCCTCTGGCAAGATGGATAAGGGATTGTATCTATTCAGCTTACAAGTCTGCAGGGAAAGATCCTCCATTACATATCAAGGCACATTCCACCAGGGCAATTACTACATCATGGGCTCACAAGGCTATAGCTTCGCCAGAAGAGATATGCAAGGCAGCAGCATGGTCATCTCTGTCCACATTCATAAAACATTACAAACTGGATGTGCAAGCTCCAGCAGATGCAAAGCTTGGAAGAAAAGTACTTCAGGCCATTGTCCCTGATTAAGGGTAGGATCTTTCCTTATTTCCTTCCCCTTTATGGTACTACTGGGCTAAGTCCCATTCTTTGCCATGGATAAGGACACAGACACAGAGGAAATGGTGAAATTTGCTCACCGACATTTGTATTTCCTCTGTGTCCTTTCCTCCTTATTTTAAGGAGGATGATGAATGCATATTATGTTACAATTCTAACCTTATTTTCTTACAGCTTGGACAATGGTTAACTGGCGACCAGATGTTACAGCCTGGCTTTTAAAAATTTGCAATTGGTCATACCAGCCGGGAGGCGGAGCTCACACCCATTCTTTGCCGTGAAAAGGACACAGAGGAAATACAAATATCGGTGAGTAAATTTCACCATTTTTTGGGACATTATGGTCTGTTTAATACTTGAGCCTTTGAAGGAATTAGAGAGATTCTTGATATCCTGAATATAGTTAAAGGGATAGTAACAATTTTGGGGGGTTTTTTGTTTTTTTTGTTTTTTACATATGCCAGTATTGTAGATATTAAAAAAAGGAGAAATTTTTCTTACCGATATTTCCTTTTCTTCTGTGTCCCTCCATGGCGATAGAGACTAATGGGGTGTGTCAGCGCCCCCCAGCTGGCGTAGGACCAACTTTCAAATTATAAAAGGAAGCCTTCCGCTCCCCTATGGCAGTCATCGTTTTGTCAAAGCTAAAAAATATAAGCAGAGATGTTAAAAGAGGGCAGGGGCGCCATGGAGGGACACAGAAGAAAAGGAAATATCGGTAAGAAAAATTTCTCCCTTTCTTCTGTGTCCCTATCCATGGCGATAGAGACTAATGGGGACATACCCAAGCAGTAACTAAGAATGGGTGGGTAATGAAAACAGTGTCCCTTAGATAATTAATAAAAAATAATCATGTGTCTGCCCACACACATGAATCACATTGTAGAGAAGAGATAAGACATTCTTACCGAACCTGTGTGGATAGCTGCTTCCAGGACCTTTCTTCCAAATTTTGCTTCTGCCGAAGCATGTACATCAATTTGATAGTGCTTGATAAAAGTGGAAATAGAGGACCAAGTGGCTGCTCTACAAATTTCTTCTGGAGAAGCAGAGGCTCTGGATGCCCAGGAGGTTGCTACCGCTCGGGTAGAATGAGCCTTAAGGATCTTTGGAGGGATTTTTCCTGCTTCCAAATATGTCATCCTGATGCATTGGGTTATCCATCTTGATAAGGACGATTTTGAAGCTGGCGACCCTTTGTATTTCCCTTGAAAATGGACAAAAAGAGAATCTGTCTTCCTGAAGGCTTCTGTTCTATTAAGGTAGATAGAAACACACCTTACCAAGTCCAGATTGTGCAATTTCTTCTCTTTTTCCCCTTTTGGATTTGGGCAAAAAGAAGGTAAAATGATGTCTTGGTTTAGATGAAACTCTGATACTACTTTAGACCTAAAGTTAGGTTTTGTTCTCAAAACTATTTTATCTTGGTGAAACACCATGTAGGGTGGCTTTGAGGAAAATGCCTGAATTTCTGAAACTCTTCTCGCAGAGGTTATAGCAGTCAGGAAGGCTGTTTTTATTGTAAGCATCTTTAAAGGTATCTCTTCTAGAGGTTCAAACTTGGGAGATGAAGACAACGTATCCAACACCATATTCAAGTCCCATGGAGGAATAACCTTTCTTATTCTTGGTCTAACTTTTGTTATAGCTTTAAGGTATCTTTTTACTAAAACATCTTCTGCAAATTGTTTTGCTAAGAAGGCTGAGAATGCTGAAACATGTACTTTTAGCGTGGATGGTTTTAATCCTTTTTCAAACCCCTGTTGTAAAAAGTTCAAAATGTGAGATGTTTTTATACATGATCTTTTTACTTTTTCAGATGCACACCACCCTGAAAAGACTTTCCAAACCTTGCAGTATATCCTGGAGGTGGACTTTTTTCTTCCTTCTGCTATTGTATTTATAACTGCGTCCGAGAGACCTTTTGATCTTAATGAGTTCCTCTCAGCCTCCAGGCCATCAGTTTCAAAAAAGCTGGGTTCTGATGGAGAACTGGGCCCTGGGAAAGGAGATCTGACCGGATCGGGAGTGGCCAAGGCTCCTCTATCGCTAGATTGATTAATTCCGAGAACCATACTCTCCTTGGCCATTCCGGAGCTATGAGGATGAAATTTGCTCCCTCGTGCCTGATCTTTCTTAGAACCTTTGGTATCATGGGGGTTGGAGGAAAGATGTATGCTAGTGGAAAATTCCAGGGATGAGTCATGGCATCCATCCCTCGAGCTTCCGGATGCCTTGTCCTGGAGAAGAATGTGTTGCATTTCTTGTTTTCCCAGGTTGCCATGAGATCTATCACTGGATTTCCCCATCTCCTGACAATCTGGTTGAAAACGTCCCTGTTGAGGGCCCATTCTCCTGGGTCCAGCCTGTTTCGGCTGAGATAGTCCGCTTGTAGATTTAAGACACCTGCTATGTGGGTGGCTGATAAAGCCATTAGGTTCCTTTCTGACCATCTCAATATTTTCTGTGATTCTTGGTTCAGGGCTCTGCTCTTTGTTCCTCCTTGGTTTTTTATGTAAAGAACCGCCACCATGCTGTCCGACAGGATCTGGACTGGTTTTTTCTTGATAAACTTCCTTAGACCTATTAAGGATAGTCGAATGGCTCTGAGCTCTAGGGCATTTATGTGTAGAGTTTTTTCTAGCTGAGACCATGTCCCTTGAATGGAGATGTTGTTCCAGCAACCTCCCCATCCTATCAGGCTTGCATCTGTTGATATCGTCTGCCATTTTTGCTCCTGCAGAGAGGTTCCTTTTTCCAGATTTTTTGGGTTTATCCACCATAGTAATTCGGACTTTACCTGTGGAGACAGGAGGATCTTCTGCGAGGTGTTGATCGAGTCCTTGTTCCAATGGGTTAGGAACAATTTCTGAAGGGGCCTTTGGTGACTCCTGGCCCAAGGTACTATGTGAATGGCTGAGTTCATTATTCCCAGAATGTTCATGTATTCGTGGGCAGTATGTACTTGATGTTTCCTGAAGGACTTGACTCTGTTTATTATCCCCTTTATTCTTGAAGAGGATAATGTCACTTGGTTGACTTTGGTGTCGAAAGTCATGCCCAGAAAATCTAGATGCTGAGATGGATGGAGTTTGCTCTTCTGAAAATTGACTATCCAACCCAGTTCTTGTAGATGATGCAAGGTTTCCTGGGTGTCTAGTTCCGAACGAACTTTGGATAAGGATACAATTAGGAGATCGTCTAAGTATGGGAGAATAGTTATTCCTTTTCTCCTCAGGGGCTCTAGTGCTACAGCTAAGATCTTTGAAAAAATCCTTGGAGCTGAGGATAGACCAAATGGCAGAGCTTTGAACTGCCAACGTTAAGCCATGAAGCAAAACCTCAGGAATCTGCGGTGTGCTGGGGCTATTTTGATGTGATAATAAGCTTCTTTTAGATCCACAGTTGTTAGAAAAGCTGCTGGATGAACAGTCTGGATTACTGATGATGTGCTCTCCATCTTGAAGCTTTTTGTCTTTATGCTCGAGTTCAATGTCTTCAGATCGAGGATAATTCTGAACCCCCCTGATGATTTTGGAACTGCAAAAATCACAGAGTAGAAACCTCCTTTTTCCTGTAGAGGGACAGGTTCTATCACCCTGTTGAGGACTAGACTTTGAACAGAATCTTGTAGACCTCTTGCTGCTATGGGGTCTTTTGGCATCTTTGAGGTTCTGAATACATTTTCCCGAGGAATGCGGTCGAATTCCAAAAAATACCCTGCTTCTAATATTCGAATTATCCATTTGTCTGGTACTGCTAGGTTCTTCCAGGCTTGTAGAAATTTTTCCAGGCGACCGCCGACTGGAATTAGAGGCAGGGTACTCCGCACTTCATGAGGCTTCCTTCTTGAATTGCGCACTTTTGGCTCCTGTTCTTTTGAATGAACCTCTTGAGGACTGACCATAATTACTTTTCTTCTGATCATAGGATCTTGATGTTTGAAAACGTTTTGAGTCACGAAAGGATCTCCTATTTGAAAAGGATGTTGAAGGGGAAGTTCTTCTCTTTCTGTCTTGTGGAAGGAAGGAACTTTTTCCTCCCGTAACTTTTTTAATTATTTCTTCTAATTGTTCCCCGAATAAAGTGGATCCAGAAAAAGGTAATGACACCAACTTATTTTTTGAAGATGGGTCAGCTTCCCATGATCTTAACCATAGAGCTCTTCTGGCTGTAATAGAAAAAGAAGAGGATCTGGTGGCTAACCTGATCACATCCCAGGAGGCATCACAAGAATATCCCATTGTGTCTTTTATAGATGCTACTTCTTTCATTAATTTTTGCCTGGAGACGGAAGACTCAATTTTCTGTTCCAGCTCTGTCAACCATATTCTTATCGTTCTTGATACACATGTCAAGGCTGTTGCTGCTTTTATGCTTTGCCCCAAAACAGAAAACTGTTTCTTCAGGGTAGCTTCAAGTCTTCTGTCCATAGGGTCCTTTAATGAAGAGCCATCTTCCATAGGCAGGGTAGTCTTTTTTGTCAGTTGAGCAATAGGAGCATCTACCTTCGGAGGCGTAGTCCAGACTGAAGCCTCTTCCTCCTTGAAGGGATACATTTTATGGAATCTTTTTGATTCTGTTACTCTCTTATCCCCCTTCTTCCATTCTGTTTTCACCAAGTCAGATACGGAATGATGGACAGGAAAAACTGGAATCTCTTTCTTTTTTCCTAGGAATGCTGTATCCAAAATTCCATGTTCAGTAGCTTCCTCAGTCAGGCCTAAGGTTTTTCGCAAACTCTTTAGAAAGGACTCCATCTTTTCAATGTTGAAAGATCCTTCATCGTCGTCCTGTATTTCTCCTTCCTCTTCTGAAGAGTAGTCAGATAGATCTTCAAAAAGGCTTGATTCGTCCGCTTCAATATGCATAGAGGATGTACCTTCCCCAGGATCTTCAGTTCTAGGCCTTTTTCTGGAAATAGAAGGAGCCTGAAAAGAGGATAAAGTTTGCTGCATAGAATCCTTCATCCATGTTAAAAAGTCTTGGAATTGAGATGGAACGTCTGTATTAGCCGCTTTTTTCAAACAGTCAGGACATAATTTTGAAGAATCCTCTGTGGATAATAACTTATCACATCCTAAACATGTCTTAACTTTTTGGGTAACTTTATCATCCTTATCAGTATTCATTTTCTCTCTTTCTCCTTCTCTTTTTCTTTACTAGGCAGACTCTTGGATGTGGAGGACATAATTCAACTAGCATAAAACTTAACTTTTAATAAGTTACCATAAAAAAAAAACATATACATCCTTTTCCAGTGAATACAGGAAAAAACTGGCCTCTTAAATATAGTGGGCCCTGGGCGTGCGTTTCACTCTGGAACACATAGGCCCTGCCCTGTTAATTATACCGAAGCAATAAATAGAGTGGCTCACAGCCCTTACCTTTCCCCTCAGCCTGTAGATAGATCCATAGCTGAAGGAATAAACTGCCGGTCGGAGGTATCCTGCAACCGGTTCTCTGTTGCCTGGATCCAGCTTCCTTCTGGACGCCAACCGATGACGTCATCAAGGTGCCTCCGGATGTGAGCGCCGAATCTCACCCGAGCATGGGGAGACTCCAGGCGCATGCTGGAACCCACAACAGCTTGCTGGTTCATAAACGGAGCAAGCTCTTCAGGAGCAGCAGAAAACTCTCCTGGCTCAAGCAGCAAGAATGCGGCCTTAAAGAGGAAAAAAAAAAAAATTCAGGTAGGAGACGACTGCCATGCGTCCCTACCCCAGCTGCGTAGGACCAAAAAATGACTGCCATAGGGGAGCGGAAGGCTTCCTTTTATAATTTGAAAGTTGGTCCTACGCCAGCTGGGGGGCGCTGACACACCCCATTAGTCTCTATCGCCATGGATAGGGACACAGAAGAAAAATGAAATAATAACATACCTCCTATCTCTCAAACCTTTATAGTTTGAGAATTGAAACATCAAAAGTTCTCCCCTCCACTCCTTTTATAGATGTCAGCACTCTAAGGGACAGAAGCAGATCCTGGTCCAATGGTTCTCAATCTTTTTTTGGTCGGGACACCCCTAACACGTAATCTAGAACATTTGGGGCACCCCTAACATATTTAATGTACTTTATCAAGGGCATAATGACGGTACCATACATAAATATAAGTTAAAATTAGGTCTTACAATCATAATAACAAAATTAAACATAATGTGCATAACAAGTTCTATAAATCTTTATTTAAAAGTCCATTTTTGTTAGTCTTCATAGAAAACATGGGGCACCCTAAGTTGATGTCTGTGGCACACCAAAGTGTGTCTCCCCTGTTCCTCTCTTTTTTAATTTTTTTTTTTCTTCCCTCGCCCCTACCCCTTCAACTCATGATGCGTTTGTAGTGTGCTCCTCCTGATGTTAATGCTCCTGTTGATAAACAGGATTGTTTATTATAGGGGAACTTTCACCAAGATATTAATGATATTCTATTTGAAGTGTAAGAAATATTATCCCCATATATGATTCTTATGAAATAAACCTTATTATTTATCCCTAAATTAGATTTAGAAAATGTACCTGGTGACGAAATTTCCGAGAGGGGTACAATACAAGCAGTACCACAATGAAACTGAAACAATCAGTTTCTCTTACCAGTCCGCACCCATCCACCTTCCCTTTAGACCTGGCACACCCCCAGCACAATGCGCATCCAGGTCATGTGAGACGCTTCCGTGCTCATGCATGGAATGTTCCCTTCATTGCATGCATCTTCCCCTTTCCTCGCTTTCCTACACCCAAAAAATACACGACTACCCCACAGATTGTTACTAAGCATCCCTGTGGGCAATACACAGGGGACACCAGTGCACTATTCAGTCGCCGAGGAAGAAGTCCTTCAAGTTCCATCTAACAGAGGATCACTTCTGAGCATTGCCACATGCAGAGTAACTCTGGACTTCAGTGCATGTCACAGCATCCCAATTACCTGGTCAGAAAGTAGGCATTTAACCTATCAATAGCTGTCTTTAAATGAGAGCAAAAGAGAAGCAAACAAACTACTGTATGACATAGTAACATAGTAGATAAGGCTGAAAAGAGACATGCGTCCATCAAGTCCAGCCCATGCCAATAACACCCCTGTTGATCCAGAGGAAGGCAACAAAAAGCCCTCTGGAGCAATTTCCAATGTGTGTGTGTGTGTGTGGGGGGGGGGGGGGGTGTCAGTCAAATAGTTCCCCGGCTCAATATCCTATTTGCTTTGAAGCCATCTGTCATAACTGTCAATATTGTTGTGTGCTAGATAGGCATCCATTGCTTTTTTTGAATGCAGTTACATTATCTGCAAGCACAACATCCCGAGGCAAAAAATTCCATAGCCTTACCGCCCTTACTGTAAAGAATCCCTGCCTGTGTTTTAATCGAAAGCGCCTTTCCTCAAGTCTTAATGGATGACCTCTTGTTCTTAGCTCAGCTCTTTGCATAAATAATTCATTGGATAGTTCTTTGTATTGACCTTGAATGTATTTGTAAATGGTAATCATATCACCCCTTAGACGTCTCTTTTCTAATGTAAACAAACCCAGTTTGGCTAGTCTCTCTTTGTAACTCAGATCCTCCAATCCCTTTATCAGTTTTGTTGCACGTCTCTGCACCTTTTCCAGTTCAGTAACTAAATCTTTCTCTAATGAGGATTTCCCAAGTTGTTTCCCATTTAGAGTATATGTAGCAAGTTTGTTTCTACAACCCAAATGCATAACCTTACATTTATCTACATTAAATGACATCTGCCACTTTTCTGCCCATTCACTTAGACATTAGTGATTAATCAAAAACACACAACGGTGGGTGCAACTACTGGAAGAACAAGATAATCCCACAACTACAAAGCATGGAAAGCTCCAACAAGGGCTGGGGGGATGCGTGTGGTAAGCCACTGCCTCAAGCAGCCCCTACACTGCCTATCGGGGGGGGGGGGGGGAATGTTTCCCTCAGAAAAATGTCCACAGTACTCACACCTAAGTGATTACCCTTTGAGTGTCAGAAGGTTACGCAATGCATTGCTATGCAATGTGTTGTGTACCTGTCTGGAACTAAAATTTAGGTGGGATCATGGACATAGGTTCAGGAAAAGGAGGGAATCATCCCCGTACCGGGGTTCAAGGACACAACCAATGCCTTCCAATCATGAGTCATGCTAGCAAGTCAGTGGAAGGCAAATAAGATGCAATACACATGGCAATCAAAAATCAATAAATATAGATAATATATTTCAGACAATAAGTATCAGACAATTGGACCCTTAAGTATGCAATAAGAAACAACTACAGGCCAGGAATCCGCCTAGGAATCAGGATTACCTCCAGCACCCCATAAAGTAGAGGCCAGGGTCAACCAAATATATAGCTAAACAAATCCATGCTTCCCATGCATAAGGGCAGAGGCCTAACCACACAAACACCCCGCTCAAACTAAGCAAGAACAGGTGCAAGCACCCACCAGTGCCGGAGCCTCCAAGCATTACAGCACAGCAGCCATTTATAGGCCTATATCATGCAGCCTGTGATGAATCATCGGTACACCAAATGTTATTCACCACAGCACTTCTTACTGAATTATCTACTGAGTGGCATACAAGATAGCAATTGATGAGTTAAAGACGAACTACCACCCCACACAATGTTTACCCTTACTAAGTCCCCATCTGGCAACTAGCTGCTTAGTAGCGCTAGTCGCCAGAATAATTACCTTATTTAATAGATTTCTCCCCTCTTCCATGGGCGTCAGGCAGGACGGAGCGCGAACATCTTCCCATTGTGACGTCCGTGCGCCTGCGCTGTCAGTCCCAGCCGGAGTCAAATGGCTTCTAGCAACGCCTCCTACACACGGCTGGGACTGACAGCGCAGACGCGCTGACGTCACATTGGGAAGATGTCCGCACTCCGTCCTGCCTGTCGCCCATGGAAGAAGGGAGAAATCTATTACATAAGGTAATTATTCTGGCGACTAGCGCTACTAAGCAGCTAGTCACCAGATGGGGACTTTGTAAAGGTAAACATTGTGTGGGGTGGTAGTTCCCCTTTAAATGCCTGCGTTGTGACCAGGCAATTGGGATGCTGTGTGATGCAATGGAGTCCAGAGTTACTCTGCACCTGGCTATGCTCAGAAGTGATCCTCTGTTAGATGGAGCTTGAAGGATCGTTTTCTCAGCATCTGAATACAACAGCAAGAAATCTTCTCATGTGATATCCAAGTCCAACCTTGGGTGTCCACAATCAATTACCAAGCATCCCTGTGCTCAATACACCATTGACTAGAGAGCATTACAAAGCAACCATAAACATTTTGAGGTTTGGCTAATGGGAGGCCATGTACATACTCACAGAAGGGATGTGGATGGGGAGAAGTGCAGTGCATGTTCCCGACATATGAAACACTTGGGAGTAGGAGATAGGAAACACTTGGGGGCGGCTTAGACAGGAGGATTGACTTCTCAGAGGTAGAGAATCATCAAGATAACATCGCTCACCCTCTTATTTTGACAGAAAATCAGGTAGATTTTAATCTATGGGGAGTGGAATCAAAAATATAGATTACATGGGGGTTTTTAGCCTTATTTGGGGGTTATAAACCAATTGGGGGGGGGCTGGAATGAGATAGTTCCACCTTTTTAAATTTAACGGGTGGGCTTGTATCCTAGTGACTGTTCTGTGTATTTATGTCCTCATTTAGCCTGTGGTCATGGCAATGCTTTCTATGTCTCATAATTATCCTGGAGCCTTTTCTGTAATTTTTTTTTTTTTTTTTTTTAAATATAAAAAATTTTAATAAAATATATTTATTAAATTATATATTATTAAAATATATTTTATAATGATCTCAAGCACAAGGTCTGAGCAACACTGGAATTGCTGAAGAAAAAAAAAGGCAAATGTCGTTTCAGTGGACCAGTCAAAGTCCTCATCGCATTACCACAGAGATTGAAGTCTACAATTACTCATATGTTTTGGGCCATGTAGCACTGTATTTCAATATTGTCCAAGGTATTTCAGCAGTAATTCAATTATAAAGTATCCCCCTTATGCCCCTTTTATATTTTGTATGCCGCTTCCCCTCAGATGCTGACTGGATAGCTTGCGGCAAGGCACAATCTTCATGCTGTGACCAAAAGTAAATGATGCAGGATTTTCCATATGCTCACTGAAGATTGCCCCTCGCTGCGCTCCATCCAGACCGACTTGGAGAGCGTTACGTAGTTAAAGGGCCGGGTGTCATGGTAGCCAATAAAGATGCAAGAAAAAAAGTACTGTAATTGAGCTTCACCTTTACTATGTAAGTACAGGAAAAATGAATAACATAGCACACAAACCCTCAGAGTGAGAGCGGGCTGAAAAACAGATAAAGTGGTTTCTACCAGAAATAGGAGACTGCTCTGGAGGGTCTTGAAATGGAGGTAGACAAGAACCGGGGATATAACCCAGCCAAATGCTAGGACAGGAACAGGTGGCGAGTACCGGGGATAAGACCCAGCCATTCACTAGTACCAGACCAGGTAGCGACAATACCCACAGGCAACAGGAAAAGTTCTAGGCTGGAGCCACGGGGGTGTACCAGAATGGATAGTCAGACTAAGCCACAGGTCTGCACCACAATGGATAGTCAGACTAACCCAGGGGTCATACATGGAGATCAATACTGGACACAAGAAAACTACTGCTCTGGACACCAACATAAAGGCAAATGAGCTAGGTGTGCAGGCAGCTTATATCCAGTGTAGGGCAAAGGAGGTGGAGCACACAACAGGTCTCCTATTACTTTAAAAGGAGTGCGCGTGTCACTGGAGGATTTCCCAGATGAAGCGCACCCGCCAAGATGCTGGCTGAAATGCGGAAGTCATCCGATGCCGGCCGCAGGTAGGCACACTGACAGTAGCCACCCCTCAAGAACCTCTCCTCTGCGGAAGAGGTTGTGGTTTCTGAGGAAAATGGGAATGAAACCTCCGGAGGAGAACCGGGGAATGACTATCTCCCCTCGGAGAACCCAAGAACGTTCCTCCGGTCCATAACCTATCCAATGTACCAGATATTGTAAATTACCTCGGACTCTACAAGAATCCAGAATACTCTGTACTTCAGACTCCTCATGATCTCCAACCCTGACAGGGTCAGGACGGACCGGAGAGGAGGTATAACGGCTGCAAATAAATGGTTTAAACAAAGACACATGGAACACATTGTGAATACGCATATTAGCTGGGAGATCTAAGGCATATGCGACTGGATTGATCCTGCGAAGAACATGGAATAGACCAACAAAACGGTGAGCCAGTTTCTTACTAGGCACCTGGAGGTTAATGTTGCGGGAAGATAAAAAAACTCTCTCCCACCTGAAAGGTTGGTGCTGGCAATCGCCTATGGTCCGCCTGCCTTTTTTGTCATTGCATGGAGCCACGTAGGGTATTCTGAACCCATACCCAGTGGAACGGAGTTCCCTCAAATGCTCTTCCAGATCCGGAATATTTTGTACTTCAAAAGATTCAGGAAGTACGAAAGGTTGAAAACCATAATTTATCAGGAACTGGGAACTCTGTGATGAAGAGTTCACAGCACAATTCTGGGCAAACTCCGCCCATGCTAACATGGTAACCCAGTCATTGTGGAGGTCCTAAATATAGCAACGGATAAATTGTTCTAAGGCTTGGTTAGACCTTTCTGCCGCACCGTTAGATTGAGAATGGTAAGCTGAGGAGATGGAGAGTTGGATCCCCATCTGAGCGCAGAAGGACCTCCAAAAACGAGAAATGAAAGTGCTCCATGATCTGAGACTATGACCTTAGGCATCCCGTGGAGCCGATAGACTTCTTTAGCAAAAATCATGGCCAATTCCTGAGCAGAAGAAGTAGTCTTTTGAGCAGTACAAAGTGAGCCATTTTTCGAGAAATGATCTTCAATCATAAGAATGACCGTGTAGCCCTTATATACTGGTAGTTCCACCATAAAATCAATGAACAAATGCGACCAGGGACGTCCCCCATTCGGAATAGGTTGAAGGAGAACCACAGGAAGATGTCGTTGAGTTTTACTCTGGGCGCATGTAGGACATGCTGCCACAAATGCGGAACAGTCAGCTCTCAAAGTAGGCCAACAAAAGAGCCAAGAAATGGACCATATCAGCTGATCTCTCCCAGTATGACCAGCTGCTTTAGAAGTGTGATACGTCTCAAACAGTTTGGTGCGTAAAAGGTCCGGTACAAAGCATCTCCCACTAGGTTTGTCAATTGGTTGGGAGGCTTGAGAGGCCAAGATCTCCTCTCCCAATGGAGAGGTAATGCTCATACAGATTGTAGCCAGTAAACGGTCAGAAGGAATGATAGGCGTGGGAGTACTCTCCTCCTTAGAATTCGAGCAAAACTGGCGTGATGGGGCATCAGCCCTAATATTCTTAGAGCCAGGAAGGTAAGAAACCAAGTAATTGAATCTAGAAAGAAACAAAGCCCATGTGGCCTGTCGTGAAGATAATAGTTTGGCCTCAGAAAAATACGTAATATTCTTGTGATCCGTGAGAATAAGAATTGAAGCACTAGTCCCCTCAAGGAAATATCACCACTCCCTAAGGGCTAGCATAATGACCAGTAATTCATGGTCACCAATGTCGTACAAGCTTCCAGCCTTGGACAGTTTCTTAGAAAAGAACCCACAAGGAAGCAATACCTCTCCAGGAGTTGAGCGCTGAGACAGGAGGGTGCCTACTCCCATCTTAGACGCATCAACCTCTAGGGATTCAACGGGAGGGTGGGACAATAATCGGACCTGCTGCAAATGCCGACTCAAGGTTCTCGAGGAGCATTGGGGGACCAGTCCAAAGTATTCGCCCCCTTACGGGTCATGTCTGTATGTGGTCTAACCACCGTAGAAAAGTTCCGTATGAACTTTCTATAGTAATTGGTAAAATCCCAAAATCGTTGTGTAGACTTCAGCCCCACGGGAAGGGGACACAACAAGACTGATGATAATTTTTGAGGATCCATAGCCAAGCCGGATGAGGCGATAACATACCCTAAGAATGTCACCTGAGATTTATGAAATTCACATTTCTCCAGTTTACAGAATAAGTTAAAGTCCTTCAGAGTTGTAGCACCATGGACACATCAGAACAATGGGCCTCCAACGTCTGAGAGTGGATAAGAAAGTCATACAGGTACAGCAGACAAAACCTCAGAATGAGAGCGGGCCCAGAACCAGAGCATGTGGTTCCTACCAGAAATAGGAGACTGCTCCGGAGGGTCTTGAAATGGAGGTAGACAAGAACCGGGGATATGACCCAGACAAATACTAGGACAGGAACAGGTGGTGAGTACCAGGGATAAGACCCAGCCACTCACTAGTACCAGACCAGGTAGCGTAAATGCCCACAGGAATAAACTTTTTTCGGGCAATTCTAACCCTTTAATTTGTGTAGGGGAATGGCTGAGTTTGAGGTTAATGGTGGAAATTAAAGCATTTAAAAATGTTTATGAAATGATAAGTTTATCCTCTGGCAGTCCAAATAATTAGGATCTCGTCTATGAAGCAGAGGTAGATCAGAGGCTTTATATGGCACGTGGATAAGAACTCCTTCAACAATTTTGCCATGAATAAGTTATTGTATTGAGAAACCATTCGTGTTCGCATAGCAGTTCACAACTTTTGCATGTATAGTTCTTACCCAAATGTAAAATAATTATGCATTAGTATAAAGTGTATTAGCCGAGTTATAGGTTTTGTGGGTAAGCCCTCTTGCGCTAATAATTCTTTGCAGGCTGAAATTCACTCTTCATTTGGAATGTTGTTGTAGACCAACTCCACATCTTTAGTTGCTAGAATGGTTTCCCTTGGGAGGGAGATATGGTCAAACGGTTTAAGAAAATCGTTTGTATCCTGTATTGTAACGGTTTGTTTAACACTCAGAGACAGTAAGTTTAGGTAAAAAACACAGTTTTATTGAGCAATGTAAAATAGCAATAACCCTCACAGGTCCAGTAATATATATACAATGAGATACTGACACAGGACAGGTTACAGAAATAAATACCCACACAGGTCCAGTAATTGTACAGACAAATAATAACAATGTACTCACACAGGTCAGGTATTACGTGTGATTCTCAGACAAGGAAGCAATGAACGGGTTACTGATAGTCCAGGAAGCTTGACAGGCCCTATCAGAGCGAGGCACTTAAGACTATCCCTAGGGAGGGAGAGTATA
This sequence comes from Rhinophrynus dorsalis, assembly GCA_037306005.1. Taxonomy (NCBI): domain Eukaryota; kingdom Metazoa; phylum Chordata; class Amphibia; order Anura; family Rhinophrynidae; genus Rhinophrynus; species Rhinophrynus dorsalis. Next base: position 93,701,294 of record CM074725.1, on the reverse strand, counting down.
AACAGCGAGTAATGCCACAGGAATAAGTGAAGGCCCTTAGCAAATGCATATGCTGCCGCAGCAGTAGCGGAGGAGAGACTGTATGCCCAGAGGTTGCCCAACGGAGACTACAATACCAACAACCGGTGGAGAACGGCCCTTTTCCCCGAGGGGATAGACACTTAGATCAATGTTGACTGCCGAGGCGGAAGTAGCCTGAGGGGCCCAATGAAACCCAACCTTAGCTGATGGCAGGAGTATAGGTCTAGCTTACAGAGGCACAGAATGGAATGCACACACCGGAATGTTGCCCGCGCGACACAGACAGTAACCGAGACCAGGCTGCAGTATAAGGCTCAAAACCGGAGTGTCACCCGCGCGACACGGAGAGTAACCAAAACCGGACTGCAGTAAATGGGTGTACTGAAAGAAACACTGCCCGGATGTCAAGCCCAACGGGGACACAAGGAGCAGTGGGCAGTCCTAGACAGACAGCAACGGAGGCCCAACGGGTCGGCACACAGAGCAGGAACAACAGCCAACCGGAAATGGTATCCAAAGCAGGAACGTCAGCCAAACCGGGTCGGTACACAGAGCAGGAACGTCAGCCAATCCGAGTCAGTACACAGAGCAGGAACGTCAGCCAATCCAAGTCGGTACACAGAGCAGGAACGTCATCCAGGCCGGGTCGGTACACAGAGCAGGAACGTCAGCCAATCCGAGTCGGTAACGGAGCAGGAACTTCAGGCATGCCGGGTCGGAACACAGAGCAGGAACTGAAGCAGCAGAGTGGTCAGGCAATCTGGGTCATACACTGAGATCACACAAGAACTGGAACAAGAGCTGGTACAGAAACACCACAAAAGGGCAATAGCAAAGTGACAGGACCCAGTATTTAAGGACAAATACTGGGCGGGCCAATACCACTGCAACCAATAGGAGTAAAACAGAGAACCAGACTGACAGAATGTCGCCCGCATAGCACGGGCACCGTGATAGTTATGTAGATGTGTGCTGAAAAATTGTGTCAGAATACCCCCCACCAAACCAGAGATTTTCTGGGAGTGTGCCTGTTCCAGATATTCTCAGTGTTCCAGGATTTCATTCCTTGTATATTTGAGGAAGCATGAAGATGCATCCCACTCCTTGGTCTTCTGGGATGAGGGCCTCCAGAATTAGAATGTAGCCCTCTCATGATTTTTCTAAAGTCTTTTGTGTAGTCAGATGTGGAATCTTCTTGTAGTGTTTTTCATCCATAAATTGTGTGCCTCTTGGCCAGCTATGTGTAGATGCCTCTACTGGGATCTAAGGAACAATCTACACAGACCATGTTGAGGAGAGTCATCCCCAGTAGAATGAATGCATAACCTGTCATGTATTTTGTATTCAGCCTTCATTCTAAATATGCCTAACGAAGAGAGCTAAGTTGTCTTGAAAGGGATTGCTTTTACTTGAATGGTCTCTTACAGATATCTTGAGAAAACATGTAATTTCCTACTGTACTCAGTGCATACTTACAGTCCAAGAAAAATGTTACCCTAACAGTATAAACTTACAAGCTGTAGAGGTTGCCACAAGCAGAAAACAGTCTACTTTACATATTTTCTGATGTGAAAATGTTATGTACTTTTGCTGGGTTATATTTTTTTAAAAGAACCCTCATCAGTAAGAGCAGAGCAGACCTCCCTCTTTCAGATAGGGGTACACCTGCACACACAAGTATGTGTGCACACTTTTGAGTGCATGGAGGCGAGTTTGTGTGTGCACACTGGTGCCTGTGCATATGAGTGTGACTGAACGTGAGATATAGGTCCACCGACCTGTATATGAAAAAATGATAGCATGTTGGGTGATCACAAGCTCAACCATCATGTACACTATTAACTATTTGCTTGTAAGAGGCTAAGCAATACATTGATCATGCCCTGCCATTCAAGTGTAAAAAAGTACCCTTACATGAAATAGGGTGTACCCTCAAATGTGAAGTGCACCTTATAAAATTTTAGAGGAAAATGAAGTAAGCTATGCGCTCTTTAAAGTCACCCTCCATATACACAATATATTTGTGATCTTCGATCACCTGACATGTACATGACAAAGCGTATCCTTGTCTGAAAGAGGGGACTCCATGCTCAGTCATGTGTAGACAGCCAAGCTCACCTCCCCCCCAAACTTGCAGGGCATGATGACATTATTTATGCAATGGGTCCCCCACCAAACAGAACTCCTGTGGACTGAAAAGTGGCTGTTAAGTCAAAGTTTTCCATGGCTTGCAGAGGACACGATCATCCTTTCAAATTTCAGTGTAGTTGCGGAGGATATAGAAGGCCACATTCTTAGCAGTGAATTGGTTAATTTCTTACATGTCCAGACAGCCAAACACCTCTTGCTCTCCACCTTCTTAGGATGCTAGAGTTTAATAGTTTCCACCACAGGACCGAATTCAAATATGAACTGCAAAAGCAGGTTTATAATAAAGACGGGGACTTAAACAGCCAAAAAATAATACTTAGAAGGGTATGAAACATTCATTTGCAGTTGCTTTAAGTGATTATTGCCATTTAACCCTTTGGTGCCGGAGGGTATCCAACGCATTGCATCGCTATATATTGAGTACCCCTCTGGTACTGAAATTGTTCAAGGTATAGAAATCCAATTCATTTACATGTTAATGTTCATTTAATAATAGTAGGTAATCGCCTTGATATTTGAATAATTCGAAGTAGGTTCAGAGACTTATATTCTACTTGCTGGTTTCCACAATCATGACATACGCAGCACTGTTCAAATAAGCAAGCATATGTCAAATAATCATACATATATGCCTAACAGCCACAGGAAAGTCACGTGCAACACATATTTTGGAGTTTATGAAAATACATATTTAATAAATACGGTATGTTTATACAGTCCCTATACTTGCTTTCTATGTGGCGTTTTACTACCCATATTTTCAAAGTAATATTTTTGCATACATTATGAATCCATCTATATTCTAGGATGCTTAAAAAGAAATAATCTAACTACCTCTCCACCAAAACACACTTGTTCTTGTTCCATATTACCTACTCTAGAATAATTCATAAATTACCTTTTACACTTCTCCGTATAACCATATACACCAAGGACACAGCAACATGAGTAGTATAGAGATTCTCGTAGGCTAAAGGACCTTTGGTGACATCACCAGTCATGTGATAGCTCAACCTCCAGACTTAGGAAATAGACGTCGCACTGTACGCTACTTCAAGACGCCACAACGAGTGTTGGAACAGCCATTTTCTAGTAGTTGTAAGGTTGAGTGTATCTGTTGAACGGTTTTAGGCTCAGTCAATGTATTTTAATCGTTCGTACTTTAATAGATTTTAGGGAGTTTTATTTGAGTAGTTGGGGACTGTTATCAGAACTTTGCTCCATATTTATAAAGGCAAAGTGGACTTAATCTGGATTAAATCAACTGCCTCATATAAGGGACAAAATAAAAAAAAAAATCCTAAATTCCCATGCATTAGAATGGAGGGTTTTTAGAGGGAGGTCATGGATGGATTAACATCCCAATTTAATAGCATTTTATTTGTCCCCATGGTGCAGTTGGTTTATCCCACCCTGGCATACCTGGGAACTCTCCGGATCTTCCCCGGAGACTCCAGTTTTGACACTGCTTTACCTGGTCCAGGGCCGGTGCAAGGATTTTTGTATACACAGGCAAAGGTGCATTTTGATGCCCCCCCCCCCCGGACACAATCCACCTGCCCCCCCCAACCTTGCAACAGTCCCCTGCCCCCGCCTACATATTCACCTCCACAATGCTCCCTTCATCTCCACATTGCCCCTTCCACAATGCTCCCTTCATCTCAACGTTGCCCCTTCCACAATGCTCCCTTCATCTCCACAATGCCCCTTCCACAATGCTCCCTTCATCTCCACAATGCCCCTTCCACAATGCTCCCTTCATCTCCACACTGCACCTTCCACAATGTTCCCTTCATCTCAACATTGCCCCTTCCACAATGCTCCCTTCATCTCCACAATGCCCCTTCATTTCCACATTTCGCCTTCCATAATGCCCCTTCATCTCCACATTGCCCTTCCATAATGCCCCTTCATCTCCACATTGCCCCTTCACCTCCACATTGCCCTTCCATAATGCCCCTTCATCTCCACATTGCCCCTTCATCTCCACATTTCCCCTTCCATAATGCCCCTTCATCTCCACATTGCCCCTTCATCTCCACAATGCCCCTTCATCTCCACATTGCTCCTTCCTTTATGCCCCTTCATCTCCACATTGCCCCTTCCTTTATGCCTCTTCATCTCCACATTGCCCCTTCCATAATGCCCCTTCTTCTCCACAATGCCCCCTGATCCCCTACCTTGAGTCCCTGGTGGTCTAGCCATAAGAGAGCTCTGTGCCTCCTTCGACACAGAGCTGAAGCTCCCAGTTCTGTTCTCAGTAATGTAGAGCGCTGGGAGATGATGTCATCTCCCAGCGCTCTGTATTACTACAGAGCCTGGGTCCTCTGCGTTGTGAGCGTCCCATAGACGCCGCGAGGGAGCGCTTGTTAGTGTAAATGAGCGATCCCTCGCGGCAGATATATTTTAAAAAAAAAAAATTCTCAGCTTCTCCCTTTTCGGTGCCCCTCCGTTGCGGCGCCCTAAGGCAGCTGCTTGTGCTGCCTTAATGGTAGCGCCAGCCCTGACCGGGTCTCAGGGGCAGAGGCTGATTCCTCCAGATGTGGGGAGTTTGTATTGAAACTCTACCCACTCCTGCTGTTTCCCACTTTGTAACTCCTTCCACAGCCTTCTTTTGAGATCTGTCTCACAACTTTAAGCCCTCCACCCCCACATGTGTCAAGTCCCGCCCCTTTTTGACGCGATTCACGTCATTATTCTCACCCCCTGCTGCACCAGAGGACTCCCTTCCGGATGGGCATCAATGGAAAGTTCCTAGGTATGCACCCTGGTATCCCTCTTTTTAGGCGATCAGACTGTGTGGTGTGTATATAAGTGCACCACATTGTTCCAAAGCAATACAACTCACATTAATGTGTATTCAAAATTCAGGATATGTGTTTATACATTAGTAGTCAATGTAAGTACAATACTATTAAATAATGGTACTAAATCTGTTTTTCTTCAATCACAGGATACTATGCAGATGATACTGAATGAAATATTACATAGCTGCTAATTTCCCGATGTGAGACAGTCACAATTTTAGGGCCAAATCCCACTGTCGTGCCGGATTAAGCCAATGTCCCACTTCCCAGGCCTCTGTCCTGCTTGTTTTCTCTACTATTGAGCGGAACAGTGATTCCCATTCAAGTTAATCCATAGAACCCAGATTGCGTTTCCTGAATGAAAAGCCTTTTCCATTTACAGAAACATCTGGGGTTTTTTTTTTTCAGACTTGTGGCAAAGTCCCATTAAGTTATTTTTATTATGTATGCCCCAAATTTTTATTTCAACCCACAGGGTCTCTACATTTTAAATGGACCCTTCATTAAAGTGGAACTTTTACCTTAATTGATGTTTGCATATTTGAAAACTGTATTAAAAACTGCCAAAAACTAGCAAATGGTTATTCATACTTATCATATGCTAATGTATTCTAATTGGGTAGTTCTCTTGATGTTTCATATGCTAATTAAATTTTTCAGTGACTTTTCATATACCAGTAAAGCTTTATCACGGTGCCCGTGATTGCTCTCTTTTCTTGTCCATCACCAGTAGGGGGATCTCCATTGGCTGTCTGCCTTCAGCCCGCCCTGTACCTAGCCTGGGCACCCTTTGGTTGCCCTTTCGTGTTGTCTCTATGCTGTTGAATATGAACCTGTTCCTGAGTATCCTGGGCCTCTGCTGTGTTCCTGCGACCTGTATTCTACCTGTTCCAGTGCTTCCAGTTGAAGAGTTCCTGCTTTCGTTTGATCCGGTCAAACCTCCGCTTCCTGCTGCCAGTCTCCACCGATGTTCCGGTTGACCGTCTGCTTCCATTCGCTGATTCCTGTCCAGTCGTTTCCTGTCTTCAGACGTTTCTGAGTTGCCTTGGCGACATTGTTACCTTGCCGGTTATTCGTACAGGATACTGGTTCGCTCCTTAAGCCATCTGGCTGTCTCAGTGCTATAGTGTTCCACGTACAGGGTACTAGTTCGCTCCTCAAGCCACCCGGCTGTCTCCATGTTATAGCGTTCCACGTACAGGGTACTGGTTCGCTCCTCAAGCCATCCGGCTGCCTCAGTGTTATAGCTTTCCACGTACAGGGTACTGGTTCTCTCCTTAAGCCATCCGGCTGCCTCAGTGTTATTGCGTTCCACGTACAGGGTACTGGTTCGCTCCTTAAGCCATCCGGCTGTCTCAGTGCTATAGCGTTCCACGTACAGGGTACTGGTTCGCTCCTCAAGCCACCTGGCTGTCTCCGTGTTATAGCGTTCCACGTACAGGGTACTGGTTCGCTCCTCAAGCCACCCGGCTGTCTCCGTGTTATAGCGTTCCACGTACAGGGTATTGGTTCGCTCCTCAAGCCATCCGGCTGCCTCAGTGTTATAGCGTTCCACGTACAGGGCGCTGGTTCACTCCTTAAGCCATCCGGCTGCCTCAGTGTTATAGCGTTCCACATACAGAGTACTGTTTCGCTCCTCAAGCCTTCCGGCTGTATCAGTGTTATAGCGTTCCACGTACCGGGTACTGGTTCGCTCCGCAAGCCTCCCGGCTGTCTCTGTATTGTCGCGTCCCACGTACAGGGTACTGGTTCGCTCCTCAAGCCACCCGGCTGCCTCAGTGTTATTGCGTTCCACGTACAGGGTACTGGTTCGCTCCTTAAGCCATCCGGCTGTCTCAGTGCTATAGCGTTCCACGTACAGGGTACTGGTTCGCTCCTCAAGCCACCTGGCTGTCTCCGTGTTATAGCGTTCCACGTACAGGGTACTGGTTCGCTCCTCAAGCCACCCGGCTGTCTCCGTGTTATAGCGTTCCACGTACAGGGTATTGGTTCGCTCCTCAAGCCATCCGGCTGCCTCAGTGTTATAGCGTTCCACGTACAGGGCGCTGGTTCACTCCTTAAGCCATCAGGCTGCCTCAGTGTTATAGCGTTCCACATACAGAGTACTGTTTCGCTCCTCAAGCCTTCCGGCTGTATCAGTGTTATAGCGTTCCACGTACCGGGTACTGGTTCGCTCCGCAAGCCTCCCGGCTGTCTCTGTATTGTCGCGTCCCACGTACAGGGTACTGGTTCGCTCCTCAAGCCACCCGGCTGCCTCAGTGTTATAGCGCTCCACGTACAGGGTACTGGTTCGCTCCTCTAGCCACCTGGCTGCCTCAGTATATATTGCGTTCCACGTACTGGGTACTGGTTCGCTCCATGCACACCTGATTGCTCTTTAGTGGTATGGCGTTCCATCTGTGAAGAGCATTGCTGAGCTCCACACCTTTCACTATCTCTACTGCTGGCGGCTTACTTACTGACTTAGCCTCTTTACCATCATAGTGACTCTTTTTCCACCAGTCAGTCACTTTAGTGTGTGGTTGATATTACCTCCTGTCTACGGGCTGCCTTGCCCGGTATATGGTAAGGCCGGTAGAACCTGTCCTGTTTCCTTGGGTTGCCTTACCCGGTATTGGCAAGGCTGGTAGAGCCTGTGTAGTCTCCTGTCAATTGGCTGCCTTGCCCGGTATATGGTAAGGCCGGTAGAACCTGTCCTGTTTCCTTGGGTTGCCTTACCCAGTATTGGCAAGGCCGGTAGAGCCTGTGTAGTCTCCTGTCAATTGGCTGCCTTGCCCGGTATATGGTAAGGCCGGTAGAACCTGTCCTGTTGCCTTGGGTTGCCTTACCCGGTATTGGCAAGGCCGGTAGAGCCTCACCTCACCAGTTCCGATCCCCTGGCTACCTTGCCCGGTATATTGACAGGGCCGGTAGAGCCAATATTGCTCTTATTTGCATTTTATTCCTGTCTAATAAAGATATATGTGTGTACGTGTATATTACCCTACGGGGCTGCATTAACTTTTCAATAAAGTTGAGTTTTTACCTAACTCTGCGTCTGAGAGTCTTAACAAACCATGACAAGCTTTTTCAGTGATGTGTCATATGCTAATGAAGGTTTCAGTGATGTTTCATATGCCAGTGAAGCTCTGTTCTGTACTAAGAAATTTTCACTTTTCCCAGAAATAAAAGACTATCTCCTAAACAATACATCTGCTGGACTTTTGGATAACATGACACGTAGGCAGTTTTGAATGAAGTTTTCAAGTATGTAAAGACAATTCAAGGTGGTAGGCTCATGTTAATATCTTACCTTATACTATGTTTTAAGACATACTTTACATATGGGCATACCACCTTATCTGTCCTAAAAAGTGAATAACCCTCTAGATTTACCTCCCAGTCGTGTATAACCTAACCAAGTTTCGGGCACACCAATTAGATCATGCTTTTCATTTACTGCAATCAGTTCAAGTTCCTCCATCATACCAGCCAGACTATGAGCATTTGCATGCATACATTTCCACTAGCATGCAATCCATCTCTACTATAATGTTGTCCCCTAAGGGAAAAGATAGCCCAGTGCTCTAGAAACCAAACCTCTTCTGCTTACACCATCTTTTTTAGCCACATATTTAACTCCCTAATCTCCTGTTGCCCTTCTTTTGTAGTGCATGGCACATGTAGTATCTCAGAAAATACTACTTTAGAGGTCCTCTGCTTACGCTTCTAACCTAAATCCCTGAAATCCTTCTTAATGGACCTCCATTTCCCACTGACTTTGTAATTGGTACCAACATGTACCATGACAGTAGGGTCATACCAAGCCCCTCTCAACAATCTATCAAGCAGATCTGCTACATGTAGAACCTGAACACCTGCAAGACAGCAAACTGCTCAGTTGTGGAGGTCCTGGTGACAGATTTCCTCTTCCTAATTATGGAATACCCTGCCACCACCATCTGTCTAGGTCTAGCAATAGGGGCTGTTGTCCCGGCTGTTCAGGAGAACTGTCCTCTCCAGCAAGGGCATTCCTGAGCCAACACCCCCAACATTATGTCAGGGTACCTGGGCGGCAGCTGCTCGAGCCAACAGCATCTTTCCCCAGTGGCTCCAGCCGCATTCTCTGCCCACTCATGGTGCTTTGCCTCCGTTGATGCTTGTTCGCATTCCACGTCCTGCTGGTGCCTTGTGCAGCTCTAGCCGCATCTGCTGCCGGCTTTCCAGCAGGTGGGAGACGTCATGTTTGGGAGCACGTCCAAGGGCATGGACGTGCGCTCCATTTAAAGGGACAGCCACCTGTTGGCTGCTCCTCCTCTTCCTGCCACTTTTACTATTTTAACTGCCTGGACACAGGGCTCAGTCGCCCTTTCGTTGGTGTCCAGTGCAGTTCTATTTCATTTGCTCCTTGTGTATGATTTGGCTTGTCTGACTAACCGACCTGGTGCTGACCTGTGGCTCTGTATGACTACCCACTCCGTGTATGACTCTTGGCTTTGTCAGATAACCATCCTGGTGCAGACCTGCAGCTCCGGCTGACTACCCGTTCCATGTTTGACTTCTGGCTTGACTGACTACCCATTCTGGTGCTGACCTGGGGCTCTGTCCACTGTGTATCCAGCATACCAACACTTAAGTGGACATCCTGTCTGGTGCAGACCTGTGGCTCTGGCTGACTACCCGCTCCGTGCATGACCTCTGGCTTGTCTGACCACCCAAAATGGCAATGACCTGTGGCTCTATCTAACTGTACTCTAGTGTGGCCTTCCGTGCAATTAGATATCCAATCTGGTGTGGGCTTGTGACTCTGGCAGACTACTCCTAGTTGCCTTCCCATTTGTCTGCCTTCTCCCAGGTGCGGACCTGTGGCATTGCAGACTACTCCTTGTCACCTCACTGGGACATATACCAAGAGAATCATACGGAAGCAGTCTTCTATTTCTGGTAGATGTTGCTTGCTCCATTGTGCTCTGCTCTTTATTACTGTATATTGTGATATTTCTGTTTCTTTGTTTCTGCCTAATAAAGTTGGTGTTACCTTTTAGTACTTGTCCCAAGTTTTTTTTGCCAAACCGTGACACATTATCACTCAATGTAGCTTTTTGAATTCCACTATTCAGGGCAGTCTGCCGATCAGTTGACCCAAATTAACTCTTGTGCTTACCAAAACTGCAGAGTTCAAACAATCACATTACCCTAATTATTCAGAGTTGAGCATCGTAGTCTGTTCTCATATAGATAACCATAATTCTAAATGTCATAAGATCACACATTCTGACATATATCTTCCATGACATGCCAATAATGGCACACATGTCCCAGATATACATATCAAAAATGGATCAAGAGATAGAAGAGATGAAAATACATATACTAGTAATCCTAAATATCAGTCTCATTAAAATGAGTACCAACAACTTAGTCTTCATAAAAATACATTACATCTTAAATTCCTCATTTAACCCTTTAGGGTACAATGCCTCTAAATCATAGATTCACCTGGATTCTAACTGTACCAATGCCCTATTGCTATCACATCTTCTGAGATCTTTCTTTAAAGGGATAGTAATACTTCGTTTTATCTTTATTTTATTTTGTAGGCATTAAAAAACATGAAGAATGATATGTCTTATCTCTCAAACCTTTATGGTTTGAGAGATATTCACAACCAAAGTATCCCCTCCCGCCCCTTTTACCTAGTGTAAGCCATCTCTTCTCAGATGTGGAGTCCAGTCCATAGACCAGACAGATAACAGAAGGGGACAATCTTCTTCCTATGAGAACAATGAAAGCCCTGCCCCCCTTGAAAAGTTTTTCAGGTTTTTCCCTTATCTCAATTGAAGATTGTCCCTCTCTGCAATCTACCTGGTCACCTCCCTTCTGCTCTGGCTGAGCAGTGTTACATCAGTAAAAGGGGCGGGAGGGGGATACTTTATCATTGAATTACTCTTGAACTACAACTCTGACAGAATTGAAAGAACACTCTCCAAAGTCCAAATACTGTGATGATTAATTAGAGCTGCTTTTATTATGAAACATTCCTATCCCTTTGATTGTGAAATACACATAGCCAGCATACCAGTTGGGGAACTATCATGCTTCTCCTCTAAGTGCCCAACAACAGGACTCTCAGCCCTTTATGTATTATATCTCCTATATGTTCAAGTACCCTAACTTTAAAATGCCTTTTTGTTTTACCAATGTAAATTCATTTACATGGACAAATTAATTGATAACCCACTTCTTCTGATGTATAGTTAAAGAATTTATTAACCGTATAACATTTAATCTGATGAAAATTATAAAAATGTTATCCTCTTTTAATAAATTTACAGACTGTAGACATGCCACATTTGAACATGTCTACTAGCTGTGTTCGGTTCAACCAGCTGGTGTTTCTAGTGCTTTTAAATTCAGATCTTTTTGCCATTGACATGGGTCTTTCACCCACAATTTCTTTCAATATAGGATTACTTGTCAAAACATGCCAGTGTATAGTTAATGCTGTTCTCATTTGTTCCCATTGATTCCTATACATGGTTATAAACCGAACACAGCTATTATTCCTTTTGGAAACATTTTTATTTTTTGTATCTTGGAAGTTTCATTTTTCTCTGTCGCATTTCATGGCCCTCTTAAAACACCTTTTAAGACACTTCCTGATGTAACCGCTCTGACTGAAACGCTCTATCAATTCCTTCAATTGTACCCTAAAGTCATTAACATTAGAACAGTTTCTTTTCAAATGTAAGAACCGTCCCCATGGGATTCCCTCCTTCTGACATTTTAAATGATAACTCTCATAATGTAACAAAGTGTCAGAAATTTCAGACGAGTGTTTGAGGTTCCTGGCAGGGCTGCCTCTGCTGCCAAAAGGCTAATGGAAATTCAGCAGGGCCAACGCACACTGGGCGATTATGCTATTGAATTCAGGACCTTGGCAGCAGAGGTGGGCTGGAACGAGGAGGCCTTACTAGCTGCCTTTACTCAGGGCCTTTCCGAGCAAATTAAGGACGAGATAGCAGCTCGCGATGTACCCAGTGATCTGGACGAATACATCGATTTTGTCCTACTTATAGACTCTCGCATCCGAGAGAGACGGTTGGCTAAAAGGGCTAAAGTGAAAAACTATGGACAGACCAGTCTCCTTAACCCACCCACACCACCCGTTCTTCCTGAGCGATCAACCGAGAATCCTGAACCTATGCAATTGGGGTTCACTAGGCTCTCTAAAGAGGAAAGATTATATCGTAGGAGACAAGGTCTATGCCTTTATTGTGGCAAAGCAGGGCATCTGTTGTGCAATTGCCCAGTTCGGCCGGGAAATGAACGCACCTAGGGTACCTTGGGGGACAGGCCCTAGGTGGTGTAGAACAGTCCCTAGATTCTAGCACCACTAAACCCACTATTCAGGTGGTCTTCACTTGGGCGGACAAGGTTATCGAGGTCTTCGCACTGGTGGACTCTGGGGCAGCAGGCTATTTCATGGACCGGTCTTTTGCTAACCTGCATGGCATTCCTTTATGTAAAAAGGACTCTCCGGTTGCTATTGAGGCCATCGATGGCAGACCCCTGGAGCCGGCATTTATTACGCTTGAAACTAGTCCAGTGACAATGACAGTGGGGGCTTGCCACAAGGAACAGATACGTTTTCAAATCATTCGTTCCCCGCACCATTCAGTTATTTTGGGGTTCCCATGGCTACAGGTACATAATCCCCAATTTGACTGGCAGAGATGTGAGGTTAACTCCTGGTCAGAATACTGTGACAAGAACTGTCTCTCCTTACCCGTCAAGATTATGTGTACCTCTCCGACTGTGCCAGCTGAATACAAACAATTCAGTGACGTGTTCAGTAAGGGAGAGGCCAGCGCATTGCCCGAGCACAGGGCGTACGATTGCGCCATTGATTTGCCTCCTGGTGCGGTGCCTCCTAGGGGGCGCACTTACCCACTGTCCTGTGAGGAGAATAAGGCTATGGAGGATTATATTGCTGATGCCCTGGAGAGGGGCATCATTCGGAAGTCTACTTCTCCAGCAGGTGCCGGATTTTTTTTGAAAAAGAAAAGTGGTGAACTCAGGCCATGCATTGACTATCGTGGGCTGAACAAACTTATGCCTAAGAATGCTTATCCGATTCCACTTGTCACCGAGTTGTTTGACAGATTGAAGGGCTCATCGATCTTTACTAAACTTGACTTGCGAGCCGCCTATAATCTGGTCAGAATTAAAGAGGGTGACGAGTGGAAAACGGCGTTTAACACCAGAACAGGGCATTACGAATATCTGGTGATGCCATTTGGCTTATGCAATGCGCCTGCAGTATTTCAGGAGTTTATTAATGACATCCTACGAGACCTACTACAGTCCTGTGTAGTTGTATATCTTGATGATATATTAATTCACTCTGCCAACCTCTCACAACATATCAAAGATGTTTCTGAAGTCCTGCTCCGACTCCGCAAGCACAGGCTATTTTGTAAAATAGAGAAATGCGAATTCCATACATCTCAGGTGCCATTCCTGGGTTTCGTTATTTCTAATAATGGCATTGCCATGGATCAAGAGAAGTTGGCAGCAGTTCTGCATTGGCCTCGTCCTAAAGGGTTAAAGGCCATTCAAAGATTCTTAGGTTTTGCGAACTATTATAGGAAGTTCATCCAGAACTTTTCCACGATTGTCAAACCGTTATCAGATTTGACTCATAAGGGCGCTTCTCCCTCTCAGTGGTCCGAGGCGGCGGAGACCGCATTTGTTACCCTGAAATCTGCCTTTGCATCTGCTCCGGTGCTGTCCCACCCTAATCCCTCTCTGCCCTTCACGTTGGAGGTTGACGCTTCTGAGGTTGGGGTTGGAGCAGTACTCTCCCAACGTCTCGTGGGAGGTGGCACCTTGAGGCCTTGCGGTTTCTTCTCAAAGAAATTATCCAGTGCGCAGAGCCATTATGAGATTGGGGACAGGGAGCTGTTGGCCATAATTCTAGCTCTGAAGGAGTGGCGTCACCTTTTGGAGGGTACTCGGAATCCAGTACTAATTCTTACGGATCATAAGAATTTAACTTATCTCTCCGAAGCCAAAAGACTGTCCTCTCGAAAAGCTAGATGGGCACTCTTTTTGTCACGATTTAATTTCCTAGTGTCTTATCTTCCTGGCTCAAAAAATATTAAAGCCGATGCGTTGTCTCGTCAGTTCGCTTTTGACACTGAGAGGGAGGAGGAACCTGTTCCCATCATTCAGCCAGATCGCATTCTGGCCACTATCCGTACCACCATTACCTCGCCTCTGGGGGAGGAGATATTGGCATCACAATCGAGGGCACCCCCTGAGACCCCTGTGGGGAAATGCTTTGTAGATGTGCCATTCCGTGTTCGTTTGTTGGAGACTTACCACGCTTCTAAAGCAGCTGGGCATATTGGTAGGGACCAACTAGTCTGGTCTCTGTCGCAATTATTTTGGTGGCCTACCTTGAGAGCCGATTGTGCCGCTTTTACTGCAGCCTGTACCACCTGTGCCCGTGCTAAGACCCCTAGGCACCTCCCTGTGGGCTTATTGCAACCTGTGCCCAACGGAGACCGTCCGTGGTCTCATATTTCTATCGACTTTTTGGGAGAATTACCAGCGTCTAGGGGATTTACGTTCATTCTTATGGTGGTCGATAGATTCTCTAAAATGGCACATTTTGTGCCTCTGACTGGCCTTCCATCGGCTCAGGAATTGGCTGTAGTCTTTTCTAGGGAGGTATTCCGCCTGCACGGAGTACCCAGAGTGATTGTATCCGACCGAGGGAGCCAGTTCGTTTCTAGGTTTTGGAGGGCATTCTGTGGCCAGATGGGCATTCAGTTGTCATTTTCTTCCGCTTACCATCCCCAAACGAATGGGGCCGCTGAACGTGCCAATCAGGGACTGGAGCAATTCCTGCGTTGCTTTGTCACTGATCATCATGACAATTGGGCTGACCTGTTGCCATAGGCTGAGTTTGCCAGAAACTGTGCGGAGCTCTCCGTTTCTCGTTAATTATGGGTTTCAGCCTTGTCTGCTCCCGGACTCCTTTCAGGCGCAGCAGATCCCTGCTCTGGATGAGCATTTGGCACAGCTTCATTCCACTTGGTCACAGGTCCAGAGGTCCCTCAGTCAGTCATTTCGGCGTCAGCAGAGGCACGCTAATCGCAGACGTCTACCAGCGGTCTCCTTTCAAGTTGGGGATAGGGTATGGTTGTCATCCAGAAACCTGAATTTACAAGTACCTTCTAACAAACTGGCTCCCCGGTTTATCGGTCCATTTAAGATTATCCGCAAGATTAATCCGGTTTCTTATGCTTTGGAGCTTCCACCCTCAATGCACATTCACAATGTGTTCCATGTGTCGCTCCTGAAACCCTTGGTGTGTAATCGCTATACTACTACGCCAGTGATTCCTGGGCCGGTGGACGTCCAGGGCCAAGAGGAATATGAAGTGCAGAGCATTATTGATTCCAGGAGATTTAGAGGGAAGCTGCAATACTTGGTTCATTGGAAGGGCTATGGTCCTGAGGAACGTTCTTGGGTTGATCAAGGGGACCTCCACGCACCCAGATTAGTACACAGCTTTCACTCTAAATACCCTTCTAGACCCAGACCTCGAGCAGGGAGAGGGGGTCTTTGAGAGGGGGGTACTCTCCTGCCTGTGATTCCTGTCAGTCTCAGCTATGTCAGATACTGATTTGCTGTGTTGGTTTGGCCCGCCCCCTGGTGACCTTTTTATACCTGGCTAGCAAGACTGTCAGGCGCCCTTTCGTGGTGTCTCTGTGCCAGTTAATGTGCTGTGTTCCTGTGTTCCGGATTCCTGTGTACTGACTTGGCTTGTCTTGACTATTCTCCTGTGTTCCTGCTCGTGTATGACCCGGCTCGTCTGACTACCTCCTCTGGATCCTGACCTGGTTTGGCTGACGTTCCTGCTTGTGTACGACCCGGCTTGTATGACTACCTTCTACGTGCTCCGACCCGGCCTGGCTGACTTCCCGCTCCGAAGAACGACTCCGGATTTCTACAGTGACCTGTGTTCCAGTTGTTGCCGCCGCGACATTTCTATCTACTGTTCCAGCTTTTGGTGTGACTGCCTTGCCTGGTGTACTCCGATCAGTGCTGTGCTTTTACCGTTGCAGAGTTGGGCGTACCCGTGCCTCCCTCAGACTGCAGAGCCTTGCTATACCGCTGATAAGCCTCAAGTAAATGTGCTAATTAACCCTAGCAGTGCCGCTGGGTTCCACTCTATCGCTAATCCTGTAAGAGTCTCTTTCTCAGTGAATACTACTGCTGAGCTGGCCGCTCTTCGTCGGCAGCTTCACACATCCTTGCAGAGTATTTACATCCGTGTAGGCCGGTTGGGCGCCTGAGACCCTTTCTCTTGTTCAGTAGCGATCCCGCTTTCCCGAGTGGTGGCAGGCACAGGCATCAGCATTCGTATTCCGGTAATCACGCCCGTGGGGGCTGTCGGCTCTAGCGTATGCTTTCCCATTATCCGGTTTAGTCTGAGGAGGCTTGGCAGCTATCGCCTTGAAGGCCGGTTCCAATTACGCCCGTGGGGCCTTATGCACTTGCACTAGTTGAAGCAGTTCCAGTAGGTACGCCCGAGGGGGCTACGGGGACTTTGGTGCTTCTTACTGAACTCTGTGGCGGGGCAGTCCAGTATCCAGCCGGTGATAGTCTTGGTCTCCAGCATCAGCCTTATAACACCCAGGGCGTTCCAAACATTCACATCTGAGACTGACTGTTATCAAGGACTTAACCCCTGAGGGGTACACGCTATCCTATTTCTGTGTAATTGTACTTCATGGTCATTTGTGCATTTACCATTATAAATATATATATATTATCTGTATATATTTACCACCACTAGAGGGCGTGTTATTGCCTTATCTTATTTTAATAAAACTGTGTTCTTAATCACCCAATGGTCTGAGTGTCTTAAAAGAAACCGTGACATACATGCTGTATCCTTTCTGAAAGTTTTAGTCTTGATTGTATTCCCATCTTTAAAGATACACAGATCTAAAAATTCCACCTCAGACAAACTACTATTCCTAGTTAGTTTGATATTCAGGGAATTACAATTTAATCGGTCAACGAATCCCTTCAGGTGTTCCATAGTTCCTGTCCAAATTAAAAAATATCATCGATGTAGCAGATTCAGAGAGCCACGTGTGCCTCAAACCCCCAATCGCAAAACATCTGGTGTTGCTCCCACCAACCCAGGTTTAAGCAAACATAAAGGTGATACAGTAGCTGTAAATATAGAGGGCTATTCCCTGTTTAGAAGAGACAGAATTAATAGAAAAGGGGGAGGTGTGTGCTTATATTTGAAACCAGAGCTAAATCCAGTTTTGCAGGGTGACATTAGTGAGGAAACTGGCCAAATTGTGGAGTCCTTGTGGGTAGAAATTGAGACTAAATGTGGTGTAAAAGGTAAAAAAGGTGTTGGTGGGTATATGCTTCAAACCACCAAATATTGATGACAATGTTGAGGCTCAACTGCTATTGCAAATGAGGAAAGCTGCCCAGCTTGGGCATACTATAATTATGGGAGATTTTAATTATCCAGATATCAACTGGAAAAATGAGACCTGTCAGAGTGCTAAGGGAAGCAGGTTTGTGAGCATGCTTCAGGAAAGCTACATGTCACAAATGGTGGAAATGCCCACAAGAAATAACAATGTATTGGACCTAGTGGTAATGAATAACGCAGAAATGATATCCAATATTAAGGTAAGAGAACATTTCGGAAACAGTGATCACAACATGGTTACATTTGAGATTAATCTGGCAAAACAAAACTGTATAGGTTCAACCAAAACTCTTAATTTTAAAAAACTAACTTCAAATTAAGGGCTTCAATGCAACACATAGACTGGGATACTTTGTTTAAAGGCAAAAATACTGAGGAAAAATGGTCAGAATTCAAATTTAGGTTGCAGAAATGTCCCCAACAGTATATACCAATGGGGAAGAAATGCGAAAGAAGTAAGTCACAGTCAATGTGCTTAACTGCACATGTAAAGAAGGAAATGGCAAAGAAAAAAGCATTCAAATTATTTAAGTCTGAAGGAAATGAACAATCTTTCTTAAAATACAGGGAATGCAACAAAGATTGCAAAAAGGCAATTAGGGTAGCCAAAATAGATAATGAAACTCAAATTGCAAGGGAAAGCAAGACTAATCCAAAAAAGGTTTTCAAATATATATATATATAGCAAAAACTTTATTTGCATCAATATATACAAGGGAGCAAGGAATAGTTGAAGAGCCTCAACAAGTAACAAATAAAACAATACAATTATCAGATGTTAGGTTAACTCAAGAAGAGGTCATTGGAAGACTGAACAAAATTAAGACAGACAAAGTACTGTGATTCTATCACCACAGGCTCAGTGCCGCAGGATTGGCGAAGAGCCAACGTAGTGCCTCTATGTAAGAAGGGAACTAAAACAGAAACTAGGAATATAGACCTGCAAGTTTGACCTCTGTAGTGGGAAAACTACTAGAAGGGATAATAAGGGACTATATTCAGCATTACAACACAAAAAATAAGATCATTAGCATGAATCAACATGGTTTTATGAAGAACAGATCATGCCAAACTAATCTTTTCAGTTTCTATGAGGAAGTAAGCAGCAACCTTGATAATGGCAAGGCAGTTGATATAGTATATCTAGACTTTGCAAAGGCATTTGATACAGTGCCACACAGAAGGCTGGAGTATAAAATAAGGAAATTGGTGCTAGGAGATAACTTATGCAATTGGATACAGCAGTGGTTGAAAGATAGGGAAAGTGGAGAGTGGAGTACCTCAGGGTTCAGTATTAGGTCCGCTGCTTTTTAACATGTTTATAAATGACCTGGAAATAGATATAGAAAGCAAAATATCAATGTTTGCAGATGACACTAAATTATGCAAGGTCATTAATTCAGAACAGGATATTTTCTCTCTACAGAGGGATTTACATACAATGTCAGATTGGGCAAACCAGCGGAATATGAAGTTTAATGTGGGGACGTGTAAAGTCATGCATTTTGGAGGAAATAATCCCAAGGCTACTTATGAACTTAATGGAATAATTTTAGGGGACTCATTGCTAGAGAAAGACCTGGGTAGCCTTGTCAACTACAAACTTGGAAACAATGACCAGTATCAAACAGCAATAGCAAAGGCAAACAACATCCTGTCTTGTATAAAAAGAGGTATTGAAGCAAGAGTGGATAACACTATTTTGCCATTATACAAATCATTTGTAAGACCTCACCTTGAGCATGCAATGCAGTTTTGGGCACCAGTTCTGAAAAAGGATATACTAGAACTAGAGAGGGTACAGAGAAGAGCAACAAAATTAATTAAGGGAATGGAGGACTTGACGTATGAGGAACGATTAGACAAACATGGTTTATTTACTCTAGAGAAAAGACAACTAAGAGGAGACCTTATCACATTGTAAAAGTATATGAGAAGTCAATACAAGGATCTCTGTGGTGAGCTATTTATTCCAAGGCCTGATCAGGTAACCAGGGGACACCCCTTGAGATTAGAGGAAAGGAGGTTTAGACATCAGCAGAGGAAGGGTTACAGTAAGGTCTGTTAAATTGTGGAATTCCTTGCCCAAGGAGGTGGTTATGGCAGATCCAATTGATACATTTAAGAGAAGATTAGATACATTTCCTTCAAAAGGGAACATACAGAGTTATACTGTTTTAGCAGGCAGATCAGGAAGGTCTGATAAAGATTAACTATTTGGTAGCAGGAAAGCTATAAAATTCTCAGTCCCTGGTGTGTGACGCGAGGGTTGAACTTAATGGACTTGTGTCTTTGTTCGACCTGATTTTTACTATGTTACTACCCATGTATTTGTATAGATCAACGATCCACATACATATTTGATGGCTACATATTGGATCCATATTATTACCTATGATTGATAGCCTGCCTATATCATGCTGAAAGAATCTGGTTGTGCATGTACTGGCTACAAAAGTTACGAATGGTTGGCACCTTTTAGAGGATGTGACTCCTTCCTCTGTGTCAGTGCATTTATATGACAGAGACATACAGATACTACACGTGATTAACAACATCTTAGTGCACTTTAGATACAGCATGTTTTTGTTTTTATTGGGTGATGTTTTTTGTTTTCCGAGTATCTTCAGAGGGGGGTTGGGGGATTGGGATGGGGGAGAGGCTTGCACCTTGGTGTTTGTCTCAATCATGGAGCTTTAATATTTTTAAGTTTACTAATAAATTTGTATTTTTGATACTAATTTTGTCACATTCTTATCCTTATTTGTATACTCGGAGGAAGTTGAGTGCCCTATGAATATCCACTATTTTTCTTTCTTTTTTGATTATGTCTAACTGTAACCCATCTAGCTATCTGTTCCTCCTTTGTGTGACATCCATCCCCAGTAGTACCTATGACAGTTTCCTTCTTCTGGTATATATGAGATTCTAATACTACCAGTAGGTAATGATACAAGGCTGGGTATCAGACTGTGTATGTGGGAGTCAGCAGACAATGGAACAAGGCAGGGGGGTCACAGATTGTATGAGGGGGTTCTGGGTCTACTAGTAGACAATGGGCAAAGGCTAGGGCAACACAGTCTCTGAGGGGTTCTGGGAGTACCAGTTGACAGTAGTTAAAAATTACGTGCCAGACAGTGTATGTGTGGTTCTGTGACTATTAGTAGGACAGTGATGCAAAGCTGGATGTCAGACAATGTATGTTACATTCCTTTGACTACCAGTGAAATAGTGGAATAAGGCTGGGGTGTCAGTGTATTTGGGGTTCTTGGACTACCAGTGGGCAGTAGTTCAAGGCTGAGTGGACAAAGTTACAAGGCTCACAAGGTGTATGTTGGGTTCTGATATCACCACTGGGGAAGAGGAATAAAGCTAGATATCACATAGTGTATGTGTGTTTCTCAGACTACTACTACATAGTTCTCAATGGGCATAATATTATTGTCTGTTGTGTTTTTGAAACTGCTGTTAGATGTTCATAAGACAGCTTTTTGAACTGTTTACCGTGCTTATAAAACCGGTATCATCTGGTTTTTCTGATGTCGGTATCCTTTAAATCTGGCCCATAGTCCCTATCAATCTAATCCATTGTTTTTCAGCTCTGATTTGAGCAGGAGGATTTAATAAAATGTTTCTGTTAGATAATAGGGCTCTCTGATACGCATTCTTTAGAATCTTATTTCCATAGCTCCTTTATTTTTAATCTCTGTCTCTGTCTTAAAAGTTTTGCTTCCTGCAAGTCTTTGTAGCCTTAGGTACTCTCCAGCAGGTATACTGTTCTTGACCACTATATGACTTCAGGGCATTATTCTCCACCGTTTCTTTAGAAAACAATGTTGTCTCGATATTATTGGATACACTCCTTTGACTTTGATGTCTAAAAATGAAATTTCATCATGATCAAATGTTGTGGAGACTTTCAGGTTGATCTCATCATTCATAACATCAATGAATTCCTTAAACTCCTCCACAGCACCCACCCAGAATAATATGACATCATAAGTAAAATGCAGCCATAGTAGAATTTTTTGAGTGAATTTTGACATGGATTCAGAAAATACCAACACATCCTCCCACCACCCCAAATACAAGTTGGAGTAGGTAGGGGTCACACGTACTTTTCATCACTGTACCTTTTATCTGTTGTAATAGTTGACATTAAATGGGAAGTAAATATGTGTAAGTATAAATCTTAATAATTCAAGTATAAATTCATTGTGGGTGTTGAACTGGTCAACTCCTGTACTTAAAGAGGATCTATCACCCCTTTACAACTTTATTTATTTATTTTTCTTAAACAAAACATTATTTGAGCAGAAACTAATGTTTATAGAGTCCCCTGCAGCCTACTTCTGGCTTGACTGCTCTTGCTGCACTGCCTCTGCTTCCTTCCCTCTACCCAGCATCCTCCGATGACAGAGGCTTTCTGTCCCTAAGCTGGAGCAATCTCATTGGCAGAGATCGATAGCTAACCAGTTTTAAATGTAATCTCTCTAAATGCTCTAACTAATGAGCATAAGTTGTAAAGGGGTGATAGATCCTCTTTAAGAAATGTCTCACTGCTACCAAACCTACTTCATGTCTGATACTAGTATATAAAGATTCTATTTCAAGGGTAGCTAAAAAATAACGGACTTGTTATTTTATACACAGGGTCTGATGCAATAGGTGGGGCAAATCTGGAGCAAATAAAAATTCCCCACATTTCTATTAATTTATATAGAGCATTTAACATTCTGAATGACAGAGAGGTCTCCATAGACACGCACCAAAAGGTCATCTTTTCAAGATTTCATTATTTAAACATAGGTGAGTAATCAGTGGCTCGGTTTTTGTGATTGGGCTGCCTGTGCTTAATTAGGGATATCCCAAAAATGTTACTGGCTGGCATGGCCTTAGGACTAAAACCACCAAAAAATATTGCACTTCCACATGTATCTCCAAAGATGAATATAAAAACAGCTTTATTGATGTATTTTCACACACGATACATATTAAGTACCTTCATCCAACTATCATTATACTCCTATACCACATGGAGAGACTTGAGTCTTGGAGTCACAACCCAGTAGATGGCACCATGTCACAGCATATTGATCAACGCGTTTCGCACAATAAGAGCTTAATCATGATCAAAGACGCCGACCCTTGTGAATGTTCCATCTTTTGAATTCTCAATAGCCAATCACCAGTTTCTGAGACATGTTTACGTAGACAACACTAAACTACCTACAACGTTACTAAAAATCAAAGACGTCAATCAGTCTCCCATAGAATCCAATTATATTTCCATTTGCCTTAAAGGCAAAGTATCTAAGAGATTTCTTAACCCCTTCCTTACCACCGTAACCCACAGTACAAAACATATAATGTGTATATTGAATATAATATATGTGTTGAATATGACATAATATAACCCAATGTATGATATATTTGTTAAATGTCCACACTTGACCCTCAAATTGACGAAAACGTGTACCTTACAATTATAGCGAAATTGGATCAATACCTAAAAATCTTAATCTTATTACCATTCACGTTAAAGACAATGTGTCCAAAAGAAAATTTTCCTTTTACCCTCTTCTTACCACCTTACACAAAGCGAACCCTCATATAATTTGTGTGTTACTAAAAAGCCATATTTAATATATAAGGTGAAAATGGTAAAATCAAAATACACAGATTAATCCAACATCCAAAACAAGAAAGAAAACGACCCGTCGTGATTACACAATTCTATTTTGAATATCATATAATTCCAAGTGCCCATAAAACACACTGCCATGACCAAAGTGAGAACTAAATCTAAAAACTTAAAGTATTCCCATGTGATGTTAAATGAAAACTTGAAAAGTTGGAAAAACACAAATAAACATGCACATGTGAAACATTGGTATATGTCTATACTATGACACCATAGCAGGTCATGAGACAATATACAAACGACACAGCATGCCCAAAAACTAGTGATAACGACACAGATAATATAATATACAATATACAATAACCATATGCAAATGCATATACGATCACATCAGTGGACCAACAGAGAATTCAAAAGGTGAAACCATCAAAAGGCGCGTCCAGATTAACAATATTATCAAATTTAAAAAAATGTATAATATAAAATTATGCACAATGTTTAATATTTAAAAACACCCATGGTGGAGACCAAAAGAAGACAATAACACTACCCAATTAGAAAATGTGTCGCAACAAAACCATATCGTAGTACAATGCTGCAACACATTCACAGTATAACACAATTACCCCATCACCCCGTATCGTTATTCATTAATTTTCATAATACCCCGTGGAGTGGACAAACCATGTAATCAAGTTGTTATATTTGAATGAGCAAAACAAGGACAAAAGATCATGAATAGCAACATCTCCAAGATTACCAAATATATTGAAGTTATCAATCCTATGCTTAATGCTCTTACTATGCCCTTATTGATCAAATGCCAAATACTAATACTACTATATCATTTATTCTTATTCCAAACAGGAGAAGAGAAAAACATATCTATCCAGAAGATATCTTCTCTTCAATAAGGCTATGTGTGGTGCTGGCACAACTCCATGAATAACTATCATTCCCAAATAATTGTATATATATTATCTCATCTCTGTGCGAACACCACAACAAATGCCATACATTATACATAACAAGATATCCTCTCTTCAATATGGCAATGTGTGGTTCTGGCACAGCTCCATAAATAACTATAATTCCCAAATAATTGTATATATGTTCTCTCATCTCTGTGCAAACACCACAGCAAGTGCCATACATCATACATAGCAAGACACATCATATTCCCTATTAAGTCCCAAAGGATACCTAGTTCTCAATGTAAATATCAAAAAAACCTCCCTTTTAGATAGTTTTTCATCTAAATTCCCCCCACGAGGTCCCAAAACAACTCTCTCTATGCCCTGTACTGTGAACGAGTCAATGCCGCAAGACTTGAAATGAGAGGACACACCAGACTTAAATCCTTCGCATCTAATATTACTAAGATGTTCACTCATTCTTTGCCTCATAGATCTCACTGTCTTTCCCTCGTATTGGGCTTTACAGGAGGCACATGTAATCAAATAAACAATTCCCTTTGATGCACAATTAATTTATCCCCTTATTTCATACTGTTTCTGTGTAACAGTAGATTGAAAAGTCTTTGAGACATTGACCAGCCCACAACAACCACAATGTCCCCCACCACACTTAAACATACCAGTGGTAACAAGCCAGTTCCCTTTTTTCTCATTATTAGTTACAGTGGTGAACAAATTAGGGGATAATAAGCCAGAGAGAGTGGGGACCTTTCGTGCCACAAATTTGAAACCTTCAGATACCACCTTCTGCAACGCTGGATCAGCATTCAAAACAGGTAGATCCTTCTTGATAATTTTCACTACACTATCAAATTACATGCTAAATGCTGTTGAAAAAATAATCTTCCCATGAGCTACCTTAGAATTTTTCTTTCGCTCACGCACATCACGCACTGGATCTCTCGCTCCTACAAGCTCTATCTAAAGCTTTCTCAAGCATCAAGGGTGCATAACCCCTATCTAAGAATCTACAATATAATTCTCCACCCTGTATCTCAAAAAGGGCATCAGTGGAACAGTTGCGCTGAAGACGGAGAAACTGTCCCACTGGTATACCCAAAATAGTATGTTTTGGATGACAGCTATTAGCTCTCAATAAACTATTCCCCTATGTGGGTTTACGGTAGACATCTGTATGGATAACTCCAGTATCTACATCACCAAAAATCACGAGGTCCAAAAAAGTAATGGAAACAGGCATCAAATTGAACTTAAAGACTAAGTTCAAATCATTGCTGTTCAAATAGGCACCAAAAGCATCTGCATTTTCTGAAGAACCACTCCAAATGAACAGCAAGTCATCGATATATCTGCCAAACCAAATGATTTCTCTTCTAAATGGGTTTCTATCTCCAAAGACGTGGCCCTAGGACCAGAGATGAAAATTACCTCATTCACTCCTCACAGCCATTGAGATAAATCTCTGTTTTCCTATAGACTTGTATAAAAAGGAAATAGAAGTGTGTAATGAGACCAGTGTAGCTGAATATAGTTGGGCTCCTTCCCCTGTAGGCAATGTCTGAAGTGTCTAGTCTCCCATCCTTATATCACTTAGTGTCACTCGCTGTGACATCCTGGCCAGCACTAAACTTTCATGTTATTACGCACAGATGTACTGAGATGGTGTACTAAGGAATATGGAGTACTTACACAGCAGAGCAAACAGCACCAAAGGAATAAATACAAATGACATTATTTTTATTTAATTGAAGATGTCCCCAATGCATTGATTTGCTTTGGAGACCTCTTGTACTTAAGGGGCTAAAGCCTGACTCTTTGAGTGCCAGAGAGGCACCCAACGTATTACAACAAAATTCATTGGATACCTCTCTATCATTCAAAAAAGTTAAGTGATTTTTATTTTTCCTCCTATGGTTAAGTTGGTTTACCACAGAATTGTACCAGTTCTTTTACTGCATTAGCCTCAGTGACAGTGGATTGCCCCCACTATCTGTAGCTGGTTTACTAAGAAGAAATGGAACAATTCTAGAGGAAACCAACTGCACCATAGGAGACAAATGAAAATCACTTGGAACAAACAATTTTAGGTGCTCCAACCAGACATAGAGCAAATAGTATGACAGTATATATATCCTTTATTGAGCGACAGTATAAAATGTAAAAAGTATCTTTATATGTGACTTGAACATTGAATCAGGAAAGACTCAACAAGTGGGTAAAAACATACAGTGAATACCACCAACGATGATTAATACTTTTCGCTTATTTAACACTTTCTCTTGATCAAAAGGCCTTTTGAACACGAGTAAGCGTTAGATACTCAAAACTCCTTGGTGGCATTCACTGCATGTTTGTACCCATTTGTTGAGTCTCACTGATCCAATGTTCAAGTCACATATAAAGGTACTTTTTACATTTTATACTGTCGCTGGGTTTTGAAGCAGTGTTGGTGCTGGCTGATGAAGTGCACTGGAAATAGGTCAACGTTGTTGTGTTGCAATTTAGTGTTTTCTTCTGGTTGCTAATGCAAAGTATTGCTAGTGGTAATGTAGTGTTTTGGTGATTTCAACAGTGATGCCAATGATGAGGTCATTTGTGATATACAGAAACTGAGTATCACGGTGCCTGTGATTCTGCCTGAGCGACATTCTTACTTCCAGGTTTGCTTTGGCTGCTTCTTATTGGCTCTGGGTTTTCAACCCCTCCCAGGGCTTGCCTTTATATACACCCTCCTGTTACCATACCTGTGCCCTTTCGTGGTGTTCCTGACCAGACGTTTGTTGCTGTGTTCCTGTTCCGTGTATGATCCGGTTTCGTCTGATCTTGCTCCTGTCTTCACTGCCCGAATTGTTTATGACCCGGCTTGCCTGACTACGATCCCATGACCGATTCTGCTACTACCGCCCTCTGTGTACCGAACCCGGCTTGGCTGACTACCACTCTCTGTGTACCGAACCCGGCTTGGCTGACTACCGCTCTCTATGTACCAATCCAGGTTTTGGCTGACTACCGCTCTCTGTGTACTGATTCTGGCTTTGGCTGACTACGGCTCTCTGTGTACCATTCCTGGCTTTGGCCGACTACCGCTCTCTGTGTACCGACCCAGGCGTTGGCTACTCACCTAGCGTCAGCTTACCGCTAGTGCATCTGTTGCCCCGGTCTCGTGTCTGATAGCCATTGCTTTACGGTTGCCTGTTGCGCTACTATACAGCCTGTGCCTCACTGCTGCCTCCGTTTGCACTGCTATACAGCCTGTGCCTTTGCTGTCACTAGTGGTTGCACTACCTGTCAGTCTGCACCTATCCGTTGCCTCCTGTTGCGCTACCATACAGCCTGTGCCTCACTGCTGCCTCCGTTTGCACTACTATACAGCCTGTGCCTGAGCGGTTACTAGTGGTTGTACTACCTGTCAGCCTGTGCCTATCCGTTGCCTCCGGTTGCGGTACTTGAAGGTCGGTGCCTCGCTGTCACCTCCGGTTGCACTACCATACAGTCTGTGCCTCAGTGGTCACTTGTGGTTGCACGACCTGTCTGTCTGCACCTATCAGTTGCCTCCGGTTGCATTGCTATACTCAGTCTGCCTACTATTACCTCCGGTTGCGCTCTGTGCAGACTGTGCCTATTCCGGTTGCCTCCGGGCATCTCCTTCGTGTATTGATTTGAGCCGTCACGTGGGCTGCCTTTACCTGGTTACAGGCAAGGCCGGTAGAGCCTATCCTCTCCCTATTTTACTGGGGTGTCTGCCCTGCAGTACTTGCCTCTCCTAGTGTTACGGTTTTCTGACACACAGACCAGGTTATGAAGTAAAAACACAGTTTTATTGAACTGGATAGTAAAATAGTGCCCCTAAGGGCCAGTACAAGAATAACAATAATGGTAACACTGACAAGTGAATGCACACAATGATATAATGGAGAATAACCCCTAAGGGTTAATAGGTGCACAACAGCAGAAAGGATCAGGATAGGCCAACGCCCAGGATATATCGAACAGTCTCTAGCAAGTAATGATAGAAATGGTGTCTGACTGAATACACTCTCAAGTAGAACTAGGACTGCGCCCTTATGACCAAAGCTGAACCAATACCACCTCCGTGGGCTGTCTGGGAATACTACTGCCACTGCTGGAAACCAGAACCATAAACGCCCTTACTAGTTTACGTAATAACCCTGCGAGTGCCAAACAGATGGGGCCTGGACACCCCTTGGATGCCACAGTGAAGGTTACTGCACAAGCTGTATGGAGCCGGCGCACTGGAAGTGCGGCTTGAAAGCGTATCCTCTAACGTGAATAGGCCGGAGCCAGAGCACCCCTCCGGTGCAGCTACTACTGTAGCGAGCGGACTAACAGACACCGAGCACCAGCCGTCGGTGCACAGAGGGAGCTCGTAAGATACAGAGAGGAACACCAATAAGTGGCTCAGCAGTTAACCATATACTTGGATATACGGAAGGCACACCACGGAGACCAATGGCACCGCACGGGTTAAGTGGTTCGGTATGAGAAGGAGTGACAGCAACCAGCATAAGGCAGAGTACCCTAGGTCACAGCTTACTGCCGAGAGAGAGAAACAGAGAGTCTCTATACAGTTCAGAATGTCGCCGGAGCGACTGCAGAGTACTGGAACACCGGAACAGGAACCGGACAGCAGCAGACTTCACCAACAAGAAGCAGGTCAATCACGGAGCAGATTCAGCAGCCAGCAACGAGTCAGATCACGAAGTCGGGTCCTCAGCCAGAATCGAGTCAGATCACGGAGCAGGGTCTTCAGCCAGAATCAGGTCAGATCACAGAGCAGGGTCGTCAGCCAGAATCGGGTCAGATCACGGAGCAGGGTCGTCAGCCAGAACCGGGTCAGATCACGGAGCAGGGTCGTCAGCCAGAACCAGGTCAGATCACGGAGCAGGGTCGTCAGCCAGAACCGGGTCAGATCACGGAGCAGGAACCGCAGAGTAGTCAGGCAAGCCGGGTCGGTACACAGGAAATACCGGAACTAGCAACAAAGCGTAGGAACAGGAACACCACGAAAGGGCAACTGACAAGTGCCCAACCTCCAGCATAAAAAGGAACATCCTGGGCGGGCCAATCAGCTTCCTCCAATGCATAGGTATACAGCCAAGATTGACAGCAAAAACACGGGGACCGTGATACCTAGGGCTTCTCCTGACCAGTACTGCTGAGGTTTTGTTCCAGTTACTGTTCCAGTCATTATTCTGCATTTCTGTATTTTGTACATATCTATTGCTATAGTACCCTGACCTGTGTCATATTCAAAAGTGCTATCCTCTGTTTGGGTCTGGACCTGTGAAGGGCATTTCTGTTCTTTATTATTTGTTTAATAAAGCTTCATTGTTTTTACCTTAACCAAATTGTCTGAGCGTTCATTAAAACTGTGACACTGAAGAGGGCTACTGTACAATAGACTGGGGTGGGAGAGTGGTACAAGAGACAGAGGTACGACAAAGGTACAAGACACAAAGAATGGGCAAGAAGCACAAGGAACGGTGGGATGGGTGAGAAGTGCAAGACACTAACAGAGAGTGATAGGGTAGAGGTAAAAGACAAACAGGAGACAGGTACAAGAAACGTGCAGATAGAAAGGAGATATAATATTTCTTTGGCTGGGGCACTAAAAATCTTGTGTCTGAAAAGGTCCTGACAATATGCAGCCAGATTGGATGCATAAGTTCTTCAAACGTAACCTCCAGCTTAAAAAATTCTTACCTGTCATAGTTTAACGGTCATTGTCACTGATGAGATAATTTGTGATATCACCACTGATATCTGTCATATCTATGTAATTTGCAATGTCATATGAAATATAAACTGTATGTCACCGAGTATGTGATTTGTTATTTCATTTGTGGTGTCACCACCAAAGTACATGGGGGGTGGCAGGTGGAGTAAAGTCCAAAGAACTTAACCTGTATTTCTTGGCTTTTGTGTATTTGAATGAGAACTTTGGTTTTAATACATTTTGTAATATAAAGTTCTTGATCACAAAACAAACAACACATATTCATAGTGTTAAAATAATTAACTATTTTATTATATATCAGTTATAATCACACAATAACAAACATATCTCCAGTTTGTATTCTATAAGAAAACACATTTAATGTTAAAGCTATTTTATATAATATATAAAATATATATATATAAATATATATATAATATATATTTATATATATAATATATCGAAGACACAATCCAGACTGCAAATTCACAAATTTCATCCAGTATTTGTTTTTTAACTTGTTATTTGACCAGGTAGACCTCTAAAGATTTAAACCTCTTCATGGTAGGGTGACCAGATGTCCCCAGTATCCAGGGACAGTCCACAGATTGAGGGAACTGTCCCCGGATAGCATGTGTCCCCGGAATCAGCTGAGAACCTGTCAGGTTTCACTCAGAGCCATAAATCATATCAATGCCTCTGTGCCTGTACTGACCCTGCAAGCTGAGGCTTAATGATGACCCCTGGCTCTGCACTAGCATAAGCATGAACCTGATGCTGAGGTTGATGTGTGTCAAGAAGGTGGGAAATGTCAGTGTCACATCCTGAGTGATCACTGATCCAGCCAATGATTGGCATTGCTGGAGAGAAAGTGGCAGAGGAGGGGACTGGAGGAAAAGTGACGACAGAGTGATCACTGATGTTGTTACATGCGTGGCATCGCAGGGCAAGAGGAGTGGGAGAAGTAGTAGAGGCAAAGAGGAGTACAGCCAGTCTCGGCTGGTAAGTTCTTCTTAGTTTTCTCATCATCAATTAATGAATGTCATGATCATCATTTTAGCAGAGCAGGTGGGGGGGTGGAGGCTTTCACTGTGGTGTGGGATGTATGTGAGTGTCTTCAACATTCAACCTGATGTAAATGTAATTAAGCAACTTGGAGGTGGGCAATGTGAAGGAGGACAGGGTGGACAGTTTGTGAAGGAAGACAGGGCGGGCACTGTGGTGGTGGCCAATGTGGAGTTGGACAGTGTGGGTAAAGTGGGGGTGGGCAGTGTGTTGCGGTGGACACTGTCAAGTTGGGCAATGTGGAGACAGTTTGTGGAGCTGGACAGTGTAGGCAATGTGGGAGAAGACGGTGTGGAGGTGGACAATGTGGCCAGTGTGGAGATGTGGGCAATGTGGATGGTGGACAGTGTGAGGGGGTAGACATTGAGGTGAGCAGTATGGAGGTGGACAATGTGGGCAGTGTGGAGGTGGGCAGTGTGTGGAGGAGGACAGGGTGGACAGTTTGTGGATGAGGATGGGGTGGGCAGTGTGAGCATTGTGGAGGTGGGCAGAGTTTAGAGGTGGGCAGCATGGACAATGTGGTCTATGTGGAGGTGGACAATGTGGAGGTGAACAGTGTGGGTAATGTGAACAATGTGGACAGTTTGCGGAGAAGGACAGGGTGGGCACTGTTGAGGTGGACAATGTGGATTTGGACAGTGTGGGTAATGTGGGGGTGGGCAGTGTGTGAGGGTGGGCCATGTGAAGTTGGACAATGTGGAGTTGGACAGTTTGCGGAGGAGCATGGTGGGCACTGTGGAGGTGGACAATGTGTAGTTGGACAGTGTGGGCAATGTGGCCAGTGTGGAGGTGTGGGCAATGTGGACACTGGACAGTGTGTGAGGGTGGACAGTGTTGAGGTGAGCAGTGTGGAGGTGGACAATGTGGAGGAAGATAGGATGGATAGTTTGTGGAGGAGGATGGAGAGGGCAGTGTGGAAGTGGAAGCATTGTGGAGGTGGGCAGTGTGTGGAGGTGGGCTGTGTGGACAAGGTGGTCATTGAGGAGGTAAACCATGTGGAGGTGGACAGTGTGGGAAATGTGAAGGTGGACAATGTGGGCAATGTGTAGGTGGGCAGTATGTGGAGGAAGACAGGTTGATCAGTGTGTGCAAGTGGCAACAAGAAATAACAATGTATTGGACCTAGTGATAACGAATAACATAGAAATGGTATCCAATATTAGGTTAAGTGAACATCTGGGAAACGGTGAAAATGGTTACATTTGAGATCAGTTTGGCAAAGCAAAACTGTATAGGTTCAACCAAAACTCTTAATTTTACAAAAGCTAACTTCAAATTGTTAAGAGCTTCTGTGCAACACGTAGACTGGGATACATTTTTTAAAAGCCAAAATACTGAGGAAAAATGGTCAGAATTCAAATTTAGGTTGCAGAAATGTCCCCAGCAGTATATATCAATGGGGAACAAATGCAAAAAGAAGTAGATTGCAGCCAATGCGGTCAACTGCACATGTAAATAAGGAAATGGCAATAAAAAAAAAATTTAAACTATTTAAGTCTGAATGAACTGAACATTCTTTCGTGAAATATAAACACACAAAAATCTAATATAGAGCTCCAGTCCTTATTTCACATATATTCAAAAAGTCCAAATAATTCAGTCCATAAAGAAGTCAATTTTGTAAACAGATCAGATCCCCGTTGCTCTGTCCCAATACAAGTTGTGCCTCCTTGTTCAGGGTCCCAATGACCATAAATAACTAAATAACGGGAGAGCAAAAAACAGGATAATCCAATCTAAGTGTAGTAACCAATTGTAACACTTTATTGTATATAAAAATAAACCCCTTCGGGGTGCCTACTCACAAACGCATTAAAAAGAAAAGCTCATAAGTTTCTCAGATCCTCTGCTCCATCGCATGGGGAATCCCCACACTGTTCCACTGGCGTCCTGTGCGTGCGTCTGACCTCTGGTCTCTCTGGTGACGTCACTCCTGGAGTCCGTTCGCCAACACGTTCCCAGCCTTGTCACAATGTAGATTAGTTCCACCAAGCTCAGAGTTCCACAATCCTTTACTTACAACTCCCTACGTATGTTTCGCAGGTTACACCTGCTTTCTCAAGGGATAACAGTCCTCATTCCTAGATCCTATTTATACCCTTCAATTACATTTCCAAAACGATTCAATTACTTAAACATATATTAAAATAATCATCAAAAAGCACATAAATATATTCCAAATCATTCAAATGATCACTCTATAAAACTCTATACAGACTATAAAAATATATATCCCACATACCTCAAATTCAACAGCATCATATAATCTCATATTTTCCTTTCTATAAAAATAAAAATAACATTTTATTAATAATAAACATCAAGGGCTTCACTCTATTTCTTAAGAGTATATAGTAAACCAAATTAATCCAAAACATATCAATATTTAAAAACAATAGATATCCAATTCTTCATTGATACCCATAGGATTCATTGTTTTTAAAGTATAAATCCAATATGTTTCCCTCTGACATAGCTTTTTAAAACAATCACCTCCTCTATTGCTCTTAGATATCTGTTCTATTCCCAATATTTCCAATCCTTCCACATCACCTCCTTGACACTCCAAAAAGTGTCTAGAGACCGCATGTTTAAGGGATTTTTTAATAATATTATTTCTATGCTCCCTAAATCTCTCTTTCAAACAACGCATAGTCCTTCCCACATACTGTTTTCCACATCTACAATTAAGTACGTAAATCACATAATTAGAGCAGCAAGTAATACTATTTTCTATTTCATAGGTTTTACCAGTTGTATTTGATACCACCCTATTACTATTTTTAACATATTTACAAGTCACACATCTTTTATGTAAACATTTAGAACACCCTTTCCTCCTCACAGGATTCAATCTATCACCACTACTCCTACTATAAATCATACTTGGGGCCAATGCGTTTTTAAGATTCTTAGCCCTCCTAAATACTACCTTAGATTTTCTGGGTATATTCTTTCCTAAGATAGGGTCACATTTCAATATGTTCCAATGTTTACCTATAATCTTTTCAATTTTACTCGCTGCCTCATTATATTTAGTTATAAAAGGGACAAACAAATCACCAACTCCTCCGTTCATTAACTTCTTCTTTCTACTCTTTTTTCGCTTTCTCTTCTCATTTATATTATCTTCTTTTTCTTTTTTAATCCTATCAGTTTTTCCTTTTATCTCCAGCAGAGAATCCCTATTACATTCTCTAACTCTCTGCAGAGCATCTTTCACAATCCCTTCTTTGTACCCCTTACTAAGAAATCTATTCTTCATTACCGCTGATTGGTTCTCAAAATCTATTGATCTGCTACAATTCCGCTTCAATCTTAAAAATTGCCCATAGGGAATATTATTCACCCATTTGTTCAAATGACCACTAGTGGGATCAAGATATGAATTAATATCCACTTGTTTATAAAACGTCTTGCTTTGGATTTTCATTTGATTATCTATAAAAAATAGTAAATCCAAAAACTCTATCTGTCTCTGGTCATATTTATATGTAAAATTTATTCCTATTTCATTATTATTCATAAACGTTAAAAATTCTAAAAGTCTCTCCTCTGAACCATCCCAAACCATTAAAATATCATCTATGAAACGGCCATAGTAGACTAGATTCGCGCCCCATCTAAAAGAATTATAAACATGGGATTCTTCCCAATGTCCCATAAATAAATTTGCATAACTGGGCGCGAATCTCGTCCCCATGGCCGTCCAACATATTTGCAAATAAAAACTATCCTCAAATAAAAAATAATTATTTTTCAAAATAAAATCTATACATTGTAATATAAAATCACTTTGTTCCTTCCTGATCTCACTTTTACAAGTTAAAAAGTATTCAACAGCTAAAAGGCCTAAATCATGTCTTATATTACTATATAACGCTGTCACATCACATGTTACCCATATATAGTCCTTTTTCCATTCTAGATTCCCTATCTTCTCTAAAACATCTGTGGAGTCTTTAATATGTGACCATAAATTACTAACCAAAGGCTGAAGAAAATAGTCAACATATTGAGACAAATTTGCTGTTATTGAATCTATACCTGCTACAATGGGTCTACCTGGGGGTTTTTCCAAACTTTTATGTATTTTAGGTAAGTGATAAATTATTGGGATTACAGGATATTTATTATATAAAAAGTTTTTCTCCTCTTTTGTAATAATCCCTATCTTAAATGCATTCTCCAATAATCCCAGTAATTTTCTGTTAATCTCCATAGTGGGATCCTTCCCTAATCTTTGGTAAAAGGAGGTATCCTCCACTATGTTCCTAGCCTCTTTGAGATAATCACTTCTATTTTGAATTACAATTCCCCCCCCTTTATCTGCCAATCTAAAAATTATATTATCATCCTCCATCAAACACTTTAAACTTTTTATTTCCTGTATCGACAAGTTGTTAAAGTAACCCTTTTTCTTATCACATATCTTATTTAGATCTTCTAAAACCAGCGTATAAAAGGTATCTAAATAACTGCCTCTAGATTCAACCGGATAAAATGTTGACTTTCTTTTAAAACTTGTATGAATAAAATCATCCTCATTCCTTATCAAAATATTATCATCATTCTCTCTTCCTTTTATTTCTTTAGTGATATCCTCCTTTTTAATAAAATGTCTCTTGAGTGTAAGATTCCTAACATATTTATTCAAATCAATAAATAATTCAAACATGTTAGGTTTTTTTATAGGGGCAAAGCTAAAACCTTTTTTTAAAAGGTTAATATCCCAAACATTCAACTCTCTATCTGATAAATTAAAAATGCCAAATTCTTCTAAATTTCCACAATTTCGCTGTTTTTTCTCTTGTTTTGGGGCATGTCTTCCATTTCCCCTCCTTCCTCTTCTAAGCCTCTTTTTCCTTTTCTCTTCACTACCTCTATTTCCCCTCCTCCGGTGTCTTTCAATTGACTCCTTATCCACATCCGGATTGGGGAGTATCGATCTAATGTCAAAAAAGATGGTCTGAGGGGATCCTTATTATTAGATGGTACAGGGGTAGAATTAGAATTGAAATTAGAGTTAGGAGGAACCTCCAACTCCGTAGTCTTTTTAGTGACTCCTTTTTTCTTTTTTTCTTTTTCTTCCCTTTTTTCAATCTCTACCTTTCCCTTTTCTTTATTTCGCTCAGACTGTGTTTTAATAATGATCTTTGGACTCAGTGGATATTTTCTTTCTGATTCCTCCCGTATTACTCTCTCCAAACAATCTATTTCAGAATGGGAACTTATATTATTCAGATCTTCATATTCCACAATCTTATCGTCACTAGTCCCCAATATCTCAAACTGATTGTTTGTTACTATATCCACATTCTTTCTTTCCTTTTGATTCATGATCTTAATTTTTTGCTTCCATTGATTCTCTTTAGACAAGTGAACTCCATCTCTAATTAATTTTCTTTTTTTCCTTTCTACCACCTCCTTTTCATAATCTGCAACCCTTCCATTAATAAAAACATCTAATTCTTTAACCCATTCAATACCATCATACCCCTTGATGTCCCCATTAACAGCTTCTATCTTCCCATCCAACATCTCTATCTCTCTTTCCCTATATCCAATCAACAAATCTATCAATGAATTGGAACATTCTCTCAAAATCTTGTTTTATTTATCATTAATCCTTTCGGTATCTTTTCATCCAATCTATATTGTTGTAGCATTAGCAAATCCCACCAATGATCAATTTCACGTTTCATTAGATTCTCTAAAAGATAAAATCTAGATAATACTTCCTTATGAAATACTTCCTGATCATCATTACCCTTATAATCCAACTTCATACACTCAGAGAAGTTTTTTACCAATAATTCTTTACGTCTATCAAATCTTCCCTGATTGCTAAACATGATAAAAAATATATATATTATTACTATAAGAAAATCTTTCTAAAAGATCTCAAATCCAAAATTTATAAACAGAGACAAATAGTTATAAAATATAAATTGTTCTGTGAATATTTGAACGAGCTACATATATAGAAGACACAAAATATATAACTCCCAAAAAGAAAGTTATAATCTCATAAAAATATAAACACACAAAAATCTAATATAGAGCTCCAGTCCTTAATTCACATATATTCAAAAAGTCCAAATAATTCAGTCCATAAAGAAGTCCATTTTGTAAACAGATCAGATCCCCGTTGCTCTATCCCAATACAAGTTGTGCCTCCTTGTTCAGGGTCCCAATGACCATAAATAACTAAATAAATAAACGGGAGAGCAAAAAACAGGATAATCCAATCTAAGTGTAGTAACCAATTGTAACACTTTATTGTATATAAAAATAAACCCCTTCGGGGTGCCTACTCACAAACGCATTAAAAAGAAAAGCTCATAAGTTTCTCAGATCCTCTGCTCCGTCGCCTGGGGAATCCCCACACTGTTCCACTGGCATCCTGTGCGTGCGTCTGACCTCCGGTCTCTCTGGTGACGTCACTCCTCGAGTCCGTTCGCCAACACGTTCCCAGCCTTGTCACAATGTAGATTAGTTCCACCAAGCTCAGAGTTCCACAATCCTTTACTTACAACTCCCTACGTACGTTTCGCAGGTTGCACCTGGAAAAAGGACTATATATGGGTAACATGTGATGTGACAGCGTTATATAGTAATATAAGACATGATTTAGGCCTTTTAGCTGTTGAATACTTTTTAACTTGTAAAAGTGAGATCAGGAAGGAACAAAGTGATTTTATATTACAATGTATAGATTTTATTTTGAAAAATAATTATTTTTTATTTGAGGATAGTTTTTATTTGCAAATATGTTGGACGGCCATGGGGACGAGATTCGTGCCCAGTTATGCAAATTTATTTATGGGACATTGGGAAGAATCCCATGTTTATAATTCTTTTAGATGGGGCGCGAATCTAGTCTACTATGGCCGTTTCATAGATGATATTTTAATGGTTTGGGATGGTTCAGAGGAGAGTCTTTTAGAATTTTTAACGTTTATGAATAATAATGAAATAGGAATAAATTTTACATATAAATATGACCAGAGACAGATAGAGTTTTTGGATTTACTATTTTTATAGATAATCAAATGAAAATCCAAAGCAAGACGTTTTATAAACAAGTGGATATTAATTCATATCTTGA
The DNA here is from genome assembly GCA_037306005.1 of Rhinophrynus dorsalis. Classification (NCBI taxonomy): domain Eukaryota; kingdom Metazoa; phylum Chordata; class Amphibia; order Anura; family Rhinophrynidae; genus Rhinophrynus; species Rhinophrynus dorsalis. The sequence goes on along the minus strand of CM074725.1, from coordinate 93,663,300 downwards.
TCCCACTAGTGGTCATTTGAACAAATGGGTGAATAATATTCCCTATGGGCAATTTTTAAGATTGAAGTGGAATTGTAGCAGATCAATAGATTTTGAGAACCAATCAGCGGTAATGAAGAATAGATTTCTTAGTAAGGGGTACAAAGAAGGGATTGTGAATGATGCTCTACAGAGAGTTAGAGAATGTAATAGGGATTCTCTGCTGGAGATATAAATGGAAAAACTGATAGGATTAAAAAAGAAAAAGAAGATAATATAAATGAGAAGAGAAAGCGAAAAAAGAGTAGAAAGAAGAAGTTAATGAACGGAGGAGTTGGTGAATTGTTTGTCCCTTTTATAACTAAATATAATGAGGCAGCGAGTAAAATTGAAAAGATTATAGGTAAACATTGGAACATATTGAAATGTGACCCTATCTTAGGAAAGAATATACCCAGAAAACCTAAGGTAGTATTTAGGAGGGCTAAGAATCTTAAAAACGCATTGGCCCCAAGTATGATTTATAGTAGGAGTAGTGGTGATAGATTGAATCCTGTGAGGAGGAAAGGGTGTTCTAAATGTTTACATAAAAGATGTGTGACTTGTAAATATGTTAAAAATAGTAATAGGGTGGTATCAAATACAACTGGTAAAACCTATGAAATAGAAAATAGTATTACTTGCTGCTCTAATTATGTGATTTACGTACTTAATTGTAGATGTGGAAAACAATATGTGGGAAGGACTATGCGTTGTTTGAAAGAGAGATTTAGGGAGCATAGAAATAATATTATTAAAAAATCCCTTAAACATGCGGTCTCTAGACACTTTTTGGAGTGTCAAGGAGGTGATGTGGAAGGATTGGAAATATTGGGAATAGAACAGATATCTAAGAGCAATAGAGGAGGTGATCGTTTTAAAAAGCTATGTCAGAGGGAAACATATTGGATTTATACTTTAAAAACAATGAATCCTATGGGTATCAATGAAGAATTGGATATCTATTGTTTTTAAATATTGATATGTTTTGGATTAATTTGGTTTACTATATACTCTTAAGAAATAGAGTGAAGCCCTTGATGTTTATTATTAATAAAATATTATTTTTATTTTTATAGAAAGGAAAATATGAGATTATATGATGCTGTTGAATTTGAGGTATGTGGGATATATATTTTTATAGTCTGTATAGAGTTTTATAGAGTGATCATTTGAATGATTTGGAATATATTTATGTGCTTTTTGATGATTATTTTAATATATGTTTAAGTAATTGAATCGTTTTGGAAATGTAATTGAAGGGTATAAATAGGATCTAGGAATGAGGACTGTTATCCCTTGAGAAAGCAGGTGTAACCTGCGAAACATACGTAGGGAGTTGTAAGTAAAGGATTGTGGAACTCTGAGCTTGGTGGAACTAATCTACATTGTGACAAGGCTGGGAACGTGTTGGCGAACGGACTCGAGGAGTGACGTCACCAGAGAGACCGGAGGTCAAACGCACGCACAGGACGCCAGTGGAACAGTGTGGGGATTCCCCAGGAGACGGAGCAGAGGATCTAAGAAACTTATGAGCTTTTCTTTTTAATGCGTTTGTGAGTAGGCACCCCGAAGGGGTTTATTTTTATATACAATAAAGTGTTACAATTGGTTACTACACTTAGATTGGATTATCCTGTTTTTTACTCTCCCGTTTATTTATTTAGTTATTCTTTCGTGAAATACAGGGATTGAGACAAAGATTGCAAAAAGGCAATTAGGTTAGCAAAAATAGATAATGAAATTCGAATTGCAAGGGAGAGCAAGACTAATCCAAAAAAGTTTTTTTTAAATAGCAAAAAACTTAAAAGGGAGTGAACTGACCTTTCAAAAATGAGATGGGTGAGTTGATTAGAGAGGATAAGGAAAAGGCCGATGTTCTAAACACTAAACTTAGTCATTCAGTGTTCTTAGGGACTCCAGTTACTATATATTCAGGCCCAGTTAGGGGTGGCATTTGCCTGGGGTGGCATTTGCCAGGGGTAGCAGTTGGCACCTTTCTCAAAGTACATCTTTATCTAAGTACTGAGAGTTAGGCAAGAGAAATAATATGTTAATATCTATCCAGTATGCTGCATTGCATGCTCTATGAAGACAGTCTTCTAACAACTTTCTCATCTTCCTTACAGGTATGTGCCTCCCATCCAGTCTGCTTAAAAATCTTGTGCTGTAACCCAACTGTTTATTAACTATACAGTCTCCTGGTATATGTTTCCCATCCAGTCTGCTTAAAAATCTTGTGCTGTAACCCAACTGTTTATTAACTATACAGTCTCCTGGTATGTGTTTCCCATCCAGTCTGCTTAAAAATCTTGTGCTGTAACCCAACTGTTTATTAACTATACAGTCTCCTGGTATGTGTTTCCCATCCAGTCTGCTTAAAAATCTTGTGCTGTAACCCAACTGTTTATTAACTATTCAGTCTCCTGGTATGTACTAATCTACCCTTCACCTGGAACTCCAATCTCATCCAGTCTCCCTCTCTCCAATCTCATCCAGTCTCCCTCTACCATTTAACCCCTTGTTGTATGTACTAATCTAAATTAGCCATTTTGATCCCCTGTTCCAGTCTCCATTTTGCCTTCCTCCCCCATTCCTCTCCTATATCTCTCTGTGTCTGTTTCTTATCAGAGATTTAATGGTGTCACACCTGAACGCACTCAGAGCTATCCCATCCCAAAACAATTTGTAATTTGGAAATCCCTCAGTCAGTCATTCAGTGTTCTTAGGGACTCCAGTTACTATATATTCAGGCCCAGTTAGGGGTGGCATTTGCCTGGGGTGGCATTTGCCAGGGGTAGCAGTTGGCACCTTTACCACAGTACATCTTTATCTAAGTACTGAGAGTTAGGCAAGAGAGTTGGACAGGAGAGAGACAGCTGCTGCAGCCGCCTAAAGACAAGAGGCAAGTAAACAGGCTGAATTCAGAATGAAGAAACAGTCATTTCCACCAAGCACTGACATTTGCTTCCTCTACTGAAACTACTGACCACCTGATGCAAGAAACCAGGATTTCCAGCCACCATTAACCATTACAACTTCTGCCTCTCCTGACCATCATTGGACTACTTCATTTAACCCTGCACTGATTCCTACCCTCACCAAGTACTTTGCAGTTCTGCTACTGACTCCTCACCATCCCTGGCACCTATACCCTCTGCTCCGTGGATTTACCCTTGACTGCCAAGTCATCTGTACTCTCCTGGATTACTGACTGTTGCACATCTCTACTGCCCCATTCATTAACCCAACTATGGGCAAATTAACTCCTTGTTTTGTCATCGTCATTCTCACCTGCATAAGACTCTCCTCCTCCTGTGTCCACATTAAGTGTCACGCCATTCACATTGCACCCTCAATTCTTCACTCACCACTTCTCTGCTCCCATGAACTTTTTTCATTCCTCCGCTCCCTATCACCACCATCTCCTTCTACCCCTGCAAAAAAGCCCCACTGCTTCAAATCTCACTCTCACCTTATGTCCCTGTCCCTTCTCCTCCTACTTGCTGCAGGTGACATCTCACCTAACCCAGGCCCCCCTTCCATTCTCTCTTGGACCACAGAACCCACTCACACACGCAACACTCACAATCTAATAACCGTACCCCGTCACCTAACCTCCTCCCCCCCCTTTTGTTTTGGTCTCTGGAATGTCCGCTCTGTGTGTAACAAACTAACAGCTGTTCATGATCTGTTCATTTCTCATTCCCTAAACCTCCTTGCCATCACTGAAACTTGGCTCACATCATCAGACACTGCCTCCACTGCCGCACTCTCATATGGAGGCCTTCAATTCACACACACACCGAGGCCTGGCAACAGGCAAGGAGGGGGAGTAGGCATCCTGCTGCCCCCTAACCATATATTTCAGGTACTCCCCACTGTTCCCTCTCTTTCCTTCCCTACATTTGAAGCTCACACACTTCGCCTCTTCTCTCCCCTCCCCCTGCGTGTCGATGTCATATACAGGCCACCTGGTCCCACTGCACAATTCCTTGATCACTTCACCTCCTGGCTCCCTCACTTCATGTCCTCTGATGTCCCTACTCTCATCATGGGTGACTTCAACATCCCTATAGATAATCACAACACCCCCCCTGCCCTCAAACTCCTCTCCTTAACAACCTCCTTAGGCTTATCGCAGTGGACCAGCTCTCCCACACACAGTGATGGTCACTCCCTCGACTTGATCTTCACTAACCTCTGCTCGGTCTCCAACTTCTCTAATGTCCCCTTTCCCCTCTCTGACCACCACCTCCTCACCGGTAACCTCATCATACCACGCAAACCCATCACCCCTGCCACAATCAAGCGCATGCGGAGAAATCTACATTCTCTTGATAAGCAACAATTTTCCACCTCCCTGCAGCCTATCCTCAACCCCATCCTCACACTTACTTGCCCAGACAAAACTACTGCTCTCTACAACAGCACTCTCACTTCAGCCCTTGACATCGCTGCACCTGCAACTCCACGCCACCCACGCACAACCCCACTACAACCCTGGCACACAAGACTAACGCGATACCTCCAAAGGTGCTCACGCACTGCTGAAAGGCACTGGAGGAAATCGCGCTCCACAGCCGACTTCACACACTACAAATTCATTCTCCGTTCGTATAGCTCTGCCCTCTCCCTGGCTAAACAGTCATTCTTCTCCTCTCTAATTTCTAATCTTTCCTCCAACCCCAAACGCCTTTTCTCAACCTTCACATCTCTTCTAAACCCACCAACACAAACACCTTCCACTAACTTCTCTGCCCAAGATCTCGCCAACCACTTCAAGAACAAGATTGAATCTATCAGACATGACATTTCATCACTACCACCCCCACCCAGCCAGCCCAGCCCTGTCGCCTCTCCCACATACACACTAAGCTCCTTCCCACCTGTCACTGAGGATGAAGTCTCCCTTCTCCTCACTCGCTCAAACCTAACCACATGCCCTCTCGACCCAATCCCATCTCAGCTCACCCAAGAACTCTCCCCTCTACTAACTCCAATCCTTACTCACTTATTCAACCTCTCTTTGTCAACCGGCACCTTCCCATCCTCTTTCAAACATGCACTAATCACTCCCATCCTAAAAAAACCCTCCCTGGACCCAAACTCATTGTCAAATTACCGGACAATTTCCCTACTCCCGTTTGCCTCCAAACTTCTCGAGCGCCTTGCATATAACCGGCTCACTAAATTCCTCTGCTCCCATTCCCTGCTAGATCCCTTGCAATCCGGATTCCGCCCTCATCACTCCACTGAGACTGCCCTCACTAAAGTGGCCAATGACTTGCTCTCAGCCAAGTCTAAAGGCCACTACTCCCTACTCATTCTTTTGGACCTGTCAGCCGCATTTGACACAGTCGATCACCCACTCCTCCTCCAAGCCCTCCACTCCCTAGGCCTCTGCGACACTGCACTCTCCTGGTTTTCATCTTATCTCTGCAACCGCTCCTTCAGTGTTTCATACTCCGGCTCCACTTCCCCACCCCTCCCACTGTCTGTTGGTGTGCCCCAAGGATCAGTACTGGGACCCTTGCTCTTCTCAATCTACACTGCTTCCCTTGGAAAACTAATAAACTCCTTTGGGTTTCACCATCATCTCTATGCTGATGACACCCAAATATATCTTTCCTCCCCAGACCTCTCTCCTTCCCTCCTGTCCCGAGTGTCTGACTGTCTGTCTGCTGTGTCTTCCTGGATGTCCTCCCATCAACTCAAACTTAACCTTAGCAAAACTGAACTAATTCTCTTCCCTCCATCTACAACCAGCCTTATCCCAAACATTACCCTCACCGTTAACAACACTTCCATCACACCAACCCCTACAGCACGCTGCCTGGGGGTCACATTTGACTCTGCCCTATCCTTCATTCCTCACATCCAGTCAATCTCCAACTCATGCCGCCTCCACCTCCGCAACATCTCTAGAATCCGACCCTTTCTCACAGAAGACACTACCAAAATTCTAATCCAAACACTCATCATGTCCCGTCTTGACTACTGTAACTCTTTACTAATTGGCCTGCCTCTCACCCGACTAACCCCGCTACAGTCCATAATGAACTCTGCTGCAAGACTAATCTACCTCACTCATCGCTTCTCTAACACCACACCCCTCTGCCAGTCCCTACACTGGCTCCCGTTAGCATACAGAGTAAAATTCAAAACTCTGGTGCTAACTTATAGAGCCCTCACTAACACTGCACCCCCCTATATTTCATCTCTCATTTCCAAATATACTCCCGCCCGCCATCTTCGCTCTGCACATGACCTTCTGCTCTCCACAGCTCTTATCACATCCTCCCACTCCCGCCTACAGGACTTCTCCCGTGCTGCACCTGAGCTGTGGAACTCCCTCCCCTGCCCCATTAGACTCTCCCCCAGCCTTCAAATCTTCAGATGCTCCCTGAAGACTCACCTCTTCAGGGAGGCCTATCAACTGCCTCCATAAACATCATCACCAAGATTCACCCCTTGCACGGACTACTGCACTCAATGGCACTTCTCACTCCCACCCACTGACTGGCAGTTCATGTGGCAGGAGGCACTTAAACACAATAGCACTTACTCCTTCTGTATCAAACCTACCTTCCTCTAGACTGTAAGCTCTCACGAGCAGGGCCCTCTGATCCTCCTGTTCTACACATCTGATTGTACTATTTAATACCTCTGTATGTCTATTCCCCAATTGTACAGCGCTGCGGAATTAGTTGGCGCTATATAAATAAAGAATAATAATAATAATAACTTTCTTTGCATCAGTATATACAAGGGAACATTGAATGGTAGAAGAGCCTCCTCAAGTAACAAATAAAACAATAGAATCATCAGATATTGGGTTAACACAAGAAAAGGTCATGGGAAGACTGAACAAAATTAAGACTGACAAAACACCGGGTTCTGATGGTATACATCCATGGGTTCTTCAGGAACTCAGTGCAGTGTTCACAAGACCCCTATTTTTACTCTTTGATATAAATGACCTGGAAACAGATATAGAAAGCAAAATATCAATATTTGCAGATGACTCTAAAATATGCAGGGTAATTAATTCAGAACAGGATATTTGCTCTCTATAGAGGGATTTACATAAAATGGCAGATTGGGCAAACAAATGGAATATGAAGTTTAATGTGGGAAAGTGTAAAATCATGCATTTGGGAAGAACAGATTCTAAGGCTACTTATGAATGTAATGGAAGGATTTTAGGGGACTTGTTGCTAGAGAAAGACCTGGGTATCCTTGCAAACTTGGAAACAGTGACCAGTGTCAAGTAGCAGTAGCAAAAGCAAACAAAACCCTGTTGTCACAGTGGTCTTGGGCAAATAAACACACAACACAGGTACAAATAAATTTAACCAGTTTAGTGAAATAAGAAATAGGAGCGAACATTTCCTCAACCATGGGGGAACAGGCGTAAGGACAGTGCCTAGTCCACTACCCAGGAGCTGACACTGAACTGTATCCGACACTAGTTGTAAATTATAATGTATAGAACCAGACTTGGCTCTAACCAATATAGGGTTCAGAAACCCGGAACTCAGGAGTCTAGAGAAGGAGCGTACCCGGACAATCCCTGGAGAGGGAATCTGTCAGATGGTAACTTCGGGCAGCTTACAGTACTGGGAAAGCACAGGGCGTAGGCAACAGAGGGAAGGGCAGCTCACAGACTACCCGAGAGGTAACTGCTTGGTAGCACAGTGCGGAGACAATAGAGCGTGAGACAAGCACTTAAATACCGCACAGTACTGAGGCGACAGAGAGAGAGACAACCTGTGATACTACCAGTAAGGTAATAGCTTAATCGCACAGTGCAGAGGCAACGGAGGGACAGGCCACCTGCAACACTACCAGCACGGCAGCTGTTGCACTAGGCAGATAGAGCGAGCCCTCAGATATCACCTGAGATGAGTGGTAGTCAGACAAGAGCGGGAGACTGCACGGAATGTAAGTCGGACAAGCCACAGTCAGGAACCGGATCGGGTAGTCAGCCACAGCCAAGGGCAGATCAGAGCGGGTAGTCGGACAAGCCAGAGTCATACACAGATCGGGTAGTCAGACAGAGCCACTGGTCAAAACCGGAGCGGATAGTCAGACAAAGCCAAAGATCAAGCCAAAGGATAATCGGAAGCCAAGCAAGGGTCAAACGAGCAACACAGTAGTAACGCACAGAAACACCACGAAAGGGCGACTAAGCCCAGTTCGCGGACAGACTATAAGGCCGCCGGCAGAAGGTGGGGCTCAATCGGCCATTAAACCTGAATGCTATAAAACAGGTAGCTGCAAGCCAGAGGATGCAGCATCAGCCCTAGACCACCAGACAGAGTCAGGCAAGCAAATATCACGGGTACCGTGACAGTACCCACCCTTTAACAACCTTCTCCCCATGGAAGAAGACCAGGTTTAAGAGGAAAGCGAAAATGGAACCTGCTGAGCAAAGCAAGAGCGTGAACATTGTCACCAGGTACCCAGGAACTCTCTTCGGGGCCGTACCCCTTTCAAAGCACCAGATATTGGAAGTGACCTTTGACTCTGCGAGAGTCCAAAATGGTCTGCACCTCATATTCCTCCTGGCCATTGACTTTAACAGGACCAGGCTGAACTGGCACAGAAGTGTAGCAGTTACAGACCAAAGGCTTGAGCAGGGATACATGGGAAATACTGTGAATGCGCATACCAACAGGAAGTTCCAGGGCATATGAGACAGGGTTAATCTTATGAAGTATCTGGTATAGACCAACGAAATGAGGAGCCAGTTTTTTGCAAGGGACTTGGAGGTTTAGATTATAGGAGGACAACCACACCCTCTCTCCCACCTGAAATACCGGCATCGGCCCCCACCGACGGTCAGCATGCTTCTTATAGCACTGAGCGGACTTCTGTAGGGATCTATGAACTCGTACCCAAGTGGAACGTAGTTGCCCAAGATGCTCATCCAGAGCCGGAATATCTTGTGCCTCGAATGACTCAGGTAGCAGAGATGGCTGGAAACCATAATTGATCAGGAATGGAGAGTTCTGTGAAGAAGAGTTTATGGCACAATTCCTGGCAAACTCCACCCATGGTAACAAGTTCGCCCAGTCATCATGATGGTCTGAAATAAAACAGCACAGGAACTGTTCCAAGCCTTGGTTAGCTCTCTCAGCAGCACAGTTCGACTGGGGGTGGTAGGCAGAGAATGACAACTGTATGCCCACTTGCCCACAGAAGGGTCTCCAGAAACGGGACACAAACTGGCTCCCTCGATCAGAGACCAGTACCTTGAATACCCTATGGATCCTAAACACCTCCCTGGTGAATATCTCGGCCAGCTCCCTGGAGGAAGGAAGGCCCTTCAGATGCACAAAGTGAGCCATTTTAGAAAATCTGTCAACGATCATAAGGATGACCGTGTAACCTTTAGATACTGGCAACTCAACCATGAAATCAATGGACAGGTGTGACCAAGGACGTTTGCCATTAGGAACCGGCAGAAGCAGTCCCACCGGAAGGTGTCTGGGAGTCTTGGCACATGCTGCTACAAATGTAGAACAGTCCTTTCTTAGGCTAGGCCACCAGAAAGTCGAGATACGGACCAGATTAGTTGGTCACAACCAATATGCCCTGAGGCCTTCGAGGAGTGATAGGTCTCCAGAAATTTGGTATGAAGAGGCTCGGGGACAAAACATCTACCGCTGCGTTTGTCTGCCGGAGTGGTAGCCTGGGATGACAGAATCTCCTCATCCAAGGGGGAGGTAACTCTTGTCCGAATGGTAGCCAGAATATGATCGGAAGGAATAATAGGCACCAGAGGGCTATCCACCTTGGTATCTGACCCAGTTTGCCTGGAGAGAGCATCAGCTCTCATATTCTTGGCTTCAGAAAGATACATTAGGTTCTTGTGGTCTGTGAGAGTTAGTATTGGCAAACTTTTCCCCTCCAGAAGGTAGCGCCACTCTTTAAATGTGAGAATAATCGCCAGAAGCCCCTGATCACCAATATCATACAGGCTCTGTGCCCTGGATAATTTCTTGGAGAAATACCTGAAAGGAAGCAGGGGTTTACCAGGAGCCGAGCGCTGAGACAGGAGGGTGCCTACTCCTGACTCAGACGCATCAACCTCCAGAGTAAAGGGCAGGGTGGGATTGGGATGAGACAGAATAGGAGCCTATCACGGTGCCCGTGATTGCTGCCTTTACATGTCAGTTACCTGTAGGGGGCTCTCCATTGGCTGCTTGCCTTCAGCCCGCCCTGCATTGCCTATTTAGACTGAGCTTGGGCACCCTTTGGGTGCCCTTTCGTGTTGTCTCTATGCTGTTTGGACCTGCATTGAGTTTCTGAGCTTCCTGGGCCTTGTCGCTGTTCCTGCTTGCCTGTGGTCATCCAGTTCTTGCTTCCTAGTCGCCTGGTTCCTGCATCCGTTCCTGATACGGTTGACCGTCTGCAGAGCTGTACCTCTTCATCCTCGGCTGGGTTCCTGCTGTATCATCTACCGGGTGCCTGTCTCATCCTGTGGACTGGGCTACATTTTCATTCACTTGTTGGTTTCCCAGTACGCGGGTACTGGTTCACTCCACTGTAACCGGCTTCTGATGCACCGGTAGAGTCTCTGCTTACTCCAGTACGCGGGTACTGGTTTGCTCCACTGTAACCGGCTGCTGTTGCACCGGTAGAGTCTCTGCTTACTCCAGTACGCGGGTACTGGTTTGCTCCACTGTAACCGGCTGCTGTTGCACCGGTAGAGTCTCTGCTTACTCCAGTACGCGTGTACTGGTTCGCTCCACTGTAACCGGCTGCTGTTGCACCAGTAGATTCATTGGTTATTCTGGTACATGGGTACTGGTTCGCTCCACTGTAACCGGCTGCTGTCTCACCGGTAGAGTCATTGGTTATTCCAGTACGCGGGTACTGGTTCACTCCACTGTAACCATCTGCTGTTGCACTGGTAGAGTCATTGGTTATTCCGGTACGCGGGTACTGGTTCGCTCCACTGTAACCGGCTGCTGATGCACCGGTAGAGTCACTGCTTACTCCAGTACACGGGTACTGGTTCACTCCACTGTAACCGGCTGCTGATGCACCGGTAGAGTCACTGCTTACTCCAGTACGCGGGTACTGGTTCGCTCCACTGTAACCGGCTGCTGTTGCACCAGTAGATTCATTGGTTATTCTGGTACATGGGTACTGGTTCGCTCCACTGTAACCGGATGCTGTCCCACCGGTAGAGTCATTGGTTATTCCAGTACGCGGGTACTGGTTCACTCCACTGTAACCATCTGCTGTTGCACTGGTAGAGTCTTTGGTTATTCCGGTATGCGGGTACTGGTTCGCTCCACTGTAACCGGCTGCTGTTGCACCGGTAGAGTCACTGCTTACTCCAGTACGCGGGTACTGGTTCGCTCAACTTATCGGAGGCTGTTCAGTCCTAGACAGCCTGACAGATTGAAGGTTTACTCCAGTACATGTGTACTGGTTCGCTCCCTGTTTATACCGGTAGCTAATTGCTCTATCTACAGTACCGGTTGTGACTGTGGTACGCTGCTTGTATTTGTTCCATTCATGTGTGGCTGGTAGTCTACTCTGTTCTGTATATCCAGTGGGCCTTGCTTGTCATCTTAGGTGACTGGTGTCTCCACCTAGCTAGTCACCTCGGCCACCTGTGCTGCCACCATTGTCAGCAGTCTGGGCTGCCTTGCCCGGTATTGGTAAGGCCGGTAGAACCTGATTGTTTCCATTCCTCCTTGGGTTGCCTTACCCGGCGTTGGCAAGGCTGGTAAAGCCTCGTTACTCGCAGTCTCAGTTTCTTGGCTGCCTTGCCAGGTATATTGGCAAGGCCGGTAGAGCCTTCTCTATTCGTGGTACCTGTCTCCAGGCTGCTTTGCCCGGTATATTGGCAAGGCCGGTAGAGCCTCTTCTTCATTGCACTAGCCTCCAGGCTGCCCTGCCTGGTATATTGGTAAGACCGGTAGAACCTGTTACCATCTTGTGCCAACTAAGGTTGCCTTACCCGGTATTGGCAGGGCCGGTAGAGCCTGTATCTCATTCCATGTATCAGTACTATGCTACTATGTAATTCGCTCTATATATATTGTATGTGTATGCTACCCAATAGGGTTGTCTTTAACTTTTCAATAAAGTTGTGTTTTTACCTAACTCTGTGTCTGAGAATCATAACAAACTGTGACAGAGCCTTGGCGAAAGCAGCCTTCAGATCGTCAAATGCTTGGATAGTACTGGGGGACCAGTTGGACGTATCTGCCCTTTTGTGTGTCATGTCTGTAAATGGCTTCACCACCAAGGAAATTTTTTTAATGAATTTCCTATAATAATTTGTGAAGCCCAGAAACCTTTGTATGGCCTTCAATCCTACCGGACAGGGCCACTGCAGAACTGCAGACAACTTTAGCAGATCCATGGCCAGTCCAGCAGAGGAAATCACGTAACCCAGAAATGTCACCTGGGACTTGTGGAACTCGCACTTCTCCAGCTTACAGAATAGCTTGTTTTCTCGTAATAGTTGCAAGACCTGTGCACATCCACCTGATGTGCTTCTAAGGTCGGTGAGTGAATATGAATGTAATCCAAGTATACTACTACACACCTCTGTAGTAGATCTCTCAATATATAATTGATGAATTCTTGGAATACTGCCGGACCATTGCATATGCCAAATGGCATCACCAAATATTCATAATGTCCGCTGCGAGTGTTAAATGCAGATTTCCACTTGTGCCCCAACTTCATTCTGACAAGATTATAAGCAGCCCTTAGATCAACGCTGGTGAACACCGTTCAGCCCTTAATTCGATTGAACAGTTCCGTAATCAACGGAATGGGGTATAAGTTCTTAACCATCAACTTGTTTAGACCTCTGTAGCAAATGCATGGTCTCAACTCCCCATCCTTTTTTTTTCACAATAAAGAATCCTGCACCTGCAGGTGAGGAGGGCTTGCTAATGATCCCTCTGGCCAGCGCATTAGACACGTATTCCTCCATGGCACGATTTTCCTCCACAGACAGAGGGTAGACTCGTCCTCTGGGAGGTATGGCTCCTGGGATTAAATCAATAGTACAGTCAAAAGACCTGTGTGCCAGCAATGTACTAGCCTCTACCTTGTTAAATACCTAATTGAAAGATTGGTACACTTCACGTAACGAGGAAGAGGTACATGGTATTTTGGTAGGCTGCTGTACACAAGCCTCAGCACAATAGGAAGACCAAGACACAATGTTGCACGTCTGCAAGTCTATTCTGGTATTACGGGTCTATAGCCAGGGAATCCCCAGGATGACTGCATAGTGTGGCGACTTTATAATCTGAAACTGTAGGGTTTTCACGTGGAGCTCCCCTACCCTTAGGGATAACGTTAATGTCTCGTGTCCCATGTGATGACTGCAAAGGTCTACCATCAACAGCTTCAATCGCCAGTGGAGAGGAGCGAGGCAACATCGGAATATCGTGCTGGGCCGCAAAGCCAGCATCCATGAACTATCCAGCAGCTCCAGAATCCACCAAGGCCGCAGCCGTGATTGAGAATGTGGACCAGGCCACTACACTTCAAGGATGGGTTTCCCTTGCCGGGAATCTGGGGACTGAGAAACTCCACCTAGGGTCTGCCCCTGACACAACCCTAGGTGCAAGCTTTTCCCCGACAGGTAGGACAGGAATTCAGCAAGTGGCCTGCCTTTCCGCAGTAAAGGCAAAGAACCTCTCTCCTTTGGAGGCCCTCTCCTCACCTGAGTGGCGCAAAGCCCAGTTTCATCGGTTCAACTCTGGCAGTCTCGGAACCAGGAGATATGGGAGGCGAGGGAGGACAAGGTGGGGTCGAAAAGCTAGGTGCCATTTGAGTTGTGAGTTTGTGCCCCTGATTCCTGAACGCAGGTCTCTCTCTGAGCATGGTATCAGTCAAAATTGAAAAGGTAATCAATTTGTTCAGATCTTCCGGCAGCTCACGGGCTGCTGTCACATCCTTAATAGAGTTGCACAGTCTGTGCATAAATGCGGCTACTAATGCTGCCTCATTGTTTCAGCCCACTTCTGCAGCCAAGGTGTGAAACTCAATAGCATAATCGGCTACAGTGCGCGTGCCTTGGCGTATGGTCATGAGCCGTTTCGCTGCAGATACTGCCCTGGCTGGAACATCAAAGACCCTGCGGAATTCATTCACAAATTTCGTGAAGTTGCCCAGAATGGGCTTTGCTGTCTCCTACAAGGGATTGGCCCAAGCCAGTGCCTTACCAGACAACAGGGAGATCACAAAACTGACCTTACTTCTTTCACTTGGAAAGGCATGTGGTACCATTTCCAAGAAAATTACCACTTGGTTCAAGAACCCTCTGCAGAGAGTAGGCTCCCACTTCATAGCGCTGAGGAAGGGAAGCAGTACCTGATAACCCTCGATTAGTACTGGCCTCAGGATTAGGAGGTACCACTGGTGCTGAATCGGGAGAAGCCAACGGTTGATGAGGAACCTGACCAAGGTGTGCAGTACGGTTTAGGAGTGTTTGCATGGCAAAAGGCAACTGATCAATCCACTAATCCTGTGAGTATATTCTGGCTAGAATGTGCTGAACTGGTTCACTTGTACCTTCAGTACTCATGGCCGTTTCATACTGTCACAGTGGTCTTGAGCAGATAAACACACAATACAGGTACAAGTAAATTTAACCAGTTTATTGAAATAAAAAATAGAAGTGAACACTTCCTCAACCGTGGGGGAACAGTCGTGAGGACAGTGCCTAGTCCACTACCCAGGAGCTGACACTGAACTGTACCCGGTACTAGTTGTAAATGATAATGTATAGAACCAGACTTGGCTCTAACCAATATGGGGTTCAGAAACCCGGAACGCAGGAGTCTAGAGAAGGAGCGTACCCGGACAATCCCTGGAGAGGGAATCTGTCAGATGGTAACTTCGGGCAGCTTACAGTACTGGGAAAGCACAGGGCGTAGGCAACAGAGGGAAGGGCAGCTCACAGACTACCCGAGAGGTAACTGCTTGGTAGCACAGTGCGGAGACAATAGAGCGTGAGACAAGCACTTAAATACCACACAGTACTGAGGCGACAGAGATAGAGACAACCTGTGATACTACCAGTAAGGTAATAGCTTAATCTCACAGTGCAGAGGCAACGGAGGGACAGGCCACCTGCAACACTACCAGCACGGCAGCTGTTGCACTAGGCAGATAGAGCGAGCCCTCAGATATCACCTGAGACGAGTGGTAGTCAGACAAGAGCGGGAGACTGCACGGAGCATAAGTCAGACAAGCAACAGTCAAGAACCGGATCAGGTTATCAGCCACAGCCAAGGTTAGATCAGAGCGGGTAGTTGGACAAGCCAGAGTCATACACAGATCAGGTAGTCACACAGAGCCACTGCTCAAAACCAGAGAGGATAGTCAGACAAAGCCAAGGATCAAGCCAAAGGATAATCAGAAGCCAAGCAAGGGTCAAACAAGCAACACAGTAGTAACGCACAGAAACACCATGAAAGGGCGACTAAGCCCAGTTCGCAGGCAGACTGTAAGGCCGCCTCCGGAAGGCGGGGCTCAATCAGCCAATAAACCTAAATGCTAAACATAGCAAGCCCCCGCAGATAGCGGCAAGCCAGAGAATGTAGCATCAGCCCTATACCACAGGACAAGGTCACAGACAAGCAAATATCATGGGTGCCGTGACACCTGTCTTGCATAAAAAAGGGGTATTGAAGAAAGAGTGGATAACATAATTTTGCCATTGTACAAATCAATGGTAAGACCTTGAATATGCAGAACAGTTTTGAGCACCAGTTCTGAAAAAGGATATATTAGAACTGGAGAGGGTACAGCGAAGAGCAACAAAATTAATTAAGGGAATGGAGGACTTGACATATGAGGAATGACTAAACAAACTTGGTTTATTTACTCTAGAGAAAAGACGACTAAGGGGAGACCTTATCACATTTTACAAGTACATGAGAGGTCAATACAAGGATCTCTGTGGTGAGCTATTCATTCCGAGGTCTGATCAAGTGACTAGGGGAAACCCCTTGAGATTAGAGGAAAGGAGGTTTAGACTTCAGCAGAGGAAGGGTTTTTTTTATAGTAAGGTCTGTTAAATTATGGATTTCCTTAAACAATGATGTGGTTATGGCAGATACAATGGATACATTTAATAGAAGATTAGATACATTTCTTTCAAAAGGAAGCATATAGGGTTACACTGTATATTAGTAGGCAAATCAGGAAGGTCTGATAAACACTAACTTATTTGGTAGCAGGAAAGCTATATGATACTCATGTCACTAGGTTATGAGGCAAAGGTTGAACTTGATGGACTTGTGTCTTTTTTTCCAACCTAATTTTTCCAACCCATGTTACTATGTAGAAAAGGCAAATAAAAAAATTGTAATCAAACCGTAAGTGTGCATAAAAGTATTAATTACATTTAAGCACTTCATGTACTTGAAAAAAATGGAATGAAGAAAATTAAATAAATTAATGAAACACTAACACTTAAATGATTAAAATGTTTTCATTAATTGTAATTACTTAAATCTTGCATATAATACACAAAATTTTGCCCCTCTTCAACTTATATGAAATGGGGGTGTGTATTATATAAGAGGGTAAAAAATAAATAAATAAATATAATCTTGCTGCTCTGATTCCCTCCCTCCATGCTTACCCTCATCCTTCTCACCCCCAGTGGAGTCCAATCCAACAGCCTGACAGGGTCCCAGGGGGCAGCATGCTTGCATTTGCCGCCCGCTTCCAGCAATGCCCTGTCAGGACCTCTTCCTTTCAGCCAATGGTAATGCTCTGTGAGGACAGCAAGGTACTTGAAGGGCAATACCATAGATCCAATGAGCATAGCTAATAAGGAAGTGGTCTTGACAGGGCATTGTTGGAAGTGAGACGCTGCTGCCCTCTGGGACCCTGTCAGGCTGTTGGATGGAACTCCATTGGAGTTGTGAAGGTAAGAGTAAGCGGGGAGGGAGGAAATCAGAGTGGCAAGATGACATTTATTTTAGTGAGACAAGGGGAAAACAAGGGTGCATGGGGGTTAGAGAGGGGGAATGGGCTAGTTCATCTAATAAGGAGTTGCCATTGTTACAAATAATACGGGCAGATACATTTGACAAAGAATGAAATCTTTAAGAATGGCAATAGGATAAAATGTATGCATGCAAATGCAAGAGGCTGGAGTGGGTTATAGTGAATAAAGCACCTGGACCTGATGGTATACACCCAAGGGTACTTATGGAACTTAGTTCAGTAATAGCAAGACCATTATACTTAATATTTATTGATTCACTTTCATCAGGCATGGTGTCCTGTGATTGGGGGAAAGCTGATGTAGTTCCAAAAAAAAGGGTTTAAAAATGGAGCAAGATCCAAACCAGGAAATTATAGACCTGTGAGCTTGACTTCCATAGTGGGTAAAATACTAGAAGGGTTACTGACAATATGCAGAACTATGTGGAGGCAAACAATATTATTAATAAGAAACAGCATGGTTTAATGAAGAATAGATCATGTCAGACTAATTTACTTGCATTTTATGAAAGAGTAAGTAGTAATTTGGACAAGGGAATTGCTGTTGATGTAGTAAACTTGGATTTTGCAAAAGCCTTTGATACAGTGCCTCACAACAGGTTACTGCATAAATTAAAAGGCTTTGGTTTGGACAGTGTTATCTGTACATGGATTAAGAGCTGGTTAAATGATAGATGACAGAGAGTTGTTCTAAATGGAACCTTTTCAAACTGGTCTAAAGTTTTACGTGGGGTGCCACAGAGTTCAGGCCTGGGCACAATGTTTTTTTCATTTGTTTATTTATTTATTAAGCATCTCAATCTTTGTTGATGACACTAAGCTATTTAAGGAAATACATACAGAGCTGGATGTTTTTTCTCTGCAGAAGGATTTAGATAAACTGAGTGAATGGGCAGAAAAGTGTCATGACATTTAACGTAGATAAATGTATGGTTATGCATTTGGGCTATAGAAACAAACTTGCTACATATCCTCTAAATGGGAAACAACTTCAGGAATCCTCATTAGAGAAAGATTTAGGAGTACTGATAGACAGTAGACTTCACAGCAGTGTGCAGAGTCACTCAACTGATGCAAGAGCAAATAGGGTACAAGCCTGCATAAAAAGAGGTGGCGATGCAAGGGATGCTAATATTATCCTACCTCTGTATAAATTCGTGGTTAGGCCTCATCTAGAATATGGAGTACGATTTTGGGCACCAATTCTTAAAAAAGACATTGTTGAACTGGAAAAGGTGCAGAGACATGCAACAAAACTGATAAAGGGATTGGAAGATCTGAGTTATAATGAGAGGCTAGCCAAACTGGATTTATTTACATTAGAGAAGAGACATCTAAGGGGTGATAGGATTACCATTTACAAATACATTCAAGGTCAATACAAAGAACTATCTAATTAATTATTTATGCAAAGAGCTGAGCTAAGAACAAGAGGTCATCCATTAAGACTAGAGGAAAGGCGCTATTGACTAAAACAAAGGCAGTGATTCTTTACAGTAAGGACTGTAAAGCTATGGAATTATTTTGTCCATTTAAAGAAGTGGACGAAATATGAGCTGCAACAAAAGGACTATGAAGTGTTATATGTACTTTTTAAGTGATTGACACTTTGGTTAGTCCGCTCTAGTAATGTTTTTTCCTTTTTTCTCCTTCTGTCAAGCAATTATGTGAAATAAGAGTTACACTGATTAATTGATTATTGCAACCTGATAAGTGCCTGTGGGCGGTGATGATCATGGGAGACTATATAGGGAAGTAAAGACCAGCGAGTATGTTTTATATTTTTTTATTTCTGTGTTCATTCACTTGGTAAATTATGCTTGATAAAGTGGCGTTGCAAACTGCCATGAAACACATTGTAAAACATGTATAGAATGAGCACATATTTGTCTTAGTGATTAGAAATAATTTTTTTGTCTCTTTTTTAGAATATATTTTTAAAATAAAAATATTTGATACATCATAACTCTCTGGATTTTATGTACCTGGACCCATACCTGTCGGTGAAACACGTGGCTACTTGAGCAGGGACGAGTGATCATTCCTGCATGCTTTTCTAACATACCTGTGGAAGATCAGCACCGGTATTGTTGAATACTGTATTATCTTTTATTTGATTGGAACATGTGGATCTAAGTGCTCTTTTGGTAGTGCATCTACTGGCACATTTTCTTTTGTTTATTTCAATGCAGATAGGATGATGATCCAGGGATCTACCTGACTGCCATTTGGAGTCAGAAAGGAATTTTTTACTCACTTGTGGCTAAATTGGAAATGGCTTCAGAGGGCTTTTTTTGCCTTCCTCTGGATCAACAAGGGTGTTTTTTGCATGGGCTGGACTTGACTTGACATGTCTTTTTTCAGCCTGATCAACTGTGTTACTGTGTAATATTATACATATGCACTCTTGTTTTCCCTTGAACTCTTACACCTGCATATTATACCGGACATTTTACAGGTATTGCTTTTGTGCACACTTGCACAAAAGCACTAATTCATTTAAGCACGTCACATACTTGAAATGTTGGAAGCTAAAACTGAGAGAATCTAATATGGCATGTTTTTTTCACAATGAGAAACAGAAACTGCCCTTTTATTTTACAGAAACTACAAATATGCCTGTCCACTGTCCCAGATTTCCAGGGACAGTCTCTGGGTTTTAGCTTATTGTTCTTGTATCTTATTTTCTCTGCCTTTGCCCATTGTTATAAAATGTTATTCTAAGTCTACATTATGTGAGCATTATGTGCTTGCCATTAAAAGGTCAATAGATGCATGTTCTGTTGTACAAGTACAGCTCCATGTTGTACAAAGTTTTTCTGTTGGCATTGTACTAGGGACCACTAGTAGTCATGTGAATGCCCAGGGGAAAATGGGGGAAATTTATAAAAAGCCTTCTTAGTTTATGCTTCGGAATTGTCGCTAAAATTCACAACCACTGATCACATATATAAAGAAGTCAAGTTTATAAATATGTCTATCTGAGAATATTCTGAAAAAAATGTAAAGAAAATCTGCACCTGAGAATATTTATTTGCATACACAGATGTCACTATATACTTCCATTAACCTCTCATGGACCAGCCGTGCACATGAGTGGCCAGCACTTAAGGACCATAGAGCATTTTTTTTTCCAGGATCCGATGCAGGGCGTCCCGAACAGAGTGTAGCCATGCGGGGAGCCCTGAAATCCATTACGTACATGAGCCCATGAATATGTACATCCTTGGTCCTTAAGGGGTTAAGAACAGGTTATACTTGGCATTAAGATTTAATCACTAAAACGGCTTTTAATTTTGGCACAATTAGCGAATTTCTTTATAAATACATTGCAACACAATTCTTATTTGGACAAGACTATTTTTAGTTCACATTTCAAAAACGTCTGCTGACTGGAGTTCCTTAGAGAAATTTTCTCTAAATGTTTATACATATTCTTATGTCTATCCCTTTATGACAATTTTACAGACTCTTTCTATATAACTACAGTTTTATAAATCTCATCCATATTTCCTAGATTTTTTTTTTTTTTAAATATAGGCATATATACACTCGTTATCATTCACATAATTCATGGGATTCCAGAGATGTCTCCAATACATTTCTGTGCAATTCACTAGAAAGTCCTCTAGTATTCAAGGGATTATATGTACATGGGCCAAAGTGCGTAAAACTGCAGAACTACACCTCCCAGCATTCTCTGCTTTCTGGCAGTGTCTACAGTGCATGACCGCATCGGACAAACATCTGCGTTCAGGCAGTCTCTACTGCACATGACTGCATCGGCCTGCGTTCGGGCAGTCTCTACTGCACATGACTGCATCAGACAAACATACATCTAGCCTTTTATATTATAGGATATCACACTTCATAACATTACCTAGCAAGAAAGTGCAAACTACTGAGGAAACCTCTAAATATAGCAGGAAAGTGAGTTACTGCAAAAGAGGATTTTAGTCTTACATGTTAAATCTCTTAGTCCATACAGGTTACTGGTAACTCTGGGAGAAGATCCGCCCCTTTAATTAGGCAGGAACAATTCTCAAAGTGTATGCAGGGGGTGGAGCCTCACTTCCCTCCTTGGCTACAGCTAGCCAACCAGCTCCAGAAAGATTTGAGACACTACCTATGACTAGATAGTAGAAGGGAAGAAGACTCCTGTGAGCATGACCCCGAAGGACCCCCACGGTCTGTCACAGGAGAGCCAAGCATGGTCTCTTGACAGGGTGGGAGACCAGTAACCTGTATGGGCTAAGAGAAAAGGATTTAACAGGTAAGACTAAAATCCTCTTTTCTCTGTCGTCCAATTATCACGGTGCCCGTGATTGCTGTAATTCAGTGTCTATCACCTGTAGGGGGCTCCCATTGGCTGTCTGACTTCAGCCCGCCTCACATTGCCTTTTTAAACTCAGTCTGAGCACCCTTTGGTAGCCCTTTCGTGGTGTCTTTGACAGCATTCACTTCCTCCTTTCTACTGTAGCTGATTGGGCCTGTTGCTGAGTTCCTGAGTTCCTGAGTCGACCTGCTCCTGAGTTCCTGCCTGCTTGTCAGTTCCAGTCCGGTTCCAGTTGTTCTCTTCAGTAGCTGATGTTTCGGTTGCCAGTCTGCTTAGCCATGCTTGATCCAGTTGATCTTCTCTGCTTGGTCCCAGCGTGTGGATGCTGGTTTACTCCATTTGCCTGGTTTACTCCATTAGCCTTGCGGCTCACATTACAGTCTGTTGGTTCCAGCATGTGGACGCTGGTATACTCCATTAGCCTTGCGGCTCACATAACAGTCTGTTGGTCCCAGTGTGCGGACTCTGGTTTGCTCCATTAGCCTTGCGGCTCACATTACAGTCTGTTGGTCCCAGCGTGTGGACGCTGGTTTACTCCATTAGCCTTGCGGCTCACAAAACAGCCTGTTGGTCCCAGCGTGCGGACGCTGGTTTGCTCCATTAGCCTTTCGGCTCACTTTATAGTTGTTGGTCCCAGCGTGCGGACGCTGGTTTGCTTCTCTAGCCTTGTGAATCTCATCCTGCCTGTATGTTCCTAACGTAGGGCGCTGGTTTACTCCCTGACTTGCAGTCAGGTACTTGGTGGTTCCAAGTGCGCTATCCAGTCCTAACAGCATTGATTCCTACAGTTTATGGGCACAAGAGTTTCTGATTATAGTGAGACCGCTTGACCTGGTAACCTCTATTTTCCATCATACTGTCATTATCATCTGACAGTCATTAGGTCATGGTGGTTGTCACCTTCCTTTGGGCTGCCTTGCCCGGTATTGGTAAAGCCGGTAGAACCGTTTACGTTGCCATCTTACGGTTGCCTTACCCGGTATTGGCAAGGCCGGTAGAGCCTACTCCCTGGTATTCCATCAGGCTGCCCAGCCCGGTATATTGGCTGGGCTGGAAGAGCCTTTTGTTCCAGACTCGCCTGGGTTGCTTTGCCCAGTATTATTGGCAAGGCCGGTAGAACCTATATCTATTGTCATTATCTTCTATGTATTGTTTGTATGTGTATGAAAACCCTATGGGATTGCCTTTAACTTTTCAATAAAGTTATGTTTTACCTAAACCTTACATCTGAGAGTCTTAACAAACCGTGACACCAATACAGGTTACTGGTAACTCTGGGATGTCCAACCATGAAGTTTCCCAGAGGCGGGAAGAAGGCAAGGACCAGGTGCAAGGCCCCCAAAGTCACCAGTGTATCTATGAATCAACAAGTCAGAGACAGCCCAACAAAAACTGAAGTGTCAACGGACACTGAACATGGGTAAACACCCCAGGAATTGATAAACAGCACACTGAACCAGAGCCAACAGGGCTCAACAGTGAAGGAAGCCCCAAGTACCGAAGAAGATCCTAGACAGGCAAGACTGCCTCCAGGACCTTCCTCCCAAAGCTGGCGTCAGCCGAAGCCAGCACATCCACATGGGAGTGCTTCGAAAAAGTGTGCACAGATGACCAAGTGGCCGCCTTGCACAGCTGATCAGCAGAAGCCTGATTCTTGTAGGCCCAAGAGGCCCCAATGGACCTGGTGGAATAAGCCGTGACCCTGAAGGGAACATGCTTATTCCTCAACTTGTAGGCCTTACGGATAGTGGACCTGATCCACGACGCAATAGTCACTTTGGATGCAGGTCTTCCTGCCCTAGGACCCTCAGGAATGACGAACAGCGTGTCAGATTTCCTGACAGATTCTGTGTGATGTACATAAAACTTGAGACAACGCGCTACATCTAACAAGTGGAGATCCCTCTCCTTGTCAGAGGAGGGGTTAGGGCAGAAAAATGGCACCACAATCTCCTGATTAATGTTAAACTCTGAGAGCACCTTGGGTAAAAACTCCTTGGAAGTGCGAAGCACCGCCTTGTCCTTCTCAATCACCAGGAGAAAGGCCATTTTGCACGTCAAGAGACATAGAGGAATAGTAGCCAAGGACTCAAAGGGGGGACGTTGAAGAACACCCAAAACCAAATTAAGATCCCACTAAGCAGTAGGGATCCTGAAGGCAGGATGAACATGAGCAACGCCCTGGAAGAAAACCTTGACATCAGGAAGGATGGCATTGCGCTTCTGAAAGAAAACAGAAAGCGCAGAAGTCTGAACTTTAAGGGAACTCAAACTGAGGCCCTTATCCACGCCGCCCTGTAAAAAAACCAGGACAGTAGGCAGATTAAAATTGTGGGACAGATCCCTGTCAGCACACCAAGACACAAAGGTCGACCAGACATGGTAATAGATCTTCGAAGAAACAGGCTTACGGGCACAAAGCATAGTAGCCACCACAGCAGAAGAAAAACCTTTCTTCAGAATTGAGGATTTAACTTCCAAGCCGTCAAAGCAAGCCTGCGAACATCCTCCTTTCACAGGTAACCCTGCAGAAGAAGATCCGGATGGCAAGGGAGCCGAAATGGCTCCGCCACAGATAGATCCAGAAGCTCCGGAAACCAAGATTGACGAGGCCAGTACGGAGCAATCAGGATGACTGGACAATGCTCCAGTCGTAATTTCTGTAACACCCTGTGCAACATGGGGAGGGGAGGAAAGATATAGGCAGAGGAAACATCCAAAGAATGGACATAGCATCCACTGCCAGAGCCAGAGGGTCTCTCCACTGAGAGCAAAACACTGGAACCTTCCTGTTGTGTCTAGTCACCATCAGGTCGATATGAGGGAGGCCCCATAGTTGAACGATGAGTTGGAACACCTGAAGGAGCAACTCCCATTCTCCGCTGTCTACTGTGTGATGACTGAGGAAATCCGCCATGATGTTGTCTATGCCTGGAATGTGCACTGCGGATATGGCAGGAATGTGTTCTTCTGCCCAGGACAAAATAGCCTTGACCTCTAACCAAGCAGCGAGACTTCTTGTTCCGCCTTGCTTGTTGATATAAGCCACGGCTGTGGCGTTCTTGGATTCCACTCGGACTGGACAGTCTTCAAACTGAGACACCCAATGTCGCAGGGCATGAAATATCACCCGAAGCTCCAATATGTTGATTGGAAGGAGGGATTCCTCTGGAGACCACCGCCCCTGAGTGCTGAAGCAACCCAGGACCGCATCTCAGCCGGAGAGGCTGGCATCCGTCGTCACCTTGGACCAGAAGGGAACCAGGAAGGACTTGCCGTTCAGCAGGTTGGACAGGTCGAGCCACCAAGACAAGCCCAGTTCCACATGAAGAGGAATTGAAACCAACGTCTTCTGATGATCCGGCTGACCTCTGCACACCTGGATCACGAACCTCTGGAGCTCCCTGGTGTGTGCCATGGCAAATGGAACCGCTTCTATCATGGATATGAACTTCCCCGCAGCAAAGACAGCTTCTAGACCGGAACTGGATCCTGAAACAGAATTGCTGAAACCCTGTGCACGATCTGGTGAGCCACCTCGTCTGAGAGGAACACCATGCTCTTCTGAGTGTTGAAGAGAAGGCCCAGGAAGACCAGCTGCTGGGATGGGACGAGATCTGACTTGTCCAAGCTGACAATCCACCCGTGATTGGTGAGAGCTTGAAGGCAGTGCTGAACCTGCTGATGAAATAGAGGGGGCTTTCAGAAGCAAGTCGCCCATGTAAGGAGTAACTCTGATGCTGTTCCAGTGGAGGACGGATATCAATGCCCCCAGAAAATGGTTGAAAACCTGAGGAGCCGTCGTCAGACCAAAGGGAAGGGCTGAGAACTGAAAACTGCTCTCTGGATGAATGAAAATGTGTAAATACGCGTCCTGAAGATCCAGAGAAGCAAGGAACTCCCCCAAGGATAAAGCAGCAATCACTGTGCGCAGAGATTCCTGGCAATAGTGAGTCCGGGTCACAAAGGAGTTGAGATTCTTCAAATCCAAAATAGGGCAACAACCGCCGTCCTTTTTGGCGACCACAAAGAGGTTCGAATAGAACCCTGAACCCCTGTCTTGAATAGGTACTGGCTCCAGGACGTCTTTGTCTAGAAGAGCCTGAACAGCACTGTAGAACAGACAGCGTTTCTCGGCACCCTGAGGAGTGTGAGAAAGACAAAAGCGAAAAGGAGGAAGAGAACAGAAAAGGATCTTGTACCCTTCTTTCAGCAGGGTCCGTCACTGAATCCTCCCAAACTCTGTGAAAGAGTCGCAGACGACCACCCACAGCGGGATGCAGACCCGGGTTCGGCGAGTCATGCCGAAGAAGTCTTGGAAGCCTTAGGTTTGGAGGAGACCTTGGGCTTCCATTGTTGTTTGGGCTTGGAGGAGGGATGCGGAGCTGAGGGAACCACTTGGTTCGCAGGACGTGCCTCATTCTGAAAGGAACAAAAAAAACGGTTACGCTTAAGAGGCATTTTCTTCCTGGGGACCAAGGGTAGATGACTACTCTTACCCCCTGTGGCCTCACTAATCAGATCCTTAAGATCAGGCCCAAACAAGGAGGTACCCTGAAAAGGCAGGGAAAGCAAGGCTTCCTTAGAAGCAGTGTCAGCAGACCAGATCTTGAGCTAAAGGGCTCGCCTAGCTACCACAGACGTAGTAGAAACCCTAGCCATCATGCGGACGGAATCAAATAAAACAGCAGAAACGTAGTGTTGCGCTTCAGAGATATTAGCAAGAAGGCGCAATTTATCTGAGGTAGGCGCATCCTGACGGACAGCCGTAGTGAGTTGCTCAGTCAAGACCGCAACGGCCCTGTTAACCCACTGTCAAGGTTTTCAAGACACTCAGACCAGTTGGTGAAATAAAACACAGTTTTATAAAACAGAAAAATAAAAGAAAGGATCGCCCTCTGTATGCAGTACTGAGTAATAACAAGGAGGCAAAAATAGAACCAGTATACAGATAATAACTTAACAGCTCAGGCAAATAACAGATACTGAGAACAGAGATACAAGGGTTAACACAGTAATCAGTCCGTTTCAGTTGTGGTGTTTGGCACGCCCAAGGTGGTAATAGGTAGTGAATGGTGGAGAGAACTCAACACCTAAAGTTCATAGAACGGAGATAACTGTTCAATAAAAAGGACCTGCGACCCAGAGCCTGCTGAAACTTGAGCCTGTAGCCCCCACGGGCGTAATAACGGAAGCAACCGGATTGCTAGAGCTAGAGCCACTAGACCCCACGGGCGTGATAACGGAGACAACCTGATTGCAAGAGCTTGAGCCAATAGCCCCCACGGGCGTGATAACGGAAGCAACTGGGTTACAAGAGCTTAAGCCAATAGCCCCCGTAGGCGTGATAACGGAAGCAACGGGATTGCAAGAGCTTGAGACCAGCAAGTAGTAGATAAAGCCTTAGCGCCTACTCCGGGCGCGGTAACGTAAACCAACTATACTGCAAGGAGTGGAATGAACCATCGCCTCACAAGGCTACTAAGAACCGGCTCAGCAGTAATAGTGGCTGGAATGTAACGGCTCAGCAAGAGAAAGCAATGCTCTGTACCAGACTGGAGGCTCAGAATCGGAGGCACAGCTCTGCACGGGTGAACGGCTC
This sequence comes from Rhinophrynus dorsalis, assembly GCA_037306005.1. Classification (NCBI taxonomy): domain Eukaryota; kingdom Metazoa; phylum Chordata; class Amphibia; order Anura; family Rhinophrynidae; genus Rhinophrynus; species Rhinophrynus dorsalis. The sequence continues at coordinate 93,636,325 of CM074725.1, read as the reverse complement.
AGTTTACAGGAATACAGCTCTGCACGAGTTAACGGCTCAGTAGGAGGAGCACAGCTCTGCACTGGTTAACGGCTCAGTAGGAGGAGTACAGCTCAGCACAGGTTAACGGCTCAATAGGAGGAGTACAGCTCAGCACAGGTTAACGGCTCAATAGGAGGAGTACAGCTCTGCACGGTAACAGCTTGGTAGCAGGAATTCAGCTCTGCACGGGTTAACGGCTTCAGTAGCAGAAGTACAGTTCACTGGAGATAGTCAGAATGTCGCTTCGGCGACAGCAGGAAGCTGAACTGTTGTCTGGGTTGGTGAAGCCGGTGCAGGTCTCGGAGCAGGAACGTCATCCAGACCGGGTCGAATCACGGAGCAGGGTTCTCAAACAAGCCAGGTCAGTTCACGAGCAGGAATGTCAGCCAAGCCGGGTCGAATCACGGAGCGGGTTCTCAGACAAGCCAGATCAGGTCACGAGCAGAAACGCCAGCCAGGCCGGGTCAAGTCACTGAGCAGGAACACAGGAACGTAGTCTAAGCAAGCCAAATCGGTACACCGGAATCAGGAACACAGGAAACACAGCACAGCAATACTGGCTCAGGAACACCACGAAAGGGCACCTGACAGGTGCCAATGGCCAGGTATAAAAAGGTCACCAGGGGTGGGCCAAACAGGCTCAACCAATAGGAGCGCGGCACAAGTGAGAGTGACAGAAAGAAGATCACGGGCACCGTGATAGTACCCCCCTCTCAAAGGCCCCCTCTCCCTGCAGGAGGTCTCAGCTTCTGGGGGTATTTAGAGTGGAAGTTGCCCAACAGTCTAGGCTCATGGAGGTCTTTATGATCTACCCAGGAACGTTCCTCAGGGCCATAGCCCTTCCAATGGACCAAATATTGCAACTTACCCCTAAATCTCCTAGAATCAGTGATACTCTGGACTTCATATTCCTCTTGGCCCTGAACGTCCACCGGCCCAGGAACTACTGGAGTGGTAGTGTAGCGGTTGCAAACCAAGGGTTTCAATAGCGATACATGGAACACATTATGTATGCGCATAGAAGCTGGGAGTTCCAGAGCGTATGAGACAGGATTCACCTTGCAGATAACTTTAAACTGACCAATGAACCTAGGAGCCAGCTTATTGGAAGGCACCTGCAAGTTAAGATTTCTGGAAGAGAGCCACACCCTGTCCCCAACCTGGAAGGAGATCGCTGGCTGCCGTCTATGATTGGCATGCCTCTGTTGTCGCTGAAATGACTGACCGAGGGTCCTCTGAACCTGTGCCCAAGTGGAGTGAAGCTGCTCGATATGCTCATCCAGAGCTGGAATCTGTTGCGACTGAAATGAGTCAGGGAGCAGGCACGGCTGAAACCCGTAGTTGATGAGAAATGGGGAGCTCCCGGGCGATGAATTAACTGCACAGTTCCTGGTGAACTCTGCCCACAGCAACAGGTCAGTCTAATTGTCATGATGATAGCACACAAAGCAACGCAGGAACTGCTCCAGTCCCTGATTGGCACGCTCAGCGGCTCCATTGGTCTGGGGATGATAGGCGGACGAAAAGGACAATTGGATGCCCATCTGACCACAAAATGCCCTCCAGAATCTGGACACGAACTGGCTCCCATGATCAGACACCACCACTCTGGGTACCCCATGCAAGTGTAACACTTCCTTGGCGAAAATCATAGCCAACTCCTGGGCTGACGGGAGACCAGAGAGGGGTACAAAATGAGCCATTTTCGAGAATCTGTCGACCACCATAAGAATAAATGTGTATCCCTTAGAGACTGTATCACGGTGCCCGTGATTGCTGCTTTGCTATGTCTGTCACCTGTAGGGGGCTCCCATTAACTGTGCGCCTTTGGCCCGCCTCATATTGCCTATTTAAACCTAGCCTGGGCACCCTTTAGTTGCCCTTTCGTGGTGTCTCTGAATGTTTCGTTTACACCATGCTACAGAAAGCTTCATTTGCAATTCTGCTGCTCCTGAGTACCTGTGTTCCTGAGTTTGTGCTGTTCCAGTGTTGTTGTCTGCTGTGCTGGTTCCAGTCCCGTTCCGGTTGAGTCTCCTGTAGTGCTGCTTCCTGCCTCTGATCTCCGTTACCGTTCCTGATCCGGTTGGACGTCGACGCTGTTCCTGTTGTTCCTGAGTCTGTTTCCCCAGCGGTGGCGACATTGTTCATTGGTCGCGTGGCGACATTTCAGTCAGTTGGTTCCAGCGCGCGGGAGCTGGTTTGCTTCACTGTCTCACGACACCAAGCCTTTGGTACTCTGTTGGTTCCCAGCGTGCGGACGCTGGTTCGCTCCAAAGCCTTGCGGCTGCACTATACAAAACTCTGTTGGTTTCCAGCGTGCGGACGCTGGTTCGCTCCAAAGCCTTGCGGCTGTATTATACAATATTCAGTTGGTTCCCAGCATGCGGACGCTGGTTCGCTCCAAAGCCTTGCGGCTGTATTATACAATACTCAGTTGGTTCCCAGCGTGCAGACGCTGGTTCGCTCCAAAGCCTTGCGGCTGTATAATACAATACTCTGTTGGTTCCCAGCGTGCGGACGCTGGTTCGCTCCAAAGCCTTGCGGCTGTATTACATAAACTCTGTTGGTTCCCAGAGTGCGGACGCTGGTTCGCTCCAAAGCCTTGTGGCTGTACTATATAAAACTCTGTTGGTTCCCAGTGTGCGGACGCTGGTTCACTCCAAAGCCTTGCGGCTGTATTATACAATACTCAGTTGGTTCCCAGCGTGCGGACGCTGGTTCGCTCCAAAGCCTTGCGGCTGTACTATACAAAACTCTGTTGGTTCCCAGTGTGTGGACGCTGGTTCGCTCCAAAGCCTTGCGGCTGTATAATACAATACTCTGTTGGTTCCCAGCGTGCGGACGCTGGTTCGCTCCAAAGCCTTGCGGCTGTCTTACATAAACTCTGTTGGTTCCCAGCGTGCGGACGCTGGTTCGTTCCAAAGCCTTGTGGCTGTACTATATAAAACTCTGTTGGTTCCCAGCATGCGGACACTGGTTCGCTCCAAAGCCTTGCGGCTGTATTATACAATACTCAGTTGGTTCCCAGTGTGCGGACGGTGGTTCGCTCCAAAGCCTTGCGGCTGTACTATACAAAACTCTGTTGGTTCCCAGCGTGCGGACGCTGGTTCGCTCCAAAGCCTTGTGGCTGTACTATACAAAACTCTGTTGGTTCCCAGTGTGCGGACACTGGTTCGCTCCAAAGACTTGCGGCTGTATTATACAATACTCAGTTGGTTCCCAGCATGCGGACGCTGGTTCGCTCCAAAGCCTTGCGGCTGTACTATATAAGACTCTGTTGGTTCCCAGCGTGCGGACGCTGGTTTGCTCCTGACCTTGTGGCTCGCTACTTTCATACTGTTGGTATCTAGAGTGCCTTCCAGTCTAGACTGCTGTTATTCCATCCATACCCTATCCTGGGGTAATATTGATTTGCAGAATTGGACTCACCATTATTTACAACTTTCACTGTCGTTACCTTCTGACAGTATTAGGGCCACTTGGGTTGACACCTCTTCTTTAGGTTGCCCTGCCCGGTATATTGGTAAGGCCGGTAGAGCCTATTGCATTTCCATTTATTGGCTGCCTTACCCGGTATTGGCAGGGCCGGTAGAACCTAGTCCATTGTGATCCTTCAGACTACCTTGCCCGGTATATTGGCAGGGCCGGTAGAGCCTGTATCACCCTCTTTATTGTCTGGCTGCCTTGCCCGGTATATTGGCAAGGCCGGTAGAGCCATCTTTCCACTGCGTTCCCAGGCTGCCCTGCCCGGTATATTGGCAAGGGCCGGTAGAGTCTGATTCCATATTACCATTCTACCTTGCTATTTATGTGTTGTATGTACGTGTATGAAATCCTATAGGATTATTTTAAATTTTCTCAATAAAGTTGTGTTTTTACCTAACCTTTTGTCTGAGAGTCATAACAAACCATGACAGACTGGCAGTTCTCCCAGAAAGTCAATAGATGTATGGGACCATGGTCGTTCACCATTAGGCACAGGTTGGAGTAGGCCCACTGGGAGATGCCTGGGGGTCTTGGCATGGGCACAGGCTGCCGTGAAAGCGGAGCAATCGGCTCTAAGGGAGGGCCACCAAAACAACTGTGATAGAGACCATATTAGCTGATCCCTTCCGATATGCCCTCAGCCTTAGATGAATGGTACTTCTCTAACAGACAGGTACGGAATGACTCGTCCACGAAACACTTGCCCATAGGAGTTTCTGGAGGAGCCCTTGCTTGAGACGCCAATATTTCCTCCCCCAGTGGCGAAGTGATGCTAGTACATACAGTAGCTAAGATACGATCAGGCTGAATAATAGGTACTGGTTCCTCCTCCCTTTCAATGTCCGAAGAAAACTGTCTGGACAGCGCATCTGCCCTGACATTCTCAGAGCCAGGTAGATAGGACACTACAAAGTTGAACTGAGACAAAAAAAGTGCCCACCTAGCCTGTCGTGAGGACAGCCTTTTCGCTTCAGAGAGATATGTCAAGTTCTTGTGGTCAGTTAAGATTAATACTGGGTTCTTAGTGCCCTCCAAAAGGTGATGCCATTCTTTAAGTGCCAGGATAATAGCTAAAAGTTCCCTGTCGCTAATCTCATAATGGCTTTGGGCACTGGAGAGTTTTTTTGAAAAGAACCCACAAGGCTTCAGGGGACCACCTCCCACAGGACGTTGGGAGAGTACTGCCCCAACCCCAACTTCAGAGGCATCGACCTCCAATGTGAATGGTAGGGCGGGATTGGGGTGGGACAGCACTGGAGCAGAAGAAAAGGCAGATTTTAGAGCCTCAAAGGCAGTCTCAGCTGCTTCAGACCATTCAGAGGGATTAGCGCCCTTATGTGTTAAGTCAGACAGTGGTTTCACAATAGTAGAAAAGTTCTGGACAAACCTCCTTTAATAATTGGCAAAGCCCAAAAAGCGCTGGATGGCCTTTAACCCCTTGGGATGAGGCCACTGTAGGACTGCTGCCAATTTTTCTTGGTCCATGGCAATGCCATCCTTAGAAATCACGAACCCCAGGAATGGTACTTGGGACCTATGAAATTCGCATTTCTTTAGTTTGCAAAATAGTTTATTTTTACGTAATCGTGACAAAACCTCAGAAACATCCTTAACATGCTGTATAAGGTTGGCAGAGTGAATCAATATATCATCTAGATATACTACCACGCAGGATTGAAGCATGTCTCGAAGGATGTCATTAATGAACTCCTGAAATACTGCCGGAGCATTACATAAGCCAAATGGCATTACCAGGTATTCATAATGCCCTGATCTGGTATTAAATGCCGTCTTCCACTCATCCCCATCCTTGATTCTGATCAGGTTGTATGCAGCCCTTAGGTCAAGTTTAGTGAAGATGGAAGATCCCTCCAACCTGTCAAATAATTTGGTTATGAGGGGAATGGGGTAGGCATTCTTTGGCATAAGTTTGTCCAAGCCCCGGTAATCGATACATGGCCTAAGCTCGCCATTTTTCTTTTTCACAAAGAAGAAACCGGCGCCAGCCGGAGAGGTAGACTTGTGAATGACCCCTCTCTTGAGGGCATCCTCTATGTATTCCTCCATAGCCCTGTTCTTATTGCACGACAGTGGATAAGTGCGACCCCTGGGAGGCACCACACCCGTGGGCAGAACAATAGCGCAATCATAGGGTCTATGCAAAGGCAATGCGCTAGCCTCCTCCTTGCTGAAAACGTCACTGAATTCTCGATATTCAGCTGGCACGGAGGGGGAGTTACAACAAATCTTGACAGGGTGGGACAAACAGTTCTTGGTACAGTATTCAGACCAAGACTTAACCTCACATCTCTGCCAGTCAAACTGGGGGTTGTGTAGAAGTAGCCAGGGAAACCTCAGTATGACTGCATGATGAGAAGATTGAATTATTTGGAAGCGTAACTCCTCCTTGTGGAGAGCCCCAATAGACATAGAAATAGGAATTGTTTCCATAGTGATAAATGCAGGTTCCAAGGGTCTGCCATGAATGGCTTCAATGGCCAACGGAGATTCCTTTTTGAGTAACGGAATCTTGTGCAATTCTGCAAAAGATTGGTCCATAAAGTATCCTGCTGCACTGGAGTCCACCAGTGCCATGACCAATATAGACAGATCTGCCCAGGAAAATGCCACCTGGATTGTGGGTTTCCATGTACTAGAATCTAGGGACTGCTGTACGCCACCTAGGGCCTGTCCCTCAATGTACCCTAGGTGCGTCCATTTCCTGGTCTTACCGGATATGTGCGTATTAAGTGCCCAGCCTTGCCACAATATAAGCATAAACCCAGCCTCTTGCGGTGTGCCCGCTCCTCCTTAGTAAGTCTAGTAAAACCTAGCTGCATAGGTTCATCCACCTCTGGGGATCGTTCAGGAGGAATGGGAGGTGAGGGTGGGTTAAAAAGGTTACCATGCCCGATAATTCTGGATTTTGCCCTTCTTGCCAATCGTCTCTCGCGAATGTACTCAATGTACTCATCCAAATCACTGGGTACATCCCTGGCAGCAATTTCATCTTTGATGGAATCAGACATACCCTCAGCAAAGGCTGCCACCAGTGCCTCGTTGTTCCATCCAACCTCTGCTGTCAAGGTCCAAAATTCGATGGCGTAATCGCCCAAGGTACGCTGGCCCTGCTGGATCTCCATTAACCTTTTAGCAGCAGAGGCAGCTCTACCAGGGACCTCAAACACTCTGCGGAACTTTCTTACGAATTCATCAAAGTTCCGTGTGCAGGGTTTGGCGTTTTCCCAAAGAGGATTGGCCCATGCCAGTGTTTTACCCGTTAGCAGGGAAATCATAAATCCGACCTTACTACGGTCGCTAGGAAATGCCTGGGGCGTTAGTTCCAGAAAGATCTCTAATTGATTAATAAAGCCCCGGCATAGGTTAGGTTCGCCATCATATCTTAATGGTAACGGCGCCGCTGCCGTTAGGCCTCTGGAATGAGCGATAGGAGATACAGACTGATTATCCGGTGTTGTAACTGTGGAGACCACCGGATTCTGGTTAGGTTTGTCAAGGTGTACCGTTCGCTTAAGTAACGTTTGTAAGGCCAATGCCAATTGGTCTAGGCGCTGCTCGTGAACATCCATTCTCCAGTGGATGTTTTGTGTATTACTCTCACCCTTACTGTCTGAGGTCATGGCCGTTTCGTACTGTCACGGTTTTCAAGACACTCAGACCAGCTGGTGAAATAAAACACAGTTTTATTAAACAGAAAAATAAAAGAAAGGATCACCCTCTGAAGGCAGTACTGAGTAATAACAAGGAGGCAAAAATAGGACCAGTATACAGATAATAACTTAACAGCTCAGGCAAATAACAGAAACTGAGAACAAACATACAAGGGTTAACACAGTAATCAGTCCGTCTCAGTTGTGGTGTTTGGCACGCCCAAGGTGGTAATAGGTAGTGAATGGTGGAGAGAACTCAACACCTAAAGTTCATAGAACGGAGATAACTGTTTAGTAAAAAGGACCTGTGACCCAGAGCCTGCTGAAACTTGAGCCTGTAGCCCCCACGGGCGTAATAACGGAAGCAACCGGATTGCTAGAGCTAGAGCCACTAGCCCCCAAGGGCATGATAATGGAGACAACCGGATTGCAAGAGCTTGAGCCAATAGCCCCCACGGGCATGATAACGGAAGCAACTGGATTGCAAGAGCTTGAGCCAATAGCCCCCACGGGCGTGATAACGGAAGCAACGGGATTGCAAGGGTTTGAGCCAATAGCCCCCACGGGTGTGATAACTGAAGCAACTGGATTGCAAGAGCTTGAGCCACTAGCCCCCACCGGCGTAATAACAGAGACCAGCAAGTAGTAGATAAAGCCTTAGCGCCTACTCAGGGCGCGGTAACATAAACCAACTATACTGCAAGGAGTGGAATGAACCGTTGCCTCACAAGGCTACTAAGAACCGGCTCAGCAGTAATAGTGGCTGGAATGTAATGGCTCAGCAAGAGGAAGCAATGCTCTGTACCAGACTGGAGGCTCAGAATCGGAGGCACAGCTCTGCACGGGTGAACGGCTCAGTTTACAGGAATACAGCTCTGCACGAGTTAACGGCTCAGTAGGAGGAGCACAGCTCTGCACTGGTTAACGGCTCAGTAGGAGGAGTACAGCTCAGCACAGGTTAACGGCTCAATAGGAGGAGTACAGCTCTGCACGGTAACAGCTTGGTAGCAGAAGTACAGTTCACTGGAGATAGTCAGAATGTCGCCTCGGCGACAGCAGGAAGCTGAACCGTTGTCTGGGTTGGTGAAGCCGGTGCAGGACTCGGAGCAGGAACGTCATCCAGGCCAGGTCGAATCACAGAGCAGGGTTCTCAGACAAGCCAGGTCAGGTCATGAGCAGGAACATCAGCCAAGCCAGGTCAAGTCACGGAGCTGGAACACAGGAACGTAGTCTAAGCAAGCCAAATCGGTACACCGGAATCAGGAACACAGGAAACACAGCACAGCAATACTGGCTCAGGAACACCACGAAAGGGCACCTGACAGGTGCCAATGGCCAGGTATAAAAAGGTCACCAGGGGCGGGCCAAACAGGCTCAACCAATAGGAGATAGGCACAAGTGAGTGTGACAGAAAGAAGATCACGGGCACCGTGATACACACGCAGCAACAAATGCTGGACGCATAGCTGTACCAACAGTGGCAAAAATGGACTTGAGGGAAACCTCAAGTTTCTTGTCAGTCCAGTCATTCAGAGCAGAAGCATCAGAGACTGGCAAGGCAGTAGATTTAGAAAGCCTGGTGATAGGTGCATCCACTTTGGGGTGATGAACCCACTTAGCAAGCGCAGTTTCAGAAAAGGGGTAAAGCTTAGCAAATTTTCTGGACACAGAAGCGGTCTTATCCGGTGATTTCCACTCCTCAGAAACCAGACGGTCAAGAGTGGGGTTAGGTGGAAAATATGTAAGGGGCTTAGCAGGCTCCTGAAATACATCAGAGGGATCAGAAGGGACCTCCTGAACTAGGGGAATGTTAAGAGTAGATAATACAGCCCTGATCAGGCCCTCAGCAGAGGGGTCAGGATCAGCTTCAAAGGGATCCCCAAAAAACTGAGAGGACTCCAATACGGAACATTCCTCAACATCTGAATCCACCAGCAGTTCCTCTTCAGAGGAATCTGACACGTCAGGTACTCCCTGAGGTTTGGGCAGGGAAGACCTGATAGAAGAGGGGGCCTGCCAAGCCTGAACGGCCCCCTGTATCTGGGATGGAAAGAGTTGCAATGTGGACCTAAGGTCCCTAGTCGCAGCCTTGAACTCTTGCACCCAAGCTGGCTCTATAGCATGGCTGGAGGTCGCTGGGTTGCTATCAGGAACTTCTGAACATGATGGGCATAAGTGACCAGAGGACTCTCTAGGTAGCCCTGAGTGACAGGAAGAGCAATGAGCAACGGGGGATACAGAGACCCCAGCCTCCTTAGTCTTAGGTCTAGCCCCAAGCTCCAGCGGTAAAGACATTCTCACAATGTCAAAATAACCAACTGTACAGTAAATCACCCAATTATAGTGTGGAAGATTAATATTTCACCCCAGAAATCACTAAAACAGACTTATCTGGCGGGCGAAGGGTTAATCTGCAGAGGAGAGAAGGAGAGTCCAAGCCTTGTGTAGGATACTCGCCAGAAAAGCTCACAAAATGGCTGCTGCGACGGGAGCCAATCAGAAACAAGGTACGAAGCAAGTGCTCATGGGAAATGTAGTTTTCCCAAAAAAGTATCTCAAACAGTGCCCCCTGAGCCCCCCAACACACTTGAAATATAAACTGGCTGATAGAGCAAGGGTAGACAAGTAAAATGAGCCATCTCTGAAGTCCCTAGGTTAAGCGGTTAAACAGTATAGTCCCACAGAGGTGAATGGAGCAATGGCGTCTATGCGGTAAAGCACGCCGCAGTACACAATTTTTACAAACATTAAGGAAAAACATGAAAAGGTGTAAAACATCAATGGAACATGTGTGGACACCCAGAAAAACACTAGTCCAGTAGGAAAAGTGCCATAAAACCCCCCTGTCAAACCAGCAGTGAAAGGGTTAAGTTACCACATAAACCTGCTCCAAACACCAAACAGACATACAGATATACCCAATGAGTGCAGGAGTGTGCAATAGGAACTCCAGAACACAACCCCTGTGCGGAGGGGCACTGTGGGACAAGTGGACCTGCAGCACTCAAAGGATAGCTCACCTTTCCTGCAGATCTTCTGTCTTCAGATTAACATGGAGCAAGAAGTACCTCAGTGGGTAACTCCTGGGGAAGCACTTGGAATCAAGATTTTCCCCCTCAGGCCTTAAGGTTCACCAAAAAGCACCTGGATACTGAGCTAGCCACATCTAAGGGCATTGTCAGTCATGGTAATCCGCCTAATGGTGGTATTCCATATCTGAAAGAAAAATAAAAAAGATTCTAAAACTATAGCAGAACTGTTCTCAACCTGGTGTTGTCGCACCGAAGGAACAAATCTTTTTGGAGCTGGTTGGCTAGCTGCAGCCAAGGAGGGAAGGGAGGCTCCACCCCCTGCATACACTTTGAGAATTGTTCCTGCCTACTTAAAGGGGCAGATCGCCTCCCAGAGTTACCAGTAACCTGTATTGGACGACAGAGAAATACCACTTAAATCATTATTGCATATGAAATAGGGCTTTCTGTGCTGTGCTTTTGTTTGTTGTAGTCGGTATTCAAACTTTCCTTTGACACAAAATAAATTAAGAAAAAATTAATTTTGTCTACTTATTTCAGAGACCAAAAAACTAAAAGTGGTAATATTTGTAGGCTCTTGCAGAAGCAGCACAGCAGAAGTCATCCATAGTGTATATTTCTTGACAAAATAGAAAGAAGTGGATACAGCACTAATACAATAAAAGAATGCACCGTTGGTGGGATGGAGCAAGGGGGTGATTTAGGGGAAAGAGTGAAGAAACAAACAACTCCAGAAGCCCCTAAATGATAAAGACGTGAGCCTCAGAGTAGGTAGAGCTTCACTAAGTCACCAAACTCATTGATTGTGGAGTTCTAAATATATTAAAATAAAGACTGAATAATAAAGAGTGGGAAAGACCTTTCCCTAAACAGTTCAGTCTAAATATAGTAGAGCCCCCTCTCTCATGCAGCTTGTCCTCAAAAGAAGTGCACATATAAGTAATCTGCCGATGTACCATACATGCAAAACTAATGAACAGAAAGGGAATGGGGAAGACAGCGCAAAAAATACCTCTATGTAGAAATGCTTGAATCGACACAAGAAAGGCAAAAAAATTTAAATATATAAATATATAGAATCTATTTATTCATAGCGAATAATCACAAGGTATAATATAATAAAATATAGTAAAGAAAATATGTATTGGAGAGAAAATCATCTGCAACCTTCCTAGGAAGGTAACGAACATAAAAATGAAGGTGAAAATAACTCCTAACAAGATTCAGCAACTTATGTGGAGTGAATCATTTGTGCGTGAGTTTAGGAGGTAATGGCGCACATAAAGAGCAATCAATCCCAGAAAATATCCTCTATAAGTAAGTAGATCACATTTGGATGATAAAGGTATGCACTTATTAGATGTAAAACACGAATAATGCACAAACCAAAAACAATGTGGATTTCTGTTTACTAAACGTCCAGAGTTAATGCGCTCATCTGGGTATTGATGTTCAATGTCTCTGCTCTCTTACGAGTCCTGGCTGTTCTCTGGAGCTCTGGTCGCATCCACGCCTCCTCCTGTAGCTCTAGCCATGGTCCCGATTTCCTCCGCTGCAAGTCTCCCGCACAGTCACTCCTGGTTAGTAGTCCTTGAATCGTGGTGTTGGCGTCTCGACCTAACACGTGGCCACATAAATTGCCGAATCTTGTTAGGAGTTATTTTCTCCTTCATTTTTATGTTCATTGCCTTCCTAAGAAGGTTGCAGACTATTTTCTATCCAATACATATTTTCTTTCTTATATTTTATTTTATTATATTATGTCTTGTGATTATTAACTATGAATAAAAGAGGATTTTAGTCTTACCTGTTAAATCCTTTTCTCTTAGTCCATATCGCTTACAGGTAACTCTGGGAAGGCGATCACCCCTTTAAAGGGATAGTGATACTTAAAATGTAAAAAAAAAAAAAAAGAAGATTTTAGTCTTACCTGTTAAATCCTTTTCTCTTAGTCCATATAGGTTACTGGTAACTATGGGTAGGTGGCCGCCCCTTTAAGTAGGCAGGAACAATTCGTAAAGAGAATGCTAGGTGGAACCTACCTTGTCTCCTTAGCTGCATCTAGCCAATTCCTCTCCAGAAAGATTTGAGACACTAACTAGCGACTAGGTAGTAAGAAGGGAAAAGAAGACTCCTGTGAACATGAACCCAAAAGGACTCTCACGTTCAGTCACAGGAGAGCCAAGCATGGTCCCTTGACAGGGTGGGAGACCAGTAACCTATATGGACTAAGAGAAAAGGATTTAACAGGTAAGACTAAAATCCTCTTTTCTCTGTTGTCCAATATAGGTTACTGGTAACTTTGGGATGTCCTTTGAGTTTCCCAGAGGTGGGAATTAAGGCAAGGACCAGGCGCAGACCCCAAAAGTCACCAGAGCCTATATGAACCATCAGATCATAGACAGCCCAACAAGAACAATGAAGTGTCAACTGGTGCATAACCACACCAGGAACGTAGCACAGCCAACTGGGCTCAAAAATGAAGGAACACTGAAGAGACAAAAGGAGAACCTAGACAGGCAAAACCACCTCTAGGATCTTCCTCCCAAACTGGCATCAACCGATGCCAGCACATCAACGCGATAGTGCTTAGAAAAGGTGTGCACAGACGACCAAGTGTCAGCCTTACACAACTGATCAGCTGAGGCTTGATTCTTGTAAGCCCAAGATGCCCCAATGGATTGAGTGGAATGAGCCAAAACCTTAAATGGAACAGGCTTCTTCCGCAGTTCGTAGGCCTTACGCTATGGTCACCTTGGATGCCGGTCTACCTGCCCTGGGACCCTCAGGAATGATGAACAAGGCATCAGACTGGCTAATAGAGTCTGTGCAGTGCACATAGAACTTGAGACATCGCACCACATCCAACAAGTGAAGATCCCTCTCCTTGTCAGATGTAGGGTCAGGACAGAAAGAGGGCACCACGATTCCCTGATTAATGTGGAATTCAGAGACCACCTTCGGGAGGAACTCCTGAGAAGTGTGAAGAACCGCCTTGTCCTTGTGAAACACCAAAAAGTGGTTTACAAGATAGGGCATGCAACTCCGCGACATGCCGAACAGTTACAATCGCCAGGAAAAAAAGAGGATTTTAGTCTTAACTGTTAAATCCTTTTCTCTTAGTCCATACAGGTTACTGGTAACTTTGGGTAGGGGATCAGCCCCTTTAAGTAGGCAGGAACAATTCAGAGAAGTGGATGCAGGGGTGGAGCCTACCTTCCCTCCTTGGCTGCTGCTAGGTAATCAGCTCCAGTAAGATTTGAGACACTAACTATTGACTAGGTCGTGAGAAGGAAAAGAAGACTCCTGTGAGCATGAACTCAAAAGGACCCCCACATTCTGCCACAGGAGAGCCAAGCATGGTCCCTTGACAGGGTGGGAGACCAGTAACCTGTATGAACTAAGAGAAAAGGATTTAACAGATAAGACTAAAATCCTCTTTTCTCTCTCATCCAATACAGGTTACTGGTAACTTTGGGATGTCCAACCATTGAGTTTCCCAGAGGTGGGAAGTAAGGCAAGGACCAGGCACCAGGCCCCCAAAGTCACCAGAGCATATATGAACCATCAGATCAGAGACAGCCCAATAAAAAAAAAAAGATTAATGAGGAACTCAGAAACCACCAATGGGAGAAACTCCTGTGAAGTGTGAAGCACCACCATTTGTCTTAGTGAAACACCAAAAAGGGTGGTTTACAAGACAGAGCACCCAACTCCGCAATACGGCGAACAGACATGATCGCCAGGAGAAAGGCCAATGTACCACGTCAGCAGATGTAGAGGTATAATAGCCAAAGACTCAAAGGGAGGGCGCTGGAGGATGCCCAAAACCAAGTTAAGATGCCACTGAGGAGCGGGAGTCTGAAATACAGGACGAGTATGAGCAACGCCCTGGAAGAACCCTAGACATCAGGAAGAATAGCAATGCACCTCTGAAAGCAAAACAGAGAGGGAGACGATTCCTGAAGCATAAGGGAACTCAACTGAGGCCTTTGTCCACACCATCCTGTAGGAAGGCCAGGAGTGTAGGAAAATCAAAATCTGGAGATAGGTCCTTATCAGCACACCAACAAAGAAAGGAAGACCAGACTCGATGGTAAGCCTTACAGAAAACAGGCTTGCGTGAACCAAGCATAGTCGTCACCACATCAGAAGAAAATCCTTTCTACCACAGTGGTGAGGATTCAATGTCCAAACAGTCAAAGCTAGATGATGGACATCCTACTTCCACAGGTAACCCTGTAGAAGAAGATCCGGACGGCAAGGGAGACGGAAAGGCTCTGCCACCAGTAGATCCAGAAGCTCTGGAAACCAAGCCTGGCGAGGCCAGAACGGAACAATCCGAAAGACTGGACAACGTTCCAGTCTCAGTTCCCTTATCACCATGTAGAACATGGGAATGGGAGGAAAGATGAAATCCAGAGGAAATAACCAAGGAATGGACATGGCATTCACTGCTAGAGCTAGAGGATCCCTCCAGCGACAGAAGAATGTCGGAGTCTTCCAGTTGTGTTGTGTCGCCATCAGGTCGATGCATGGAAGAACCCACCTCTGAACAATGAGGTAGAACACCTCAGGATGAAGTTTCCACTCTCCGCTGTCCACTGTGTGTCAACTGAGGAAGTCTGCCAGGAAGTTGTCTACACTGGGAATGTGAACTGCGGATATGGCAGGAACAGATTCCTCTGCCCAAGACAAAATAGTCTTGACCCCTAACCAAGCTGTGAGACTTCTTGTTCCGACTTGTTTGTTGATGTAAGTCACTGTCATGGCGTTGTCGGACTGAACTCGGACCAGGCAGTCCTCCAGCTGGCGTGTCCAGTGGCAAAGGGCATGTAATATCGCCCGAAGCTCCAAGACCTTGATGGGAAGGAGCTATTCCTCTGGAGACCACCGTCCTTGAGCATTCAGGTGACCCAAGACCGCTCCCCAGCCGGATAGGCTGGCATACATCGTCACCGTGGTCCAGAAGGACATCAGGAAAGGCTTGCCCTTCAGCAGATTGGAGAGGTTGAGCCACAACGACAGACTCAGTTCCACATGAAGAGGAAGGGACACTGACATCTTCAGGAGGTCCGGCTGACTCTTGTACACCTGGGTCACAAAGCCTCTGGAGTTGCCTGGTGTGAGCCATGGCAAACGGGACTGCTGCTATGGTGGAAATGAACTTCCCCACTAGAGAGGACAACTTCTGGGCTGGAAGTGGATCGTGAGCCAGAACAGTGGAAACCCTGTGAGCGATCTGGTGAGCCACCTCATCCATGAGAAACACTGTGCTCTGCTGAGTGTCGAAGAGAAGGCCCAGGAAGACCAGTCGCTGGGATGGGACAAGATCCAACTCGTCCATGTTGAGGATCCACCCATGATGGGTGAGTGCATGAATGCAGTCCTGAGCCTGCCGCTGAAGGAGTTTCATGAAGGGGCTTTCAGAATCAGGTTGCCCATGTATGGAGTGACTCTGACGCCGTTCTGATGGAGGACAGACACTAAGGCTCCCAGGACACGATTGAAGACTTGAGGAGCTGTAGTCAGACCAAAGGGAAGAGCAGAAAACTGAAAAAGCCATTGGTCGCAGGCAAATCTGAGGTACTGCCGGCTCTCTGGATGAATGGTGACGTGCAGATATGCTTCCTGAAGATCCAGAGAAGCAAGGAATTCCCCAGGGGACATGGCAGTAATCACTGTCCTTAGGGACTCCTGGTAATAATGAGTCTTGATCACAAAGGAATTGAGATCCTCCAGGTCCAAAATTGGACGACAGCCACCGTCCTTCTTGGAAACCACAAACAGGTTTGAGAAAAAACCCAAGCCTCTGTCCTGAACAGGAAATGGCTCCAGAACCACCTTGTCCGAAAGGGCCTGGATGGCGCAGTTGAACAGACGGCGTTTCCCTACACCCTGAGGAGTGAGAGAAGGAAAAATCCCGAAGGAAGGAAGAGAGGTGAAAGGGATTCTGTACCCCTCTGCCACTACCCGTATAACCCAAGGGTCCACCACGGAGTCCTCCCAGATGCTGCGGTAGTGTCGCAGACGACCACCCACAGCAGAGTGGGGACCTGGGTTCAGCGAGTCATACTGAAGAAAGTGTGGAAGCCTTGGGCTTGGTGGAGATCTTAGGCTTACATTGTGGTTTGGGCTTGGAGGAGGAGCACGGAGCTGGGGGAACCGCCTGGTTCGCCCGGCGTGTCTCAGTCCAGAAGCACGAAAAAGCCGATTAAAGCATCTGCTTCCTGGAAACCATAGGCAGGAGGGTACTCTTAACCCCTGTGACCTCACTAATCAGATCCTTAAGATCTGGCCCAAACAGAGAAGTGCCCTGAAAGGGAAAAGAGAGCAATGCTTTCTTAGAAGCAGTGTCAGCAGACCAGATCTTGAGCCAAATAGCTTGTTTGGCAACCACAGACATGGTGGAAACCCTTGCCACCAACAGATATCATCAACAAGGCAGCAAAGACCTAATGCTGGGCTTCAGAATGTTGGCAAGAATTCTCAACTTGGTAGTAGCAGGAGCTCCCTGATGATCTGCAAGCGTGACCTGTTCAGTCCAAACCGCAATGGCCCTATTTACCCAGGCCCCAGCAAATGCTGGACATACGGAAGTACCAGCGGTGGCAAAAATGGACTTGAGGGAGGCCCCAAGTTCTCATCATACCAGTATTTAAGAGCAGAGGCATCAGTAACTGGCAAAACAGTGGACTTAAAAAGCCTATCAAACAGGGACATCCACCTTGGGGGGGGATAAACCCACTGAGCTAGCGCCGCATCAGAAAAGGGAGTAAGGCTTAGCAAACTCCCTGGAGTCAGGAGACTACCACTCATCAGACATTAACCGTTCAAGAGTGGGGTCAGGTGGAAAACAAGTATGGGGCCGTTTGGTCTCCAGAAGTACATCAGAGGGGTCCGAAGAAACCTCTTGAACCATGGGAATGTTTAGGGTGTTTAATACGGCTCTGATTAGGCCCTCAGCAGAGGGATCAGGGTCAGCCTCAAAGGGGGGTCTCGAAAGAACTGAGATGAGACCACTGCAGAACATTCCTCGGCGTCAGAATCCACCAACAGTTCCTCATCAGAGAAATCTAATACGTCAGGTACTCCCTGTGGTTTCAGCAGGGAAGATCTGACAGAAGTAGGGGTCTGCCAGCAGCGGAAGACCCCCAGTAACTGGGATGGAAGAGTTGTGTATACTGGAGATCTCTAGTAGCAGCCTAAACTCTTGCACCCAAACTGGATCTAATGCATGGCTGGAGGTCCCTGGGGAACACTCAGGGACAACAGAACATGCTGGGCATAAATGACCTGAGAATGCACAAAGGGGGACACAGAGACCCCAGCGTTCTTAGTCTTAGTCCTAGCCCCAAGCTCCAAAGGAATAGACATTCCCACAGTGTTAAAACGTTCAAAGTATAAGGAAATACCCAAATACAGTGTGTATGATTAAAATTTCACCCCAGAAATTGCTAAAATAGACTTGTCTGGCAGGCACAAAATGGCTACCGTGATGGGAACCAATCAGGAACAACAGCGCGATGCAAGCGCAAATGGGAAATGCAGTTTTCCTAGAAAAAGTACCTCAACAGTGCCCGAAGCCCCCTGAGCCCCCCCAACACACACTAAATGTTGACCGAATAGTAGAGCAAGGGCAGACAATTACAATGAGCCATCTCTGAAGTCGCTACGTTGGGTGGTTGCATAGAAATGTCCCAGACTGTACAGTCCCATAGAAGTGAATGGAGCAATGGTGTCTATGCAGTAAAAGCGCGCAAACACAATTCTTACAAAGTTGTAACTGTGTAGTAAATTTGGACCAAACATCACTAAAACATGTCACTAGACCCAATAAACACTGAACCCAGTAGGGAAAGTGCTCAAAACCCCCAAAATTGTGGGACATGTGGACCTCAGCACTCAAAGGGTTGCTCACCTTTCCTGCAGATCTTCCTTTGGAAAATCAAATTCCTGGGAAAGATCCTTATCAGCGCACCAAGAGAGAAAGGTGGACCAGACTCTATGATAGGCCTTAGAGGAGACAGGCTTGCGGGCACTAAGCATAGTGGCCACCACACCAGAAGAAAAACCCTTCTTCTTCAGTACTGAGGATTCAACTTCCATGCCATCAAACGCAGACGGTCCACATCCTTCTTCCACAGGTACCCCTGTAGAAGAAGATCTGGACGGCAGGGAAGATGAAAGGGCTCTGCCACAGAGAGATCCAGGAGTCCGGAAACCAAGCTTGATGAGGCCAGTAAGGTGCAATCAGAATGACTGGAGAGCCCTCCAGACGCAGTTTCAGCAACACCCTGTGCAGCATGGGAATGGGAGGAAAGATGTACACCAGAGGGAAATGCCATGGGATCAACATGGCATCCACTGCCAGAGCTAGAGGGTCCTTTCAGCGAGAGCAGTACAACGGAACCTTCCGATTGTGCCTTGTCACCATCAGATCGATGCAAGGAAGTCCCCACTTCTGAACAATGAGGTTAAACACTTCTTGATTGAGTTCCCACTCTCCGCTGTCCACTGTGGGTCAACTTAGGAAGTCTGCCAGCACGTAGTCTATGCCGGGAATATGAACTGCAGATCTTTATCTCCTCCTTTGCCACTGCTACCTTTCCTGACAACTTCAAACATGCCTTAGTAACACCCATCCTCAAGAACAACTTTTCTGACAGTAACACACCCTCTAGCTATCGACCCATTTCTCTTTTGCCTTTAAGCTCTTGGAATGCCTAGCCTACTCACGCCTGCTTGACTTCCTTAACACATACGACCTGCTGGACCCTTTACAATCTGGATTTCACACTGCTCACTCCACTCTTACAAGAGTGGTTAATGATCTTCACATTGCCAAATCTCAAGGTAACTATTCAATACTTATCCTGCTTAATCTCTCAGCAGCTTCTGACACTGTTGATCATGCTGTCCTCCTCCACATTCTTCACTCCTTAGGAATCCGTAACACAGGACTGGACTGGCTCTCCTCTTATCTAACAGATCCTTCAGTGTCTCCTCTGCCACTTCCTCATCCTCTCCCGTCCAACTCTCTGTTGGGATTCCTCAAGGTTCTGTTCTAGGACCACTTCTATTTTCTCTTTACACAATAACATTTGGTGATCTTATTAACTCGTTTGGTCTCAAATATCACCTCTGTGCAGATGACACCCAGATTTACTTATCTGCACCTCAACTGACTTGATATCCAGGCTAAAGTCACAGATTATCTCTCGGCTATCTCAGGCTGGATGGCTCATAGGCACCTCAAACTCAATATGTCTAAAACTGAGCTGCTCCTCATCCTACCTACGCCTGGCTCTGTAGCGTCCTTCCAGGTGACTGTAAATGGCACTACCATAAATCCAGTATCGGACGCGCAGTGTCTAGGGATGATAATTGACAACTCTCTCTCATTCTACCCTAATATTAATGCCATTGCTAAATCCTGTCACTTTCATTTGCGTAACATTGCTAAAATCTGTCCCTTCTTCTGCTTCTCCACAGCTAAAATTCTTATACATGCAATCATCCTCTCCCGCATGGACTATTGCAACATTCTTCTGTCTGGCATTCCTGCCTCCCACCTCCATTCACTTCAATCTATACAGAATGCTGCAGCACGAATCACTCTTCTGTCAACTAGGTTTGTCCCTGCCCCACTCCTCCTCAAAACTCTCCAATGGCTGCCTCTTAAACTCAGGATAGCTTACAAAATCTTACTTCTCTCTTTCAAGACACTTCTATCCTCTACTCCTTCTTACATTTCCACTCTGATCTCCAGTTATACCCCATCCCACCACTTACGTTCGGCCAGTGATTGTCTTCTATCAGCTCCTTTTGTGTCTACAGCCCTGTCATGTATCAAACCTTTTTCTCTCATTAATCCGTATCTATGGAATGTTCTGCCATCCAACCTGTGCCACTGCACCTCTCTGATAACCTTCAAATCTCACTTAAAAATGCACCTCATGGATAACATCCCAATATGTTAGTAGGCACTGATGTTGTACAATGAACGCTCTTATAAATTATTTACTGTACTGATGTCTTCTATCATCATCAGAACTAGCACTGTATTCAACACTTGACCCTTACGTACTCTGTATGTCTCCCATTACCGCTTTAGATTGTAAGCTTTCGGGCAGGGACCTCCCACCCAATGTTTCACTCTACAAAGCACCTGTAACCCTGTATTGTTTAAACCCTTGAATTGTAAAGCACTGCGTACACTTGTGGCGCTATATAAATAAACATATTAATTAATTCATTCATATGGCAGGAACATGTTCCTCTGCCCAGGTTAAAATAGCTTTTACCTCCAACCAGGCAGCGAGACTTATTCTACCGCCTTGCTTGTTGCTGTAAGCCACGGACTCTGACTGGGTACCCCTCCAGATGACGTGTCCAGTGGCGAAGAGCATGAAATATCTCCCAAAGCTCCAACACATTGATGGGAAGGAGAGTTTCCTCTGGAGACCATCGATCCTGGGCATTGCTATGACCCAGGACCGCTCCCCAGCTAGAGAGGCTGGCATCCATCATCACTGTAGTCCAGAAGGATATCAGGAAGGGACAGCCCTTCAGCAGATTGTAGAGGTTGAGCCACCATGACAGGCTCAGCTCCACGTGAAGAGAAAGACACACCGACATCTTCAACAGATCCTGCTGACCCCTGCACACATGGATCACAAACCTCTGAAGTTCCCTGGTGTGAGCTATGGCAAATGGAACCACTTCTAGGCTGGAAATGAACTTCCCCACTCGTGAGGTCAGCTTCTTGGCCAGAACTGGATCTTACGCCACAACAACAGATAGTTTGTGGATGATCCAGTGAGCCACCTAGTCCGTGAGAAACACCATATCCTGTTTGGTGTCGAAGAGGAGACCCAGGAAGACTAGTCTCTGAGATGGTACAAGGTCCGACTTGTCCATGTTGAGGATCCATCAGTGATAGGTGAGTGCATGAATGCAGTCCTTGACCTGCTGATGAAAGAGTTCCATGGAAGGAGCCTTCAGAAGCAAGTCGTCCATGTATGGAGTGACTCTGATGACGTCCCGGTGGAGGACAGCCACCAATGCACCCAGGATGTGATTGAAGACCTGGGGAGCTGGTCATAAGCGAACCGGAGGTACTGCTGGCTTTCTGGATGGATGGCAATATGCAGGTATGCATCTTGAAGGTCCAGAGAAGCAAGGAATTCTCCAGGAGACATGGCCGCAATCACAGTCCGCAGGGACTCCTGGTGGTAGTGAGTCTTGTCCATGAAGGAATTGAGGTCCAAAATTGGATGACAGCCACCGTCTTTCTTGGAAACCACAAACAGGTTGGAGTAAAAACCCAAGCCCATTTCTGGCACTGGGACTGGTTCCAGAACCTCCTTGTCCAAAAGGGTCTGGATAGCACTGTGGAACAGATGGCGCTTCTGCACTCCCTAAGGAGTGTAAGAAGGAAAAAAGCTGAACGGGGGAAGAGAGATGAAAGGGATCCTGTACCCTTCTGACACAACCTGCAAAACCCACGGATCCCCCGCGGTGTCTGTCCAGACACTGAGTAAGTGGAGCAAACAACCACCCACTGGTGCATAGGGACTGGGGTTTGGCGAGTAATGCCAAAGCAGGTTTGGAGGTACTGGACTTGGTGGAGGACTGCTTGACCCTCCTGTGAGCGCTCATGCTTACCTGTTCAGGGAGATCCAGCCACCCTGGTGCTCGTCTGGGTGGCCAGTCCCCTCTGATGTTGCTCTGCGGTACAGACCGCGTCTTGTCTCCTAGGAGAGCCAGACGGCCTGGTGCTCATTCAGGCGGTCGTCTCCCTCTGTCTGTTCCCTCGTGATTGTGTCGGATTGAGGAAGCCAGTTTGTGTCGCTCTTTTGGAGAGCGTTCCGTGCTCAGTTGGCTATCCAGCTCTCTTTCTCCTCAGCCTACCACCCTCAGTCCAATGGTGTGGTGGAGAGATCGAATCAGGCCTTGGAACAATTCCTGCTCTGTTATGTCTTGGACCATCAGGACAACTCGGCGAGCCTGTTACCATGGGGGGGAGTTTGCCTGGAATTGTGCCATGAACTCGTCGACTCAGACTTCCCCGTTTATGGTTAACTATGGTTACCAGCCTTCGGTACTTCCTGAGTCAATTGAGGCGCAACATATTCCAGCTCTGGAGGAGCATTTAAAGGAACTCCGCTCCACATGGGTACTGGTTCAGAGAACCCTTCAATGGTCCACACAGCTGCAAAAGAGGCAGGCCGAACGTAGAAGTTTGCCGTACCGGTGTTTCGGGTGGAGGAGAGAGTCTGGCTATCTGCACAAAACTTAAACCTACAGGTACCTTGTAGAAAACTGGCTCCTCGATTCGTTGGTCCTTTCCGGGTCCTTCAGAGAATCAATCCTGTATGCCCTGCCAATATGCACATTCATAAGGTTTTCCACATTTCCTTACTGAAACCCTTGGTCTGCAACCGCTATACCTTTGCTCCTGTCCATCCTGGTCCTGTTAGCGTTGCAGATCATGAGGAATATGAGGTACAAAATATTCTGGACTCTCGTAGTATCCGAGGCTGCCTACAATATTTGGTACACTGCAAGGGATATGGACCTGAGGAGCGTTCCTGGGTCTCGTCTACTGATATGCATGCTTCCGCTCTCATTTGGAGATTTAATTTCCTTTTTCCTTCTAAGCCTCGGCCGCTCCCGCAAGGGAGAGGTCGTTGAGGGGGAGGTACTGTAAGCTCTCACGCTTACCTGTTCAGGGAGATCCAGGAGCCCTGGTGCTTGTCTGGCCGGCCGGTCCCCTCTGCTGATGCCTCGCAGTGCAGATCGTGTCTTGTCTCCTAGCTCCCTCTGTCTATTCCCTTGCGGCTCCTGTCGCGTCTGTGTTGCTTCCCCTTCCAGCCAGCAGAGTGCGGGCGCACGGCCCGACTCTTAAAGGGATAGGGCTAATTAGTGCTCCGCCTCCTGGGGGTGGAGGGATTTGTATTTAAACTGCCTGGACACGACACCAGTCGCCCTTTCATGGTGTTCCCGTGCAGTCTTGCTTAGTTGTTGTTCATGCATGATCCTTGGCTAGTTATCTGTCTCTCCCTGTGTCCAGTGTTGTGGCTTGTCTGACTACCCGCTTGGTATTGGACCTTCGGCTCTGGCTGACTAGCCACTCTGGTATTGACCCCTGGCTTGTCTGACTATCCGCTTGGTTTTGACCATCAGCTCTGGCTGACTACCCGCTCTGGTACTGACCCCTGGCTTGTCTGACTATCCGCTTAGTTTTCACCATCGGCTCTGGCTGACTACCCGCTCTGTTATTGACCCTTAGCTTGTCCGCACTACCGCCTGATTCTGACTGAAGGCCTGAGTCAGTTTATACTCCTTGTGGCAACCTGTACGTTTATACTTTCCTGGGTCCCAGCCCCAGTCTCTACTTTAGTACATTCCTGGGTCCCAGCCCCAGCTGGTGCTATTGCACTGTTGCCTTCATTGAGTCTACCAAGAAGCAGCCTCCTATTTCTGGTAGGAACCGCTTGCTTCGTGCCTACTCACTATACTACCAAGTATCAGTGTGGTTTACCATTACATATATACATTGTTCAATAAAGATGGTGTTTCAAATCTGTACTGACTCTTGTCCGTTCCTTGATATCCATGACACCACCATTGTTGTTTGGGCTTGGAGGAGGAGCGTGGAACCTAGGGAACCGCCTGGGTCGCAAAGCGTGCCTCACCCTGAAAGGGACGAAAAAGCAGATTCCACTTCACTAGAGGCTTCTTCCTAGGTACTAAAGGCAGCAAAGTACTCTTACCTCCTGTGGCCTCAATAATAAGGTCCTTAAGTTCCGGCCCAAACAGAGAGGTACCTTGAAAAGGCAATGAAAGCAAAGCTTTCGGGGGGGCGTGTCTGGCGCCTGGTGAGAGCGGTTGCATGTACTGAGAGCTCCTGCGCTTGTTGGCCTTTAACTCTAGCACACGTCTGTTGATGCCTACCTGCTGATATGGTGAAACATTTTAAGAAGTCTTCTTCCTCGACGGACCACGTTAAACGTGGTAAGGGATCATCGCCACTCTTGAGTGAGATGAACAAGATGGCGCCTGTTGGCGACGAGGACTCTGTTTCTTCCCCCGCGATTCATCGTGACTCGGATGATCCGGATTCACTTTCACTACCGGACACAGGTCCAGTTGCGGGGGATCTGCCCACGAGAGCGGACTTCTCTACATTTATGAAACAAGTTCAATCCGACCTCTCCTCGGCTGTGGACACTATACGCTCCACTATAAAGGAGGAGCTGAAAGACCTTCGTTCCGATCTTCTACAGGAACGCCAACGCCTTGAAACTGTTGAGTCTGATCAGATATGTATACACTCAGCGATTACAGATCTGGAGGCTATGCTTTTAGAGCAACGTACCCTAACCACCCGTTTGGCGCAACATGTGGTGGACCTCGACAACCGTAATCGACGCAATAACTTACGGATTCGCGGCCTTCCAGCGGTGGACGGTCCTGAAGATTTATTTAAGGTTGTCACTGAACTATTTCGTATGGTCCTTCAACGCGGAGACGAGGAGGTGACCCTCCATTCCCCTGCAGATCTACAACAGTTTTGTGGGGCTCTGAATATACCTGGCCCATCCCTCCCAGACTGGGACAGGTCTGGTTCGGATTCTTCTATCATCCAGCCATTATTGAACCAGCCTTGGATGCCAAGGCCTCAGAGGAAGAAGAAACGTAAGAACTTTGGAATGCCTGATCCTGTTCCCACTGACCACCCTACACCTGCTCCTCAGTTGGCCTCTAATGACTGATCATTTCTGGACCGGTTATGTGATTGGAACTTGGGGATCCCGCTAGAGGGCTCGGACTCACTCATGCCCTTGCTTTGGGGTACCTGTGGTGCCTGACTGGTGCATTGCTTCCCAGAACTGTTGGGCGATTTTCGGAAGGTTCCTCCCCGTCCTGCTTGGGTTCTAGATTCCCTCGCTGTTGCGGGGGTTTATAGTTATGATTATTATAATTATGATTGTAGTTCTTACTATGCCTGTTTTGTGCTAACTTTTTGTGTGTCTCCCTCTCCCCTCGGCTCCTTCGTGTGGCCCCCCTCTTTTTGTCGGGGTGGTGGCGTGGGTGTGCCGGGGGGGGTGGGTGCCTTTCTTTGATATCGTGCTATGTTGATGGGGGGGGGCTCCCATGTATGTGCGGGGGGGAATTTGAATTTAGATTTAAATTTATATATATATGTGGGTACTGTTATATTGCTGAGTACTTGTTGCCCTTTACGGGGTCGTTTGGTCTGTCTCACCGGGGATGGCCCTACGCCTCCCCCCGGGATTTTGTAGTTATTGGGGTTTGGTGTTTTTGCCATTGGACGGATTGGGCGCGCGTCCCTGCATTGGATTGTACCCCACCCATATTAATATCCTTGTTATGGTTGTTTGGTGGGGCCGGTCCGGTGTGGGGTTGGGCGCCCTTTCTTTCTTTCTTTGGGCCCCGTTGAGACTTCCTACTTGGGTGGGCTACTATATCAGGTTTATTCTGTTTAAATGTGTGCTATTTTCTTCTACGGTCTGGTTTTGCCAGACCTTTACTTGTAATGCTAGGCCATGAGACGGTCTTAGTTTGTGAATTGGCTACTGCTCTGCCTTTGCTGTCACGTTCCCCGCAGCAGAGTATGGCCGATGTTTATTTGGATGCCACCTTTGCGCGGCTCCTCCGCGCCTTGGTTCGCACTTTTGGCTTTTCTGCCCCTGATGTGCTTATGTCTGTGTGTTGTTTTTTCTTAAGTTCTACAATTTGTTTTTTCCCTTCCCTCCTCCCCTACTCTTCTCGATACCTGGTCCCTACCTGTCCTTATTTCTATCTGTCTGTCCCAAGTCACTGCCTGATCTCTGTTTGCCAGGAGTTATTTCTTCTTCATTCCGTCTGTGTGGATGGCTGACTCTGCTGGTATTGATGTAGTATCCATTAATGCTAAGGGGCTAAACTCTCCTATGAAACGTTCTCGATTGTTTCGGGAACTGCGGTCGTTACATGCTGATATTGCCCTGATACAGGAGACCCATTTTCACAGACGGAAAGTGCCGACTTTTTCTACCTCCATATATTCTCAAACCTTTTACTCTCACTCTCCTTTCCATAAATCTAAAGGAGTGACTATATACATTTCTAAACATGTACCTTTTACAGTACTTGATCAGTGGTCTGATAATGAGGGACGAGTTATTTTTATCAAAGGTACTATAGGTAGTGAGATGATCACTGTGGCAAATGTGTATGCCCCTAATGTGAATCAGCACTCCTTTTTGTGTTCTATTCTTGATAAACTTCAGGGCTTTTTGGAGGGGATAGTTATAGTTGGAGGTGATTTTAATTTGGTCTTGGACCCTCGCATCGACTCCTCCACAGGAACCTTGTCGCTCAGGTATGTGAAAATTAAGAAGGTTAAACAGTCTTTGCACTCTTTGCAACTCGCAGACACATGGCGCATTCAACACCCTACTGTTAAAGACTATACCTATTTTTCTGTACCTCACTGTCGGTATTCTCGTATAGATCATCTTTTTCTGTCACATAGGCACTTACATTTATTGACATACTCTGACATAGGACACATTACCTGGAGTGATCACGCCCCGATTTCTGTTTGTTTGCTCATTCCATCCCTACCTAGGCGACGACTTAATTGGAAACTTAATGAGTCCCTTTTGAAGTCTCCTGATGTCTTACGCACTTTGCGGGAGACACTTCGTAATTACTTTCAGGAAAACATTTCCTCTGACATACCTCTACCCGTGGTTTGGGAGGCCCATAAGGCCGTAATTCGGGGTCAACTTATGAGCATTGGTGCTTACCAGAAGCGGAGAAGATCCGAGGATATGACTCGCTTATTGGCTGATATAGCTAAGATTGAGACCACTCATAAATTCCAGCTGACTGCTTCTACTTATCAGACACTTTTGAATTTACGAGCTCAGTTGGCAGACTTATGAAGTTATAAGGCTCAACAGTTGTATATGCGGACAAAAGGATACTACCATGCCCACAGGGACAAGGTGGGCAGGTCGTTGGCTAGGACTTTGAAGGGTAAATTCTCTCCTACATTCATTCCCAGAATCAGGGACTCGGAGGGCTCCATTCATTTTCTTACTGATCAGATTGCGGCTATCTTTAGGGACTATTATCAGTCCCTATATAAATGTAACGCCAGAGGTTGCCTGTACTGAGCATTCGGCTTTATCAGAAAAGATTAAATCATATCATATATTACTACGCATATGAAGGTGACTCTTTGTGATGACTTCGCTTCCTTTATTGACTCACCACTCACACTGCAGGAGCTGGCAGAGGCTTTAAAGACCTCCCCTAGTGGGAAAAGTCCTGGGCCTGATGGGCTTACTGTTATGTATTATAAGGTCTTTGCAGACATCCTGTCTCCTTGCTTTATAGATGCTTTTAATTCTCTATCTCACCGGGATGGTCTGCCCTCTCAGGCTCAGGAGGCTCATATCACGGTGCTGCCTAAGCCAGGGAAGGATCCTGAATGGTGCTCCAGCTACAGGCCTATTTCGTTGCTTAACATAGATGTTAAGCTATTTGCTAAGATTCTTAGTGGACGGCTTCGATCCGCCCTTCCGAGACTTATTCATCAAGATCAGGCGGGATTCGTTCCATGTCGTGAGGCACGAGACAACACCACTAAGATACTGAATCTCATACACTTTGCACAGCTTCAGAAAATTCCTGCTATGCTTTTGTATACAGATGCTGAAAAAGCCTTCGACAGGGTGAGTTGGCCGTTCTTACACGCAGTCCTGGAACATATTGGTCTTGGACCCTCCATGCGTGCTTGGATTGGATCCCTGTATCAAGCACCTACTGCTCGAATACGGATCAATGGCACACTATCTGAACCACTCACCCTGTCGAATGGTACTAGACAGGGTTGTCCCCTTTCGCCTCTTCTTTTTGTACTTACCCTAGAACCTTTGGTTAATGCTCTCCGGTCCAATCCAGATATTTTTGGTCTAGAGGTAGGTCCCCATCACTACAAAATTGCTGCCTATGCAGATGACTTACTTTAGTTCCTTACTAAACCGACTCTCTCCCTCCCTACTGTCATGAAAGAACTACAGGTATATGGATCTTTGTCCAACTTTAAAATTAACTTTTCTAAGTCTGAAGCCCTAAATTTATCCTTATCTGCTTCAACTGAATCGGCCTTATGTACGTCTTTCCCTTTTAGATGGACCCCTTCTCGGCTCAAATATCTTGGTATATTTTTGTCTAAAGACTTGACTGCCCTCTTTGACTTAAACTTCCAAAGCCTTCTATGCCAATGTCGCAGGGATTTGTCTACCTGGTCTAAGTTACAGGTTTCTTGGTTTGGCCGCGTTTCCATTATAAAGATGAATATCCTACCTCGCATCTTATATCTTATTCAGACTTTACCTATTACGATCCCGAAGTCTTTCTTTGTGGAATTGCAGTCCCTGATCCTTAAATTTGTCTGGCAGGGCAAACGCTCCCACCTGGGCTTTAGCTGTCTCACCAGACCTAAGCAGTTGGGGGGTCTGGGCCTTCCTGACATGGAACGGTATTATAAGTCTGTGCATCTAGCTAGGATTGTGGATTGGTCCCGCCCTTCTTCTAAACCCTGGGTATCTTTAGAACAGATGGGACTCTGTGTTCCCATTCCTGTGGCAGCCTGGGTATGCCCTAGACAGAGAGTGGTTACTCATGGTTCTCATCCCACGGTGGCCCCCACTGTGGGGATTTGGAGGGCTAGCTCTGCTCTACACGGCCTTCTCAACTCCCCTTCTCTTATGCAATCTCTTATATTTCGTGAGGATTTTCCTCCCGGTAGGGATAGAGGTTACTTCAATGTTTTCTTTACTAATAGATTACAGTTCCCCAGACTAGGTCATGTTCTTCAAGGTGCCCGACTTAAAACGTTATCTGAATTTTTGGACTCCCAGACTGGACATCCTATAATTTCCTTCGCCTATACTCAACTGTCTCACTATATCGCTACATTAACTTCTTTAGGTCCATTACCAACAGATGTTAACCCCTTTGAATCTCTTTGCATGACGGAGGAGCCCCCCACTAAACTTGTTTCTAATATTTATAGATGCCTTACGGACTTGGCTTCGAGTTCTAAACCGTTTTATATTCGATTGTGGGAAAAGGATTGTGGTGTTGAACTATCTGATTCCCAATGGCGTAAGATGGTTACTTTAGCACATCAATGTAGTATGTCCACCCAGATTCAAGAGAATGCTTTTAAATTACTCTCCAGGTGGTATTTGGTCCCAGCTGCTTTGCACAAGATTTATCCCGCCGCGTCGGATAGATGTTGGCGTTGTCGTGTGCACCGGGGGAATCTTTTGCATATCTGGTGGACATGCCCTTTGATTAAGCCATTTTGCGACTCCGTCATGAGGGTTGTGAGGAAGGTAGGTGATCCTGATATACCACATGAACCCTTGCCTGTGCTTCTACATCTCACCTCACATACAGTCGGTTCTTATAAGAGGTCATTAACTATTCATTTATTGAATGCGGCCAAAATTCTCATTCCTAGATTTTGGAAGAGATCCCTCCCACCTTCACTTCAAGATTGGTTGGTGTCGGTGGAGTCGATGCGAGCGGTGGAAGATGTAGTGCTATCAGCCCAGGGCAGGGAATTGGTTCATTCTACTAGATGGCTTCCTTGGAGGATGTATTTAGAAAGTACGGAGTGCACAGAGGAGTTGGGCGCTGAGCTCTCACCCTAGGGACTGAACTCTGCCCTGGGTAGTTTATCTCCTTGGCTTCAAGGTGGTACCAGACGGTCTGGGCTTGCGGACTCTGGATGATTAGGGACCAGGTATCCCCCCCCTCTCTCCCCTCTCCCCCACCTATCCTCCCCCCCTCTTTTTCTTTCTTTCCTTATTTTTGCCTTTCCCCTCTTCACCTTTTATTATTGCCTTTTATTTATGTTTATGGCATACCCTATTTACTATGTTGTACCTATTCATTTTGGGCTCTGGATTGTGTATGGCTTGGTACTTATAATCCGCTTTATTGTACAAGGGTCTATTACCCATTTGTTTTTCATATGATTTCTTGTATCACATGATCTCATATGTCTAAATATGCTCATGGTTATGCTCCATGTTTGTATTTTATTTATTTTCTTAATAAACAGTTATTATACAAAAAAAAAAAAAAAAAAAAAGAAAGCAAAGCTTTCTTAGAGGTAGTGTCTGCAGACCAGATCTTGAGCCAAAGAGCCCGTCTGGCTACCACAGACATGGTAGAAACCCTAGCCATCAAGCGGATGGCATCAAAAATAGCAGCAGAAACATAATGCTGAGCCTCATAAATGTTGGCAACAAGTCGCAACATATCAGCGGTAGGAGCTCCCTGACAAACAGCCACAGTCAGCTGTTCAGTCCAATGCAATGCCCCTGTTCACCCAAGCAGAGGTGAACGCCGGGCGCAATGAAGTACCAGCCGTAGCAAAGATGGTCTTTAGGGATGTCTCAACCTTCCTATCAGTCCAAGCCTTGAGGACAGATGCGTATGCCATAGGCAAAGCAGTGGACTTAGAAAGTCTAGAGACTGGCGCGTCCACCTTGGGTGGATTAGCCCATGGAGATAATGCCACTTCAGAGAAGGGGTACAACTTAGCAAACTTCTTGGAAACAGAAAGCTTCTTGTCAGGAGCTTTCCACTCATCAGACACCAGACGGTCAAGAGTGGGGTGACGTGGAAAACAGGTAGACTGCTTCTTAGGCTCCTGAAACACATCAGAGGGGTCCACAGAAGCCTCTGGAACCAAGGGAATGTTAAACGTGTTTAACACCACCCTGATCAGGCCCTCACCAGAGGGATCAGGGTCAGCCTCAAAGGGGTCCTCAAAGAATTGGGAAGAGACCACCACAGAACATTCTCCTTCATCAGAATCCACCAGTAGTTCCTCTTCAGAGGAGTCAGAGACATCAGGTATGCCCTGCGGCTTAGGTAGGGAAGACCTGATAGGAGTTGGGGGTTGCCAAGCCTGAAAACCCCCCTGCAATTGGGATGGAAGTAGTTGCAAGGTAGACCTTAGGTCTCTAGTAGTGGCCTTAAACTCTTGCATCCAAACTGGCTCTTGTGCATGGCTGGAGGTCCCTGGGGGAGACGCAGGAGAAACAGTATTCTCTAGGTAACCCTGATTGACATGAGGAGCAGTGCAGAATGGGGGACACAGACACCACAGTATCCTTAGTCTTAGGTCTAGCCCCAAGCTTCAACGGAGTTGACATCCTCCATCCAGTGTCAAAATGTCCCAAGTACTTCGCCTGCACTTATCTGGCAGGCGAAGGGTTAATCTGCTGAGCTGAGAAGGAGAGTCCAAGCCCTGTGTAGGATACTCATGAAGGGAAAGCAGAAAATAGCTGCTGCGACAGGAGCCAATCAGAAACGAGCACACGAAGCAAGGACCCATGGGAAATGTAGCTTTCCCTAAAAAAGTACCCCAACAGTGCCCGAAACCCCGAGCCCCACAAAACACAGAACACTGACCCGATGATAGAGCAAGGGCAGACAAACAAAATGAGCCATCTCTGAAGTTGATATGTTAAGCGATTGCAGATATGTTCCAAACTGTACAGTCCCATTGAGGCGAATGGATCATGGAACCAACCAGTGGAAAAAGGTCCCCGGAAGGGTCCTCAACAGCAAGAGGTCCAAGGATGAAGGGACCAAAATCCCTTGTGTGCATGACAGAATCAACGCACACAAGACTCGAGGAAACACCAGCAGAGCTGTGGTCAGACCAAAAAGAAGGTAAAAAAAAAAAAACTGGAAGTGCCTCTTGTAGCAAGCTATTACGGTGCCCGTGATTCGTGCTGTTCAATGTCTGTCACTTGCTGAGTTATCATGATTGGCTGTCTGTGATTAGCCTATCACGGTGCCCGTGATTCGTGCTGTACAGTGTCTGTCACTTGCTGAGTAATCATGATTGGCTGTCTGTGATTAGCCCTCCTCACATAGCCTTTTTAAACCCAGGCTGAGCACTTCCAGGTTGCCCTTTCGTGGTGTTTCTGACTTCACTCTGCCTGACCTGCTGGTCAGGCTTCTGGGCCTGTTCCTGCTGTACTAGCTGATCCTGTGTTCCAGTGCTCCAGTGTTCCAGTATGCTAGCGTTCCTGTGTTCCAGTATGTTAGTGTTCCGGTGTTCCAGTGTTCCTGGGTGCCTGTATTCTAGTGTTCCTGTGTTCCAGCACCTCGCGGGTTAATCTTACTGAGTTCCTGAATCTCCTGCTCCAGCCGTCGCTCCGGCGACATTGTTCTTCTCGCTGCTGATCATACATTGTTGGCTCCAGCGTGCGGACGCTGGTTTACTCCACTAAACCTGGTTGCGATTACATTGCTGGTTCCAGCGTGCGGACGCTGGTTTACTCCACTAAAACCTGGTTGCGATATACATTGTTGGTTCTAGCGTGCGGACGCTGGTTTACTCCACTAAACCTGGTTGCGATATTCATTGTTGGTTCCAGCGTGCGGACGCTGGTTTACTCCACTAAACCTGGTTGCGATATACATTGTTGGTTCCAGCGTGCGGACACTGGTTTACTCCACTAACCTGGTTGCGATTACATTGTTGGTCCCAGCGTGCGGACGCTGGTTTTCTCCCCTAAACTTGGTTGCGATATACATTGTTGGTTCCAGCGTGCGGACACTGGTTTGCTCCATTAAACCTGGTTGCGAGATACACTGTTGGTTCCAGCGTGTGGACGCTGGTTTACTCCATTAAACTTGGTGGCGACATTTACTGTTGGTCCCAGCGTGCGGACGCTGGTTTACTCCATTAACCTGGTGGCGACATCTATTATTGGTCCCAGCGTGTGGACGCTGGTTTACTCCATTAACCTGGTGGCGTTATTTACTGTTGGTCCCAAGGTGCGGACGTTGGTTTGCTCCTGAATGATCCAGTACTTTGGCCAGGTCGCTGTCCACTCCTATGCAGTCGTCTGATTATCCCTGGCAATAGACTTCTGCTGAGTAAGACCATAATTCCTATTTCTCTCTGCTGTCTTAGCCATCTGACAGCTGGTCTACTCGCTCAGGCTGCTCTGCCCGGTATTGGCAAGGCCGGTAGAACCTTGTACGTTACCATCCTTAAGGTTGCCTTACCCGGTATTGGCAGGGTCGGTAGAGCCTCCATTCCGAATTCCTTTGGGCTGCCCTGCCGGGTATTGGTAAGGCCGGTAGAACCTTGTATTTCACCATATTTAAGGTTGCCTTACCCGGTATTGGCAGGGCCGGTAGAGCCTCCATTCCGCATTCCTTGGGCTGCCTTGCCCGGTATTGGTAAGGCCGGTAGAGCCAGTATATGTCATCTCACGGTTGCCTTACCCGGTATAGGCAAGGTCGGTAGAGCCTGTCATTATTACTGTCACTTGGGTTGCCTTGCCCGGTAGGCAAGGCCGGTAGAACCTATTATATCTGCTATTACTGCTGCATTGTTACGTATGTTTACCCTACGGGGACTGCCTTTAACTTTTAATAAAGTTAAGTTTTTACCAAACCTTAAGTCTGAGAGTCTTCAAAACCGTGACAGTACGAAAGGGCCATGACCTCAGACAGTAAGAGTGACGGTAACGCACAGAATATCCATTGGAGGATAGATACGCTCGAGCAACGTCTGGATCAGCTAGCGGTTGCTATCCAAACTATTCTTGAAAGTAGTACGGTACTTGCTGATATGTCCGGTTCTAGCCCGGTGGTCTCGTCAATTCAGACACCGGAGGATGAGTCTAGGTCCCCAGGGACCTCAGTCAAAGGGTTAACGGCTTCTGCACCCTTACCGCTGAGATATGACGGTGACCCTCAACTATGCAGAGGGTTTACCAATCAACTTGAAATATTTATGGAATTGACGGCACACGCATTTCCTAGTGATCGCAGCAAGGTTGGGTTCATGATATCCCTGCTGACTGGCAGAGCATTGGCTTGGGCTAACCCACTTTGGGAAAACGCTAAACCTTGCACAAAGAACTTCTGTGATTTTGTGCAATCCTTTCAAAGAGTATTTGAGCCTCCTGGTAGAACCACCTCTGCTGCTAAACGTCTCATGGAGATACAACAGGGCAGGCGCACGGTTGGCGATTATGCCATTGAATTCCGCACCTTGGCAGCAGAGGTAGGATGGAATAACGAGGCCCTGTTGGCAGCCTTTGCTCAAGGATTGAGTGACCAGATTAAAGATGAGATCGCAGCAAAAGATTTACCTACTGACCTAGATAATTATATTGAATACGTGATTCTAATTGACTCCAGAATACGTGAAAGATTAACCGCCAGAGAGCGACGAGTACGGTTAAAAGATAACAGTAGCATATTTTGCCCACCCAACCCTCCCTCTGCATCCAAACCTAGTGAACCCATACAGGAACCAAGTGAACCTATGCAGGTGGGTTTCACTAGGTTAACTAAGGAGCAGAGAAGGTATCGCAAGACACAAGGATTATGTCTGTATTGCGGTAAAAATGGTCACCTGTTAAGATCTTGTCCGGTACGTCCGGGAAACGAACACACCTAGGGTACCTTGGGGGACAGGCCCTAGGTGGTGTCCAATCGTCCCCATTGTTGGGCACACTTAAACCCACCATACAGGTGGTATTGTCATGGGCACAACGCTCAGTTGAGGTTTTGGCCTTGGTTGATTCTGGTGCAGCTGGGTATTTTATGGACAATACCTTTGCCGAATTGCATGGGGTACCACGGATTCAGAGAGAAACCCCTCTTGCTATTGAAGAAATTGATGGCAGACCTTTGGAACCCACCCAAGTTATTTTTGAAACGATGCCCTTGTCCATGACTATTGGGGCTCTTCACAAGGAAGAGCAGCAGTTCCAATTGATTAATTCTCCTCACCATGCCGTGATTTTGGGCTTTCTTTGGTTACAGTTGCACAACCCACAATTTGATTGGCAGAAATGTGAGATTGCTGCTTGGTCTCAGTTCTGTATGAATAATTGCGTTACCCACCCTGTTAAGCTCTTGTGCACCTCCCCTTCACTACCGGATGTCTACCGGCAGTTTAACAACGTTTTCAGTAAGGGGGAGGCTGGTGCCCTGCCTCAGCATAAACCATATGATTGTCGCATAGAAGTGAGTCCTGGAGCAGTACCACCGAGGGGACGCACGTATCCATTGTCTTGTGAGGAGAACCAAGCTATGGAGGAATACAGAGCAGATGCCCTCAGTAGAGGGATCATAAGGAAATTTACTTCTCCGGCCGGCGCCGGGTTCTTTTTTGTTAAGAAAAAGAGTGGCAAACTGCGACCATGCATAGACTATCGTGGGCTGAATAAGCTGATGGCAAAGAATGCCTACCCAATACCACTCATCACCAAGCTGTTTGATAGACTTAAGGGGTCCTCGATTTTCACCAAATTGGACCTAAAGGCAGCCTACAATTTGATACGTATAAGAGCCGGTGATGAGTGGAAAACTGCCTTCAATACGAGATCTGGGCATTATGAATACCTAGTCATGCCATTTGGTCTATGTAATGCTCCTGCAGTATTTAAAGAACTGATCAATGACGTTCTTAGAGATATGCTACAATCTTGTGTTGTAGTCTATCTTGACGACATACTTATCCACTCCAAAGACCTGTCACAACACATCAAGGATGTGTCTGAAGTCTTGCTGCGCTTACGAAAAAATAAATTATTCTGTAAACTGGAGAAATGCGAGTTCCACAAAACCAGTGTACAGTTTCTGGGGTTTATAATTGGCAAAGACGGCATTGCCATGGATAAAGAGAAATTGACGGCAGTCTTACAATGGCCTAAACCCAAGAGCCTCAAAGCCATCCAACGATTTCTGGGCTTCGCCAATTATTACAGGAAGTTTATTAAAAACTTCTCCTCTATTGTGAAACCTCTGTCTGACCTCACACATAAGGGCGCTAACCCATCCCTCTGGCCAGTGGCTGCTGAAGAGGCCTTTGAGAAGTTGAAGGTAGCCTTTGCTGAAGCGCCTGTGTTGTCCCACCCTAATCCACTACTTCCCTTTACCCTAGAGGTTGATGCCTCAGATATTGGGGTCGGGGCGGTGCTCTCTCAGCGACAGGTTAAAGGCGGTACACTCAGACCCTGTGGATTCTTCTCAAAAAAATTGACTAGTGCTCAAAGTCATTACGAGATTGGTGATCAAGAACTACTGGCCATTATCCTCGCTCTCAAAGAATGGCGTCATTTACTTGAAGGCACAAAAAACCCCGTTTTGATTCTAACTGATCACAAGAATCTGACGTATCTTTCTGAGGCCAAGAGACTTTCTTCTCGCCAGGCCAGATGGGCACTGTTTCTATCCCGATTCAATTTCGTTGTATCATACTTGCCGGGATCTAAGAATGTTAGGGCTGATGCTCTGTCTAGACAATTTGAAGCGGAGGTTGACAGAGAAGAGGTACCAGCACCTATCATTCAACCTGATCGAATATTGGCTACCATACGTACTAGTATTACTTCACCACTAGGGGAGGAGATTTTGGCATCCCAAGCCTCTGCTCCTCATGAGACTCCAGTGGGCAAATGTTTTGACGCTGAGCCATTCCGTACTCGATTACTTGAAACCTACCACTCCTCTAAGGCTGCGGGACATATTGGTAGAGATCAATTGTTCTGGTCTCTCTCTCAGCTATTTTCGTGGCCTTCTATGAGAGCAGATTGTGCCAATTTTACGAATGCCTGTGCCACCTGTGCCCGTACCAAAACCCCTAGACATCTCCCTGTGGGCTTGCTTCAGCCGGTGCCTAATGGTGAACACCCTTGGTCTCACGTCTCTATCGACTTTATGGGAGAATTGCCCAGGTCTAGAGGGTACTCCTTCATATTGATGGTGGTAGACAGGTTTTCTAAAATGGCACACTTCGTACCCCTCCGTGGCCTTCCTTTGGCCAAAGAACTGGCAATGGTATTCGCTCGAGAAGTGTTTCGGTTACATGGAGTACCCAGGGTGCTGGTGTCTGACAGGGGGAGACAGTTTGTGTCCAGATTCTGGAGGGCATTTTGCGAACAGATGGGCATACAGCTATCATTTTCCTCTGCATATCATCCCCAGACTAATGGGGCCGCTGAGAGGGCCAATCAAGGACTGGAACAGTTTCTGCGATGTTTTGTGACTGACCATCATGATAATTGGGCTGACTTGTTGTCTTGGGCAGAGTTCGCCAGGAACTGCGCTGTTAATTCTTCCTCCGGGAGCTCTCCGTTTCTGATCAATTATGGGTTCCAACCCTGTCTGCTCCCGGATTCCTTTCAGACACAGCAGATTCCAGCTCTGGATGAGCATATAGAGCAACTCCGTTCCACATGGGCACAAGTTCAGAGGGCATTGGGCCAGTCTTTTCAGCGACATCAGCGTCATGCCAATCACAGAAGGCTTCCAGCGGTTTCCTTCCAAGTCGAGTATGGCTGTCCTCCAAGAATCTAAAGCTCAAGGTCCCATCTAATAAGCTGGCACCTCGGTTCATTGGTCCGTACAAGATCATTCGCATAATTAACCCTGTTTCTTATGCCTTGGAATTACCTGCTTCTATGCGCATTCATAATGTATTCCATGTGTCTCTCCTTAAACCTTTGGTTTGTAACCATTATACTACCACACCTGTGAGGCCAGGTCCTGTTGAAGTCGAGGGGCAGGAGGAGTATGAAGTACAAAATATTATTGATTCCCGTAGACGTAGAGGAGGGGTACAGTATCTGGTGCATTGGAAAGGTTATGGTCCTGAGGATCGTTCTTGGGTAGCCAGTAAGGACCTTCATGCACCCAATTTACTACGAAGATTTCATGCCAAATACCCTCAGAAGCCTAGACCCTACTCTAGGAGAGGTGGTCTTTGAAAGGGGGGTACTATCATGGTGCCCGTGATTGGTGCTGTTCAGTGTCAGTCACTTGCTGAGTATCATGATTGGCTGTCTGTGATTAGCCCTCCTCACACAGCCTTTTTAAACCCAGGCTGAGCACTTCCAGGTTGCCCTTTCGTGGTGTTTCTGACTTCACTCT
This sequence comes from Rhinophrynus dorsalis, assembly GCA_037306005.1. NCBI lineage: Eukaryota > Metazoa > Chordata > Amphibia > Anura > Rhinophrynidae > Rhinophrynus > Rhinophrynus dorsalis. The sequence goes on along the minus strand of CM074725.1, from coordinate 93,598,089 downwards.
GCCTGACCTGCTGGTCAGGCTTCTGGGCCTGTTCCTGCTGTACTAGCTGATCCTGTGTTCCAGTGCTCCAGTGTTCCAGTATGCTAGTGTTCCAGTGTTCCTGGGTGCCTGTATTCTAGTGTTCCTGTGTTCCAGCACCTCGCGGGTTAATCTTACTGAGTTCCTGAATCTCCTGCTCCAGCCGTCGCTCCGGCGACACTGTTCTTCTCGCTGCTGATCATACATTGTTGGCTCCAGCGTGCGGACGCTGGTTTACTCCACTAAACCTGGTTGCGATTACATTGTTGGTTCCAGCGTGCGGACGCTGTTTACTCCACTAAAACCTGGTTGTGATATAATGATATCAAAAAAATAAAAAAAGAAATGTATATCGGAGATAAGCTAGCACCACTGTGTACATAACCTAATCTATAAAGGGACCAATCACCTATTGATAAATCCAAAGATGAGGGTGCCAGATATAATAACTAGAATCAACAATATAATAAAAAACAAAAAACAATAAATATCTATAAGGCACTCACTCTGTCCCCATAAATCTAATTGCCTAACAAAGCACAACCCGACCAGTCCTTCAACTGTACCCAGGATACAGAGTCTATCCCACAAATATCTCCAAAAGGGTGAATAAAAAAATCTAATAGGAAGAAAAAAAACCTTTATTGTACAAACATAAAAACAATCTATCTAGGTGGTATATGTGGATACACCATATGCAACTAGTACCAATACTACATCGAATCCGTCTCCCATACGTCTATTGATACTTAACTCCTCCGGACAGTGATCTCCAAGCATCCATGAGAGACCAAATTGTATTCACATACGGAGATAAGAACGTGATATCGGTAACGTCTATCCAACACAGTCATACATGTAAGTGAATCGTAACCGAAATCCAATCGTTCAGTAAGGTACATTAAATTACCATATACTTCTCCACTGATGCGGTCTCTCATAGAATCACACGGTCAAATGGGCCACAGGAGCGCAAAGGAATCAAAAACAACATCTCAGTGTCTGACCCTAATAGCGACCCCTGTACCTCGATACGTATTGACCGTGTGTTGTCCGGAGAGAGACAGTCAAAAGCGCACTCGAGAGATGTAAACGATCATGAATCACCAGTGCAAATAATGAATACTCCTCCACACATACCACACTAGAAAAAAAGTCAGTAAAACACATCTATGTATGTACGCAAAGCTACCAGGCTGAAACATATAACCACCCAGCCCCCAAAGAATAGAAAACCCTATCACTATCTGGGTCATCCGTCAAACTCCCGGAGCAACTCATATATTGAACCTAGGTTCCTATCAAACCAGAGTTCCCGAGCAGTTTGACAGATTGGGCTTTGTCAGCTGAAGGCAGTCTTACGACCAAAGCAAACTGACTATTGCTAAAGAAAGAAAACTATTAAAAGCAAGAACATATGCGCCTAACGCGTTTCTCCCAACTAGTGGGCTCCATCAGAGGCAAACATCGGCGGTTATTATCCCGCCGCTATAAGAAGGTTACTCCAATCCTCCTCCAGATTTAAATTAACCAATCACCTCCTTAGGACACTCTATCCTAGGATAATACGTCATTTGATTGACATCTGTCAATCATCCTAGTAAAGAGCCCAGAAAGTCATTGTATATCTCAAGATATTAATATTATTACACAATAATCAAGACAAAACCAGACCATAAGGAGAGATGTCATTAACCCTGATCAAAAATAATGATCAAAAAATGTATATCACAAAAGATAGTACAGACAGCTCAAAATTATGGCAATGGTGCAGCAAGATCTTTTTTAAAGAAACATGCCGAAATGCAGAATTTCATTCATTACATTCGGCTGTTGACAATTTAGATTAAAAATCCATTCCGCTTCTTTGCGCATCAAAGCTTTCACTATGTCCCCTCCTCTGATCCCCAAAGACACTTTCTCTAATCCCCAAATCCTGAAAGTCTCAGTATTACCTCCATGAGACTTCCAGAAATGTCTTGCAACCGGAGATACCTTCTTACCTACTAATACCTCCTTAGTAGAATTACGTATATTATTCAGGTGTTCCATAGTACGTTTGTGCAAGCTACGTTTGGTCATGCCCACATATTTTTTATTGCAACCACACTGGATACAATAAATTAACCCAGTGCTCTGGCAATTTATGTAGTCCTTAATTACATGAATTCTACCAAATCTATCTACAACCTTATGTTGCTTAATCATATATTTACACGAACTACAACTATAACATGGGTAAGAACCCTGAACTGGCAAGCTTTTTTTCAGTCTAGAATAATGACTACGTACCAATCTATTGCCAAGTGTGGGGCATTTTCGAAAGGTGACAGGTATTCGTTGTCCCACACTTCCAGACAAGTCTGGGTCACTCGAAATAATATACGCATATTTATTCAAAATCTGTTGTATTTTATACGTATCTCCTCTGAACTCAGTAATAAATCTGATGGGTCCTTCATCACGTGTCTTCACTTTATTCTTAAGAAGTAACTCCCTATCAGTATGAAGAGCTCTATAATAGGCCTTATTAATATCATGTTGTGTGTATCCTCTATCACATAATCTATTCCTTAAAGACACACTTTGAGATTTAAAGAGTTCCAATGTTGAACAGTTTCTTCTCACACGAAGGAACTCCCCCGTGGGGATATTGGTCTTAACAGAGGAGACATGTGAACTATTAAAGTGTAATATCGAATTAGTAGCTGTCTTTTTTCTGAAAAGATCAGTTGAGATAAAATTGTTTGGTCCTCTAAAAATGATCAAATCTAAAAATTCCACACTATTGCTGTCAATGTTGGATGTCAGTTTCAAATTCAAATTGTTATTATTAAGGACATCAACAAACTCATTGAAAAGATCCACACTGCCTTCCCACAGAATCAAAACATCATCTATATAGCGTAAATACAATAATATACAATCTGTAAATCTGTCATGGGCTTCACAAAAAACACACTCATGCTCCCACCACCCCAAATATAAATTGGCGTAGGTGGGAGCACAAGCACTCCCCATAGCGGTCCCTCGTATCTGTAAAAAAAACTTATCATCAAAAGTGAAAAAGTTATGAGTCAAAACAAATTTCAATAACTGAATTACAAAATGATTGGTCTCCCAATGTTGACATGATTGGGAGTCCAAAAAGAAACGTACCGCATTACACCCTGCCTCATGATTAATGCTGGTATATAATGCCTCCACATCTAAAGTAGCAAGTTTAGTGTTCTCAGATATATGCAAGTCCTGCAACTTACATAAAACATCTGTTGTATCTCTTACATATGATGGGAGGCTCAAAACAAAATCTCTAAGGCGTAGATCTAAATATCTGCTTGCCTGTTCTGTAAGGCTGTCAATCCCCGACACTATAGGTCTTCCACTCGGTTTGGACAAGCTTTTATGCACCTTGGGGAGTAAGTAAAATGTAGCCACTTTCGGATTAACTACTTGTAAAAACCTATATTCTTTGTTGTCAATTAACTGTTCACACTTTGCCCTTTCAATAATCCTATTGTATTGTTCCAAAAAATCAGATATTGGATTCCCCAAAAGTTTGGTATAACACTTAGTATCCAAAAGTTGTCTATACGCCTCATGCTTATACATATCAAGGGGCCAGATAACCACATTACCCCCCTTATCTGACCCCTTGATAACCACATCATCCCATTGGGCAAGCTGCGTAATAGCAATTCTTTCATCCTCAGTAAGATTATGAGTATGCATATCAAGATCACTATTAAGGATTTCATTTGTCACCAATTCCAAAAAAACCTGAACATGGGGTGAGATATTACTAGAAGGAAAGAAAGAAGATTTCAATTTGAGTTTATCTTTCCACTCATTCTGATTTATATTTTCTTTCATCAAAATTTCCAAAATACAATCAAGATCATGATCATCATAATTCACCTCTCTCTCTTCCTGGGCAAACTCATTGCCCCGATTGGAGAAGAATTTTTTTAAAAGCAACTTGCGTGCATATAGATGTAGATCTTTTATCAAAGTAAATTTATTGCTTTGGACAGTGGGAGAAAATGACAATCCACATTGTAATACAGATTCCTGAGCAGCCGTTAATTGTCTGGTAGAGAGATTAATAACAGTTAATCTTTGGGAATCACACCTACTTGATTCATCTCCACATTGACCTTGTTCTGTCTTGTATTGTAATTGTGTTGTGATTCTTGTCCTGTACTTGACCCCCCCCCCGTCTGGTTTTGGACCTTTTCCTCTTTTGTGTATTCTGCGTTTGTTTCCCAAAAAATATTTCGGAAATGATACCTGTGGTTCAACATCTGAAGTATCTGTTTCAGAACTAGACACATCAGTGTAATTACTTCTTTTCTTAAACCCCTCCCATCTGTAAACATTCTTTTGAGCATAATCATTAAGGTCCCTTTGAAATTTAATTCTCTTCTTTCGCATTATACCTTGTTCAATCTTATCAACCTTATTAGTCATCTGCTTATAACTCTCTTCTATCAAATTCAGATCTTCAAAAGCCTTCAATTTATTGTTCAGGCTATCAATATCATTTTGGAGTTTCTCCAATCGTGTTTGATCATGCTCAATTAAAACCTCCATAAGATCTTTGGAACACTTATTCAAAATTTGTTCCCATTTTTCAATCAATTGAGCATCATCAACTTTAAAAGATGGGAAAATTTGTACTCGTAATCCCCTCGGTATCATATCCTTCCCCACATAATTTTGGAATGCATTAACATTCCACCAAATTTTGGTTTGTTTAATTAGAAGTTTCTGTAGATCCTTAAATAAATTCTGATGAGACGGGTTAAGTGGATCATTATCCTCTAATGATTGTTTATATACATTTTCAAAATTTTTTTGACGTTCAACGGCTCTATTGGCCAGCTGAACAGACAGGTCAAAGTGTGCCATTGTAATTGCAAATTGTAAATAATGTCACAGTGTGCACTCCAACGTAAAAGTACAATGATATCAAAAAAATAAAAAAAGAAATGTATATCGGAGATAAGCTAGCACCACTGTGTACATAACCTAATCTATAAAGGGACCAATCACCTATTGATAAATCCAAAGATGAGGGTGCCAGATATAATAACTAGAATCAACAATATAATAAAAAACAAAAAACAATAAATATCTATAAGGCACTCACTCTGTCCCCATAAATCTAATTGCCTAACAAAGCACAACCCGACCAGTCCTTCAACTGTACCCAGGATACAGAGTCTATCCCACAAATATCTCCAAAAGGGTGAATAAAAAAATCTAATAGGAAGAAAAAAACCTTTATTGTACAAACATAAAAACAATCTATCTAGGTGGTATATGTGGATACACCATATGCAACTAGTACCAATACTACATCGAATCCGTCTCCCATACGTCTATTGATACTATACTCTTTACTAGGATGATTGACAGATGTCAATCAAATGACGTATTATCCTAGGATAGAGTGTCCTAAGGAGGTGATTGGTTAATTTAAATCTGGAGGAGGATTGGAGTAACCTTCTTATAGCGGCGGGATAATAACCGCCGATGTTTGCCTCTGATGGAGCCCACTAGTTGGGAGAAACGCGTTAGGCGCATATGTTCTTGCTTTTAATAGTTTTCTTTCTTTAGCAATAGTCAGTTTGCTTTGGTCGTAAGACTGCCTTCAGCTGACAAAGCCCAATCTGTCAAACTGCTCGGGAACTCTGGTTTGATAGGAACCTAGGTTCAATATATGAGTTGCTCCGGGAGTTTGACGGATGACCCAGATAGTGATAGGGTTTTCTATTCTTTGGGGGCTGGGTGGTTATATGTTTCAGCCTGGTAGCTTTGCGTACATACATAGATGTGTTTTACTGACTTTTTTTCTAGTGTGGTATGTGTGGAGGAGTATTCATTATTTGCACTGGTGATTCATGATCGTTTAGATCTCTCGAGTGCGCTTTTGACTGTCTCTCTCCGGACAACACACGGTCAATACGTATCGAGGTACAGGGGTCGCTATTAGGGTCAGACACTGAGATGTTGTTTTTGATTCCTTTGCGCTCCTGTGGCCCATTTGACCGTGTGATTCTATGAGAGACCGCATCAGTGGAGAAGTATATGGTAATTTAATGTACCTTACTGAACGATTGGATTTCGGTTACGATTCACTTACATGTATGACTGTGTTGGATAGACGTTACCGATATCACGTTCTTATCTCCGTATGTGAATACAATTTGGTCTCTCATGGATGCTTGGAGATCACTGTCCGGAGGAGTTAAGTATCAATAGACGTATGGGAGACGGATTCGATGTAGTATTGGTACTAGTTGCATATGGTGTATCCACATATACCACCTAGATAGATTGTTTTTATGTTTGTACAATAAAGGTTTTTTTTCTTCCTATTAGATTTTTTTATTCACCCTTTTGGAGATATTTGTGGGATAGACTCTGTATCCTGGGTACAGTTGAAGGACTGGTCGGGTTGTGCTTTGTTAGGCAATTAGATTTATGGGGACAGAGTGAGTGCCTTATAGATATTTATTGTTTTTTGTTTTTTATTATATTGTTGATTCTGGTTGTGATATACATTGTTGGTTCTAGCGTGCGGACGCTGGTTTACTCCACTAAACCTGGTTGCGATATACATTGTTGGTTCCAGCGTGCGGACGCTGGTTTGCTCCACTAAACCTGGTTGCGATATACATTGTTGGTTCCAGCGTGTGGATGCTGGTTTGCTCCACTAAACCTGGTTGCGATATACATTGTTGGTTCCAGCGTGCGGTCGCTGGTTTGCTCCACTAAACCTGGTTGCAATATACATTGTTGGTTCCAGCGTGCGGACGCTGGTTTGCTCCATTAAACCTGGTTGCGAGATACACTGTTGGTTCCAGCGTGCGGACGCTGGTTTACTCCATTAAACTTGGTGGCGACATTTACTGTTGGTCCCAGCGTGCGGACACTGGTTTACTCCATTAACCTGGTGGCGACATCTATTATTGGTCCCAGCGTGCGGACGCTGGTTTACTCCATTAACCTGGTTGCGTTATTTACTGTTGGTCCCAACGTGCGGACGTTGGTTTGCTCCTGAATGATCCAGTACTTTGGCCAGGTCGCTGTCCACTCCTATGCAGTCGTCTGATTATCCCTGGCAATAGACTTCTGCTGAGTAAGACCATAATTCCTATTTCTCTCTGCTGTCTTAGCCATCTGACAGCTGGTCTACTTGCTCAGGCTGCTCTGCCCGGTATTGGTAAGGCCGGTAGAACCTTGTACGTTACCATCCTTAAAGGGATAGTAACACTTCGTTTTAACTTTATTTTATTTTGTAGGCATTAAAAAAACATGAAGAATGATATAAGTCTTATCTCTCAAACCTTTATGGTTTATGAGATATTCACAAGCAAAGTTCCCCTCCCCGCCCCTTTTTCCTAGTGTAAGCCATCTCTTCTCAAATGTGAGTCTGGTTGTATGACAGTACAGATAACAGAAGGGGACAATTTTCTTTGTATGAAAACAATGAAAGCCCTTCCCCCCTTGAAAAGTTTTTCAGCTTTTTCCATTATCTTAATTGAAGATTGTCCCTCTCTGCAGTCTACCTGGGCATCTCCCTTCTTATCTGGTTGAACAGGGGGGGGATACTTTGTTTGTGAATATCTCTTAAACCATAAAGGTTTCAGAGATAAGACTTATATCATTCTTCATGTTTTTTTAATGCCTACAAAATAAAATAAAGTTAAAATGAAGTATTACTATCCCTTTAAGGTTGCCTTACCCGGTATTGGCAGGGTCGGTAGAGCCTCCATTCCGCATTCCTTTGGCTGCCCTGCCCGGTATTGGTAAGGCCGGTAGAACCTTGTATTTCACCATATTTAAGGTTTCCTTACCCGGTATTGGCAGGGCCGGTAGAGCCTCCATTCCGCATTCCTTGGGCTGCCTTGCCCGGTATTGGTAAGGCCAGTAGAGCCGGTATATGTCATCTCGCGGTTGCCTTACCCGGTATAGGCAAGGTCGGTAGAGCCTGTCAGTATTACTGTCACTTGGGTTGCCTTGCCCGGTATTTAGGCAAGGCCGGTAGAACCTATTATATCTGCTATTACTGCTGTATTGTTATGTATGTTTACCCTACGGGGACTGCCTTTAACTTTTAATAAAGTTAAGTTTTTACCAAACCTTAAGTCTGAGAGTCTTCAAATCCGTGACACAAGCTAACCTTAGATGTAGGTGACTCACCAGATAAATAGCAATGTACAGGTAGGCATCCTGCAAAACCAAGGAGGCCAGGAAGTTTCCTGGACACAGCCGCAATGACGGACTGTAGAAACCCCTGGTAGAAATGAGTCATTACCACGAAGGAATTGAGACCCTTAAGATCCAGAATAGAACAGCAGCAGCCATCCATCTAGGGAACCACAAATAGGTTTGAATCTGAGACTAAACTAATTTCTGGTTCGGGAACCAGTCCCAAATCCACCTTGTCCGAAGGATCTTGATCCAGTCCCAGATGGGAGCAAAAAGAGAAGAACTGGAAGGGAAGGAGGAAGAGAAAGAACTCCAGAACCCTTCGGGAACCACCAGCAAAAACGACAGGTTCGCCTTAATGTCTGCGCAAACGCTGAAAAGCGAAAGCTCCGCAGACAGCACCCACAAGTGCATGCGGACCAAGGTTCGGTTAGTCCTACAGGAGGTTAGGCTCGGAGTGGGAGCTGGTGGGCCTCCAATGATGCAGAGGCATAGGGATGGAACATGGTACCTGAGACAGCACAAGGTTAGACCCCAGTATACCATCTGGACAAGCGCAAAAGGGACTGCACCTACGTGCCTGAGGATTGCGCTTAGGGGCCAAGGGAAACCAAGCACATTGGCCCCTAATAACCTTGTTAATGATGTCCTTCAGTTCAGGGCCAAAGAGGGATGTACCCTGAAAGGGAAGATAAATCAGAGACTGCTTAAGGGTCAGGTCAACAGACAAGAACTTAAGCCACAGTGAGCATTTAGCAGCCACAGAGAAGGCAGAGAAGTCTAACAGCATCAGAGAGGGCATCAGCAGCGTAGCACTGAGCCACAGAGATATCACACAAGAGACTCAAAATGTCAGCTTTGGGGGCAGCCATACAGAGTCAGACAGCTGATCAGTCCAAACAGCCACGGCTCTATTAACCCATGCAGAAGCCAGGGTAGGTCGCAAGGATGCACCTATGGCAGCAGATGCAGTCTGTAAAATATCATCAAGCTACCTATCAGCTGAGTCTGTAAGGGCTGAGGTATCCACTGCAGGTAAAGCAGAGGAAGAAGAAAGACTGGGGATATAGGCATCAACCTTAGGAGGTAAAGCCTGCTGAGTCAAGGCCACATCAGAAAATGGATAGAGCTTAGCTAATCTTTTAGACGGAGATAAGCGCTTATCAGGGGGTCTTCCACTAAGTATGATCTGGTCAAGAGTGGGATGAGGCATAAAAAACGTGTAAGACTTCTTGTGCCTTTGAAAGACACCAGAAGTAGACTGAGAAGCCACATATGGGGTAGGAATGTGCAGGGTGTTTAAAACCTCCTTAAGGAACCCCTCAGTAGAGGGTTCAGGAGCCTCAAAAGGGTTGTCATAATATTGGGGAGAATCCCCTAGTGAACGCACACTATCCTCCAAGTCTTCCAGTAATTCCTCTTCAGAGGAAACAGACAAGAATACAAGAAGCCTTAGGGGCCACATGCCTGCATAAAGTGGGGGGCATTCAAGACTAAAGAACCCCTTGAAGAGAAAAAAGGATTTTAGTCTTACCTGTTAAATCCTTTTCTCTTAGTCCATACAGGTTACTGGTAACTCTGGGAGGTGATCTGCCCCTTTAAGTAGGCAGGAACATTTCTCTAAATGTATGCAGGGGGGTGGAGCCTCCTTTCCCTCCTAGGCTGCAGCTTAGCCAGCTACCTCCAGAATGATTTGAGACACTAACTACTGGCTAGAAAATAGAAGAGAAGAAGACTCCTGTGAGCATGCCCCGAAGGACTCCCACATACTGCCACAGGAGAGCCAAGCATGATCCCTTGACAGGGTGGGAGACCAGTAACCTGTATGGACTAAGAGAAAAGGATTTAACAGGTAAGACTAAAATCCTCTTTTCTCTGTCGTCCAATACAGGTTACTGGTAACTCTGGGATGTCCAACCATTGAGTTCCTCAGAGGCGGGAAGAAGGCAAGGACCAGGCACAAGGCCCCCAAAGTACCAGAACCTCTATGAACCAACTGATCAAAGAAGCCCAACAAAACTAAAGTGTCAGCTGACACTGAACAGGGGAAAAACACTCTAGGAACTGTTACACAGCACACTGAACTAGAGTCAACAGGGCTCAACAGCAAAGGAAGCACTAAGAACCTAAGAAGAAGATCCTAGACAGGCAAGACTGCCTCCAGGACCTTCCTTCCAAAGCTGGCATCAGCAGAAGCCAGAACACCCACAAAGTAGTGCTTCGAAAAGGTGTGCACAGAGGACCAAGTGGCCGCCCTGCACAGTTGATCAGCAGAAGCCTGATTCTTATAGGCCCAAGAGGCCCCAATAGACCTGGTGGAATGAGCCATGACCCGAAAGGGAAAGTGCTTATTCCTCAACTCATAGTAACATAGTAAATTAGGTTGAAAAAAGACACAAGTCCATCAAGTTCAACCTTCACCTCATACCTCAGTAACTGAGAATTTTATAGCTTTCCTGCTACCAATTAAATTAGTCTTTATCAGACCTTCCTGATCAGCCTACTGATAAACAGTATAACTCTGTATGTTCCCTTTTGAAAGAAATGTATCTAATCTTCTCTTAAATGTATCCATTGTATCTGCCATAACTACCTCCCTGGGCAATAAATTCCACAATTTGACAGACCTTACCGTAAAAAAACCCTTCCTCTGCTGCAGTTTAAACCTCCTTTCCTCTAATCTCAAGGGGTGTCCCCTGGTCACCTGATCAGGCCTTGGAATAAATAGCTCACCGCAGAGATCCTTGTATTGACCTCTCATATACTTGTACAATGTGATAAGGTCTCCTCTTAGTCGTCTTTTCTCTAGAGTAAATAAACCAAGTTTGTTTAGTCGTTCCTCATATGTCAAGTCCTCCATTCCCTTAATTAATTTTGTTGCTCTCCGCTGTACCCTCTCTAGTTCTAGTATATCCTTTTTCAGAACCGGTGCCCTACAAATAGTGGACTTGATCCATGACGCAATAGTCACTTTGGACACCGGTCTTCCTGCCCTAGGACCCTCAAGAATGACGAACAGTGTGTCTGATTTCCTGACAGAGTCAGTGCGATGGACATAAAACTTGAGACAACGCACCACATCCAACAAGTGGAGATCTCTCTCCTTGTCAGAAGAGGGGTTAGGGCAGAAAGAGGGCACCACAATCTACTGATTGATGTGAAACTCAGAGACAACCTTAGGTAAAAACTCCTTGGAGATGCGAAGCACCACCTTATCCTTGTGAAACACCAGATATGGTGGTTTACAGGACAGAGCTTGCAATTCTGCCACCCGGTGAATGGACACGATCTCCAGGAGAAAGGCCATTTTCCACGTCAAGAGGCGTAGATGAATAGTAGCCAAAGACTCAAAGGGAGGACGTTGAAGAACGCCCAAAACCAAATTAAGATCCCACTGAGGAGCGGGACTCCAGAAGGTAGGGCGAACATGAGCAACGCCCTGGAAGAAAACCTTGACATCAGGAAGGAAAGCAATGCGCCTTTGAAAGAAGACAGAAAGCGCAGAAGTCTGAACCTTAAGAGAACTCAAACTGAGTCCCTTATCCACACCGTCCTGCAAAAAAGCCAGGACAGTGGGTAGATCAAAATCAAGGGACAGATATCTGTCAGCACACCAAGACACAAAAGTCGACCAGACACGGTGATAGATCTTGGAAGAAACGGGCTTACTGGCACTAAGCATAGTAGTCACCACAGCAGAAGAAAACCCTTTCTTTCTTAAAATCGAGGATTCAACCTCCAGGCCATCAAATTGAGCCGATGAAAATCTTCCTTCCACAGGTAACCCTGCAGAAGAAGATCTGGACGGGATGGGAGCGGAAAGGGCTCTGCCACAGATACAGTCAGAAGCTCTGGATACCAAGACTGAAGAGGCCAGTCCAGCGCAATCAGAATGACCGGGCAACAGTCCATCTTTATCTTTCGCAACACCCTTATCAGCATTGGAAGGGGAGGAAAGATGTAGGCCAGAGGAAATGTCCAAAGAATGGACATGGCATCGACCACTAGAGCTAGAGAGTCTCTCTACTGAGAGCAGAACACTGGAAGCTTCCTGTTGTGTTGTGTCACCATCAGATCCACATGGGGCATCCCCCATTTCTAAACAAGGAGTTGAAACACCTTGGGGTGTAACTCCCGCTCTCCGCTGTCTACTGTGTGATGACTGAGCAAGTCTGGCATGATGTTGTCTATGCCTGGAATGTGCACTGCGTAAATGACAGGAACATTAACCTCTGCCCAGGACAGAATGGCTTTGACCTCTAACCAGGCGGCGAGACTTCTTGTTCTGCCTTGTCTGTTGATGTAGGCCACTGCTGTGGCGTTGTTGGACTCCACTCGGACTGGACAGACTTCCAGTTGAAACACCCAATGACGGAGAGCATGAAATATCGCTCGAAGTTCCAGGATGTTGATTGGAAGAAGGGACTCCTCCATGGATCACTTCCCCTGAGCACTGAAGCGACCAGAACAGCTCCCGAGCCCGAGAGGCTGGCATCCGTCGTGACCGTGGTCCAGTAGGGAATCAGAAAGGACCTCCCTTTCAGCAGATTGGAAAGATCCAGCCACCATTCCAAGCTTAATTCTACATGAGGGGGAAAGGACACCGATAATCTCTGATGATCTGGTCGATCCCTGCACATCTGAATCACAAACCTCTGAAGTTCCGTGGTGTGGGCCATGGCGAATGGAACCCCCTCTATCATGGAGATGAACTTCCCCTCAGAGAAGACAACCTCTGAACTGGGACCAGATCCAGGGACAAAATTGCTGATACCCTCTCTGCAATTTGATGGGCTACTGTGTCCGGTAGAAACACCATGCTCTTCTGAGTATTGAATAGAAGATCCAGGAATATCAGTTGCTGGGATGGAACAAGATCCAACTTGTCTAAGTTGACAATCCAACCATGATGGGTGAGGATTTGGTTGCAGGTCTGAACTTCCTGGTGAAGAAGATCCGCCGATGAGGCCTTCAATAGCAAGTCGTCCATGTAAGGAGTCACTCTGATGCCATCTCGATGGAGAACGGATATCAAGGCCCCCAGAACTCATTGGAAGACCTGAGGAGCCCTTGTCAGACCAAATGGCAGGGCTGAGAACTAAAAATGTCCCCTGTCGTATGCAAAGCGCAGGTACTGCCTGCTCTTCTGATGGATTGGGAAGTGTAGATGCGCATCCTGAAGGTCCAAGGAAGCCAGAAACTCCCCCGGAGACATGGCAGCGATGACTGTGCGCAGAGACTCCTGGCGATAGTGAGTCTTGTTCACAAAGGAATTTTGATCTTTCAAATCCAAAATAGGGTGACATCCGCCATCCTTTTTGACTACCACAAAGAGGTTTGAGTAAAACCCCGAACTCCTGTCTGAAAGAGGCACTGACTCCAGGACATCCTTGTACAGAAAAGCCTGAACAGCGCCGTTGAACAGACGGCGTTTCTCAGTGTCATGTGGAGTACGAGAAAGACGAAAGCGAAAAGGAGAAGAGAATAGAAAGGGATTTTGTATCCCTCTGTCACCACCTGTAAAACCCATGGGTCCGACACAAAAGCTTCCCAAATCGCAGGCGACCACCCACAGCGGGATGCGGACCCGGGTTCGGTGAGTCATGCCAAAGCAGTCTTAGGAGCCTTGGGCGTTGAGGCAGCCTTGGGCTTCCATTGCTGTTTGGGCTTGGAGGAGGAAAGTGGAGCTGACGGAACCGCTTGATTCGTGGAACGTGTCTCAGTTTGAAAGGAACGAAAGGACCGGTTGTGTTTAAATGGCAATTTTTTCTTAGGGACCAAAGGCAAGAGAGTACTCTTACCCCCCCTGTGGCCTCACTAATCAGTTCCTTAAGATCAGGCCCAAACAAGGAGGTACCTTGAAAAGGCAAAGAAAGTAATACTTTCTTGGAAGCAGTGTCAGCAGACCAGATCTTGAGCCAAAGAGCACACCTGGCTACCACAGAAGTAGTAGAGGCCCTCGTCATCATGCGGACGGCATCAAAAGCAGCAGCAGATACATAGTGTTGCGCGTCAGAGATATTGGTGAGAAGACTCAATTTGTCTGAAGTAGGAGCATCCTGACGGACAGCCGTAGTGAGTTGTTCAGTCCAAACTGCAATAGCCCTGTTAACCCATGCAACAGCAAACGCTGGACGCATAGCGGTACCAATAGAAGCAAAGATGGACTTGAGAGAAACCTCAAGTTTCTTGTCAGTCCAGTCATACAGCGCAGAGGCGTCAGAGACAGGTAAAGCAGTAGATTTAGTCTGGAAATGGGAGCGTCCACTTTAGGTGAACCCATTTCCCACTTTAGATGAACCCATTTAGCCAGCTCAACTTCAGAGAAGGGATAAAGCTTAGCAAACTTCCTGGACACCGAGCAGACTTGTCCGGTGGTTTCCACGCCTTAGAAACCAAACGGTCAAGAGTGGGGTTAGGAGGAAAATAAGTCAGGGGCTTAGCGGGCTCCTGAAAAACGTCAGAAGGAACCTCCTGGACCAAGGAGATGTTGAGTGTGGTTAACACAGCCCTGATCAGGCCCTCAGCGGAGGGTTCAGGATCAGCTTCAAAGGGGTCCCCAAGGGACCTAGAAGATTCCAAAACAGTACCATCCTCAACATCTGAATCTAACAACAATTCTTCCTCAGAAAATCTGACACATCAGGTGCTCCCTGTGGTTTGGGCAGGGAAGACTTGATAGTATAGGGGGTCTGCCACATTTGAAGTGCCCCCTGTATCTGGGATGGAAAGAGTTGTAATGTGGACCTAAGGTCCCTAGTCGCAGCCTTAAACTCTTGCACCCAAGCTGACTCAATAGCATGGCTGGAAGTCCCTGGGTTGCTGTCAGGAACCTCAGAACATGCTGGGCATATATGACCAGAGAACTCTCTAGGTAGCCCTACGTGACAGGAAGAGCAATGCGCAATGGGGGATACTGAGACCCCAGCATCCTTAGTCTTAGGTCTAGCCCTAAGCTCCAGCGGTATAGATATTCTCACAGTGTCAAAATAACCAACTGTACAGTAAATCACCCAATTACAGTGTGAAAGATTAATATTTCACCCCAGAAACGCTAAATATAGACTTATCTAGCAGGAGAAGGGTTAATCTGCAGAGGAGAGAAGGAGAGTCCAAGCCCTGGTCCAATGTGGCTCTTGTTTGTGGCTGGAAGGCCCTGGCGTAGACGCAGGGGCTACAGTGAATGAAGGGCATAAGTCATCCTGAATACTCCATTTGGCATGAGGGACAATAATCAATGGGGGGGTCAAACATCAGCCCTAGAGATAAAGTGTCTGACAGTATAAGGAATAAGCCAATACTGTGTCCCAGATTAAAGAATTCACCCCAGAAAGAGCTAAAATACACTTATCTGGCAAGCAAAGGGTTAATCTGCTGAGGTGAGAGGAAGGATCCAAGCCCTGCATAGGAATACTCTTGAAAGGAAAGAAAGAAAATGGCAACCGAACTGTCAGCCAATCAGGAAACAGCCCGCAAAACGGTCATTCATGGGAAATGTAGTTTCGCCTCATAGTATCCAAAAACAGTGCCCAAATCCCCCAGAGCCCACCAAGACACTTAGAATGCACTGGAATGTATGACAAGGGCAGACAAGAAGAATGAGCCATCTCTGAACTCGGTACATGGAGCAGTTGCAGAGATACGCATGTCCCAATTGAAACTGTCCCATAGAGATCAATGAAGCATTGCGGCCATGCTGTAAAGTGTGCGTTGAAAAAGCAGCATTCAAACAAACGAATTTTGAAAAACACAAAAAAAAAAGTTTTAAAAACACATAGAGAACACACGCATATAAACAGAAAACACTGACCCCCCCCCAAGGGAAATGTGTGAAAACGTCCCCCAAAGCACCTAGCATGGAAAAGGAGGGGTTAAATTACCACAGAGAAGCCAAAATGCTCCAAAGACCCCAAGCAGACAATAAGATAAACCAAAATGAGTGCAGGAGTATGTGTGTAGTAACTCCTAAAGGAGACCACTGTGCAGTGGGACAAGTGGACCTCAGTATTCAAAGGGTTGCTCACCTTTTTTGCAGGTCTTCCGTCTTCAGATTACCATTAAGAAAGGGGGAAGCCCCAGTGGGCTTCTCCAAGGGAAAAGACATAGCACTCAAGGTTTTCCTCCAGGGCTGGAAGGTCCACAAACAGCACCTGTTAACTGAGCAATCTACCATTGGGAAGTCAGCACTGATAATCCGCATAATGGGGGATTTCTACACCCCATATCTAACAGAAAACAATAAAATAAGCTAAAAACGAATCAGAACTGTTCTCTTGCCTGTGTTGTTCAAGGAACAAATCTAACTGGAGGGGATTGGCTGGTGACCAGCTAAGGAGGGAAGGACGGCTCCACCCTGCATTCTTTCCAAGAATTGTTCCTGCCTACTTAAAGGGGTGATCACCTTCCCAGAGTTACCTGTAAGCTATACTGGACGACAGAGAAATAGATTGTATATATTTATATATTTAAATTTCTTTGCTTTTCTTGTGTCAATTCAAGCATTTCTAACAATACTACACTTAGAGGTATTTTTTGCGCTGTCCTCCCCATTCCCTTTCTTTATTTCTTGACAAAGGATGTTGACGGTGGAGTCGGCAGGGAGTCAGACAGTGTATGTAGGAAATCTTTGGCTACTGGTGGGCAGGGGAACAAGGCTAGGGGGAAGACCGTGTATGTGGGTAATCTGTGTCTACTAGAGGGCATGGGAACAAGGCTAGGGCGGTAAGACAGTATATATTTTGCAGAAATTTAAGGAATAAATACTGCCCTGCACCCTACTTCCAGACAGACTGCAGTTACCAGCTCTGCCCCAAAGTCTGTCACTCTGCCTCTGCTCCCCTCCTTCTATCCAGCATCCTCTGATGATGGAGGCGTTCTGCCTGTAAGCTTGGAGCGCTCTCATTGGCCAGAAGTAGGGCTCAGGGCAGTATTTATTCCCTGAATTTCAGCAAAATAGCGATTTAAAAAAAAATGCATACAGTATTCAACATATTTGCTACATAACATAACTATTAAAGGTTTAGCAATGTATTTTATCAATAAAAGTAATATTGTGATATTCAAAATGAGGCCAGTCCGATCTCTCAAACTTTATGGTTTGAGAGATATAAGGTGATAAATTCCCCCGCCCCCTTTCACGAATGTCAGCCTCTAGCTGACAAAAGAAGATCCTGGTCCTGGTACCAGTAGGCAGCTCTTCAGCAGAGCAGAAATACCGCAATCTAAAAAGAAATACTTAATTGAACGGTCTACAAACTGTGCCTGGTTTGCAGGCAACGTTTATCACCGTATATCTCTCAAACCATAAAAGTCTGAGAGATCGGACCGGCCTCATTTGATTTCTTAAGACAAACTTGTATAGGGGTGATAGATCCCCTTTAACACTTGCCTTTCAGTGTAGAGAAACATCTTCCCTACATACAGGGCAGGTTTAAGCTTCTCCCTGCACCATGAGTGCGGGTAGAAGCTTGAAAGTGCGACCTTGGTTGGCCATGCAAGCCCACTTTGCCAACTATGTGAAAATTGCAATGTTGGCACTCAAAGGGTTAATATACTAAAGTTCTGTAAAATAACACTGCAGGCGATTTAAAATAACAGGTCAGCATCCTTTATTTTTTCACTTCAGACAACAGGCAGTTAACTCCATTTTATTACAGAAGAAAGGAACCATGCTAATTTAATCTGGTTACACAATTTGAGTCAATTGAACAGACTGTGAAATTTGTAAAATACATTACAACATAACTATTTTGAATAAGTCAGTGCAAAGTAAAACTGCTAGTGAGTTGTAGTTGTTGACATTGTACATGTATCAGTCTTCTGTGCTCCTGGTTTATTTATCAACTTATATTGCCTATTTTTTTTTTTTAGGGATAGTAATGATTCACAAAAAAAGCAGCTCTAAATATTTGGGCCGTGGAGTGCATTATTTCAATACTGTCCGAGTGATTGAATGATAAAATATCCCCCTCCCACCCCTTTAATGATGTAACACTGCTCGCCTAAGAGCAGCAAGACCGGATGGATTGCAGCAAGGGACAATCTGCAGTGAACATAAGAAAAAGCCTGCCCTCCTTTGTCAAGGGGGGCAGGGTTTTCACAGTAAGAAGGTTGCGACCTGTCTGGTTAATAAACCAGATTCCACATCTGAGGAGAGGTGGCTTCCTCTAGGGAAAAGGGGCGGGAGGGGGTACTTTATCATTCAATTACTCTTGAACTACAATTCTGACAGTACTGAAATAACACTCTCCATGGCCCAAATACTATTAATTAATTAATCGGAGCTGCTTTTTTTTGTGAAACATTACTATCCCTTTAACACCGCTGTTGCTAGAGAGGTTACAGTAAGTATGAGGCCTCTCTAGCCACCAAGGAATATCTATTTATAAATTATCTTTTTTCGAAGAGGCAATACATTTACTTCAGTGATCTAGAACAGAAGACCGTATATGCTGTCTCTCTCATGTTTTGAATGCTCTAGCCAAATTTCTTTGATTATTTAAGAAATAAAATACTACATATTGAGTGCCACTGCCTTAAAAAAAAACCACACACAAACACACACATGTATGTGTATATTATATTTATATATTTTTTTTATATACTTTTTTTTAAATCTCAGATAATTAAATGAGGATTATGGATACATATGGAGGTAAAAATCAGTGATTGAAATATCACATAAAATAGAATCCAGACCACTTTGTCTAATTAATGGTAAACGGGCAATTTTAACAATGTACAACATCTAAATGTTAAATAACTCCCATATGTGGTGGAGTAGATTAATCAAGAACTTGGGGCGGTAAAGAAGAATAGCAAACGCAGTGAAACACTTATAAGTGATAAAGGCACTGACTGGCTTAAAAAACTTGACAAGCAAGTTGACACTTATAGAAACAAATTAGCTTACTGGAAATTGACAAATCTACAAGCCAGATTAAAAGGAGACCTAAACGCAGATCACAGTTACCAGGGCTTACTGACAGAGACAAGACCTTATCATCCTTCTATGACTCAGAAGCTGAAATTAGTTCTTCAGATGTTCCTTTTTTTAGGGACAACCAGGGCACAGGAAGGTACATGAGTAGGGCAAATAACAGACAACTCAGCCAAACCCTGCCCCCTCTTCTGAAACACTAGGGTCCAATTTCCCTTTGTACATACTTACTGGGCAAATCTAGATTACTTCAGAGAGGCCTTTCATTTGTGACCAGTAATCCTTTTTCAAATTTGATTGTCAAGTAGCTCTCCATAAGTTTAACCGCACATTATTCCTTAAAGAATATTTTGCCCAATATTTAGGCAAAAATCTAGCTTTGATCCACAAAGCAATAATGCCCCTTTAAAAACCTTTTAAAGAATGGTTGAGAATGACACTATAGCCTGATTCTCCAACAACAAACATAAAACCAAAGAAAATAAAATCTTGTAAAATCTTACCAAAATGGAGGGGGATGCCATAAAAATCTTAATAATGATAATAATATTGACAAAGGGCGGAAGATAAAGGTGGCTTGATTGTCATTTTTGACTACTTGGACTATAGAGACATATGAATGCTTGTTCCTTCATATATAAAACATTTGATTGACAGAAGGCCTTAATTACACAGTGATTTCAGGTAAGGGTGGTTTGGAGGGGGTTCATAGCATGATAACTCATAACCCTTTATATAAGAGACCACCAGTTGATTATTTTATATATCTGCTAGAGTTATGCCTGATAACATTTTTTTTTAATTTGAGAACACATTTTACCTGCAGTAGGTGGGTACAGCAATTGGAACATGCATGGCTTCCATATAAGCCAATACTTACATGCATATATGTATGAGAAAATTATTACCCTTTAAATGTTATTTCAAGAACATACCATCATATATACCCACTGCAAAGATATGTTAATTCTTTGGAAAGGAACATCTGATGAATTGGAGATACTGATTAATGACTTAAATTCTTGTCATCCTAATATAAAATTATATAGTAGAACTGAGATCCCATTTTTTTGGTTAAAAATATAAAGGGACAACTGTAGACCACATTATACATGAAACTTACTGGCAGAAATAATTTTCTCAATGCAAGCAGCCATCACCCAGAACATATGAATCAAATCTTTCCCTAAATCACAAATGATGAGGCTGAAAAGAATTATTAGCGAAGATGAGACTCTTGCAACAGAATTGTACAAAATGGGGAACACATTTTTACAATGATGCTTCAATATATGTCTCATTGAATAACATCGAATAACAAAAGATGACAATTACTAGCAGAGAGCAAAGACAGCAATGAAATAACGATGAACGTTTAATATTACAGACCAAATTTAATGTTTCTACGAGTAAGATCAAAAGGAGGGTGTATAAGCATTGGCCAATTATTGTTACAGACACTCAATAACCTAGTATCATCCCCTAGTTTTGTTATAGGAGATGGAGAAACGAAGGATATTCTGGGTGGAAATGATCCATATCAATCTAACACTAAACAAGAAATCAAGACAAAAAAGTATGCTACACATGTATATCATGTGTCACATGCAACTATATGTTAATTGGCACTTCACTTAAACATCCCCATAATGGCTACAACATTCCTATGAGACATAATCTTACACGCAATAGTCAATATGTGGTCTACATTATCATATGCCCATGAGGCCTTACTTATGTTGGTTTAAGGAACAAATGGGTAATCATTGCTCAGCTATTAAAGCAGAGCTTGAAGCATAAAAGAACCCTAACAGAAAGCAGTTTTAAAAAAAAACAAGGGTCAACCAGGAAAAGTAAATTTTGCTAAATTTCAAGATACATGGCTATTGATTGTATATCCACCAATAACAAGGGGATGAGAATGGGTAAAAAAAAAAAAAAAAAAAACTACTACAAAAAGAAGCAAACTGGATAGATTTTCTTGACACGGTGGTCCACAAAAGCCTGAAGGAACAATTACCCTTTCATTGTTTTATCTAATATGTTCAACTTGTTTTTGACAATATTATGGGCCCTATGGGAACATGTACACCTGTACTGCAGGTGGATGTTGTACCCATGTCCCACAGCATTAGTTAACATGCTGCCTTGTAATACATTTACTGCAGCAATACATTTACTGCAGCCATTTCCTAATTATAACAGTTTTTCATGGTGAGGTCTTGCTGAAGGCCCTTTGCGTCTGCATGCACATCCACCTGACAGGTTGGGGACATGATACCCACAGTCACTTGATGTTAACTGCCATTGTGTCATATCTAATGTATTGGGTTTTGTCCTTCTCCCGGGGTTCTGGCCTCTTGTGCGATGTGCTTTTGCCTTGTCCACACTTCCCAGGATTAAACTCTCAACATATATTCCGTACTTCATTCTACTGTTACCGACAGGCAAAACATTTAGCGTGACATATGGGTGGAACCCTAAAATTGGTCCCAGTGTAGTGTGACTATAGACAGCTCATGCAGAGCCAGGAGTTCCCATGTTGGACCTTCCTCTTATAAACATAGATGACAGCAACTGGATCTCAGACCTATTGCATCTATAACGTCAAATGGATTGACACATTTTGGACCCCATTATAGGTCATGTTTTCTGTAATCATACAGTATTCATAGAGCCAGGGGACATTCCAATTTATATTATTGTCAGGCCTGCCACATAACAGGGATTAAAAGCTGACTTTCTACATGTGGATTGGATTACATTTTATGGATTGGACAACTAACGGTCTGGATTAATTGGCTACTAGGTTGTATGTGAACATCTGCTGTTTTCTGAGTACTTTATATGGATTTCATTTTCAGTTCTGGTGATGGCAATACATATGATGTTAGGCTAATGCTACATTGCCTTTTATTACATTGATTTATGAGTATTGCATATTTTCAAACAGGTATTGTTTTGCTAGTCTGAGTTCATGTTGATTGCCTGATGCAGATGTTATGATGCTGATTTGTTAATGTTTACTTTTTTTAGAGCTGTAGTGTCATATGCTGTTGTATTCACTTCCTGGGTTTGTTGTGTTACTTTGTAAATATGAGGTACAATTTTATTTGTTGCTTTTCTGTTAATTTTCATGTTCTCTGGTTGATACACAGGGTTAACAAACATCTGTTTACATTTTAGATGCTGATGTCATATGATGTTTAATGACATCAGCAGCTTGTTACTTCTGGGAATCGGGCACCTTTTTCCTCTTTCACTGTATTTAAGGTCACATTCAGTGGTGTTCTGGTTGTCTTAATAAAGGCCGTTTAGGGGGCTGAAGCCTTGACATTAAATGCAACATTACACTGCAACATACAAGTCCTTTGGCATGCTCATTTATACATGGTGTTTCACACACCATTTCTTGCTTGCTTGTTATAGGCTAAGAGTGTGCTTGTGTATGTGTATAATATGTAGTGTGTGTGTGCATGTGATGAATCAGGTATCAGGTCCATGGGGGGGAGGCAGGCTGAAGACACCTAGGGTGGGGAGGTAAAATCAATGACTGAGTTATCACATAAGATATAATTCAGCCCATTGTTTCAAATTAAAAGCTAACTCTGACTTAAAGGTAAACAGATATTGTTAACAATGCACAGACTCTTAACCCTTTGCATACTTCTCTCGCCCACTCACCCACAAAAGATTACAGAACTCTCATATTATTCCCAAACAGATAAGAAGATAAAAGGCATTTAAATTAAAATCAAACTGTCAGATATTTTTTGTTTGCGTAAAACTATCATGAATGACTGGTATATCTTATTCTAAAAAAGTAGTCCCTTATTGCTTGATTGCTGTCCTCCTCCTTGCTAAGCCAGATAACTTTGCCATTTGTGATATCTTCCTTTAATTTCCGCTTAGTAACAGTCACATTGCCAGGGTTCTCTGTTGTCTTCGGTCCTGTTACCAGGATATAGCAAGCATGACGGCTACCTTCAAATAACACAGCTTAAAAACAAAGAAACATGTTAAATTCAAAACCATTTTAAAGCCATTATTATACTCACCTTGCAACAAAAGAATAAAAAAAATCAAAACTATAATGATTACATAATATCTGATGCCCATAGTCCGCATTTCAAAAAATAACCAACAGACACTCAGGATAATTAATACTAGTCTGAAGATTTATGGCATTATAAATAAATAAATTAGGTTTCATTATCTTAGTATATTTCTAGTGCAACCATTTTTTTGCCTCATTCAGTTGCAAGGGGATTTTTGTGTACTTACTGTTAAATCCCTTTCTCTTAGTCCATGTGGCACACAGGAACCATGGGGTAAAGCATCCCCTGGCCAAAAGGGCAAGGCACTTGCCTTAAACTGCTCTTGGAGGCAGACACTCTCTCTCCTTACTGCATTTTTCCCCCACCAGACATGCTCCGTTTTAACATATAGCACAGATAAAAGAAAACAGATGTGAGACAGGAGAGGGGGTCAACTAAACCAGAGACTCCAAAGGACCCCCCGTCCACAGCTGTTTTTTTTATTTACTTATTTTTATTTTTATTAGTTTATAAAATGAGTATATAAACAAAAGGAAATTACATACAAAAGTCAATTAGTGATGGTACAGAAAATCTCACATTGATAGATTAACAGGAAGCTGAGTAAAATACAGTAATTGAATGTTCATACCATCAGCTAGAAACATACCTTAATCTACACAAAGAGAATATAGAACATTGGACCAATATTCAACTATTACGTGTCTTGAATATAAAAAAAGAGACGCCAAGATAGTGGCGAGTTCAGAATAAAGAACAGAAAAGGTAGAGAAAAAGTAAGAAAGGAAGTAAAAGAAAACAGAGAGGTGTGTGTGTGTGTGTATGTGTGTGTGGGGGGGGGGGATCCAGCAGATATCTGCACAGTGCATTCAGTGTATTAAAGCCTAAGATGAATGATAAGAGAAGATTATGCGACCAGTCATTCAGTAGTCTGTACCTGGGTGTCAATGTTATCGACAAGAACACCATGAACGTGACTCTGAATTCCAATCCATGGATTCCATACAGCATAAAAGTATTGCATATTACCCATTAGGCTAGCAACAGACTTCTCAAGAGCCATCTGAGAAGCAACAGAATGAACCCACTCAATGTGTGTAGGGGGTTGCTCAGACTTCCAGTGTGCTGGAACGAGCGATTTAGCAATGCTAAATAGAAAAAGTAGTAATCTCTTAATATAATTAGTGACCTGGGCCAATGTTGGGAATACCAGGAACAAGCATACCGTCGGATCTTGTGGCAAGGAAAAACCAAGGAAAGAGTTAATGCTACCCATGATTGCAGACCAGTATGTAACAATAAGCGGACAGCTCCACCAAATATGTAACATCGTACCTGTCTGCTTCCCGCATCTCCAACATAACGGAGAGGCAGAGGGGCAAGCTCTATGTAATCTATGGGGTGTGTAATACCACCTAGTAATAAATTTTAAATTAATTTCTCTGGTTCTTATATCAGGTGGTGCTGTAGTCATAAAAGCTTGAATCCGCAACCATGAGTCTATGGGCCAAACCACTGCTTTGGTTAAAGGGCAAAAGGATTGAAGAAGTTTATACATTTTTGAAGAGGTCTTAGTAGCATACGTTCCGTTAATTAAAGCCTGCTCAAAATGAGTGAGGGGATGCGGTAAGATCACCAGAGACAACAAGGAAGATATAAAGTGTGAGACCTGTCGGTAACATCATCTATCAATTGATTTAACATATGTGCCCCTTGCTTCTTCCACAGTGCAAAACAGGAATTATTTACCCCTGGCGGAAAATCCAGGTGCCCAACAACTGATAGAAGAGGGGACGGGGAGAGACCCATAGTCCCACTGTGTGTGTGCCAGAGGTGAGAGAGTTGGGGCAAAATAGGGTGATCTTTGAAGGAAGTAGAAGTATGTTGTGGAGGGTGGTACAAAATGTTATCAGGGAACGCACCTTTTAAAAATGGGCAAAGGCAATCTATCCAATCTTTATTGGAATCATGTACGCAATCTATAAGTTGGGAGAGGTGAGAGGCCAGATAATACATTTTAATGTCTGGAAGTCCTATACCGCCTTTGGCAGGAGGGTGTATCGGTAAAGTTGATTTAAGGCTTGGGCGGCTATAACTCTAGATAAAAGTATTGAGGATGGACTGGAGTTTCGAAAGCCAAATATCAGAAATAGGGAGGGGTATACAATTGAGCAAATACAAAATCTTAGGTAGCAGGACCATTTTAAATAAATTAACCCGTCCGAACCAGGAAATAAATAGCTTGTGCCATATATGCATCTCTGCTTGTAAAGCTAACAGGAGGGAGTCTAAATTCCTTTTAAGTATACTATTCGGATCCTTGCACATTGTTATCCCTAAGTATGTTATTTCCGTGTCAGACCACGTTAATGGTGTAAGCGTCTTAAGTGGGTGGAAATTTGGGAGGGAACCGATAAATTTAAAATGGTGGATTTTGCAAAATTAATTTTAAAATCAGAAACCCTGCTATAAGCATCCAGAGCAGTAACCAACCTAGGCAAGGAAGTCTGCGGTTGCTATAAAAAGAACAATATGACGTCAGCAAAACTCGCTATCTTCATTTGACCCATTTTAGAGGGTAAACCTACAATCTCTGGATCCAATCTCACTTTATGTAAAAGAGGTTCTAAAGTAAGTATAAACAATAAAGGGGATAAGGGGCAACTCTGCCTCGTACGATTAGATATGGTGAACGGTTCGGATAAGTAACCACTGGCTCAAACC
Source organism: Rhinophrynus dorsalis (assembly GCA_037306005.1). NCBI lineage: Eukaryota > Metazoa > Chordata > Amphibia > Anura > Rhinophrynidae > Rhinophrynus > Rhinophrynus dorsalis. Next base: position 93,572,130 of record CM074725.1, on the reverse strand, counting down.
CTCGCTGTGGGAGCGCGGTAAAGACTAAGTATGGAATGCAAACCACGAGGGCCCAAGCCAATGAATTTCAAAAGTTCTTCCAAAAAATGCCAGTTCACCCTATCAAAGGCTTTTTCTGCATCCGTTGTTACTAAAACCGCCGGGACCTGCTTCTGGAGTGTGGTAAACATGAGAATAATAGCCTTAGTAGTATGATCTTTTGTCATCCGACCAGGAACAAATACTGCCTGATTTGGATGTATATAAGATTGCAAGCAAGGGCGAATACTATTTGCCAGAATCTTAGCATACAATTTCACATCACGGTTCAAAACAGAGATTGGGCGGTAACTAGAGCACTGGGTACCATCTTTACCTAGTTTATGAATCACCGTTATATGAGCTTCCAATGACCTGTTAAGGAAACGACTACCAGATGCAATGTCGTTAAAATACCTAAGCATAAGGGGTAGAAGAGTGGACTGAAATGTTTTATAATACGAAAGCGGAAAGCCATCAGGACCAGGGCTTTTATGTAACGGGATGACCGTATGGCATCTTCCACTTCTTTTTGCGTAAAAGGGGATTCTAAACAGTCAAGGATGAATGATGGCAATCTCCCCATGCCCGACCCCTGCAGATAGGCAAGTATGGAGTCAGTGCGTGCCCGCACTGTGGAGTTTTGGCTGCCTGATTCCAAGTTATATAAGGAGGAATAAACATTTTTTAAAGTGCTTGCAATCTGTGGAAGAGATCTATGCATGTTCCCCATAGCATCCTTAATTAAAGGAATGTGATGCTGTCTTTGTTTAATTTTAACCAGCCTCGCTAAAGTCTTACGACAACAATTCACGAACAAATAGTTTTGGAAGCAGTGCCAGTGATAAGACTTCATTATCCTAGACATTTGTAATTGAGCCATTTCCTTTCTAGACTACTGGAGTTTGATGAAGTAAGCTTCAGAAAGGGACTTCTTATGTTTAGATTCAAGATTTTTTATACGGGCAATAATTTCATCAAGTTGAAGCAACAACCTCCTCTTTCTCATAGCTCCCAGTCTAATGAGTTCACCTCTCATTACACACTTATGTGCCTCCCATACTGTAGGAAAGCACACCTCATGATCAGAGTTAATGTCAAAGTAATGTTGCAATTGTAAGGCTAATCTGCGAACCTGAGCTGGGTCATCCAAGAGGAGCTCATTTAGTTTCCAGGTGGGGGATCCAGCCTCCTTAGGCCCAACTGAAAACTGCATCCAGACTGGAGCATGATCAGACCAGGTTATAGCATCAATATCAGCTTTTTGTATGGTATGTAAAAGGGACTGTTGTACAAAAATATAATCAAGCCTCGAGTATTTGTTATGGCTAAACGAATAAAAGGTGTAGTTTTTTGCCGTAGGATACATAATCCTTCAGGAGTCTAAATGATCTCTATCTCTAAACAGAGTTCATATAGCACATAATGCAGAATAAGGTAGGGAAAAGGTGCCTCAGGAGGAGTCTATTTCAGGTACCAATGGAAGATTGAAATTCCCCCCTAAGATAAGAGAACCCTCATAAAAGCTGTCAAGCACTGAAAACATACGTTTAAAGAAGGAGACTTGTGACGTATTCGGGGCATAAATATTAGCAAATGTATAAGCTTGATGATACAGAGTACCCTTAATAAACACAAACCTACCCTCCGGATCGGAGTGAGTGCCCAAAAGATGCCAGGGTAATGAGGATCGAATTAAAATTGCCACACCTTTCGCCTTAACCTCAATAGAGGATGCGCCTGCTAAAGTGTATGCATTATTTGACAATTTTGGAGGATTTGGCAGTTTAAAGTGCGTTTCTTGGATGACAGCTACATCTATGGGTTGACGAGTCAAAGCCCGCATAAGCATGGACCGCTTGTAAGGGGAATTGAGTCCCTTTGCATTAATAGTAAGAACGTTTATATTATGTGACGACATGATCAATTATGTCAAAGTGAAATGCGAGCGGACTGGCATCTGCTGGATCGCCCCACAGGAAGAGGAGGGTGGGTAAAAACACATTCAGAGCTAGAATTGCACATAAAGAGAGGGGAAAAGATAAGAAAAGAGCAGAAAAAGATAAACAAAGTGCCATACAACATGGTAACATAACGTGTCCTGGAAGTTGGGGCAGTGTCTAGCCCCAAGTACCCAAGGGAAAGATCACGTGTGCCCCAATAGGGCCAGGAGAGAACTAGCCATCAAAGAAATCAACCGTAATCAGTTGATATTTCACAGAAGCACGAGAAAAAACCTCCTGCACCGTGGAACATCAAAGAAATAAGCATAAATTGAGAATAATGACATAATAAAATGACAGTGCAACCAAAACAGTAAAAGTGTACAATCTCATGATGATACTCAACAGACGGACAAACGAGTGTCAAGCGTCCCAGCCTCTCGGAGGAGAGGCCCTCACCTTCTTATTGGAAGGCCCCCGGACCGTATTCCATCTCTCTCTCCTCTCTTTACCCAGCAAGGTTTGAATCGTGGTTGATGAAGGTGGTTCAACCAGGGTCAGGAAAATATCTGGAATCGAGATGCCCAAAGACTTTCAGAAAGATGGGGTGTCTTCCAAGTCACGGAGAGTGGCTGTGATTCCCTGATGTTGCACAGACAGATGAAAGGGATAGCCCCACTTGTACCTGATACCCACGTTATGTAAGTGAGCAGTGATAGGTCGAAAGGTACGCCTCAGCTGAAGAGTTCTTGGTGACAGATCTTGAAAGAATTGTAAGGGACATCCAGCACAGGAAATATCCTGCAGATCTCTGCTTTTACGTAAGATCAATTCCTTATCTGCAAAGCTCAAAAGGAGCACCTCTGGGTCTACGTGAGCAGTGCGCCCTTTCAATGCGCATTGGTAGGTCAGATGGTAGGCCCAGTACATCTGTAAAGATAGGATGCAATGCGCCAAACAAATCTTTGGCAGACAAACTTTCCTCCAGACCGAGCAAACGAATATTGCATCTACGGCTCCTATTGTCCAAATCATCTAATTGCGCAGTAAGCAGAGTGATGGTATCTTCCTGTTGTACAACCAGTTGTTCTAAATTATGTTGACACTCCAACATTTCCTCTCTGTCTTGTTCTAGGACATGTATACGAGATCCTAGTTGCGAAAGATCTTTTCTGAACTCTGCCATTTCAGATCGCACCAAATCCCGTATCTCCAGTACTAGCACCTTCATATCTTCTTTCGTGCTGAGATGGCCGATGTCATCTTTTGTAAGGTAGGGTTTGACTACCGCATCAGTGTCCAGAGAAAGTAGAGGAGCGTCCGCCCAGGCGTCCACAGCGGGATTCGGCGGAGGATTAGTGGGAGCTGATACCTCATCTTGAGGCCCAAGGTCATCCATGGCGGTCTGCAGTGCTGTCATAAGCTTGGCGGTGTCTTGGCCTTAATCTGCACGCAAGTGGGTCGGCAAAAAATGAGTGATCTTAGAAGATTGCAGATTAATTTTCCTGCATCTCCTGGACATGTGGAGACTAAAGGCTGCTGAGTAGAGCAGTATCGGTTGCCTGTTGCTTCAGAAAGCTAAGTTTTTCTGCCGAGGTGCAGGGAGCTCTCAGTTCACGCGTCCATCTTGGCTAGTGGTAGCTCCGCCTCCCACAGCTGTTTTTTTCTCCAGGAGGGAAATCTTGTGATTCACATGGACTAAGAGAAAACAAATTATTGGTAAATAAACAAAAATCCCATTTTCTCTTATGTCCAATTAGGGACACAGGAACCATGGGGATGTACAAAAACATCCACCAAAATTCCAGGGAGGGAAAGAGAAAAAACCTTCAAATTACCAACCAAATAACGTTGAACAGGAAACAACGGGCACCGATACAGCAAACAAAGGAACAGGAAACAAACAGGTTACTGAATAAACTAAAAGAAAAGACACCTATACAGGCACAGTGGCCTGTAGGATTCTCCAACCAAATCCGGCTTCAGCCGAAACCAGAACATTAATAAAAAAATTATCACTTCACCACCTTTTACACTTTTCTTGGCCCACCGACCAGATCTTTGGCCACAGAGAATGATGTGTGGCCACAGACAAAGCTGAGGCCTTTTTAGTAAATCTGACAACATCAAAGGCTGCTTTTGCAAGATATGCATTAGCCTCAAATATCTTAGAGATAGCCAGCACAAGATTCTCCTTAGCCGAGTTCACATGAATGGCTTCCAAAAGCTGATCTCCCCAAACGGTCATAGCCCTAGTCCCCCAAGAAACAGTGAATATGCTACATTTGCATGTGGCAAAGCTGTATTCTTGGAAAGGAGAGATTAGAGGCTTTACCGCTGAAGAGGGGGAGGCAGCACATTGTGTAAAGGGATCAACAGAAAGGGATATGAGAGAGAGATATATTTGGGAAGGAACAACCTCTTTTCAGGCATCTTCCATTCCTCCAGGAGTACCTTTTCTATGGATTGGTGAGGAGGAAAAATGGTAGTTTCCTTTTTTGCACCTTTTAAAAAAATATCAGGGCAAGAAGAACTGGAATTGGAGGCCCAAACAGGACCCTCAGAAGGAAAATAAGGACCCAGATCATTCTCATCAGAGTCCCCTTCTGCAGCTTAGGAGTCCCATAACGTTGGAAAATTTCCCTCTGCAAAATGGCTGTCAAAAAGGAAGAAAACCAGTGTAGAATCTCCACTTTCCATTTCCTAAATCCCAGGAAAATTGGGCTTATAGGTAATATAGTCTTCTGACTAACCCTTTCTCAAAATAGAGAGGTGTTTTTCTATCCTCCCCGGATATCAGAGAGGTCTCCAGGGTCACTGCTATGCAGTACAAAGACAATCATAATAAGCCCCTTTACATCCACTGGAAACCAGCTGGTGGAACAAAGTCCCAAATCCAATATGGCTGCCAAGCATGCTGCTCATAAATACACTGAGGCCCTAAAAAACGAAAGTGAGTTCAGCACCAAGTGAAAAGATGGAGAATAAAATAAAAATGTAAGAAAATGAAATAAAGTGAAATAAAATCCCCACCTGGCATGGAAAGGGGTAGTAGGGATCAGGCAGAAATGTCCAACCATTTCCTAACAGTGTTGCAAGCCAAATGGACAGGGACATACTCACAGGACATGTGCACTCTGAATACTTATCCTCTTCAGGCTCCTGTGTACTACAACAAGATCTGCTCAGTCCAGCTAAGTAGAACTGAGAGAAAAAAGGCTGATAATGCAAGCCATCCTTTAGCACACTAAGGTAGCATTTAGTCTGCACTCTGGTTCAAATACACATTGGAGGCCAGCCAGAGATAGGAGCCTTTCTAATGGGGATTACACAGTCCCATCCTACAGTCAAACGAACAAAAAAGAAGGCCAACTAAGAAAGAATATTTGCCCATGCACACTCCATAACATCACTTTTAAAACTGAGCATGTCTGGTAGCGGTAAAGTGGATCAAGGAGGGCGTCTCTGCCACCGAGAGCCTTTAAGGCCCTGCCCTCCTAGCTGAAGGATAATTTACCTCATGGTTACTGTGTTCCACATTAGAAGTGAGAGAAATAAAGCTTATCATGGTATCCATGTGCTTTTATAGCAGAGTTCATGCAATGTGTATAGTAAAAGAATAGAAACAGTGGGCCACGTGCACGAAGACCACAATGGTACATTTCTGGGGCACAAAAACTGCATCATAGGGACTAAAACATTTCCACTGATACAAATGGGAATTTTAACCCCTTAAATGCTAGATATGACTAACACATGGAGAAGCAATACTTTGGAAGTCTTTCTAGCATTGCGCAGTTAAATGCCCTATTTAAATCAATGGACACTGAGGGTTTTTTTCATCCCCCATGCTGAAGTTAGCTTGCATCACATGTGCTTCAATTTTGACTTTCTGCATATGGCTGTGATGTTATCTCAAAAGTGAAAACATAATTGTTGTCTATTTTTACATAAAATTAGCTTATTTAGGGAAACATTATAAAATGGCACTTTCTATTTTGAATCTTAAATTATTGTACTGAGAGTGCAAAAAGAGACAAGTAAATGATCCGTGTAGTGTTTTATTGTACAATCCTATATAATAATTTGCTAAGTTGTGTGTAACGCCCGACATGCGCAGTAGACACTGCTGCGCGTGTGGCAGTCATGCGCAGTACAGACTGCCCGCACCGCGGCTGATACAGAGCTGGGCGCTCCGAAGGAGCGTCCAGCTCTGTATCAGCAGTGGCGCGGGCAGTCTCTGCTGCGTGTGACTGCCCCGCGGCCGGCTGCCAGAGGCACTGTGGCCCATGTAACGGGCTGTTCAACTAGTCTAATAATAATGCAGTCTTATTCCATTACACTCCCATGTGCCATTCTTGGGCTATATGCATCTCACAGGATCCCTGTTAGCCAATGGTCTGTCTCCACCAGGATCCATCCAATATTATGGAAATCCAATCAATTCTCAATAAACAGATGCTTTCTAGTCTCAATTGAGTTGCTGCAACCAATCCAACTAAACCAAATCACAGACAGCTCGGAAAACTCCATACTGTCAGAAGTGATAGGTATAAGCGATATTGATGATAAAGGAAGTCTGGAGAGCCTTGTGGCTGGTTAGATTTAAGAGCTTTAGAAAATTATAAAATATATAAAATAATAACAAAAGGTCTAAGAATTTTTAAGGCACCAGCCTTTGACTTTCATGAAGTAGAACTTCAAACTGAATGGGATACTATGAATGGGATACTATTTTTAGAGGATTGTTCTCTTAAAGTGATATTTGAAAAGATTCTTAAAAGGATATATAAACGTAAGAATATAAAATGGATTCATGCACTCTTACTGGGGAACATAAAAAAACTCCAAGAAGGTGTTAATCAAATGTCTAATTACATTGGAAAGAAACATCACATAATAAACAAAGAAAGTTCATTAAATACAAAACAGATTATTAGAATAGACCAAGGAACACCAACTTTTGGGGTTTTAGTCACCCCAAATATAATCCCCAATCTTATGTTAATTGTACACAGACAAATACCCAGCTACTTGGGGCTTAATTGGAAATGGTTTCAATTGTTGTTGTTTTTTTTTTGCCTTCCTCTGGATCACCAGGGGTGATTGGGCATGGGCTAGACTTGATGGATCATGTCATTTTTCAGCCTCATCAACTGTGTTACGAACAGAATTTCCAAGCAATTTCCTTTTCTCCCACGCAGTGGTTGGGGGGTTGGGTCATTCTTATAATTTTCTGACCTCCAACCATTTTGATGTTCTTCCAAAACACAATTTAACAACTCAGACTAGATCTTTTTACGACGAAGGAGCAGTTCCCAAATATCATCAAATTCAATAGCTACATAAAAAGCTGTTTTTTGGGGGACAACAGGATGACTATATACAGAGCCAAACTGACACAAAAATAAAGGATCAACAAAAATAATTAGATAGAACAGTACAACAGACACAGGATCTACAAATGGGAAAAACAAGCAAACCCCTAAAAAGAAGTCACACCAAAATAAAAAGTATAGACATCACTCGATCTGATAAATTTAACAATGGAATCTTCAACTTAAGTGATCACACATTAACCAAAGAGTCAGGTCTTGAACTGTGGGTTATCTTTTGCTAAATGATTAAATAAATTTGAAATCTTTGTGGATATTCACAAATATATAAGATCTATCATATTAAAAATATTCTTTATGTCTATACATAAGATAGCCAAGGGAAACATCCACAATATACTATGCAAGATAAATAAAATATTGGATTGCTTGACATACTAAAACAACTACACATAGTAACAAAAAAGGCAATCTTCATTCTATTCTACTAATTCTCAAACTGAACAACGTTTTTAGTCAGATAGTCTTTAGATACTTGGGCAAATTACCAGTTCTCATTTCTAAGAAACAAAAACATTTTTCTATAAAGGAAACTTAAGCCCTCACCTCTTTACAAGATAATAAAAACATAATAATCGGACAGGCTGATAAAGGGGGTAGAATTTCTACTAAAAATACACAGGACTCTCTCCATTAGTCACATAGATTATTAGATGATGAAAAAATGTACACAAAATTAAGTACCGATCTTACAGTGGAAGGCATAAAAGGATTTTAGAGAACTTACTATTCAATCCTTTTCTCTTTAGTCCACATGGAAAATGGGGACCATGGGTTTGAGCTCCCTCCTCTTCCTCCAGCCCCACCTTTCAGATTCATGTGTGACAAGTACCAAAGAAAAAAAGAACCTAAGGCAAAACTGCCTGAAGGACTTTCTGGACAAAGCTGGCCTCAGCCAAGGCCAGGACACTGACGGTAGTGTTTAATCGGAGTATCACTTCCTTCTCAAAATGGTGGCCTCAAAAGCCATGCTGTCAAGGCAAGTCTATATGTCCCCGTCTTATATGGGATCCTGAAGGAGGAAGTCCGGTCTCAATGGTAAGCTCCTAAATGTACAGGTAGATAAGGTCTGCAAAACAGGCCTGCTGGGGCCAGAGAGGAGAAATTAGGGTAACTAGAGCTTTCTCCATCCTGATCTTCCAGATTACCTTGAGGACAAGATGATTGAGAGGAAACACATGAGAGAGGTGGAAGTTCATCACAAGGGCCAGGGGATCCCTTATCCATGCACATAAAACAGTAACCTTCATATTCTTCCAGGAAGCCATCAGGTCTATTGCTGGCATATCCTAGAGTTGAACTATATCCTAGAACACCTCCAAATGCAGCTCTCAGTTTCTTGGATCCACGTCCTGACAGTTGAGGAAGTCTATGATCACATGTTCCACTCCTGGAATGTGGACCACTGAGATGGCTGGACCATACACCTCAGCTCACAGAGGGAGATCCTTACCTTCCTTAGCCCCTGCCACCAATTCGATAGCGCAGTCATATGACCTATGAGGCGGTAAGGTCGTGGCCTGCACCTTATTGAATACCTCATGGAAGGCTTGATACTCCTCAGGTAAGGCGGAGGAGGAGGAAGAGGTTAAGCCCGAAATTCTGACAGGACGAGTCAGGCGTGACAAGGTGGAGACCAAGATAAAATGTCTCAACTACGTCAGTCCACTCTGGGGTTATGTTTTGGAGCCAAGGAAACCCCAGAATGACCGCATGATGTGGAGGGTTTATGACCCGAAACTGGAGTGTCTAATGATGTAGGGCTCCAGGAATGGTCTCATGAGTCACCTGAGGCAATTGCAGTGGCCTACTATCGATTGCCTCAGTAGTCAATGGAGATGCCCTCGGCTGTACAGGGATGGAGTGTTTCTCCACAAATCCAGAATCAATGAAATACCCCGTCGCCCCTGAATCGATTAAGGCCGGGGTAATTACGAAGGAATTTGCCCAAGAAAGGATGACCTCCAAAGTGGGCTTCTCTTGGAAATCTCCTGGGGACTGAGACACACCACCTAGAGTTTGTCCCCTACGTGACTCTAGGTGTGCCTGTTTCCTGGACGTACAGGACAAGTACGCAACAAATGTCCAGATTTACCACAATATAGGCAAAGCCCCTCCCATTTGCGGTATGCTTTCTCCTGAGCCGAAAGACGGGTAAACCCCAACTGCATAGGCTCCCCCCAAGTCGGATCCAGGAGACATGGGAGGTGAGGCAGCTAAATGTCGGTGCCAAATGTGCTGGAGGTCTCCACAGGCGCTCCTTAAATAAAGGTGTCTCTCTGATGCGAGTATCAACTAAGATAATAAACAATATCAGTTGGTCTAGGTTCAATGTCAACTCTCTGGCCGCAATTTCACCCTTGAGGACATCACTTAGCCCCTGTGAGAAGGCGGCTACAAGTGCCTCATCATTCCATCCCACCTCCGCAGCCACTGTGCGAAACTCGATCGCATATTCAGCCGCTGTATGACTGCCCTGGTGGATAGACATTAACTGTTTGGCAGTAGAGGCAGAGTGGGAGGGTATGTCAAACACTCGTTTAAATGTGGCCACAAACTCATCAAAATTGTGAATGATGGGTTTATCATTTTTCCAAAGTGGATTGGCCCATGCCAAGGCCTTTCCAGACAAAAGTGAGACCAACAAACCAACCTTACTGTGCTCATTGGGAAATGCTTGCGGTACCATCTCTATATAAATACCCACTTGGTTTAGGAGCCCACGAAACAGTGCTGGGTCTCCCCCATACCATTCAAGAAGCGGAGCTCGACTGAAAAAAACCCTGATTATGCCTGCATCAGGAATGACTTGCACTACCGGTGTCGGGTTAATAGCAGGAGAGGCCACCAGTTGTCCAACAGGACAGTCAAGGTGTGCAGTTTGGTTCAACAGAATCTGTAATGCCAACTTTATCTGATCAATACATTGTTCCTGAGTCTCCACTCTGGTTGGATGTGCTGGGCAGAAGGGTTACCAGTACCATCCATAGACGTGGCCCTTTCATACTGTAACAGTTCATACAAATGAATACAGGACAGGTATTTATGGGTAATAATCACTTTATTAAGCACAAATAATAAATCAGTAAAGCACGTATCAGCAAAAACCGGTAAATGGTGGGATTCATAATCAACGGAGCAAATGCCAGCTATTGGAAGTTGGAGACTGCCTTCATGAGAGGCACTATTAGTATGGCCCAGAAGCTGAAATGAATGCATAGTCTGCAGAGCCACAGGTCCGCACCTGGAGGATACCAGACTATAAGGAAAGGCAATCAGGAAGGATAACGGTCTGAACCCCAGGTCCGCACCTGTAGGAAAACCAGACGTAATCAATAGGCAGCAGTAGTAAGGAATCTCTGAGCCTAGGTCCTCACCTAGAGGATCACCAGACAAACCTAAAGTTAACAAGGAATGGATAGTCAGCCAGAGCCACAGGTCTGCACCAGATTGGTTGTCGCACACACCTAGGGTCATACACGGATCGGCTAGTCTGACAGAGCCACAGGTCAGCAACAGAACGGGTAGTCAGACAAACCAAGTAATACACAGAGCTCAGGAAACACAACTGCACTGGAACACCACAAAAGGGCTACTGATGTGGTGTCCAGGCAGTTTAAGTACCAATTGCTCCACCTCCTGAAGGTGGCGCAATTAGGGTCCTATGTCTTTAAGGGCCGGGTCGCAACGTCACAGGGGAATCCCTTGACGCGCGCCTGCATATGCCTGCAGAACACAGCACTGGCGGAAGAAGAAATCAAGAAGCTGGCTGCCCGCCAGGAAACCAGGCGGCCGGCTACCGGGGAACAGACGCTGCAAAGAGCTGCGAGGCATCACACAAGAGACTGACCACCCACAATGCCCGGCAGCCGTCTCAGCTTACAAGACATTTCAGGTCCAGAATAGTCAGATAGCCACCAGCCTTTTTGGGAACCACAAAAAGGTTGGAATAAAAACCTGAAAAGTGCTCTTTGGCTGGTACCAGTACCAGAACTTGTTTGTTTAGTAAAGAGGAGATGACATCTTTGAAGAGGTGTTCTCACTCTAGATCCTGTGGAACCTTTGACGATAGGGAGGAAGGGACTTGAAATCTAAGCAGTACATTTCCGATACCTCCTGCAAAACCCATTGGTGCATTATAGAGGATACCCAGGCGTTTCGAAAAAAAAAAAAAAAAAAGTGGAGATTAACCCCTACAGGCAACGATGGACCAGGACTCAGTGAGTAATGTGGAGGCCGAACTGTCAGACTTAGAAGTCTGATATGACAATCAGCACTCAAAGGGAAAGGACAAAGAAAATATGAAAAATATCTAAGTCTAGTAAAATGTTGCCATTTGGAGGATTCTGTTTGTACACTATTTACCCATCCAGTGCTGCAGACTGGGCATTAACACCTAGAGGAGACAGTGCAATTTCCCCACAGGCGCAATTGTTAGCTTAGGTATAAGCTATTTGCTAACTACACCGAAATGTGAGTGTGATTTTATTCATTCTATTGGTCACCTCCAGAAAGGTGTGCACTGTAATCTCCATCAGTGAGTGTGTGAGCGTGCACGTGTGTTTGAGTGAATCTGCGTGAGCATGTGTGTGTATGTATGTGAGCAGGAGTGTGTGTGAGCGAGAGGATGTGTTTTGTGTACTACATTTTGCTTGTATTGCTTTTTTGAGTCTAGCGTCTTGCATTCTGTGTATAGAGTACAGCGTTTCGCTTACAGTGTTATGTGTCTAGTGTATTGTGTATAGTGTTGTGAGTTTGGTGTATAGCATTTGGCGTACTCGGTTTGGTTTTTGGTCTATTGCATATAGCATTTGGCATTTTGCATACAGCATTGTGCTTTTGGCGTATAGTATTTGGCATATGGTATTTGCGTATTGCATTTGGAGTATAGCTTGCTGTGTTTTGCATATCGTTTGGCGTATAGTGTTGTGCGTATAGCGCTGCGCATATATCATTTGGTGTATTGTGTTTGGTGTACTGCGTTTAACTTTGGCATATATCAATGTTCGCATATAACATTTGGCAGATTGCGTTTTCTGGATTGCGTTTGACACATTGAATTTTGCGTTTGAAGTTTGGCTTATTGCATATAGCATTTTGCATATAATGTTTTTCCATATAATATTTTAAGTATATCTTTTGGCGTGTTGCATATAGCATTTTACTTATACTCTTTCCAGTACAGCATTTGGTGTATTGCTTTGCGTGGATGATGTATTGCCTATAAAGTTGTGCGTTTGGCATATATAACTTTTGGGAAATTGCATTTTGCATATTGTGTTTTGCGTTTGGCATATTGAGTTTTGCATATGGCTTCTGGAGTATAGCATTTGGCATTTTACATATAGCGTTTGGTATATAGCATTTGGTGTACAGAATATTGCATATAGTGTTTTGCGTAATGCGTCTAACATTATGTGTATTGTGTTTTGCATATTGTGACGGTACCAGTATTTACCGGACCCTTTTGGGGTCGTCGGTTCCTGAACTGCCACTGCTGCTGCCCCTCTTCCACGGCTGGCTGGAGCCCTGTTCCTTCCTGGTGTCTGGAGATCCTGGATAGCCAGAAAGGAACAACTGGATGCTGCCCCCTGGCAGACTGGCAGACCTAGTGAATTTAGCTGCAGAACCCTAGGTGGGGTTTCCAGAGGCCCTACGCCAGTAGACTGGCGAGGCAAGTGAATTTGCTCTTGCAGTGGCTAGTGAGAGAATCCCCAGCCCAAGCCCCTTCCAGAAATATAGCCGAGACTTGTATTAAGGAGGGTAGAACAGCCTTTACTGATAAAAAAAAAAACACTGCTTATTTACACTTCCAGACACTCTTATCAAGATAAGAATACAAATTAGTGCTTGAAAAAGGGACATTTTAACCGGTCCATAATAACCTCCCCTGACTGGTCAATGAAGCACAGCAGGAGTCAATTCACTTTCCAAACATTCCTTAGCACATGGAGTATTCTTTAAACAAGCCAGAGTGCTGGACGTAACAGCCCACTCTGCACTCCCCACTGCCATCCCCTTTGCAGGACTTACAGTATAAACCCACACTATTACCAAATGTCACACAATGTACAAAACAGTGATCAATATTTTAAATGTTATAGTTATAAATTACTCCGTCTGGTCACACATATACATATACCTTTTTCGTAGAGCGTATAGGGTTTTGCATTGTGCGTTTTGCAGATAGTGTTGTGCGTGTCTTGTGTAAAATGTGTGTGTGTGGGTGTGTGGAGAGAATGTGTATGTATGAATGTAGAGTGAGTGTGTGTGGAGTCTACGTGTGTGGGTACATATTGAGTGTGTGTAGACTGTGTGTATAGAGTGTGTAGTGTGCAGAATGTGTGCGTGCGTGTGTGGAGAGTGTGCGTACGTGTGTAGAGTGTAGAGAGCATGTGTAGTGAGTGTAGAGAGCGTGTGTAGAGAGTGTGTATCTGCGTGTGTGTACAGAGTGCGTGTCAGTGTATGCATGTGTGCAGATGTAGATTCTTGAAAACAAGAATTAAACATTTTATTTCATTTCAGATGGGAAGAGAGTTGTATCGCTTATTTGGAGATCAAGATTCCAAAAGTTTTTAATACATTTAAAAATATGAATTATAGGGTCTTTCGGAAAACCCTTTTTGGTCTCTTAGATTCTTGGTCACACCAGTCTCTTAGTGAAGAACACTCTCTGTGCCCATAAGTCACCACTGCTCAGCCTACTGCAGCACCTGAAGGCTGCCGCTGTCCTGTCTTGCTCAAACACCCCTCCACCATAGACGATGCTCAAGGCCAACCTTCCAAACTAGGCTTCATCCCAAAACATTGGCCAGTGGGGTTACATTTCTAGCCTAGGGCACCCTACTGTACCTCCTTCCTCTATTTCTTAATTTTATATAGTGCCTTATTCATTTACAATTGTAATTTCAGGCAAGATCTCAACTGCTTTTCATTCTTTTACGTTAAAGTGATGCAAACGCTGTAGCATGGTGGCATGATCTGCCTGTACCTCCATACCCTGCCAGCACACATTTGTATTCATTTTTGCGTTTGCTGTCTACACTTTAACTATACCCACAAATTTTTTGTTACCATGAGTAAGCCGAGGAGTCTACGTAAAACAGGGAGGGACATGGAAGTCTTCTTTTCCCGCATGGAGCGTCTTCTCGAGAGAACTCCAAGATCTCACATAAAGACCAGTCTTCAACATCCATTTCCAATACTACCACCCATATGGCAGCTGCGGTGGTCTCAGGGGTGGCCAATGGCCCAGGGTATGACCAGCCATGCACAAAGGCTGACATAGCTGACCTGAAAGCCTTCATTTCCTATATGAAGCAAGATAAGAGGATTTTAGTCTTACCTGTTATATCCTTTTCTCTCAGTCAATATAGGTTACTGGTAACTTTGGGTAGGAGATCCACCCCTTTAAGTAGGCAGGAACAATTCTAGAAGTGAATTCAGGGGTGGAGCCTACCTTCCCTCCTTGACTGCAGCTAGCCAATCAGCTCCAGTAAGATTTGAGACACTAACTATTGACTAGATAGTAAGAAGGGAAAGAAGACTCCTGTGAGCATGACCCCGAAGGACCCCCACAGTCTGCCACAGGACAGCCAAGCATCGTCCCTTCACAGGGTGGGAGACCGGTAACCTATATGGACTAAGAGAAAAGGATTTAAAAGTAAGACTAAAATCCTCTTTTCTCTCTCGTCCTGTATAGGTTACTGGTAACTTTGGGATGTCCAACCATTGAGTTTCCCAGAGGCGGGAAGTAAGGCAAGGACCAGGCTCCAGGCCCCCAAAGTCACCAGAGCATATATGAACCATCAGATCAGAGCCCAACAAAAACAAATGAAGTGTCAACTGACACTGAACAGGCGTAACAACACCCTAGGAACTGTCAAACAGCACACTGAACTAGAGCCAACAGGGCTCAAAAGAGAAGGAAGCACCAAAGAACCGAAGAAGATCCTAGACAGGCAAGACAGCCTCCAGGATCTCTCTCCCAAAGCTGGCGTCAGCTGATGCCAGCACATCAACACTATAGTGCTTTGAAAAGGTGTGCACAGACGACCGAGTGGCCGCCTTGCAAAACTGATCAGCTGAGGCCTGATTCTTGTAAGCCCAAGAAGCCCCAATAGACCTAGTAGAATGAGCCGTGACCCGAAAGGGAACAGGCTTCTTCCTAAATTTGTAAGAGCAATAGTCACTTGGATGCAGGTCTCCCTGCCCTGGGGCCCTAAGGAATGATGTACATCGTGTCAGATTGTCTAAGGGATTCAATGCAACGCACCATGTCTAACAAGTGGAGATCCCTCTCCTTGTCAGAGGTGGGGTCAGGGCAAAAAGAAGGCACCACAATCTCCTGATTAATGTGGAACTCAGAAACCACCTTCGGGAAAATCTCCTGCAGAGTGCGAAGCACGGCCTTGTCCTTGTGAAACACCAAAAAAGGGTGGTTTACAAGACAGGGCATGCAACTCGGCGAACTGACACAATCGCTAGGAGAAAGGCCATTTTTCCAAACCCCTGAGGAAGTGTAGCGATAACTCCCTGATACATGTCGGGTTATCCCCAGTACGGAACTCAAGCTATTGGTCCCACCTACGCCCCCTGCGAGTTCTCCCATTCCCCTCCACCAGCCGGTTCACACCGGATTATTGTTTGTAGCGTGGGTCTGAAGGCCACGAGGTGTTACTCTGCCGACTGACCCATACATTAGAGATACTGTTGCATCTTGTGACTGTCCACAATATTACGGAGGACTCTATTGCAAATTATAGTGTTCCCGTGTGGGACTCTGGACTCTGGATCGGACGATTTTTTACCATCAGGACAGACACACCGGATCAGTTTCATCTTCCATCATCATTGCTATAGACGGAGGCTGTGGAAAGAAGGCTGTTTTGGGATGCAGTTCGAAGGCTATTAGAGGTGGGACCTCTTATGTGCATCAAGCCCGAGGGGCTAAATGTGAGTGCAATATTTGTAGATATACAATGTTTTATATGGATTATTAAACTACTACACTTATTTTATTTATCTCTGTTTTTTTGTTTTGTCTTGCGCTTTTACTTATTACAGACATTTTCCAAGTCAGAAGCGAGTAGACGAACAGTAGCTAAACCTCAAAGGGAGGATGCCCAAAACCAAGTTAAGATCCCACTGAGGAGCGGGAGACTTGAAAACAGGATGAGTATGAGCAATGCCCTGGAAGAAAACCTTGACATCAGGAAGAGTAGAAATGTGCCTCTGAAAGAAAATAGAGAGAGCAGAAGTCTGAACCTTAAGGGAACACAAATTCAGGCCCTTAACCACACCGTCCTGCAAGAAGGCCAGGACCGTAGGAAGATCAAAATCCTGAGAGAGATCCCCATCAGCACACCAAGAAAGAAAGGCCGACCAGACACGATGGTAGGCCTTAGACGAAACAGTCTTGTGGGCACTAAGCATAGTGGCCACCACACCAGACGAAAAACCTTTCTTCCTTAGTATTGAGGATTCAATTTCCAAGCCATTAAAGCTAGACGATGAACATCCTCCTTCCACATGTAACCCTGTAGAAGAAGATCCGGACAGCAAGGGAGCCGGAATGGCTCCGCCACTGACAGATCCAGAAGCTCCGGAAACCAAGCCTGCTGAGGCCAGTACGGAGCAATCAGAATGACTGGACAGCGCTTCAGTCTCAGTTTCCTTAACACCCTGTGCAACAAGGGGATGGGAGGAAAGATGTAAGCCAGAGGTAATAACCAAGGAATGGACATGGCATCCACCGCTAGAGCTAGAGGATCCCTCCAGCGAGTGCAGAACATCGTAACCTTCCAGTTGTGTCTTTTCACCATCAGGTCGATGAAAGGAAGATCCCACTTCTGAACAATGAGGGTGAACAGCTCTGGGTGCAGTTCCCACTCTCCGCTGTCCACCGTGTGTCGACTGAGGAAGTCCGCCATGACGTTGTCTAAGCTGGGAATGTGCACTGCGAATATAGCAGAAGCGTTCTTCTGCCCAGGACAAAATAGCCTTGACCTCTAACCACGCAGAGAGACTTCTTGTTCCGCCCTGCTTGTTGATGTAAGCCACTGTCGTGGCATTGTCGGACTGGCCCCAGACTGGGCATTCTTCCAGCTGGCGTGTCCAGTGGCGAAGGGCAAGAAATATCACCCGAAGCTCCAACACATTGATGGGAAGGAGAGATTCTTCTGGAGACCACCGACCTTGAGCACTCAGGCGACCTAGGACCACTCCCCAGCCGGAGAGGCTGGCATCCGTCATCACCGTGGCCCAGATGGATACCAGGAAGGACTAGCCCTTCAGCAGATTGGAGAGGTCAAGCCACCACGACAAACTCAGTTCCACATGAAGAGGGAGGGACACCGACATCTTCAGAAGGTCCGGCTGACCCCTGCACACCTGGATCACACACCTCTGGAGTTCCCTGGTGTCAGCCATGGCAAACAGGACCGCTTCTATGGTGGAAATGAACTTCCCCAGTAGAGAGGACAGCTTCTTGGCTGGGACTGAATTATGAGCCAGAACAGCAGAAACCCTGTGGGCAATCTGGTGAGCCACCTCATCCATGAGAAACACCATGCTCTGCTCAGTGTCGAAGAGAAGGCCCAGGAAGACCAGACACTGGGATAGGCCAAGATCTGACTTGTCCATGTTGAGGATCAACCCGTGATGGGTGAGTGCATGAATGCAGTCCTGAACCTGCTGATGAAGAAGTTCCGCAGAAGGGGCTTTCAGAAGCAGGTCATCCATGTATGAAGTGACTCTGATGCCGTCCCGATGGAGGACGGACACTAAGGCTCCCAGGACACGATTGAAGACTTGAGGAGCTATAGTCAGACCAAAGGGAAGAGCTGAAAACTGAAAATGCCCTTGGTCGCAGGCAAATCTGAGATACTGTCGGCTCTCTGGATGTCACGGTTCCCCAGAGATGTTCAGGAGTCAGTACGGTATAGTAAAATGCAGTTTATTAAATAACAATAAAGATAGCATACAATGGTAATAAGGCAGGAATAAGCAAATGGTCACAGCCAGCAAGCGCTACTATCAGAAATAGTAGACTGCCAAGATTGACCACACTGCTGAAGACTAGGCCGAAGCCACTGGCAGTCTCAGCAGGAACAGGAGAACGAAGTCTTGATCCAATTGGCGAAGAATACTCCTGACTCACACCTGCAGTCAGTATAGCGAAAGCGGATACTTGATTCATGCCTGCAGTCAGTGTAGTGAAAGCGGATAAAGACTCACGCCTGCAGACTGTATAGCGAGAGCGGATATAGCTAGTCTACCAGAGCCCTAGGTCCCCACCAGATTGGGTGTCTGCTATTACAGGGGACAAACAAGAGAATAGTTAGACAGAGCCACAGGTCAGCACCAGAGAGGGTAGTCAGACAAGCCAGGGCATACACAGTTCAGATAGTAAGCCAGAGCCACAGGTCTGCACCAGACTGGGTGTCCACTATACACAGGATAAGGCAGGAGAATAGTCAGACAGAGCCACAGGTCAGCACCAGATTGGATGTTCAGACAAGCCAGGTCATACACAGAGCCCAAGTAAACAGAACTGTATTGTACAACAACGCTGAGTCAGGACTCAGTCTGCTCTGAGGGAGGAAGAACCAGTACCTATTATTCAGCCAGATCGTATTCTGGCTACTATTCGTACTGGTATAACGTCGCCACTGGGGGAGGAGATTTTGGCCTCGCAATCTAGGGCTCCGCCAGAGACCCCAGTTGGTAAATGTTTTGTGGACGAGCCATTCCGTACCAGTCTATTGGAGACCTACCATTCTTCCAAAGCGGCTGGGCATATCGGTAGGGATCAACTTGTATGGTCTCTTTCACAGTTATTCTGGTGGCCCACTCTCAGAGCTGACTGTTCCACTTTTACTGCCGCTTGTGCCACCTGTGCCCATGCCAAGACCCCCAGACATCTCCCAGCAGGCTTGCTCCAACCAGTGCCCAACGGAGAATGTCCTTGGTCTCATATAGCCATTGACTTTTTGGGAGAATTGCCAGTCTCTAGGGGGTACACATTTATCCTCATGGTGGTAGATAGGTTCTCTAAGATGGCTCATTTCGTGCCCCTCAATGGTCTTCCATCAGCTCAGGAATTGGCGGTAGTCTTTGCCAGAGAAGTGTTTCGTTTACACGGGGTACCCAGAGTTATAGTCTCCGATCGTGGGAGCCAGCTCGTGTCCAGGTTCTGGAGGGCATTCTGTGGCCAGATGGGCATCCAATTGTCCTTCTCCTCCAACTACCATCCCCAGACCAATGGAGCCGCTGAGCGTGCCAGTCAGGGACTGGAGCAGTTCCTGCGCTGTTTTGTAACCGATCATCATGACAATTGGGCCGACCTGTTGCCATGGGCAGAGTTTGCTAGGAATTGTGCAGTCAACTCATCGTCCGGGAGCTCCCCGTTTCTAATCAATTACGGGTTCCAGCCGTGCTTGCTCCCGGACTCGTTTCAGTCACAACAAATTCCTGCCTTGGATGAGCATATGGCGCAACTCTGCTCCACGTGGGCACAGGTTCAGAGGACCCTCAGTCAGTCATTCCAGCGTCATCAGCAGCATGCCAATCGTAGACGGCTGCCAGCGGTCTCATTTCAGGTTGGGGACAGGGCATGGCTCTCCTCCAGGAACCATAATCTGAAGGTACCCTCCAACAAGTTGGCTCCCCGGGTTTACTGGTCCCTTTAAGATCATCCGCAAGATTAATCCCGTCACTTATGCATTGGAACTTCCAGCCTCTATGCATATTCATAATGTGTTCCATGTGTCTCTGTTGAAATCTTTGGTTTGCAATCGTTACACTACCACTCCAGTAATTCCTGGGCCGGTGGACGTCCAGGGCCAAGAGGAATACGAGGTTCAGAGCATTATTGATTCTAGGAGATTTAGAGGGAAACTGCAATATTTGGTTCGCTGGAAGGGTTATGGCCCTGAGGAACGTTCTTGGGTCGATCAAAAAGACCTCCATGCGCCCAGACTTGTGCGCAGTTTCCACTCTAAATATCCTCAGAAACCTAAACCTCCGGCAGGGAGAGGGGGTCTTTGAGAGGGGGGTACTATCACAGTGCCTGTGATCCTCCTGTCACTCTTGTTTGTGGTACACTCTGATTCGCTGAGTTGGTTTGGCCCGCCCCGGTGACCTTTTTATGCCTGGCCATGACACCTGTCAGATGCCCTTTCGTGGTGTTTCTGAGCCAGTTTTGCTGTTGCTGTGTTCCTGTGTTCTGGATTCCTGTGTACCGATTTGGCCTGTCCTGACTACACTCCAGTGTTCCTGATCGTGATTTACCCGGCTTGTCTGCGAACCACCTCCGTTACCTGACCCGGCTTGGCTGACGTTCCTGCTCGTGTTTGACCCGACTTGTCTGAGAACAACCTAAGTGTTATGACCCGGCCTGGCTGACTTCCTGCTCCGTGATTGACTACCGGCCTGCTCCAGCGATCTGCTTGTTCCTGTTGTCGCCGCCGCAACATTCTTACTTCTGCTGTCGCTGTTTGCCCAGCTGCAGAGTGACCACTTCACCCTTGTGTTGCCTCAGTCCAGTGCAGAGTTCCGTGCTGATTTGCAGAGCTGTGTTTCCTTCACTGAGCCTCCGTACGCTTGCAGAGCTACTACACCATACTGAGCCTTCTGTTGTTAAACTTGCCTTTTAACCCTTGCAGTGCTGCCTCGCTCTTGCAGAGCCTTCATTCCCCGGTATAGAGCCTTAACCCATTGTGCTACGTCTGCTGAGTTGGCCGCTTGTGTGGACGGCGACTCATACAATACAACTGCACAGTAGTCACGTTAAGTAGGTCCGGTAGGGCGCCACTGGCTCTTGGGCTTACGTTGGTTTACCGGTGGACTCCATTGTGGCTTTTGGCACAGTGTGGCAGCAAAGGGTAGGCTCAAAGCTCTGGCAGGTTCCTGTTGGTATACGCCTGTGGGGGCTATTGGCTCAACTACAGCTAGCTGTCGGTCTCCGGTTATACGCCCATGGGGGCTATTGGCTCAACTACCGCTAGCTGTTGGTCTCCGGTTACACGCCAGTGGGGGCTATTTGCCAGCTGTTGCATTTCAGGCTATATTGAGATTACGCCCGTGGGGGCTACCGACTCTCGTACTTGCAGAATCAGTTTTCTCATTGGGTACGCCCAGAGGGGCTATTTTGGGTCACTGTTCTGCTGAATCTACCACTGGTCACGGATTGCCTAACAGCATTATTACCTTAAGAACTCTGTGTTGTCTACATCTACACAGTACCTCCTATCACCACCTTGGGTGTGCCAAACCCAACAGCTGAGATGGACTGATTTTTGCATTTAACCCATTTGTGTCTATATTGCCATTATCTGTGCTGAGATAGTGTGTATTACCCTGATTCTGTACATTGGGCCTTTGGGGTATATCTGTCAATACAGTGCTATTATTTCTGTTGCCTGCAGAGGGCGATCGTTTGCATTATTTCTTATTTAATAAAATTGTGTTTGATTTTACCAACTGGTCTGAGTGTCCTAAAAAACCGTTACAACGTGTCTCAGTCTGGAAGGGACGAAAAAGCCGATTAAGCTTGATAGGCATCTTCTTCCTGGGGACCATAGGCAGACGGATACTCTTGCCCCCTGTGGCCTCACTAATCAGATCCTTAAGATCTGGCCCAAACAAGGAAGTGCCCTGAAAGGGCAACGAGAGCAAAGCTTTCTTGGAAGCAGTGTCAGCAGACCAGATATTGAGCCAAAGAGCTCGTAGTGCTGGGCCTCAGAAATGTTGGCAATATATCCGAAGTAGGAGCACCCTGACAGACAGCAAGAGTGAGCTGTTCAGTCCAGACGCAATGGCCCTGTTCACCCATGACGCAGCAAATGCTGGACGTAGGGAAGTACCAACAGTGGCAAAAATGGACTAGAGGGAGACCTCAAGTTTCTTGTCAGTCCAGTCTTTTAGAGCGGATGCATCAGCAACTGGCAAGGCAGTGGACTTAGACAGCCTGGAGACAGGTGCACCCACCTTGGGGGGATGAACCCAATGAGCAAGCATCACCTCAGAAAAGGGGTAAAGCTTTCCAAATTTCTTGGAAACAGAAGGTTTCCTGTCCGGAGACTTCCACTCATCAGACGCAAGGCGGTCAAGAGTGGGGTTAGGTGGAAAACAAGTATGGGGCCTCTTAGGCTCCTGAAATACAACCGAGGGATCCAAAGAAACCTCTCGAACTATGGGAATGTTTAGGGCAGTTAAAACGGCCCTGATCAGGCCCTCAGCAAAGAGATCAGGATCAGTCTCAAAGGGGTCCCCAAAAAACTGAGAGGAGCCCACAGCAGAACATTCCTCAATGCCCGAATCCACCAACAGTTCCTCTTCAGAGGAATCTGATACGTCAGGTACTCCCTGCGGTTTCGGCAGGGAAGATCTGACAGAAGTAGGGGTCTGCCAGGAGTGGAAGACCCCCTGTAACTGGGATGGAAAGAGTTGCAATGTAGACTGGAGGTCTCTAGTAGAAGCCTTGAACTCTTGCACCCAAACTGGCTCTAATGCATGGCTGGAGGTCCCTGGGGGAGACTCAGGAACAGCAGAACACTCTGGGCATAAATGATGTGAGAATTCTCTAGGTAACCCTGAATGACATGAGGAACAATGTATAATAGGGGATACAGAGACCCCATCGTCCTTACTCTTGGTTTGGCCCCAAGCTCTAACGGATTAGACATTCTCACAGTGTCAAAATGTTTAAAGTATAAGGAATCACCCTTAAAAGTTCACCAGAAATCACTAAAATGCACTTATCTGGCAAGCGAAGGGGTAATCTGCAGAGAAGAGAAGGAGAGTCCAAGCCCTTCGTAGGATACTCGTTCAGAGAAAGCACAAAATGGCTGATGTGGCAGGAGGCAGTCAGAAACGAGCGTGCAATGCAAGCGCTCATGGGAAATGTAGTTTTCCCAGAAAAAGTACCCTAACAGTGCCCGAAGTCCCCTGAGCCCCCAACACACATCAAATGTTAACCAGATAATAGAGCAAGGACAGACAAACAAAATGAGCCATCTCTGAAGTCGCTAAGAGGAGCGGTTGCAGAGATATGTCCCAAACTGTACAGTCCCATATAAGTGAATGGAGCAATGGCGTCTATACAGTAAAAGTGCAGAACACAAATTGTGCAAAGTTGCAACTGAGAAGTAAATGTGCACTGAACATTACTAAAACATGTCACTAGACCCAATAAAAACTGAACCCAGTAGGGAAAGTGCCAACAACCCCCCAAAAGATGCAAAAGGGATCCAGTCAGAATTTTTCTCTGACCTCGATCCAAACACTCAAAATAAACAATGAGAAATGAAGCACATTACAGATGCCCTATGGCAAAACTGAGTTAGATATAAACGGGGATTTCCTCTACAATAAAATATCCTACTATGCCAAAGATCCAACAACTGGATGTGACCTGCTGGAGAAACTATAGATTCCATATTCTACTCCAGCTCAGTTCTAGGCGGTTCCTCCTCCAGCCCTGATTCCTGAGTGACCTCTAGATGCCTCGTAGTGGAGACACCAATTTGCACCCTCTCCGGGACTAAGCTGTCCCCTGGGACATCTGGGGAGGCTACAGAATCCACTGAGCTGGTCAGTTAGACTCTTACCTCTTAATGCTGACACCATGTCCTCCCCCCATTTTTTTTCTCTCCCCAGATAGTCCCCCTGAGATATCTGGGACAACTACAGCATACTCTGAACTAGTCTATTGGACTCTTGCCACTTCATGCTACTGCCATGCTATCCTCCCCCCCACACCATTTATTCCCCTCATCCTGTTATTTCTGAAGCTATCACAGACTACTTTTCCCTCAAAGATTCTTTGTTAAACAACCCATGCATACTTTGGGAGGTGCATAAAGCCACCATCAGAGGTACTCTAATCAAAATTGCTTCCCAATGAAAGAGGCTTTGCTTCGCCAAAGTTCAGTCCCTGAACTCTCTTCCCTCTCTCAGAAACAAAGTCTCCCCCACCCCTCTCATTATGCGTCAAATTACCCCTCTCTGTGCTAAATGGAATGCCCTTCTGACTTCAGAGGCAAAAAAGACAATGGGGAGGTCAGGCTGGCGCCTCTACTAGTTTTCAAACAAAGCTCAAAAGACGCTTGTGAAAAAACTGAAATCTGTCCAAATGCGTAATACCATCTATGCCATTCACACACCAGATGGCACATCTACCCTCAACACCCAGTAAATTTTTTCCACATTCATGGCTCATTTCTCTGATCTGTACTCAGACTATCATGCCCCACTTGCTGTCCCCACAAAAGTTCTCCCCTACTTCAAGGATAATACCCTCCCCCACCTCACACAGGCACAGCAGAGTCTCAACTCTCCGATGATCCCCAGGAAATATCCCACAGTATTAAACAGCTAAAAATCTAAAAAAAAATCTAAAAAAGCCTCTGGTCCTGATGGCTTTTCTAATAAATATTACAAGACCTTTCACACCTTACTTCTCCCATATCTCACCCAATTCTTTAAGCACTTACGTGAGGGCCACACCCAACCAGCTCCATGCTGAAAGCCCACATCTACATCATACACAAAAGAGGGAAAGACCCACTTAATTGCAACTCCTACAAACACTCTTAAACACAGGTGTCAAGCTCTTCAGAAAAATACTGGCAAGCAGACTCTCTCTGCTTTTACCCTCCCTAGTCCACCCTGATCAGGCTGGCTTTGTGAGAGGTAAACAGGTCTAGGACAGCATTAGACGTACCAGCATTAGATGTACTTTTACCATACTGTACCACAGCACTCCTTGACCATGCCCAATCTAAAAAATCCCATCTCTTCCTCTCTTTCTAGATGCCCAACAAGCTTTTGACAGACTGGATTCATGTTTGCTACCTTGCAAAAATTTGACTTCCCTTACCATTTCCTACTTGCCATTAAGGAGCCCTACACCAACCCTACAGAATTTTCACTTCAGCCCTTCTCTCCCATCTTTCCCACTCGGGGAGGCACATGACAGGGCTGCCCCTCTTCCTGCTTTTGTTCATCTTAAGCTTAGAACTGCTGGCATCCCATATCCGCTCCAACCCTGATATCATGTGTATTTCCGTCAAAAATATCGTCTTCAAGCACTCTCTTTTTGTGGACGATATCCTCCTGTCTCCAAACCCCTCACTTCTCTTCCCAATATCATGGTGACCCTTTCAAACTACCAGAGGCTTTCTGGATTCAAAATCAACACAGACAAATCATTGGACCTTAAAGGGATAGTAATGTTACACAATAAGAGCAACTCCAATTAATCTTCATAGTATTTGGGCCATGGAGAGTGTTATTTCTATACTGTCAGAGTTGTAGTTCAAGAGTAATTGAATGATGAAGTATCCTCCTCCTGCCCCTTTTACTAATGTAACACTGCTCACCTCAGAGCAGCAAGACTGTCCGGATGGATCTCATAGAGGGACAATCTTCAATTAGCATAATGGAAAAACCTGTCATGGGGAGCAGGGTTTTCCTTATGTTCACAGTAAGAAGAATGTCCCTTGCTGTAAGCTGTCTGGTCCAGGGACCAGATTGCACATCTGAGGGGAGGTGGCTTACACTAGGTAAAAGGGGCAGGAGGGGGAAATTTTATCATTCAATTACTCTTGAACTACAACTCTCACAGTATTGAAATAACACTCTATGAAGATTAATTGGAGCTGCATTTATTGTGAAACATTACTATCCCTTTAAACTTACCCTCCCCACTACCATCAAAAAATTGCTAGAACTGAATTTTTTTTTTTTTTTTTAAATTTCAAATCACTTTATTGTGGCATTGAAAATATACATCCATAATAAAACTCAAAGGTCTTAAAGAAAACGATTAGAGTATGCAACATATAAACGATCAAGGTTATAGAAAAGGAATACGATAAAAAACAGAAGTATCCAAATAACATTACTGAAATGCAAAGAATAAGTCAGTGATAAGCTTAGAGAACTTACAGGGCAGCCACAGGTAAAGGCCTTATTGCATCTCTAAATCTCAGGGAAGAAAGAGAAAGCCAATAGCAGAGTGAGAAGAGAGCGATAGCGTAGAAGAGCAGTCGGGAAAAGAGAAGATACAAGAAAACAAGAAAAGGAAGCAGAGAGAAGAGAGAGAGAGAATGAGAAATGGAGAAGAAAAAGAAAAGGGAGAGAGAGGAATAAAGATTAGGAGGATAAGGGGCGGGGTAGGAGGAGGGGGGGGGAGAGGGAAGCCACCAAGCCAAACCCCAGGTTCCAGACGGCGCCTAGCCACTGCTCCAAACTGTGCACATCAAGTGGAGACGACCCGCTCTCCGGATCTAGACAGCATAAACCGAGTCATTCCAGGCAGACCAAGTCTCCCTGTAAAGTTGTAAGCGTGAGAAGCGCCAAGCATGGAGCCTCTCCATAGTGCTGAATCTGTTAACTCTACCCACCCAAGCATCCAAGGGAGGGGGACCCCTCATCTTCCAGTGGGAGGATATGGTCAGTCTAGCAGCTGTAAGCAAGAAATGCAAAAGAGCAAACTTTTTTGGAGTGAATAGGGCATGAAGAGAAAATAAACATAGCAAAGGATCAGTAGGCACCAAGAAACCACAGACCCCACCTATTTTTCCCAATATCTGACCCCAGTAGTAGCTAATGTCAGGGCAAGTCCACCAAATATGGACCATGGTGCCACCAGATTCCCCACATCTCCAACATGTATCCGACGTCGTAGGAAACATTTTCGACAATCTATGGGGCGTAAGATACCAACGAGTGACCAATTTATAAAAACTCTCCTGGGAAGGCGTATCTTTAGGTAGGTATTTGATCGATCTGAAAAGCGTTCTCCAAGTCTGTGGATCTGACAAGGAGGGGATCTGAAGGTCCTCAGACCAAGTAACGATAAATTTCGGAGTCTCTTGAGAAACACCCTCTAGCAGAAATCGATACAACTTAGAGATCGTACGTCGACAGTTATCAGGCGAGGTGAGGAAAGTCTCCATCCAAGTAAGAGTACGCGAGGGGGATCCGCTTTTTGTGAGTTTTGTAAGAAAATCCCGAACCTGCAGAAACCTCCAGAATTCCGTTCCCGGTAGACCAAAAGTCCGGGAGAAGGCACAAAAGTCCCGCTGAGCCAAAGCCTCGAAGAGCTTCGGTACAGCAGTTAAACCCAAAGGCTCCCACCTCCGAAAAGCGCCTCTCTCCAGACCAGGAGGAAACTGAGGATTACCGCAGATGCTGAGAAGAGGTGAAGGAGAGGGGGCCCAATCATGTAAGGCACAGAGAGAATTCCATGTGAGAAGAGATGGGCCAAGAATGGGAGACCGAAGTAAAGACGGCGGGAGGGAGGCTTCAGGTATCAGGAGTAACTGTAGAGGGGAGAAACTCCGAGTATCTAGTAAGTCTATCTGCAACCAATCCGAAGAAGATTTAGCTAAATTGCAGTCAACTAGTTTGGAGAGAAGCGAAGCTACATGGTAACTCTTGAAATCCGGCAATCCCATACCCCCTAACGCTCTAGTCCGTCTTAGTATGTCCATCCGACAGCAAGGTTTTCTATTATCCCAAACAAACTTCATGATAAGGGACTGTAAGGATTTAAAGAAAGAGGAAGGGATCTGTATAGGAAGAGCCTGTAGCAAATACAGGATCTTGGGAAGCAGAATCATCTTGATAATATTCATTCTTCCGAACCATGAGAGGAAAGGGTTCCTCCAGCTACTGAGTAGAGTCTCAAAATATCGCAGCAAAGGTGGGAAGTTACGTTTGTATAAAGCATTTGTAGCGGGTGTGACATTAACCCCGAGGTAGGCGAGGTGCATTTCAGCCCAAGTAAATGGGTACAAGGCTTGTAAATCCGAGCATCGAGATGTTGCTAGAACTGAATTTTGACTTCAAATGGCCAAACAATCAGATCACCTAACTTGGTATTCAATTAACCAAGACTTACAACTCCCTCTATTCTGCTACCCACACACCCCTCCTACAAACCCTTAAGAATGACCTTACCCACTGGCATAGATACAATGTCTTGAGGTTGGGGGCATATTGCCTCAGTCAAAATTAACCTCTTGCTCAGATTCCTCTATCATTTTAGAGTGCTCCCTGTTCCCTTCCCACTATCAACGCCATTTAACAGAAATCAATCAATTAATTTGGGCAGGTGGCTTCCCAAGAGTCTCCTCAAAAATTCTCACCCGCTCTAAGTATCAGGGGGTTCTAGATCTTCCTCAGCTACACTCATATTTCCTTGCCGCACAATTGGTACAACTTCTCCAATTGCACCTTCCTGATAACCCTCCATCCTGGTTGGTTATAGAACACTATACCTTTCCTACTCTTATCACTAACTTGTTATGGATACCCAGTTGGGTATGCCCTCCTTCGCTTTGGTCTTCGCCCACAATTCTGCACTCACTTAAATTATGGGACATTTACAAAATTGAATTGTCCTTGACTTCCACAGTTTCCAAACTTAGACCAGTTCTTGGAAACCAAGAATTCCCCCAGGGATTCTGAACTGCCTTCACATCCTGGTCACGCATGTTTCCCCTCCATATGGGGGGCCTCCTTGACCTCCAGGGGATTCTTTCTTTTCAGACTGTAGCTGATAAATTAGACCTTCTCTAGAGGAACAGTACTGACACTTACAGGTTGCGCCTTTTATCATTTGACAGTCACTCCCATACCAGAACAGACTTGGTTTGAGAGTCCATGCTTGCACCCTATCCTCTCCCCCGGACTAATTTCCCACATATGCCAGGGGATCACTCTTCCCCACCTGACTTTAAGATGAAATACATGCTGGACTAGGAGAGAGAGACATTGGTGGGGAGCTTCCGATCTAATCCTGGTCTAAAATACAAACTGCAGCAGCCTGTAGCTCCCTATGTATCACTAATAAGCAAAGGACATATAAAATTTTTATACCGCTGGTACCAGACTCCAACCAAGTTACATAAAATACTCCTCCCCTCTATGCTTCCGGGGCTGTCAAAGCCCAGTGGACATGTCATGTATGATGGTCGTGCCCGGTTGCTCAGGGCTTTTGTTCCATGGTGCTGGCACTGATACAGAACATGTATCATGATACAGAACATATCATGATTAAACCCAAAACCATGATTCCTAATCTTGGGGTTATGCCCGACTGATCCGACCAGAAACCAGACCTCCCTTCTGGCTACCCCTTGGCGGAAACCCACTTTGCCCGATAGGGCAGCCCTAATCCGAGATATCTGGAATATTTACACCATGAAAAACCTAACAGCTCAACTGTCTTCTTCCCAAACCAGATTTGGCTTCGTCTGGGCTCCATGGCTGGACTATGCAGATGGACCACAGAGGGATTCCGGCTCCTAGCTGCTAATCCCTATCAGAATTGACTGCCAGCAAGCCCCCCAGCTCCATCCGCGGGGTCATCTAGACTGCCAGCAAGCTTCCCAGCTCCATCCGCAGGGGTCATCTCTCATCTCCTATCTCTTCCACACTCATTTTTCTCTTTCCACCTAACACTTACCTCTTACCGCTTACCACTTTCCACCCCACCCTCCTCTCCCTCTATTACACGCTTAACTTCTCTTCTGGTCCTCCTTTACTCCATAGGTCCTCCCCAACATGACCCCCATTTCCACCCCCCCAAAGTACCCTCTCCCTTGGCTCACCTCTAGGGACCTAGAGCTGGTACCTATACCTCCCCACTACTTGCATGGTTCTTCCATGGTTCCTACCCTGAACACATTGAGAAATCATTCTCCCTGAACACGTTTCCATCCCAAAGCAACAAAACCCATTGCACCCTAGTTCCATCCCTCTCCTTTTGCCTTTTTCCGCCAGCCCCCCTTTTTCTTTTCCACGCTTTACAATTAAGTCTAATATTCATTATTCCAACATTAGCCCACGGGTCTGGCCTTTGGCCATTATCACCCTCCCTGTTCCCCTTTCCCCCCACCCGCTTCTATTAGATCTGTTTAGCTGAAGTCATACTGTTGAATAAGATGGGTATATACACTTGCCTTGTATTCCAAATTGGTACATGGTATTTTCCTGGTGCCCACCCCCTTTTCTTTTCCTTTCTTCTGTACCCGATAAAACTACTACTACTTGAGGGAACTGCCTGAGTGAACCAGGCACACTGGACATGTACCTGTATTGGCCCACCTAATGGAGCATTATATTGCCCCATAACCTAACAGCAGAAAATAAAAAAAGAAGCTAA
The DNA here is from genome assembly GCA_037306005.1 of Rhinophrynus dorsalis. Lineage (NCBI taxonomy): Eukaryota > Metazoa > Chordata > Amphibia > Anura > Rhinophrynidae > Rhinophrynus > Rhinophrynus dorsalis. Next base: position 93,541,591 of record CM074725.1, on the reverse strand, counting down.
TAGAGTGCTGCCCTTGCTAATTCTACTGTAGCAAGGTCACTTTTAAAACTGAACACACTCTGCAAGGATAAAGGGGACAGGAGAGGGAGTCTTTCTCTCAGAGACCTTTTAGTTTTTTTTTTGTTTTTTTTTTAATGACCTGCCCTGCTGGAGGAGGGGACTTTAGACCCATGATTCCTGTGTTCCACATAGGACATAAGAGAAAATTACTTATGATGGGTGATCAATTGATTACCCAGAAAAAGTAAACTGAAATTCATATTTGGGAAAGGAAATAAAAGGATTGTGGTAGTAGCTTTGTGTCCCTGGCACCCCTTACATAACGTCAGTTCATTCAAAATGGAGTACCATTTTTCCTCCATCAAATATTTCAGTAAAGGGGTAGACATTTATAAAATGCATATTTTTCCTTTAGCACTGTTTTCTGGAAACATTTGTGTACAATGTGTACTAAACTATGTAAGGAAATACGTAAAGAGAAGAATGTTTTCTCTGCAAAAATATTTGGATAAAGTGAGTGAATGGGTCCTTAAAGGAACTGTGCATTAAAAATCTAACTTTTAAATAAACATATAGAAAATCCCCAAACCCCCTAGTGTGCCAGGGATCACTATCAAAACATCACCAACTATTGGGCGACCAACTAAATGGCACATTAAACACGTTGCCAGCTTGTAAAGGGCGACATGACAGTCTTGCCCACATCAAAAGGCAGAGATTGTCATGCTGCAGGCTTAAGCATCGCTGATTTGCAAGCTGATGTGTCTGTATTAGCTGTGTGTAGTCCCATTCTCCTTTCCTTCACTTTGTTGCACTTCTCACAATGATTTTTTTTAATTATTTTGAGCAGGTACCAGAGCAACTCTGCAAAAGACCCAAAGAATGAATAAGAGGTTAAGTATAGAGTAAGCTGGTCGAATAGACATACATGCACTATACCAGTTTGACCTATATTTAACTTCTGCTCCATTCTTTTTTTATTATTTTGATCCACGGACAGTGAGAGGAAGGAGAATGGGACTACACACAGCTAATACAGACACATCAGCAACGTATCTTTATGTTGCTTAGAAATCAGAGATGCTTTAGCCTGCAACATGACAATCTAGCACTTTTGATACGGGAGTGATTTTTCTTTCACCCTTTTCATGCTGGCAACATGTTTTATGTGCAGTTTAGTTGGTCGCCCAATAGTGAGTGACATTTGAAAAGGATAACGTGTACCAGGAGGAGGTTAAAAAAAAGAAAAAAAAAAAAAAAAATTAAAGTGGTATGGGAGTTATAAGAAGCCCCCCAAACACCGTAAACCATATAATAGCAGAAAAAAAAGCTGAATAAATTACATAACAGATGAGGAAGGGTTAATATGAACAAGCCACTGCAGCAATCTGTAACCCCAAACTAATTTGGATAATAACAACCGTACATGAGAGCATTATACAAACAGACAGAGTGTGAAAGCAGCTCAGAATGGGACATACCATGGACCAAGTCACTCAAATGGTTACTCTCTAGTCTTCTGACTTCAGGCTCTAATCATAAAAGAGCAGAATCTCAAGGAGACTCAAACATTGCCACTCCGTCTGCCTTCTCTCCTTCCCTCTCATTCCCGATTGGTTGTTAGCCCTTTAAATCCTCAAGGTTTCTGGCTTCCCTTCTTCAAGCTTCATTGTGTTCAAGGTGAAACTCTGTCCGTTTGTTCCTGTCTCCACCTTGGCCTATTCCTGACCTCCATTCCTGTAATGATCCTATTAAGCTTGGTTATCTGTTATGACCCCGCTTGATTCTCAACTCCGACCCTTCTGCTGTACTTCTGAATCGACCTTGGCATCCATCTAGGGCTATCCGTTGCTGCTCATTCACTGAGAGATTTCCTCTGTTTGCTAGTTTCCACGGCCTATGGGACTGATCCCATCCTCCTCCCGGCATGCTGAACTCTGACTAGGCCTAATCATGTTCCGACAGTTGGTCGGATCGATCCCAGCCTAAGCTGCTTGCCCGACCATCCATGCATTCATTGACTAACCCGGTTGGCAAGTCTACCAACAGTGAGTTTCCGACTCCACCTTCCTTCCGATCAGTAGTAAACCCTTCGACTGCTGTTCGACTCCCAATCACACACCTCTGATCACTGCTGTTGGACTCCCAGTCTGATCATGAGGAGTTGTTAACCCTTCAACCACTGTTCTACTCCCAGTCGGCTTTCAAGGTGTCGATACCTGGGAAGTTGTACATCTCGGACTTCGCATCCACTTCCAGTCAACCATTGAGAGACTTAGTACTATGACCTCCAGTTTGGGCATTTAGATTTTCTGTTTGAAATTAACTTCTGTTGACTGCACTCCCACTTGCTGACCGTGCACCTCTGTGTTTACCTGTCTCATTTCAGATCACCATTTGACGGTTTCTCTTCCCTTAGTGTTGGGATTGTTACTGAACTTTCCTAGACTTCTGATCTCATTGGACTTGCAAGGGTCCTAATTCTACTTCCTAGACTTTGTTACAGCAATGAGAAACAGACTTGTCGTAAAGTAAACCACCACAGGGAAAAAAGTCAACAATGCATCTGTGAACTGGAAAATCCAACTCCAGGGAAGCCATAGATGGGAGCCTGTCTAATGGTGGACTATACAGCCCCATAGCTAATAAAAATAATGAAAACCTAGAAAAAAAACTAAGAAGTTGCTCTGCTCACACCTATCTTGGAATGAAGAACACATAAATCTGAAAAGTAGGCAGGAGGTTGAGCTAGAGGAAAAGGAGGGAGTCTCTGTCCCAAAGACCCTGCCTTTTTGAAGTGTCCTGCCTTCCTGGAGGAGGGAGCTCATATTTGATGTAAGAAAGTTCTTTTGAACTCATATAAAAATGATAACCCTAAATGTTGTTGGTCTTTATATAAATCTTCTAACTATACAGATAACATTCATTGTTCTAAATCCAATAGTAATATAAATTTATTTATGAATGAAGTATGTTTACATAATTTATTATATGCTCGGAATTTGAGTATGCCCTAATACAATTCTAAAGTTATACATTGATTTGACACAGCCAGAAAAACCCTCAAAGATTAGAGGGCTTCCTACATTATGATAGATTGCAAAACTAGGAGTTACAGTGCCTTGCAAAAGTATTCACCTCCTTCCCATTTTTCCTATTTTGTTGCATTACAACCTGGAGTTAAAATGGATTTTTTGGGGGTCTGTACCATTTGATTTATACAACATGCCTACCACTTTGAAGATGCAAAATATTTTTTATTGTGAAACAAACAAGAAATAAGACAAAAAAAAACAGAAAACCTAAGTGTGCATAACTATTCACCCACCTCAAAGTCAATACTTCGTAGAGTCACCTTTTGCAGCAATTACAGCTGCAAGTCTCTTGCGGTACATCTTGCCACTGGGATTTTTGCCCATTCTTCAAGGCAAAACTGCTCCAGCTCCTTCAAGTTGGATGGGTTCAGCTGCTGTACAGCAATTTCTAAATCATGCCACAGATTCTCAATTGGATTGAGGTCTGGGCTTTGACTAGGCCATTCCAAGACATTTAAATGTTTCCCCTTAAACCACCTGAGTTTTGCTTTAGCAGTATGCTTAGGGCCATTGTCCTCCTGGAAGGTAAACCTCAGTCCCAGTCTCAAATCTCTGGAAGACTGAAACATGTTTCCCTCAGGAATTTCCCTGTATTTAGCTCCATCCATCATTCCTTCAATTCTCATCTGGAATGAGGAGCGCAAACAAAGGCACATCTAAAAGTAAAATCTTCAAAAGAATTTATTTTGCAAGTAGTACATCAAACTCACCAGATCACTCGTATCTGAACACATAGAGTCTCCCAGTTCAAACAGCCTAGACCTGCCCGCCCTGCAAAATCCAGTCTCAGTAACTTTCAATATCTTATTCTTCCAATGTTCTCTGTTCCCAGTATTCTCCTCCGTTTGTAGGATAAATCCATTATTCCCTGTTGTCCTTATCTCCTAAGAGACACACCAGTATACAGAGATCCACTCCTCCAAACACCATTCGGTGTATTCAAATTACAACACCGGAGCTCGGGCGTCTGGCGTGACCGGGAGACACCTTTGTCACAATGAGGTCTGGCTCTAGCGAATCACCCTACGCGTATCGTGGCTCACGTGTCGCTTCCTCAGGGGTTACAGTCTGAAACCAAATACCTTCTATTTAACCCTTATTCACTTAGGGTGACTAATTAACCTGTTCTACAAATACAAATCATTTCAACTAGATCTATATAATTTTATTATCTATTCTATCCCTACATATATTGAAATAACTCCTTCATTAATACATTCCTATATCAATATATACTTAAACAATCACATTACTTAAAATCATAAAAATAAAGCATCTTTCTGTCTAAAATGCCCATTCTTATATAAAAAATATATATCTTTAATCACAAAATCCCATATTTTACAACATAAATAAATCATATAGAAAATTATATAAAATCATATAAGATTAATTATATAAAATTATATAAAATATATATAATAGAGGCACAAATGAAATGAGAAGCTCAGAGCCTTGTTCTCAAGTGTCACAATAATTATTTTTATTCTTATTCTTCTAAAAAGGCTGCCAGGTCTATATCAATATTTAGACCTTCTGGTTCCAGCATCCTCATTTCCTTTATCCATCTACTTTCTAGCCTCCTTAATGTCAATAACCTATTTCCTCCTCTTCTTATTACAGGCACTTGATCAATTATTTGAATAGTGAGTCCCTTTGGGGTGCAATTATGCTTTTCTTTAAAATGTTGTGATACACTGTGGTTCTCAAACCCTTTCGAAATATTTCTGAGATGTTCACCCAATCCACTCTCTAATTTTCTACTGGTCCTCCCTATATATTGCATCCCACACCCGCAGTTTATCATATAAACCACGAATGTCGAATTACAATTATATAATCCTTTTACTTTATATTCTTTACCTGTGACTGACGACTTAAATTTTTTGCAGCTTCACCTTTGGGTAAAAATTCACGTTATACAATTTTTCCGTCCACATTTAAACATACCATTGGTCCTACTTAAAAACTGTTCTTGTTTATTATTTCTCATCTCTTTTTGTCCCTTTCTCTTTACAGTATCACTGGGAGCTATTATCTGCTTAATACTTTCATTTTTTCTGAAGGATAATTTTGGTCTATCCTCCATCAATGGACCTAAAAGTGGATCGCTTTTTATTATATACCAATATTTATTTATAATATGTGAAATATTCCCTGCACATTCATTGTACATTGTAGTAAAATAAGGCTGCCACTCATCTTTTTCATTTTTATTTTTCTTCCTATCTCTATATTCTAATACATCAGTTCTATTTAATGTTTTAGCTTTATTATATGCCTCATTCAGACCAGCTTGATCATATCCTTTTTCTTGAAACTGCTTTATAATAACCTGGGCCTCTATCTCAAAATCTGTATCTACTGTACAGTTTCTTCTTACCCTTTGGAGCTGACCATAGGGTATATTGGATATCAACTTCTTATGATGTCTGCTCTCAGCATGTAGATATCCATTACTATCAACTTTTTTTCTATGACTCTTCACTGCAATTTTCCCTTCCTTGTGATAGAGAACCACATCTAGAAACTCTATTTGATCTTTACTTTTGTTATAAGTAAACTGCAACCCCAAATCATTATTATTTATATACTGTACAAATTGCTCAAGGTGTTCCTCCTCACCCTCCCAGATGATTAAAATATCATCAATGTATCTTTTGTACATGAGATTTTCTTTGAATGGATTATCATTCCATATCCTTTGACCTTCCCATCCTCCCATGTACAAATTTGCATAGGAGGGGGCGAAGCCACACCCCATTGTTATCCCCTGCAATTGTAAAAAAGTCTTATCCTCAAAGAGGAAATAGTTATGTGAAAGCACAAATTTGATACCTTCTAACAAAAATTCTCTCTGTGTGTCTATTAAAACCTTGTCTTTCCTAAAATGATAGTTAATCATATCGATTCCTTTATCATGTGGAATATTTGTATATAATGAAGTCACGTCACATGTGACCCACATTTAATTATCTTTCCATTCCCTATTTTCTAGTAATTTAATCACCTGTATCGTATCTTTCACAAAGGATGTTTGAAGGTTCACTAACGGTTGTAAAAATACATCTATATATTCGGAGAGATTAGATGTCAAAGACTATATACCCGAAATTATAGGCCTACCGGGGGGATTCTCTATCCTTTTATGTAATTTAGGGAGGTAATAGAATATCGATATTTTGGGGTATTCAGGGAATAAAAATTTGTATTCCTCTGTCGTTATTATATCTTTATTTTTATAAGAATTTAACAATATTTTCAATTCCATAATAAACATTTCAGTGGGATTCGATTTTAATTTTTTATATGTATTGCCATCATTTAAAAGCCTTTCTGCCTCCCTTCTATAATCTTGTCTATCCTGGACACAAATACCTCCCCCCTTATCGGCTTGCCTGATGATTATTTCTTCCTCATCCCTTAGATGTTTTAGGGCCTCATTCTCTTTCTTACTTACATTTTTTGTAATGTGCTTCTTTTTTTCACACATTTTATCTAAATCTTTAGTGACTAATTCTTGAAACACCTTTACATACTCTCCTTTAGCCTGAACAGGGTAAAACGTAGATTTTTTGGACATTCCACTATCAATAGTACCAAACCTATTGAATTCCTCTTCCTCTCCTGCTTGTAACATTTCCAATCTTCTAATATTATACTGATCTGCAACACTATATTTTGGATATTGTTCAATATTACCCTTCTCTTTATTCAAAAATAATCTTTTTATGGTAAGTGACCTTATGTACTTCTCAACATCTATAAACAAATTGAATTTATTTGGCCCCGTATTTGGGGCAAAAGACAATCCTTTATTTAATACACTAACTTCACTCCCACTTAGTGCTCTACTGGACAGATTATATATACCTTTACTAACTGTATGGGCCTCTATTCCTTCCTCTGGATTTTGACATCTCTTGTCCCCTCTTCCTCCTCCTCTACAACCTCTTCTAATTCTAAACCTCTTTTTTGATTTTTTTTTTCTGACTGTTCCTTATTCCATTCACTTCCTCGTTCTTTTCAATTTGTGTGGACTCCACTGTTCCATCTCTAAAAAAGAAGAGGAAGAAGACGAGGAAGCGAGGACTGGTGATACCCCTAATGAAAAAGATGCTGGATGTTCTTGTTCTATCATAGGCCTCTCTACCTTAGATTCTTGAGGTTCTTTCCTCAATATATTGATCTTATCTCCTAAATTGTTAGGAGTATACTTACTCCCTTGAGGGTAATATATAATTGGTTTAAAAAGTCCAGTTACTGGATCTCTAGGAAATATTAATTTTCCATCTTCTCTCTTATTTCCTCTCTGTTTTCCTTTTTTAGTATTCTCTCTGTTACAAGTTCCATCCTGATATCTCCCTCTCTCTTCCTAACTAAATATTGTGGTCCTATCCCTATATTCTTTTTTATTCATATTTTCTTGAATCTTAGTGTACTCCTCTGTTTTTTGTACATTTCTCAACTGATTTTCTATTTTCTCAATATCTTTTTTATTTTTTTCTATTTTGGACTCCCTATATTTAATTAATAAAGTCATTAACTTGTTAGAGCACTCCTCTAGAATATTTTCCCAGTCACTGATAAATTCTATATCATCTACATCAAAAGTTGGTGATTTAAAAATTCTTAATCCACGTGGTACTATTTTGTGTTTCATATAATTATCCAAAGCCACCAAATCATACCAATTCTTAATTTCTTGCGTCAAGGGGGGAGGTATTTGTGTCCAGGATAGACAAGATTATAGAAGGGAGGCAGAAAGGCTTTTAAATGATAGCAATACATATAAAAAATTAAAATCGAATCCCGAGGAAATGTTTATTATGGAATTGAAAATATTGTTAAATTCTTATAAAAATAAAGATATAATAACGACAGAGGAATATAAATTTTTATTCAGTGAATACCCCAAAATACAGATATTCTATCACCTCCCTAAATTACATAAAAGGATACAGAATCCCCCCAGTAGGCCTATAATTTCGGGTATAGAGTCTTTGACATCTAATCTCTCCGAATATATAGATGTATTTTTACAACCGTTAGTGAACCTTCAAACATCCTTTGTGAAAGATACGATACAGGTGATTAAATTACTAGAAAATAGGGAATGGAAAGATAATTAAATGTGGGTCACATGTGACGTGACTTCATTATATACAAATATTCCACATGATAAAGGAATCGATATGATTAACTATCATTTTAGGAAAGACAAGGTTTTAATAGACACACAGAGAGAATTTTTGTTAGAAGGTATCAAATTTGTGCTTTCACATAACTATTTCCTCTTTGAGGATAAGACTTTTTTACAATTGCAGGGGATAACAATGGGGTGTGGCTTCGCCCCCTCCTATGCAAATTTGTACATGGGAGGATGGGAAGGTCAAAGGATATGGAATGATAATCCATTCAAAGAAAATCTCATGTACAAAAGATACATCGATGATATTTTAATCACCTGGGAGGGTGAGGAGGAACACCTTCAGCAATTTGTACAGTATATAAATAATAATGATTTGGGGTTGCAGTTTACTTATAACAAAAGTAAAGATCAAATAGAGTTTCTAGATATGGTTCTCTATCACAAGGAAGGGAAAACTGCAGTGAAGAATCATAGAAAAAAATTTGATAGTAATGGATATCTACATGCTGAGAGTGGACATCATAAGAAGTGGATATCCAATATACCCTATGGTCAACTCCAAAGGGTAAGAAGAAACTGTACAGTAGATACGGATTTTGAGATAGAGGCCCAGGTTATTATAAAGCAGTTTCAAGAAAAAGGATATGATCAAGTTGGTCTGAATGAGGCATATAATAAAGCTAAAACATTAAACAGAACTGATGTATTAGAATATAGAGATAGGAAGAAAAATAAAAATGAAAAAGATGAGTGGCAGCCTTATTTTACTACAATGTACAATGAATGTGCAGGGAATATTTCACATATTATAAATAAGTATTGGTATATAATAAAAAGCGATCCACTTTTAGGTCCATTGATGGAGGATAGACCAAAATTATCCTTTAGAAAAAATAAAAGTATTAAGCAGATAATAGCTCCCAGTGATATTGTAAAGAGAAAGGGACAAAAAGAGATGAGAAATAATAAACAAGCACAGTTTTTAAGTAGGATCAATGGTATATTTAAATGTGGACGGAAAAATTGTATAACGTGAATTTTTACCCAAAGGTGAAGCTGCAAAAACATTTAAGTCATCAGTCACAGGTAAAGAATATAAAGTAAAAGGATTATATAATTGTAATTCGACATTCGTGGTATATATGAAACTGAGGGTGTGGGATGCAATATATAGGGAGGACCAGTAAAAAATTAAAGAGTAGATTGGGTGAACATCTCAGAAATATTTCAAAAGGGTTTGAGAACCACAGTGTATCACAACATTTTAAAGAAAAGCATAATTGCACCCCAAAGGGACTCACTATTCAAATAATTGATCAAGTGCCTGTAATAAGAAGAGGAGGAAATAGGTTATTGACATTAAGGAGGCTAGAAAGTAGATGGATAAAGGAAATGAGGACGCTGGAACCAGAAGGTCTAAATATTGATGGCAGCCTTTTTAGAAGAATAAGAATAAAAATAATTATTGTGACATTTGAGAACAAGGCTCTGAGCTTCTCATTTCATTTGTGCCTCTATTATATATATTTTATATAATTTTATATAATTAATCTTATATGATTTTATATAACTTTCTATATGATTAATGTATGTTGTAAAATATGGGATTTTGTGATTAAAGATATATATTTTTTATATAAGAATGGGCATTTTAGACAGAAAGATGCTTTATTTTTATGATTTTAAGTAATGTGATTGTTTAAGTATATATTGCTATAGGAATGTATTAATGAAGGAGTTATTTCAATATATGTAGGGATAGAATAGATAATAAAATTATATAGATCTAGTTGGAATGATTTGTATATGTAGAACAGGTTAATTAGTCACCCTAAGTGAATAAGGGTTAAATAGAAGGTGTTTGGTTTCAGGCTGTAACCCCTGAGGAAGCAGCACGTGAGCCGCGATACGTGTAGGGTGATTCGCTAGAGCCAGACCTCGTTGTGACAAAGGTGTCTCCCGGTCACGCCCTCCGCCAGACGCCCGTGTCCGGTGTTGGAATTTGAATACACAGAATGGTGTCTGGAGGAGTGGATCTCTGTATACTGGTGTGTTTCTTAGGAGATAAGAACAACAGGGAATAACGGATTCCATTCCATTCATCTATCATCCCATTATATCATCTATCATCTCATCATTCCATTATTTCATCCATCATAATAGAGATAAGTACTTTATTATTGGATATGTGACTAGTGCTGTGAGACTGTGGACCCTTATATTTTTATATATAGTTGGACTATCTTTCTGTTAGTATAGTGTGTATTTCTGGTAATATTCTAAGGCCCTTTATATGGTTTTTTTGTTTGTTTTTATCATTTGTATATTATAGTTAGGTCAGTTTTAGTGCGCGGAGTGGGGGTGTCCGCGTCTGAGTGTACGCCGATAGGAAAACTCTATATAAGATTTAAAACGTAGCCTAATTGAGGTTGTATACTCGGGCGCTGACACTTTTCCACATTTTTCTACAAAAAGAGATATATATTCCTTCAATTCTGACCAGTTTCCCAGTCCCTGCTGATGAAAAACATCCCAACAGCATAATGCCGCCAACACCATGCTTCACTGTGGGGATGGTGTTCTCAGGGTGATTAGAGGTTGGGTTTGCTCCAGACATAGTGTTTTCCTTGATGGCCAAAAAGCTCAATTTTAGTCTCATCTGACCAGAGTACCTTTTACCATGTTTGGGGAGTCTCCCACATGCCTTTTGGCGAAGAGAGAACGTATTTGCTTATTTTTTTTCTTTAAGCAATGACTTTCTTCTGGCCTCTCTTCCATGAAGCCCAGCTCTGTGGAGTGTACGGCTTAAAGTGGTCCTATGGACAGATACTCCAATCTCTGCTGTGGAGCTTTAAAGCTCCCTTAGGGTTATCTTTGGTCTCTTTGTTGCCTCTCTGATTAATGCCCTCCTTGCCTTGAGTTTTGGTGGGCGGCCCTCTCTTAGCAGGTTTGCTGGGGTTCCATATTCTTTCCATTTTTTAATAATGGATTTAAAGGTGCTCTGTGGGATGTTCAAAGTTTGGGATATTTTTTATAACCCAACCCTGGTTTGGTGGTGTTGCAGACTCTAGGGCTTTCAGAACAAGTGTATATATACACTTAGCTCATGTGACACTTAGATTGCATACAGGTGGACTTTATTTAACTAATTATGTGACTTCTGAAGGTAATTGGTTGCACCAGATCTTATTTAGGGGCTTCATAGAAAAGGGGGTGAATAATATGCACGCTCCACATTTCCATTTTATAGAATTTTTTAAAACAAGTTATTTTCTTCACTTCACCAATTTGGACTATTTTGTGTATGCTCATTACATGAAATCCAAATTAAAATCCATTTTAATTCCATGTTGTAATGCAACAAAATAGTAAAAATGCCAAGGGGGGTGAATACTTTTGCAATGCACTATATGTATTTAATATTTGTAAAGTTGGGGCACAAAGATGGGAGATGGAGACCTCTTTGGTCCAAAGCTATATAGCCTAAAGAAAATTGATCTCTCAAGTTCTGCCTTCAGATGTGAAGGAAAGTGTTTATGTGAAAATGATTCCCAGTAATATGCTTATATCCCATAATCAAGCAGACTTACCATCAAACGCCACTATACTTTCAGTATGGTTTTTGAGTTGAAGTAAAACGTTTGGCCGCGTTGGGTGAAACATGTACAAATTTTCATTTGGCTCCATCTAAAGAGAAGTGAAACTGGAACAATCACTACATATTCTCAAAGTATATGCACACAACACAAAAAAAAACAAAAAATACTAATGCTATCTATGTTTACACTGCAAACTGATCATCATCAGATTTCTTATGGATTACAAAAGAGACCCCACAAAAAACAAACAAATACAAACATTCTTCTGTCATTAGTGTACTTAAGTTTATAAAAGTATAGCAAATATGGAAACATATTTGCTTGAATGAGCTGAGTTATATAAAGAGAACAATAATGAAAAAGATGCTGCTATAATAATTTTCCATGTTAGTTGCTGAATTCTGTTAAAATGTGTAAAATAAGCAAAAAGGGTTGGATTCTGTCACGGTTACCCAGAGAAGTTCAGGAGTCAGTACGGTTTAGTTAATGCAGTTTATTAACAAATGACATACAGCGGATATATACAATATATACAATAAGAAAAAGCACAGGGTAATAGCCAGCAAGCCTGCTATCAGAATAGGTTGCAATGCTAAACCACTGTGCTGGAGACTAGGCCTTAGCCACTGGAAGTCTCGGCTGGAACCAGGAACTGAAACAGGAACCCAAGATCTTGATCCGAAGAGGAATAGGGTCTGCAGTCAGATATGCGAGTCTACCAGAGCCCCAGGCCCGCACTATATTGGGTGTCTGATCACCAAAGGAAAAGATGAAAGAAGAGCCACCGGTCAGCATCAGAGGGGGTAGTCAGACAAGCCGGGTCATACACAGTTCAGGTAGTCATCCACAGCCACAAGTCTGCACCAGATTGGATGTCGACTATTAGGGGTTAGGCAAAAGAATAGTCAGACAAGGCCACAGGGAAGCACTAGAATGGATGGAAGACTAGCCAGGTCATACACGGAGCCCAATGCAACAGAACTGCATTGAACAACAACGCAAGGGCATCTGATTCAGGCCTCAGTCTGCCTTTTAAACCCCTCCACAGGAAGTAGGAGGAGCAGCTCAGAGGGAGGAAGTTGGAAGTTGTTGGAGGAGACTACAGTAAGCAAACAGATAAAACAGACGCCTGCAGCAAAAGAAGCCTCGCGCCTGTAATGATACTGAAGTCAAGGTAAGCTGTAACAGTACCCCTCCCTCAAAGGCCCCCCCCCTCTACGGAGCCGGCAGGGGTTTGTCAGGGAATCGAGCATGAAACCTGCGTACCAACACAGGATCGCGAACATCAGCAGCTGGAATCCAGGAACGCTCCTCTGGACCATAACCCTTCCAATGAATAAAGTAGTGTAGATGCCCTCGAACCAAACGAGAGTCCAGAATGGTTTGGACCTCATATTCCTTGTGATGTGCAACTCTCACGGGAGGAGGATGAACAGGAGCTGAAGTATACCGGTTGCAGACCAAGGGTTTTAGCAGGGAAATATGAAAGACATTGTGAATGCGCATGTTGGCAGGAAATTCCAATGCATACACCACCGGGTTAATTTTGCGCAACACCTGAAAGGGACCAATGAATCGACGAGCCAACTTGTTACAAGGCACCTGGAGGTGCAAGTTACGGGAAGACAGCCATACTCTGTCTCCTACCTGAAATGTAGGTGCCGGTAGTCGCTTTCGGTCAGCCTGCCTTTTTTGTCGCTGCACGGAATCACGTAGGGTATGTTGTACCCGTACCCAGGAGGAAAGGAGCGCCCTTAAATGCTCATCCAGAGCTGGAATTTCTTGTGCTTGGAAGGTCTTGGGAAAAGCTAAGGGTTGGAACCCATAACTAACCAAGAACGGGGAACTCTTACTGGAAAAGTTAACAGCACTATTCCAGGCAAACTCCTCCCAGGGTAACAGGGTAGCCCAGTTATCGTGATGGTCAGAGATATAGCAGCGGAGGAACTGTTGGCTTGGTTTGACCTTTCTGCTACACCATTAGACTGCGGATGATATGCGGAAGAGAATGCCAAATGAATGCCCATTTGAGAGCCGATGCTCCTCCAGAACCGGGACACAAACTGGCTTCCTCTATCGGAGACAATGACTTTAGGAATGTCATTTATTCGGAAGACCTCTCTGGCAAACACCACTGCCAACTCTTTAGCGGGAGGCAATCCTTTAAGTGGTACAAAATGGGCCATCTTTGAGAACTTGTCTACAATCAAGCTGACTGTATAACCCATAGAGCTCGGAAGTTCAACCATAAAATCATTCGATAAGTGTGACCAAGGGCGTTCCCCATTGGCCACTGGCTGTAACAAACCCACTGGTAATTGTTGGGGTGACTTATTTTGGGCACAAGTTCTGAAGGCTGCAGTGAAGGCAGCACAATCGGCTCTCAGACTAGGCCACCAAAAAACACGGAACAAGGACCATATCAATTGGTCTCGGCCAATGTGACCAGCTATTTTAGACGCATGGTACGTCTCCAGTAACTTAACGCGCAATTGTGGTGGCACAAAACAACGGCCTTCGGGTTTCTCAACAGGAGCAGCAGCCTGGGCAGCCAAAATCTCCTCACTCAGAAGAGAAGTGATACAAGTGCGAATTGTGGGAAGAATACGATCAGCAGGAATGATCGGAGTAGGAGGATCTTCCTCCCTAGTCGAAGAACAAAACTGGCGAGACAACGCTTCTGCCTTTAGATTTTTAGAGCCAGGAAGATACGAAACCACAAAATTGAATCGAGAAAGAAACAGTGCCCAACAAGCCTGTCTTGAAGAGAGGCGTTTTGACTCAGAGAGGTATATCAGATTCTTATGATCTGTTAGGATCAGGATAGAAGACTTTGTGCCCTCTAGAAGATGTCTCCATTCTTTAAGAGCAAGGATTATCACCAACAGTTCTCTATCCCCAATTTGATACAATTGCTCAGCCTTGGACAGTTTTTTTTAGAGAAGTAGCCACAAGGACGAAGGGCCTCCCCTGGGGTAGAACGTTGCGACAATAAGGCCCCTACACCAATCTCAGAGGCGTCTACTTCCAGAGTAAATGGCAGAGAGGGATCTAGATGAACCAACAACGGAGCTGCAGCAAACGCAGCCTTTAGTTTCTCGAAGGCATCAATGGACTCTTGGGACCATAAGGTAGTGTTGGCTCCTTTACAAGTCATTTCAGTGAGAGGTTTGACAATAGAGGAAAAATTATTGATAAACTTCCGATAATAATTAGCAAATCCCAAGAACCTTTGGATTTCCTTAAGGCCCATGGGACAAGGCCAATTAAGTACATCCGACAATTTCTGAGGATCCATGGCAAATCCAGAGGCAGAAATAATATAGCCAAGAAAGGCAACCTGGGGTTTGTGAAATTCACACTTCTCAAGCTTGCAGAAAAGCTTATTCTCACACAACAGGCTAAGGACCTTAGCTACATCAGCTTGGTGCATCTCCAGAGTGGGAGAATGTATAAGGATATCATCCAGATAAACCACCACACAACTCTGGAGTAGTTCTCTTAGAACATTGTTTATGAATTCTTGGAAGACAGCTGGAGCATTGCACAGGCCAAAGGGCAAAACCAAATATTCATAATGACCGCTCCTGGTATTGAAAGCTGTCTTCCACTCGTGCCCTTCTTTAATTCGTACTAGATTGTATGCAGCCCTTAAGTCCAATTTCGTAAAAATCTTGGAAGTTTTTACTCTCAAAAAGTTCAGTAATCAAGGGAATCGGATAAGCATTTTTAACCATCAACTTGTTTAAACCACGGAAATTGATACAAGGATGTAGCTCCCCATCCTTCTTTTTGACAGAAAAGAATCCAGCGCCCGCAGGGGATGTGGATTTCTGAATGATTCCCCTGGCCAGCGCATCAGACACATACTCCACCATAGTATTGTTCTCCTCTACAGACAAAGGATAGACATGACAGCTTGGGGGTGAGGAACCAGGCAATAACTCCAAGGCACAATCGTAAGGTCTATGTGGAGGTAAGACCTCAGCCTGGCTCTCACTGAAAACATCAACAAAGGAGGCATACTCCTCTGGGAGTAGTGGATTCGAGGCCTGTGTGGCTCTCACAGGACAAGCTAGACAAGATTTTGTACAACCTGGAGACCAGGATAAAACCTCACACGTGTGCCAGTCCATCCTGAGGTTGTGTCTCAGCACCCATGGAAACCCCAGGACAATGGCATGATGTGGTGAATTAATCACCTGAAACTTCAGAGTCTCAGTATGGAGGGTTCCGACTCTCAGGGTTAGTAGTGTGGTCTCATAAGTAATGTGTGCAGGTTGTAGTGGCCTACCATCAATAGCCTCTACTGCCAAAGGAGACTCGAGTGGTACCAATGGAATACATTTGCTGGCTGCAAATTTCGCATCCATAAAGCAGCCTGTGGCCCCCGTGTCCAGGAACGCTGGAACTGACACAGATTTATTTGCCCAGTAAATAAAGGCCCTCAGTACTGGTTTATCCTTAAAATGTACTTGGGACAGTGAAATACCACCAATCACTTGTCCCCTTCCGGTTCTAAAGTTTGAGCGTCACTCAAGACGGACTGGACAGGATCGCAGCAGATGTCCAGATTTACCACAATAGAGACAGAGTCCCTCCCGCCTCCTAAAGGCTCTCTCCTCCCTAGACAAATGAGTGGCCCCCATCATTCTAGGGTCACCCCTCTCAGAGTCAAGATCAGGAGGTAAGGGAGGTGAGGGAGGATAGGGTGGGTCAGAAACATGTGGAGGGATCTCATCAAGCTGTCTGCATCCCTGCTCCACAACTGCCGGCCTCCCTCTGACCACAGCATTAACCTGCATGGGCTCGGCATCATCCGAGACAAATCTAGGAGGCCTGGGAGGATAGGGAGGGTTAGGATAATGAGAAGACCCCTTGCCAGAAAACCTCCGCAGGTACTCTTTAAACAAGGGTCTCTCCCTTATTCTGGTATCCACCAGAATACAGAACTCAATTAACCGGTCCAACTCATTAGGAAGATTGTGTGCCGCAATCTCATCTTTCATCGTATCACAGAGCCCTTGGAAAAACATGGCGATCAGCGCCTGAGTACGGAATTCAATGGCATAATCCGCCACCGTGCTCGCACCCTGTCGGAGGATCATCAGGTATTTGGAAGCCAAGACCACGCGGCCAGGCCTGTCAAAGACATGCTTAAAGGAGTTAACGAACTCCGCAAAATTATGCACAATGGGTTTAGTAGTCTCCCATAACGGGTTGGCCCATGCCAATGCCCAACCAGTGAGAAGAGAGATCAGGAAGCCCACCTTGCTGCGTTCATTTGGAAACGCATATGGTACCAACTTGAAATATATTCTCAATTGATTTAGGAAACCACGGCAACCATCTGGATCCCCACCATACTGCTGTGGGAGCGGAGCGGAACTTGTTAGCCTCTTGACCGTGCCTGCGTCAACTGAGACGGGTTGAACTGGTGCCCGGGAGGGATCAGGAGGGGCCACCAGTTGTGTACAAATTTGTTCAAGGTTTGCAGTATGCTGCGAAACAGTCTATATGGCTAAAGACAACTGGTCTGGTCTTTGACCCAGTGTCTCAACACTATCCAGGATGCTTTGGAAAGCTACATTACCATCACCGTCTGAATTTGTGGCCCTTGCGTACTGTCCCGGTTACCCAGAGAAGTTCAGGAGTCAGTACAGTTAAGTTAATGCAGTTTATTAACAAATGACATACAGCGGATATATACAATATATACAATAACAATAAGCACAGGGTAATAGCCAGCAAGCCTGCTATCAGAAATAATAGGTTGCAATGCTAAACCACTGTGCTGGAGACTAGGCCTTAGCCACTGGAAGTCTTGGCTGGAACCAGGAACAGGAACTGGAACAGGAACCCAGGATCTTGATCCGAAGAGGAATAGGGTCTGACTCAGCCTGCAGTCAGATATGCGAGTCTACCAGAGCCCCAGGCCCACACTATATTGGGTGTCTGAACACCAAGGGAAAAGACGAAAGAATAGTCAGACAGAGCCACCAGTCAGCACCAGAGGGGGTAGTCAGACAAGTCGGGTCATACACAGTTCAGGTAGTCATCCAGAGCCACAAGTCTGCACCAGATTGGATGTCCACTATTAGGGGTTAGGCAAAAGAATAGTCAGGCAAAGCCACAGGTCAGCACTAGAATGGATGGAAGACTAGCCAGATCATACACGGAGCCCAATGCAACAGAACTGCTTTGAACAACAATGCAAGGGCATTTGAGTCAGGCCTCGGTCTGCCTTGTAAACCCCTCCACAGGAAGTAGGAGGAGCAGCTCAGAGGGAGGAAGTTGGTAGGAGAAGACTACAGTAAGCAAACAGATAAAACAGAGGCCTGCAGCATGCTAGAAGCCTTGCGCCTGTAATGATGCTGAAGTCAAGGTAAGCTGTAACAGATTCTCTTTTAGGTGTTTATACAAAGAAGGCAAGATACAGCTATTTCTCATGCAATGAAATAACTTTCTTTCTGAGAAAAATGTCCTAGAGTTACTTACTTTTTGTCTGATTTTGCTGTTAAATCAGAAGTGGTGCAGCTTTTTTTAGAATGTGGGCATAGTTACATTTCTAAAATGCTATCTCTGCCCATCAGAACACAGAACCTGAAGTGAACTGAAAAAATTGCTGGGTTCGGTGAGCATCTGGAATAGCAGCATGCACATTGGAGGGGGACCAACAATGTATCTTGGCCTAGGTCAGCACTTTACAGGGTGCAGCACGTCTGCTCGTACACCCCCACGTGCCCAAACTGAATCACAAAAAACTGTCCCGATTTTGGAGCTCAATCCCGTTGTCCCACCACATCTGGGCTTTGTCCCTCTTTGCAAGCCTTTACCCCACTTCCCAGTAATGCCCAGGCTGCTTCACAGCCTTATAAATTCATTGTTAGTATTTTACGAGCTTTGTATTTAAAGATTGCCTCTATGGAGTATGTATACCTTTAAGAAAGGAATGTATTGAAGATATTGCAAGAAAGCGAATAGGATCTCTCCCTGTTGTGGAATCTCTGACCCAAATGTGATACCTTAATTAGGTTTCATCAATTAGCCAATGTAATTGTTTGTAGAGGGTTTAAAAAGCTGTTATTAAGAGAAGTGCACACTGTATCTTTCTTTCTGCTTGATAAAGTACGTTAAGAGTGTGAAATGCTTTGCAGTGTCTGTATTTTCCCAGCCAGGGGCTACATTGTGTACTTGGAATTATGACTGATTCATGTAAGTTTACATATTTTTAAAAAATTTGTTTTTCAAATGTAATTTTGTATAATACGGATTTACTCAAGATCTTATTATACTTGCCTTTAGGATTAAGCAGGGTTATCTATTTTATGTGTTTGGATAGATCTAATCAATTATCATTTTATGCATATACATGTTTGAGTATTTAACATTGTAATATAAATATATTTTAAAGCATTATTTGTTGGATCTGTCGTGTACCATTGGGTCAGTTATAGGACAATATATTTGTATATTTATTTTTATACTTAAGGGTCTTCCCGGAGAGATACGAAAGTCAGTGCCCACTCCATTGTCTGAGATTATGCCCCTGCAGTGTGTCAAACTTAATTTCCAGAAAGTTAAGGACCTAGGATTGGATTGGAGAAGACTTCTTTAGGTTGTGAATCAAACCCTGGTATACTAGAATGAGGGCACACTCTTGAATATGGAGTGCAAGATGTCTTTTAAAGGAATCTTGTTCAGCAGATCGTCTAAATCTGGAATCACAGAAATACCTTGAGAATGGATTTAAGTGGTTAAATGTCATGCTCCTTAGGGTTACTCCTCCTGCCACCATCTCTACTGGCTACTGTTGCCTTTATCTACCTGGATCAGCCTACAGAACTTGCTCGATTTTTGCACCAAGTTGATGAGAGTCCTTGTCGTGGTGTTCCTGAGTTCCTGAATCCATGTACCGACCCTTGCTTTGCCTCCTGACCTTGCCTCAGCCTTTTGATTCCTAAGTATTGCCTTCATATCTCGACCTGGCTTCCTTCACGACTACAACTCCGTCTCATCCCCAGGTACCTTGACTCCTGTCTGGCTCTGACCTCGGCTTTCCTTTGATGACACTTCTTTGAACTTGCAATTCCTTCCCTGCTACTCTGCCTTGCAATAAGTTTCCATTCAGCGGTTTCTAACTTTTGAATCAAACTTACGATCCTGAAATCTGCCATGCAACAAGTGTCCTTCCAGTTGTTATTTGCCTGAACGTTCCTGAGACTTCTGGACATTCGTATTGCCGTTTGTTCAACTCAACACCTCGGGCCTTCCGACTGAGTTGAAGGTGTCGTTATCGGTAGTTCCGAAGACTGCCCCGGTCTGTCGAGGGTGCGGGCGGTCAACATCGTATGACTCCCTGTCTCTTGCCTGACCAACTAGTTGAGGGTGTCGTAGTCAAAAAAACTTTGAACGACACCTCCAGGCTTCCGACTAGTTGAGGAAAGTGGCAGTCCATGATTCTACCTCTAGCCTGACCGAGTCCATCGGTTCTTCTCTGGCGAGTGGTGATTGTTCGACTGTCTTAGACCCAGCTTCTGTGTCCTGCTACTTCAGAGACTTCTGTTTGTGTTTTAACTGTGAGATTCCATTTTACTGAGTTTCCTCTCAAACGCTGACATTAAATACCTTCTTTAAGTCATGCATACTGGATAATAGGTCTGTCACATATATCCCCTAAAATAAATTAATCTTGCAAATCAAAACAAGGTGTAATATATCCTAAAAAGGCACAAAAGTAAAAAAAACTTCAAATAGTTAAAAAAAAAATGCATATATATATAAAAGAAGATTTGTAGCAATATTCAACTGTTATTCAGTGAAGGTAAACTCAGAATTTATACTCCTCTTTAATCCAGCTTTCTCATTTGAGTAATGCTTTATCTGTATCTCCTCATTTAATACCCATCATGATCTGAGGGGCTGGCAATGCATTGTTACAAAAAATGTTCTGCCATACAGGTCATCTTTTTTAGTGGGTGTGTTGACATCAGGAGCATTCAACATATTGATAGAAGTAGTCAGAGATGCTCAACTAGGCTCAAGAGCTTGCAAGAGTATGCAAAAGCTCACTGGGACTGTGTCCTCGCACCCAGGGTGCAATCTCTTTTAGCTCACAAATGCCATACACAGAGAATAAATATTCTGAAGCATATCATACAGGTCCTGCCAAAATGACAGTCCGGCCACAAAACGCTAGACAATTCTTCTCTGAACAAGGGAAACCGCTAACCCCAGATTTACGTTTCGGCCTTGTTGGGCCTTGTCGGTGACGTGCAGCTGATCCCTCTATACACTTGTGAGCAAGGGGTCCACATCTGGATTCCACCCTTGCCCTTAGGGTGACTAACCCTAAGAGCAATTTCCTCACAAGTTCCTAGAGGGATCAGCTGCACCTCACTGACAAGGCCGAAACTGGGGTTAGCTGCTTCCCTTGATCAGAGAAGAATTGTCTGGCATTTCGTGGCCGGACTGTCATTTTGGCAGGACCTGTATTATATGCTTCAGGATATTTCTTCTTTGTGTGGTATTTGTGAGCCAAAAGAGATTGCACCCTGGGAGCAAGAACACAGTCCCAGTGAGCTTTTACATACCCTTGCAAGCTCATGAGCCTAGTTAAACATCTCTGGCTTCTTCTTTCTATCTACATTCGACATATTTAATTCCAAACAGTACACTACTGCCACAGTCTGGCATGTTATAAAATCTCAGATAAGAGGATTTTAGTCTTACCTGTTAAATCCTTTTCTCTTAGTCCATACAGATTACTGGTAACTTTGGGTAGGTGATCCGCCCCTTTAATTATAGGCAGGAACAATTCTAGAATTTTATGCAGGGGATGGAGCCTACCTTCCCTCCTTGGCTGCAGCTAGCCAACCAGCTCCAGAAAGATTTGAGACACTATTGACTAGGTAGTGGAAGGGAAGTAAGTCTCCTGTGGGCATGACCCCGAAGGACCCCCACGGTCTTCCACAGGAGAGCCAAGCATGGTCCCTTGACAGGGTGGGAGACCAGTAACATGTATGGACTAAGAGAAAAGGATTTAACAGGTAAGACTAAAATCCTCTTTTCTCTGTCGTCCAATACGGGTTACTGGTAACTTTGGGATGTCCAACCCATGAGTTTCCCAGAGGCGGGAAGTAAAGCAAGGACCAGGCGCAAGGCCCCCAAAGTCACCAGAGCAGATATGAACCATCAGATCAGAGGTAGCCCAACGAAACAATGAAGTGTCAACGGACACTGAACAGTGGTAACAACACCCCAAACTGTTACACAGCACACTAGACTAGAGCCAACAGGGCTCAAAAGTGAAGGAAGCACCAAGAACCGAAGAAGATCCTAGACAGGCAAGACTGCCTCCAGGATCTTCCTCTCAAAGCTGGCGTCAGCCGATGCCAACACATCAACATGGTAGTGCTTCAAAAAGGTCTGCACAGATGACCAAGTGGCAGCCATGCACAACTGATCAGCAGAGGCTGAATTATTGTAAGCCCAAGAAGCTCCAATAGATCTTGTAGAATGAGCCGAGACCCGAAAGGGGACAGGCTTCTTCCTCAGCTCATAAGCCTTACGAAGAGTGGACTTGATTCAAGAAACAATAGTCACTTTGGATGCAGGTCTTCCTGCCCTGGGACCCTCAGGAATGACGAACAGCGTGTTAGATTGCCTGATAGACTCAGTGCGATGTACATAAAACGTGAGACAACGCACCACATACAACAAGTGGAGATCCCTCTCCTTGTCAGAGGTGGGGTCAGGGCAGAAAGAAGGCACCACAATCTCCTGATTGATGTGGAACTCCGAAACCACCTTCGGAGGAAACTCCTGAGAAGTGTGAAGCACTGCCTTCTCCTTGTGAAACACCAAAAAAGGTGGTTTACAGGACAGAGCATGTAACTCCGGACACCATCTCCAGGAGAAAAGCCATTTTCCACGTCAACAGCCTAAAGGAATAGTAGCCAAGGACTCAAATGGAGTGCGCTGAATAACGCCCAAAACCAAGTTAAGATCCCACGGAGGAGCGGGATTCTTGAAGGCAGGACGCGTATGAGCAACGCCCTGGAAGAAAACCTTGACATCAGGAAGGATGGCAATGCGCCTCTAAAAGAAAACAGAGAAAGCAGAAGTCTGAACCTTAAGGGAACTCAAACTGTGGCCCTTATCCACACTGTCCTGCAAAAAGGCCAGGACCATAGGCAGATCAAATTCCTGAGACAGGTCCTTGTCAGCAAACCAAGATAGAAAGGTCGACCAGACACGATGGTAGATCTTGGAAGAAACAGGTTTGCGAGCACTGAGCATAGCAGCTACCACCCCAGAAGAAAAACCTCTCTTCTTCAATATTGAGGATTCAATTTTAAAGCTGTCAAGGCTAGCTGATGAACATCCTCCTTCCACAGGTAACCCTGTAGATGAAGATCCGGACGGCAAGGGAGCCGGATTGGCTTTGCCACTGACAGATCCAGCAACTCTGGAAACCAAGCTTGGCAAGGCCAGTATGGAGCAATCAGAATGACTGGACATCGTTCCAGTCGCAATTTCCTTAACACCCTGTGCAACATTGGGAGGGAAGGAAAGATGAAACAACCAAGGAATGGACATTGCATCCACAGCCAGAGCTAGAGGGTCCCTCCACCGTGAGCAGAACCTCCGAACCCTCCTGTTGTGTCTTGTCATCATCAGGTCGATGTAAGGAAGACCCCACTTCTGAACAATGAGGGTGAACACCTCTGGGTGCAGTTCCCACGCTCCTCTGTCCACTGTGTGTCGACTGAGGAAGTCCACCATGACCTTGTCTATGCCAGGAATGTGCACTGCGGATATGGCAGGAACGTGATCTTCTGCCCAGGAACGGGACTTCTTGTTCCTCCCTGCTTGTTGATGTAAGCCACTGCCGTGACGTTGTCGGACTGTACCCGGACTGGACAGTCTTCCAACTGAGATGTACAATGATGAAGGACATGAAATATCGCCAGAAGCTCCAACACATTGATGGGAAGGAGAGATTCCTCCGGAGACCACCGACCCTAAGCACTCAGGCGACCCAGGACCGCTCCCCAGCTGGAGAGGCTGGAGTCCGTCTTCACCGTAGTCCAGAAGTATACCAGGAAGGACTTGCCTACAGCAGATTGGAGAGATCGAGCCACCAGGACAAACTCTGTTTCACATGGAGGGAGGGACACTGACATCTTCAGAAGATCCAGCTGACCCTTGCACACCTGGATCACAAACCTCTGGAGTTCCCTGGTGTGTGCCATGGCAAACGGGACCTCTATTATGGTGGAGATGAATTTCCCCACTAGAAATGACAGCTTGTTGGCTGGAACTGGATCTTGAGCCAGAAACACAGAAACCCTGTGGGCAATCTGGTAAGCTACCTCGTCCGTGAGAAACACCATGCTCTGCTGAGTGTCGAAGAGAAGGCCCAGGAAGACCAGACATTGGGATGGGACAAGATCTGACTTGTCCATGTTGATGATCCACCCATGATGGGTGAGAGCGTGAATGCATAGCTGAAACTGCTGATGAAGAAGTTCTGCAGAGGGGGCTTTCAGAAGCTGGTCGTCCATGTATGGAGTAACTCTGATGCCGTCCCAGTGGAGGGCGGACACTAAGGCTGAAAACTTGAGGAGCTGTAGTCAGACCAAAGGGAAGAGCTGAAAACTGAAAGTGCCCTCGGTTGCAGGCAAATCTGAGATACTGCCGGCTCTCTGGATGAATGGCGATGTGTAAATAAACATCCTGAAGATCCAGAGATGCAAAGAATTCCCCCGGGGACATAGCAGCAATCACCATCTGTAGAGACTCCTGGTGATAATGAGTCCGGGTTACAAAGGAATTGAGATCCTTCATATCCAAAATAGGGCGACAACCGCCATCCTTTATGGAAACCACAAAGAGGTTTGAGTAAAAACCCATACCTTTGTCCTGAACTGGAACCAGCTCTAGAACATCCTTGCCCGCCTGAATAGCGCCGTTGAACAACCGGCGTTTCTCCGCGCCCTGAGGTGTCTGAGAAGGAAAGAAACAAAAGGGAGGAAGAGAGACAAAAGGGATCCTGTATCCTTCTGCCACACCTGTAAAACCCATGGGTCTGCCACTGAATCCTCCCAGACACTGTGGTAGTGACGCAAACGGCCACCCACAGCAGAGTGGGAACCTGGGTTCGGTTAGTCATGCCGAAGAAGGTTTGGAAGCCTTGGGCTTGGAGGAGACCTTGGGCTTCCATTGCTGTTTGGGCTTGGAGGAGGCACGCGGAGCTGAGGGAACCATCTGGTTTGCCAGACGTGTCTCAGTCTGAAAGGAACGAAAATACCGATTACGCTTAAGCGGCGTTTTCTTCCTGGGGACCAAAGGTAGAAGGGTACACTTACCCCCAGTGTCCTCACTGATCAGATCTTTAAGGTCAGGCCCAAACAAATAAGTACCTTGAAAAGGTAAGGAAAGCAACGCTTTCTTAGAAGCAGTGTCAGCAGACCAGATCTTGAGTCAAAGAGCCCATCTGGCAACCACAGACATGGTGGAAACCCTGGCCACCAAACGGATGGCATCAAATAAGGCAGCAGAAACATAGTGCTGTGCCTCAGAAATGTTGGCAAGAAGGCGCAACATATCCGAAGTAGGAGCACCCTGAAGGATAGCCAGGGTGAGCTGTTCAGTCCAGACGGCAATGGCCCAGTTCACCCAAGCTGCAGCGAATGCTGGATGCATGGCAGTACCAGCAGTGGCAAAAATGGACTTGTCAATCCAGTCTTTCAGAGTGGATGCATCAGAAACTGGCAAGGCAGTAGACTTAGAAGCATCCACCTTGGGAAGATGAACCCACTTAGCAAGTGCTGCCTCAGAGAATGGATAAAGCTTGGCAAATTTCTTGGACACAGAAGGTTTCTTGTCAGGAGATTTACACTCTTCAGACACATGGAAGTCAAGAGTGGGGTTAGGTGGAAAGCGAGTAAGGGGCTTTTTAGGATCCTGAAACACATCAGAGGGATCAGAAGGAACCTCCTGAACTAAGGGAATGTTTAGTGTAGTCAAAACAGCCTTGATCAGGCCCTCCGCAAGGGCTCAGAATCAGCCTCAAAGGGATCTCCAAAAAACTGAGAGGAGCTCACTGCAGAACATTCCTCAACATTTGAATCCACCAGCAGTTCCTCATCAGAGGAATCTGATATGTCAGGAACTCCATGTGGTTTTAGCAGGGAAGACTTGATGGAGGAGGGGGCCTGCGGGAATGGAAGACCCCCCTGTAACTGGGATGGAAAGAGTTGAAATGTAGACCTAAGGTCCCCAGTAGCAGCCTTGAACTCTTGCACCCAAACCAGCTCTAATACATGGCTGGAGGTCCCTGGGAGACTCTCAGGGACATCAGAACATGATGGGTATAAAGGACCTGAGAATTCTCTAGGTAACCCTGAATGACAGGAACAGCAATGCACAATAGGGGATACAGAGACCCCAGCATCCTTAGTCTTAGGAATGGCCCCAATCTCCAACAGTATAGACATTCTCACAGTGTCAAATAACCTTATAATAAAAGAAATCACCCGAGTACACTGTGTAGGATTAAAGGTTCAGCCCAGAAATCGCTAAACTAGACTTATCTGGCAGGCGAAGGGTTAATCAGCAGAGGAGAGAAGGAGAATCCAAGCCCTGCGTAGGATACTCATTCTGGAAATAGCACAAAATGGCTGCCGCGGCAGGAGCCAATCAGAGACGAGCACGCAAAGCAGGCGCTCATTGGAAATGTAGTTTTCCCAGAAAAAGTAACCAAACAGTGCCCGAAGCCCCCTGAGCCCCCCAAACACACTAGAAATATGAACCGGATGATAGAGCAAGGGCAGACAAGTAAAATGAGCCATCTCTGAAGTTGCTAGGTTAAGCGGTTGCAGAGATATGTCCCAAACTGTACAGTCCCACAGGAGTGAATGGAGCAATGGCGCCTATACGGTAAAGTGCGCCATTACTCAAATTTTACAAAATTGAAACAGTAAAATAAAAATGCATGAAACATCACTAGAACATGTTAGAATACCCAAAAAACACTGATCTAGTAGGAAAAGTGTCAGAACCCCCCCCCCCAAAAGATGCAAAACCAGCAGCTAAAGGGTTAAAGTACCACATAAACCTGCTCCAAAACACCCAACAGACATACAGATAGACCCAATGAGTGCAGGAGTGTGCAATAGGAACTCCAAAGGTAAACCCCTGTGCGGAGGGGCACTGTGGGACATGTGGACCTGCAGCACTCAAAGGGTTGCTCACCTTTCCTGCAGATCTTCTGTCTTCGGACTACCATGTATTAAGAAGAAGCCTCAGTGGGCAACTCCTGAGAAAAGAACTTGTAGCCAAGATTTTCCCCCCAGAGCTTAAGGTCCACAAAAGCACCTGGTTACTGAGCTAGCCGCATCTAAGGGCATTGTCAGTTATGGTAATCTGTCTAATGGTGGTATTCCATATCTAACAGAAAAATAAAAAAAATTCTAAAACTATAGCAGAACTGTTCTCTTGCCTGTGTCTTCACCAAGGAACAAATCTTTCTGGGGATGGTTGGCTAGCTGCAGCCAAGGAGGGAAGGTAGGTTCCACCCTTTGCATACAATTGTAGAACTGTTCCTGCCTACAATTAAAGGGGCGGATCGCCTACCCAAAGTTACCAGTAACCTGTAGTGGATGACAGAAAAAAGGTGTTACTGTCAGTGACTGCTTTAGTTCAGGGCATATGCTGATATCAGACACACAGTCCAGGTGGGAGTCATCAACTTAATACCATAATCTACTGAATAGATGTACTAGCCTGTCCTTTAAATTACTGTCTCTCCTATAGCACGCAGATACTCTTTCACCCAAAACTTGCTAGAGGTCAGAATCCCTGCATAGAAAGTGCCAATGTCTGTGGAAAATTTTAACAGTATTGTTCAGTTGGCAGTTTCAAGTACAGCTAAATCTGACTTTGATTTATTGTCTGTGTTTGGTGATCTTTAAACAGCAAATTTGGCCTTGACATACATATTGCTAATTGACAGGCTTTCTTTATATGTCTTGCTGTGGTCATGATAAAAAAAAACCTCCTGTAAGTTCCACTGATCAAAATTTAAAGATATTTACATCACTGCAGTTTCATCTCACTCTTGAGTTTTCTCCTCAGGTATAGTGCTTGGGTAATGATTACTGTAATATAGCAGTTGGTGGCAATGGTTTCTGCATTATAAATTCAAGCATAACATATAATGACATCCACAGGAAATCATGATATCCAAAAATTAATTTTTGCTTAGAGCTCTGCAGTTATTTTCTAATTAATTTAAATGTGGTTCAATACTGCTATGAATTGTTGTAGGAATATTACTGGACCTTCCCAAAACTTTAATAGGTTATCAAAGTATCATAGTTAAAGCATTTGATTTGTGGTATTGTGGTTAAAGACATCAGCCAGTATCGAAAGCAGCTGCCAAAATTCTCTATATTTTTCTTAGCTACAAAGGTATCCAATACTTTGTTTAAAGTATCTTCAGTGTCTGCCAAAAAAGCCTCCTGAGGTAAAGAACTCCAGGTTGTTACTGTCCTTACTGTGAGAAATCTTTGCCTTTGTTGTACATGAGAGCTAATTTCCTCTAGTCTTGACCCCTACGGTCCTCAAAGAGGTTAATAGATATCAGCTTGTTTTTGTTCAGCCCACCGAGTAAATATATTTCATCAGAGAGTCATCTGTATTGGCTTTGTATATATTTGTAAAAGTATAATCATATCCCCACCGTCAGACATTTTTTATCTAACAGAGTCTACAAAAACAAAGAGTGTGACAAACGCACATCGAGACAGAACAAAATTAAATGTTTTGTTCAAGGCATGGTAGCCCCTTAGGTGCTGTTGTCTAATGCTCAACAAACCCAATGTGGCTAGTCTCTCTTTATAACTAAAATCTTCTAAAGTATTTATCAGTAGGGATCAGCGAATGCTTCAACTCAAAAGCAAAACATGCAAAAATGTAATTTTACTACATACAGAAAAATTTCTGTGAAGAGTGTAATGTTTCAGTTTTTATGCCTTTTTTATTACATTGAAATTAATGATGGATGATATTATACCCCCCATGTGAAGAGTTTTCTCATTTATTCCTGCAGTGCTAGTTTAACCCCTTAAGGACCAGTGGTCCAGGGAAGTTACCTTCCCTTCAGGACAGCTTTGATCCTTGCTGATGCGCCGGTACAAGTGACCTGTTACGCGTACCGGCGCTCCGCTTTGAGGCCTAAGAGAGATAGCTCCGGCCTTGGAGCAATCAATTTTAGGCCCCGTTTTTACTTGCAGCGCTCCCTGTAGAGCGTTGTAAGTAAAAAGTATGTGACGTGCTATGATCGTCACTGGTCCTTAAGGGTATAAGGACCATGACGGTCATAGCACGTCACATAGTCCTTAAGGGGTTAAAAAAAAGGTGCTGGCTTCCCACATGTTGTCATTCTGCACTTTAGACACAGAGTGAAAGCAGCCTAATTTTGATACTAGAGGCAGGCAATCAGAGAGAGATGAAATTGCATGACAGCAGTATTGGTGGAGGTGTGAGGGTGGGAAATTAAAAGGTGTGAAAGGAGAGTTAAGAAATAAAAAAATAAATAAAAAAGGAAAAAAACAAACACTTTTTGACAGATACGTAACAGAGACAGTCAGAGCAGGTGATCCAGTTTCTGGAGTGGCTTAACATCTAATGGCATTTTTTGAGTGCGTGACATATATAATTGTCTATTTGTCTCTTGAATGAATGATGTATTTCTGTTTGACTGCAAAGTATAGCATTCTTGACACAGTGTGTACTTAAATATACACTCACTCCTACATCCACAAGAACAAGTAGGACAAGCATATACTATGTTATGGTGGTACTGCACTCTTTATCCTTCATTGTAAACTGCTCATTGTGAAGTTATCAGATCTATCCTCATCCTGTACTGTACAACTTAACACAGAAGTCACATTGTGACAGAAAGAGAAAGCTGCTGCTGACATTTTGACATTGGATATATGTAGAGGTAGAAAGACAAAGAGGCGGAACTGGGGGAGAGTCACTAAGCGTTGATCAAGCGATGATACAGTGGCAATGACTTCTCAAGTTTAGCACTTCTCCAGTTCCTATGTTATTCTACAGAGCCTATGCACTAAGATCTCCAAGGCTGAAGAAATCTTAGTGCATAGGCTCCATAGATTAACAAAGGAATTGGAGAAGTAATTTCCAATGTATCACTACTTAGTGAATCTTTCCCCAGGAGTTCTTGCTGTTGCAGAGAATGTGGGTGTTATTTTTTTTTATAGACAGTAAAAAAACAACCCAAAACCCCTTTGACCGATAGGTGACATAGACAGGCAAGAGATTCATCTGAGCTGTGACTAACACTGACAAATATTAGAGATAAAGACATACACCATACATTATTTTTCAGATGGACAAAATGTCATGCTGCACACTTTTGCTGCAAACTGATTGCGGCCATGGTTGATGTAGCTTGTGAAAGAAATTCTAATGATTCTACTCTTCCTGTGAAGATTGTAAAAGTGTTCCAAAATCAGTAGTGGTACTAAATCTTTTAAAAACACTAAAGATGGCGATGACTCACATTTTAATGTTGTTGCAATAGCAGAGAATGATTTAGCAGTCTGGCCAACTGCAGAGGAGTTAGATAAACTACAGCTGGTGATAAATGAATGGATAACCCACTCATTCTAAGTGGCTCCAATACAATAGCGGAGTTGAGACGATAATACAGCTTACCTTGCTTTCAGCATCATCTACAGGCACAAGGCTTCAAGCATGCAGTAGGCCTCTGTTTTATGTGTTTGCTTCCTGTAGTCTCCTCCTACCTACTTCCTACTTCCTCCCTCTGAGCTGCTCCTCCAACTTCCTGTGGAGGGGTTTAAAAGGCATACTGAGTCCTGACTCAGATGCCCTTGCATTGTTGTTCATAGCAGTTCTGTTACCTTGGGCTCCGTGTATGACCTGGCTAGTCTTCGATCCATTCTAGTGCTGACTTGTGGCTCTGTCTGACTATTCTTTTGCCTAACCCCTAATAGTGGACATCCAATCTGGTGCAGACTTGTGGCTCTGGCTGACTACCTGAACTGTGTATGACCCGGCTTGTCGGACAACCCCCTCTGGTACTGACTTGGGGCTCTGACTATTCTTTTGTCTTTTCCCCTGGTGATCAGACACCCAATCAAGTGCGGGCCTGGGGCCCTGGTAGACTAAGCTCTGATACTGACTGCAGGCGTAAGTCAGTTTGCTCCATACTGACTGCAGGCGTGAGTCAGAATTCGCTCCCTACTGACTACAGGTGTGAGTCGGTACACCTGTTACGTCGGTTTCTGCTCCTGGTTCCTGTTGAGACTACCAGTGGCTAAGGCCTAGTCTCCAGTAGTGTGGTCTAGCGTTGCAGCCTATTATTCCTGATAATACTGCTTGCTGGCTGGCAACCCTCTGCTTGTGTGTGTGTGTGTGTGTGTGTGTGTGTGTCTCTATCCTGGATAGGATAGAGACACTGGGTCAAAGACTAGACCAGTTGTCTTTAGCCATACAGACGGTTTCGCAGCGTACTGCAAACCTTGAACAAATTTGTACACAACTGGTGGCCCCTCCCGATCCCTCCCAGGCACCAGTTCAATCCGTCTTGGTTGACGCAGGCACGGTCAAGAGGCTAACAGGTTCCACTCAGCTCCCACAGCTGTATGGTGGGGATCCAGATGGTTGCCGTGGTTTCCTAAATCAATTGGGAATATATTTCGAGTTGGTACCATATGCGTTCCTGAATGAACGCAGCAAGGTGGGCTTCCTGATCTCTCTTCTCACTGGTCTGGCATTGGCATGGGCCAACCCGTTATGGGAGACTGATAAGCCTATTGTGCATAATTTCTCGGAATTCGTAAATTCCTTTAGACATGTTTTTGACAGACCAGGACGTGTGGTGCTGGTGCTGAGTTCCGTACTCAGGTGGCTGAGGTGGAGTGGAATAATGAAGCATTGATGGCCGTGTTTTTCCAAGGGCTCTGCGATACTATGAAGGATGAGATCGCGGCACGCAACCTTCCTAACAAGTTGGACAGATTAATCGAGTTTTGTATCTTAATGGAGCGTCCCTCATTTAAGATGTACATGCAAAGGTCCTCTGGCAAAGGACCAGGCCGTTATTCAGGCCCACCCCATCCTCCCTCACCTTCCGTGCCTCCTAGGTTTGTCCAGGATGAGATGGAAAGATGCAGGTGGATGCTGTGGTTCGTGGGCAGCCTATTGTTGGGGAACAGTCACAGATATTTTCGCTCCTATGTCTGACCCACCCTATCCTCCCTCACCTCCCATGCCTCCTGACTTGTCTCTGAGAGTGGGGAGCCTAAAATGGGTGGGGCCACCCGTTTGTCCCGGGAGGAGAGAGCCTTTAGGAGGAAGGAGGGCCTCTGCCTGTACTGTGGGAGATCTGGACATTTGTTGCGCTCCTGTCCAGCACGTCCTGAGAGGCGCTCAAATTTACGACTCAGTAGGGGGCAAATGATTGGCGAAATCTCCTTGGTCCAGGAGAATTTGTTGAATAAGCCCATGCTGAAGGCTTGTATTTACTGAGCTAATAAGCTGGTGTCAGTTTCAGCATTACTAGACACAGGGGCTGCCAGGTGCTTTATTGATGCGGAGTTTGCAGCCAGTAAGAATATTTCGTTGTTGCCGTTGGAGTCTCCTTTGGTGGTTGAAGCCATTGATGGTATGCCATTGAAGCCATTGATGGCAGGCCGTTGCAGCCCTCACATATTACTCATGAAAAGGTATTGTTAACCCTGAGAATTGGAGACCTACATACGGAAACCCTGAAATTCCAGGTGCTTAATTCTCTGCACTATGACATTGTGCTGGGAATCTTAGAATGGACTGGCAAACTTCTGAGGTTTTGTCTTGGTCTCCATGTTGTTAGAAGTATTGTCTGACTTGTCCCGTACTAGCCACCCTGGCACCTAGTTCGCTCCTTCCGGAGGAGTACTCATCCTTTATTGACGTCTTCAGTGAAAGTCAGGCTGAGGCACTACCTCCACACAGACCTTACAATTGTGCTTTGGAACTTCTGTCCGGTTCCACACCTCCTAGGGGTCGTGTGTATCCCTTGTCTGTGGAAGAGAATAAAGTCATGGAGGAATATGTGTCTGATGCGTTGGATAGAGGCATTATTCGAAAATCCATATGTCCTGCTGGTGCTGGATTCTTTTTTTTGTCAAAAAGAAGGACGGTGCTTTACATTCATGTATTGACTTCCGTGGCTTGAACAAGTTGATGGTGAAAAACGCCTACCCCATTCTGTTAATTACTGAACTCTTTGACCGTGTCAAATGGTCAAAAGTATTTACTAAATTAGATCTCAGAGAGGTGTACAATTTGGTACACATTAAGGAGGGACACGAATGGAAGACAGCTTTTAATACACGGAGTGGGCATTATGAATATTTAGTGAAGCCTTTTGGTCTGTGTAATGCTCCAGCTGTCTTCCAGGAATTCATAAACGATGTTTTGAGAGAACTTTTACAAAGCTGCATGGTAGTATATCTAGATCATATCTTGATTCATTCTCCTAGCCTGGAGACGCACCAGGCTGACGTATCTAAGGTCCTGAGTCTCTTATGTGCGAATAAGCTCTTCTGCAAGCTTGAAAAATGTGAATTTCATAAGCCTCAGGTGACATTCCTTGGCTATGTTATTTATGCGGCTGGATTTGCCATGGATTCGCAAAAACTGTCGGCTGTCCTTAATTGGCCTTGTCCCATGGGCCTTAAAGCAATCCAAAGATTCCTAGGATTTGCAAATTATTACCGGAAATTTATTAAAAAATGTTCTTCTATTGTCAAACCTCTCATTGAAATTACCTGTAAAGGGGCCAAGACTACGGAGTGGTCCCAGAAGGCTATTGTGGCATTCGAGAAATTAAAAGCCGCCTTTCCTACAGCTCCAATTCTTGCACATTCCAGTCCCTCCTTACCATTTACCTTGGAGGTTGACGCCTCAGAGGTAGGTGTGGGGGCATTGCTGTCTCAGCGTTCTGCTCCTGGAGAGGCCTCACATCCCTGTGGATACTTCTCTAAAAAATTGTCTAAGTCTGAGAGTTTATACCAGATTGGGGATAGAGAGTTGTTGGCCATAATTCTCGCTCTCAAATAATGGAGACATCTCCTGGAGGGTTCATAAAAATTTGATTAATCTTTCTGAGGCTAAGCGCTTGTCTGCTAGACAGGCTCGTTGGGCACTATTCCTGTCACGATTCAATTTCGTAGTCTGCTACCTTTCCTGTGTCAAAGAATGTTAAGGCAGACGCCAGTTCTGTTCTCCAACTAGGGAGGAAGATTCTCCTACTCCGATCATTCCTGCTGATCGTATTCCTGCCACAATTCATACTTGTATCACTTCTCCTCTGGCTGAGGAGATTTTGGCTGCCCAGGCTGCTGCTCCTGTTGAGAAACCCGAAGGCCAGCACAATTGTGCATTAAGTTACTGAAGACGTACCATGCATCTAAAATAGCTGGTCACATTGGCTGAGACCAAATTATATGGTCCTTGTCCCGTGTTTTCTGTTGGCCTAGTCTGAGAGCCGATTGTGCTGCTTTCACGGCAGCCTGCACAACTTGTGCCCAAAATGTCACCCCGACAATTACCAGTGGGTTTATTACAGCCAGTGGCCAATGGGGAACGCCCTTGGTCACACTTATCGATTGATTTCATGGTTGAACTTCCGAGCTCTATGGGTTATAACAGTCATTTTGATGGGCCACTATCACGGTGTCCGTGATCTCTCTCTGTCACTCTCGCTTGTGGTGTGCTCTGATTGGCTGAGTCTGTTTGGCCCGACCCTGGTGACCTTGTTATGCATGGCCATTGACACCTGTCAGGTGCCCTTTCATGGTGTTCCAGAGCCAGTGTTGCTGTTGCTGTGTTCCTGATTCCTGTGTACCGATTTGGCCTGTTTTGACTACGCTTCTGAGTTCCTGCTTCATGATAAGACCCGGCTTGGCTGATGTTCCTGCTCGTGACTGATCTGGCTTGTCTGAGAACCTCCTCCGTGATATGACCGGGCTTGGCTGACATTCCTGCTCGTGACTGATTTGGCTTGTCTGAGAACCACCTCCATGATCTGACCTGGCCTGACTGACTTCCTGCTCCGTGACCTGAACCAGCTTGTTACAGAGACCTGCCTTGTTCCTGGTTCCTGCTGCTGGTGTCGCAGTGGCGACATTCTGACTTCCTCTGAGCTCGTTACTGGGCTGACTGTGTTGTCTCTTTAACACTTGCAGAGCCGTGTCTCCAGTGCTGAGTCTCCGTTACACTTGCAGAGCTGTGCTTCCGTTGCTGAGCATTCCTTGGCACTTGCAGAGCGATACCCACTATTGCTGAGCCTCCGATCCTTGAGCTGCTATTAACCCTTGCAGTGCTGCTGTCTCCTTATCTGAGCCTTCATTTATACTTGCAGAGCCTATGCTGTTGATTCGCTACATCTGCTGAGCTGACCGTGTTGTAAACCTGGTCTAGATGGCGGCTCATCTTGTCACTAGCAGAGTAGTCGGTTTCTGTTACCGCGCCCGCGGGAGGCACTATTTTGCTCTAGCTGTGTTCTCTCCTGTATACGCCCGTGGG
Organism: Rhinophrynus dorsalis; assembly: GCA_037306005.1. Taxonomy (NCBI): domain Eukaryota; kingdom Metazoa; phylum Chordata; class Amphibia; order Anura; family Rhinophrynidae; genus Rhinophrynus; species Rhinophrynus dorsalis. Next base: position 93,506,111 of record CM074725.1, on the reverse strand, counting down.
GGCTATTGGCTCAAGCACTTGCAGCACAGGGTGGTCTCCGTTGTTACGCCCGTGGGGGCTATTAGTTCAAGCACTTGCAGAGCAGGGTGGTCTCCGTTGTTACGCCCGTGGGGGCTACTGGCTCAAGCTCTTGCAGGTTGTCTCCGGTATACGCCCGTGGGGGCTATTGGCTCAAGCTAATCCTGTGCAGTTAGTCTCTGTTATTACGCCCGTGGGGGCTGTTTGCAAGCTCTTGCAGTGTAGCTATCTCCGTTGTTATGCCCGTGGGGGCTACTGACTCAAGCACTTGCAGTTTAAGTTGTCTCTGTTGCTACGCCCGTGGGGGCTATTCACTGCAACTTCTCTGCAGACTCTACAACTATTCCGGTACTGCCTAGCAGCTTTCTAGCCTTAAGAACTTTAGGTGTTGCATCATCTAACACCAATTGCTGCCTGATCACCACCTTGGGCGTGCCAAACATCACAACAGAGACTGACTGATTACTGTATTTAACCATTGTGTATCCTCGCTACTGTGTGCCTGTCCTGAGACAGTGTATGTGATACTTATGCTTCTGTATACTGGGCCTGTGAAGGCATAACTGTCATTTTATCGCTATTATTTTGTGTTGCCTGTAGAGCGCGATCTTTCCTCTTTATTTTTTTAAATAAAACTGTGTTTTATTCTAACCAGCTGGTCTGAGTGTCTTAAAAACCGTTACAGCCACTTTGTACCATTTAAAGGATTGCCTTCCGCTAAAGAGTTGGCGGTGGTGTTTGCCAGAGAGGTCTTCTGATTACATGGCATTCCTAAAATGATTGTCTCTGATAGAGGAAGCCAGTTTGTGTCCCGGTTCTGGAGGAGTTTCTGCGCTCAAATGGGCATTCAACTGGCATTCTCATCTGCGTACCACCCTCAGTCAAATGGTGCGGCAGAAAGGGCCAACCAAGCCTTGGAGCAATTCCTACGTTGCTACATTTCTGACCACCATGATAATTGGACTGACCTGTTATCTTGGGAGAAGTTTGCTCAGAACTGTGCTGTTAATTCTTCAACTAAGTGTTCTCATTTTTTGGTCAATTATGGTCTTCAACCTGAGGTTCTGCCTGAGACCTTCCAAGCACAGTCTATTCCAGCTCTGGAGGAGCATTTGAGGGCACTCCGTTCCTCTTGGGTGCAGGTGCAGCGGACCCTACATGGTTAAGTACAGCGACAAAAGAGGCAGGCTGATCGCAGGCGACTGCTGGCTGCTAATTTTCCAAGTAGGTGACAGGATATGGCTGTCATCCCGTAATTTGCATCTACAAGTTCCTAGTGGCCAATTTGCACCTCTATTTATCGGTCCCTTCCGAATGTTGCGCAAAATCAATCCAGTGGCTTATGCTCTGGTTCTTCCAGCTAATATGGTCTGCAACTGGTATAATACTGCTCCTGTTCGCCCTGCTGAGAGTTGCAGATCACAAGGAATACAAAATACAAAATATTCTGGACTCACATATGGTCCGAGGGCACCTACAGTACTTCATTCACTAGAAGGGTTATGGTCCAGAGGAGTGCTCCTGGGTTCCAGAGGTTGACGTTCATGCTCCTATCTTGGTGCGCAGGTTCCACGCACGTTTTCCTGACAAACCCCGGCCGGCCCCGAAGAGGAGGGGCCTTTAAGGAGGGGGTACTGTTACAGCTTACGTTGCTTTCAGCATCATCTGCTTCCTGTAGTCTCCTCCTACCTACTTCCTCCCTCTGAACTGCTCTTCCTACATCCTGTGGAGGGGTTTAAAAGGCAGACTGAGTTCTGACTCAGATGCCCTTGCATTGTTGTTCATAGCAGTTCTGTTACCTTGGGCTCCATGTATGACCTGGCTAGTCTTCCATCCATTCTAGTGCTGACCTGTGGCTCTGTCTGACTATTCTTTTGCCTAACCCCTAACAGTAGACATCCAATCTGGTGCAGACTTGTGGCTCTGGCTGACTACCTGAACTGTGTATGACCCGGCTTGTCTGACTACCCCCTCTGGTGCTGACTTGTGGCTCTGTCTGACTATTCTTTTGTCTTTTCCCCTGGTGATCAGACACCCAATCTAGTGCGGGCCTGGGGCTCTGGTAGACTAAGCTCTGATACTGACTGCAGGCTTGAGTCAGTTAGCTCCATACTGACTGCAGGCGTGAGTCAGTTAGCTCCATACTGACTGCAGGCGTGAGTCAGTTCGCTCCATATTGACTGCAGGCGTGTCAGTTCGCTCCATACTGACTGCAGGCGTGAGTTAGTTTGCTCCATACTGACTGCAGGCGTGAGTCAATTCGCTCCATACTGACTGCAGGCGTGAGTCAGTTCGCTCCATACTGACTGCAGGCGTGGGTCAGAATTCACTCCCTACTGACTACAGGTGTGAGTCGGTACGCCCGTTACGTTGGATCAAGATCCTGAGTTCCGGTTCCTGCTCCCTGTTGACACTACCAGTGGCTAAGGCCTAGTCTCCAGCAGTGTGGTCTAGTGTTGCAGCCTATTATTCCTGATAATAGTGCTTGCTGGCTGGTAACCCTCTGCTTGTTCCTGTGTGTGTGTGTGTGTGTATATATATATATATATATATATATATATATATATATATATATATATTTCTATCATTTGGTTAACAAATTGCAGTAACTGTACCGTACTGACTCCTGTACTTCTCTGGGTAACCGTGACAGACAAGCAGACAAGGAGCATGTACGCTGCTTCTCCCATGTCTTAAATTTAGTTGCTCCTTGATTCCTCTCATAATCTGACACTGACAGAGAAATTCTAAATCTAATCCACAAAATATTTTAGGCGGTCCTACAGTACTTCCTATGCATTATTTTCCAAGAGCAAAACTGTCTGCCCCGTCACCAGGTCCACATTATGGAGGTCCCTGCCAGGTAGAATTCCACATTGTATACAATGGAGCATTTTTATGAACAGAATAAGGCCATTACAGAGTATACAATGAATAATTGGAAGACTCTGGAGGGAAGTTCTTTGTCACCTGGTTAATGGCAGCAAATATGTAACTTTTAAGAGCAGTAGAAGCCTTTTGAAGTATTTTTTTTTATTACAGAAAAAAAAATTAAGAACATGGAGGATGATTCTTAAATAATAACAAATACATAATTCAGCTGGGGAAAGAAATGCTAGCATGCTTTGATCACGATCCTTGCATAGGCTCAATTAACAGCAATGAGGAATACATTCTTGCTACACGGCTGGACCCCCAGCTTTAAAAATAACTTTCCTAAATTTGTACCAAGGTGTAAGCAGCAGCACTCTGAGGAACTGGATTCTGTAAAACAATATAAAAAATCCTCATAGATAGAGTGGAAGATTGCATTCAGTAGGATGTGGGAAAGAGAAATGTAGGAGCACAAAACTATTAGAAAGCATAGTGAAGACGAGGGGTGTGGCCGTGCCTGCTACATGGCGGACGTGTATCACGTTTGCTCCTGAGACAGCTTTTAAAAGCTTGTTTAAAGGCTATTCTTCAGTGTCTGCCAAAAAAGCCTCCTGGGGTGAAGAACTCCAGGTTGTTACTGCCCTTACTGTGAGAAATATTTGCCTTTGTTGTATCTGAAAGCTCATTTCCTCTAGTCTTGACCCCCTCCGGTCCTCAAAGGGGTTAATGGATTATCACCTTGTTTTTTGTTCAGCCCACTGCGTAAATATATTTAATCAGACAGTCATTTGCATTGGCTTTGCTGCAGCGGAGGACTGCAAAATGCAAAGGCCTTTGGGACCTCTTCCACAGCGATTACGATGGCAGCCTGTTATCAACAGTCACAAAGACCCGCTGTCCCTCCTGAGACTTTGTCTCCGTGACTGCAGTTGATCCTGAACTTTGGTTCTGTAGCTAGCCTGACATTCTGAACCTGCTACAAGTGAGAGGGCTATGACCCTGATTGACTTCTGGGCTCCCCCCCCCTCTATTCCCATTCCTCTCCCCTTTTCCTATGCCCTGCTCCCCTCATTCATCTCCTCTCCTTCTGCCTCCTCCTTACCGCTGCCCCCCCCACACACACATACACACTTTCCCGCTCCCTCACCACCTCAACACCCCTAGCCCGGGTATCATACACTGTTTGATTGTGGGCTGTTATAGGACTGTCTTTATTGCACTATTGTTCAGAGTTGTCTGGCCGGTACACAAGTGCCGACAACACCTCCTGCGAACATATATTATGTTTGATGGGGATGGGTGTTTTTTGGTGGGCGGGTGGGTAATTTCAATGTTTTATTTGCATTGTTCTGTATTTCCTGTTGCTGCACCAATAAATCCCTGAATTGTGCTGCAGAGAGGTTGTGAACCCGCAGGCCACCCGTACTCTTTTGGTGCGGTTGCTTATGGCTGGGTCCCTCATCTACTCCCTCAAGGATTGTGTCACGTATGCTCACTCCTCTGCCTTACCTTCCTGTTCTATCCTCTTTCCCCTTGTATCCCTGACCTCACCCTTTCAGGAGCACTCGCATTCCATCCACCCTCTTTTCCTACCCCCCCTTCCCCTTGGCTCTTCCACCCTCTCTTATCCGTGGAGAACCTGGATTGGGTTATACCATTGTTGCTGCTTTTGGATTTAAAGGGATTTGGACGGAGGGTTCCCCTGCCCCATGGATATTTCTTTGAGCATCCGGGGACTGGACCTTGGTGGCAAGTTGAGAACTGGATGTTTGGTTATGCTATGCAAGTCTCACTTTTCTGTATCTATAAACAATGCCTTGTCTCTACTCTTACATTTTACTATAGGCTCCAAACTGTGAGTATGGCTTCTGATTTTATCTCTAGTCCTCCTTGGGGGCCATACTAAATTTTGTCATGTAATTTTATTGTTCATTCATATTGTAGAATTTGTGCTTCAGTACGTTTGGTGCGCTCCATTCTTGCATACCAGTGGGTTTCTTTTATTTACTTTTCTCTTTCTCCTACTCTTTCCTTGCCTTACCCCTCCTCTCCTGCCCTGTTATCCCTTCCCTGACAGTCACCTGATGCTTTTGGATTTGACTGGTCCATTTCTACTCATATTTTCCTGTGTTTGTATAACCCAGCCCAATGACACTTCCACTAAAGGTTGTATCCCTTATTGTCAAGGGTATGAACTCCCCTCACAAGAGGTGTCTCATGTTCAGGGAGTTTACTCTCCTGAGGGCCCAGGTTTGCTTCATTCAAGAGACCCACCTTCTGGAGATGCATATGCACATCCTCCGCATTAAGACCTTCCCTTCCCACTACCGGAGCTGTGCCCCCTCTAAACAGTGCGGAGTAACCATTTTCATTCATAAAGCTCTTCCTTTCTTTTGTACTGATGTTCTTTCATGACAGGGAGGGTCACTATCTTTTTGTCAAGGGACAGCTGGGATCCCTGTGTTTGACACACAGTAGTATTTATGCACCCATCTCCCATCAAGTTCTCTTTCTTCGCCAGGCTCTCTTGGACCTTAGCACCTTTAGCGAGGGTCTTTTGGTGTTCGGTGAGGATCTTAACTCTGTACTTGACCTGACAATGGATTGCTCCACTGGCACTTCTGCCCTATCGCGGTAACATTATGTGACTTTACGCAACCATTTGGATGCTTGGAGGCTTCTACACCCTTCCACACGGGATTACTCTTTCTTCTCTGCTCCCCACTCTTGTTATTCTAGGACATACTTTCTACTGCTTTCTCAAGCCCATCTGCATTATGTGTCCAACGCGGCAGAGCACTTAATTACCTGGTCTGACCATGCCCCAGTGGCTCTGTCCTTGGAGATGCTGATGCAGCTCTCCCCTACGCAGGGTTGGAGGCTGCTTGCTTCCCTCCTTAGTGAATCCCACTCTATTGTCCAACTGCAAACATCTCTCAAAGACTTTGCTGCTGTATATACATCTCCAAACATTTCTGATATCACTCTTTGGGAGGCTCTCAAGTGTGTGGTGTGGGGCAAATGTATTCAACTTATGGCATGTCAAAGGAGATGGGCTGAGGGAGAGCTCACTTCCCTCCTTGGCTCCCTAGAGGCTGCTAAGCATCTCCATCTCTCACCTGGGGATGCTGGTGCCCTTGCAGACAATATCTCTTAGAGAAATTGTGTTAATTCCCTGCTCAGGGCTCAGATTGATAGATCTTACCTTTGGATGAAACGTTACCACTATGAACATGGGAATAGGAGTGGGCGTTGGATGTCACTTCAATTGAAGGGCTCTGCTCTGAGGCAAAAAATACAGGCTGTTAAATCTTCCTCCAGTTTATTGTCTAGAGACATTCCCACCATTGCATCCTCCTTTAAGGATTACTATCATTAACTTTATAACTTAGACCCTCCAGGGTGTTGACCCATGAGGACTGGGAAGCTGCTGTGCTCGCTTCGTTCCTCTTTGAATGTTACAGCCATGGGAACCCCGAAGCTCTTGAATTCATTCTATCACTCAGTCCCAATGGCTTTTGGCATAGGAGATTACATGATGTACCTATCTTTGAGAAGCTTACCTGCCTCCTCTTCAGTAATGAGAGCTCCTTTGACTCTGTCTGGATTGGGTACTTTGAGGCCCGAGGTATGCCCTGGAATTGTAGAGATCCTGTCCCTATTTCATTTATAACTGTTGTTTGTACCGCCCTTTGTGGAATTGGACTCTGTTGACTCATTGCAGGTTTGTTCTTCTGTCACCTTCCCTCCCCTCCCCCCATCCCTCTCTGCCCCAACCATCCCTCTCTGCTTTCCTTTTCTCCTCTTGTTTTTCTGTCTTTCTTCTTCTTTTCCTCTCTGCTCGTACCTCTCTTTGCTCCTTTCATACAATGCCTCATATACTTGACCTGTACAGTTGGCCTCTGGCAGGCCGTTAAACATGGCAATCGCTGTAGACATTGCTATGTTGGACCTGTACTCTTCAATGACCTTTGTCATGTTTTGACATGTACTGCTGTATTTCTTTTCTTACTCAATAAAACTGTTTAAAAAAAAAAAAGAAAAAAAAAGGAAAGGAAGAAAGCATAGTGAAAAAGAAGCATGCAAAAGTTTTATACCCTCAGCAGCAATAAAATAATATTTTTCACAACACGTCATCATCATGATCACCACCACTGAAATCAATTCTTGTGTCGCAGGAGAGACGGTCTAACATTCGTATTGGTAGTGGTGTGGCCGCAGCAGTGGTACATCACTATGAGATTTTCTCCCAGAATATGGGTTGGCAACTGATGCACATGAACACCATCTGTCTCCAAGGAGCCAAGAGCCTAGAGCTAATATGTATTTTAGACGATAGAAGATAACAGTTTCCACATAGAAATGAAGGACGTTTATGTCCAGTGAATAATTTAGCATAACATGTACATCTACAATTAGTTTTATGTATTCTTTGTATGCTTTTTTAGTGTTGGATATTTCCCCAGATATTTTTTTCTCATTTTAGGAGATTTTTTTATATTTTTCTTTTTTTGGAATTGTAACACTTTCATCCATATACACGAGGCAACCAGTTACTACTTGAGATAGAGTGATCCAGTTTGGTTTCTGTGTATTTATCTGGTGACATTTTTGGTTATATTTGAGGTGTAGCGTATTTTAATCAGAGAACACCGATACTAGACAGAACCGCTTCTTAGATTGTAACTTGGTGCTACATGTGAGAGGTTACTAATTTTATATCTGATTAAATGGCCATGTACGTTATATTTTGATTCTTGGGATATATTCTTAACTTGAGATAATTGTAACACCAACTCATATCAATAAAACTTAATCTAACTTATATGTTCGGTTCTTCAAGCGTTAAGACAGTTATTTATCAGAACAGAATAGACTCACGGATACCAGGTCCAGTGATATTAAACTCTTCTTCACAACTTATTCATGACAATGGAGTTCATGCCACAGATACCAACAGATTTAAAAGTTCAAAGGCCAATCAAAGAACAAAAGTCACAGTGGCATAAGACCAGCTTGGAACTAACACATTCAGTAATAATGATGAGCCTGCAACACTGTATGGCTTGATCTTAACTCACTGAGTCCCATCACATCAAAAAATCTCATATAGAGTCAAATGGAGCAGATTATATATATATCATCATAATTATTCATATTTGCTGCCCCAGGACAAAAAATAAATAAAAGATAAGCATATAAGTCCTCAATAAATAGCTTATATAAAATAGAATATTTTGAAAGTGAAGAAATGGATGAGTGGTAGCTCTATATTGATCTTTGTCAGAACTTATATGTTCATTTGTTTTTTTTGTCCTGAGGCAGCAAATGTATGAATGATTATGATCAAGTTAATTACAGCTTAATTATACTCGCTCCATTGGACTCTGTTTGGCATTCAATGAGTTAAGATCAGGCCATACAATGTTGCAGTCGCATTATTATTACTGAATGGGTTAATTCCAATGTGGTCTGATGCCTCTGTGAGGTTTGTTTTTTTATTGGCCTTTGAACTTTTGAATCTGCTGGTATCAACAGCACTGACTTCATTGTAATGATTCCTTTTATTTATATGACAATAACATTTTTGTGGTGTTTTTATATGTATACCAAAGAATTTGTTTGATCGTTTACTCAGAAGTCGGTGCACATATATTTTGCATATATACATATTTAAATTTGTGATATGTGTGCTTGAGTTTCTGTGTATATGTAAGATATTGTCTTCACTTTCAGTTCCATAGTGTAAGTTATTCATAAATGAAACATTCACTGGTTTCTAAAGAGAGACAAATAAGTATTCTGTTAAGTTCACACTATCAAAATATTTTACTTAGTATACTCACAGTGTTATTCAACTCTGTGGTGAAGTCTCCCCAAAAAAAGAAGGTGGACCTGTGATCCACTGTATTCAGTGTATCAGGATTTGGATTAGTATGGCCTGAATTAATTTGCATTTCCCACTGCACAGTTCCACTGCTACTTTCAACAATTATTACCTAACAGAGAAAAAAAATTATGTTAAAAATGTATGGTCCCTGCATAATACACAAAGGCTAAACACTGGGTCTTACCACTAGATGGACAGAGAAAGGGAACATGCAACAATGTAGCAGAAATTACAATTATACTTACAGTGGAGCTCTTAGCTAATTAGTGTTTTCTCAGTACTATCAAGTAGTAAAAAGGGGAAAAAAAACAGACAATATGCGAAGTAATGAGTCATGTGGCTGTGTTCTTTCTAATTGAACAGGCTGAATTCAGCATATCTTGACAAGAGAAAGTCAGTAACCTCCAGCTAACTATGCAGTTGCCTGCCAATCAAAACAGTTAGAGCAGATGCCCACATCCCCACAGGGCTTTTTGAGAGTCTACAGAGTATAACATAGCATGCTGAATTTCTACTCTCCACTGACCAGCACTGAAAGTGTATTTGTTGTGATGGCTACTCAGTGCTTTGTATAAGGATATGTACATTGCTGGGAAATTAATCTATTGTTTGGTAGAGCTTTTCAGAGCAATGACTGAAATGTATTGCATGCCACTCTAGAATTCAAGGGGTTCAATTTGGCATTTTATTTAATTTTTTCACTTTTTTCATTTTTAAAACTGGATTAGCCTGTTGGAGGGTAAACTGAAGCAGAGAGGGAGTTTCTGCCTCTGAGAGCCATTTCAGGCAATTGCTCTGCCCTCCTGCAAGGGGAACTTTACCCCATGGTTCCTGTGTTCTACATAGGAAGTAAGAGAAGAAATATAATTGTTTTACATTTTCACTATCTCAAAAATACAGAAATATTTTTAAAAGATGGAAATGTATATCTACTTAGGTAGATAAATGCCTTTCAAGTAAAATGTTACCCCACTGGTAAGAGTTAATATACTGTTAAGGTGCCAGGGGCACCAAACTGCATCTAACAATCTGTTGATTATCTGACATTTTGTAAAACCTGATAACCCTGCTCTCAAATGGACATGACTTCAGATACGATGAAAAACAGCCATGCCGTGCGTTTTTAAATAGAAAACAACTAGTCACATCAAATTAAGGGGAACTTTCCATCCTACCTATCTGTTGGTATGCATAAATATTTCTAGAAATTGGCAATATAAGAAAAATTGTTTTTTTTTTGTTTTACATTTCACTCACTTCAAAGATACATGGAATTTGCTACTCTACTCAGTATCTGCTGCCAGCCTGAAAACAATTGTAACCCATTAATATGAACAGACATACTGTAAATAGCAGCTAGGGCACTAAACTGCACTTATCATAATCTGTTAGTTTTCTCACATTTTGTGAAATATGACATACCTCCACTTAAATAGTTAATCTACACCTACTAAAATCTTAAGATTTCAGTTTAATATTATGTCAACATGAAGATAAGGTAGACAAAGCATATCTTTTTTTTGGAAAGTAGCAACCTGCCGCATGAAATTAGGATTCACTTGTTTATAGGGATAATGATATAGAAACAGATGGCAAGAATAAGTGTTTGAATGTATTTTGTTTCTCCCTGATGCATTTTTAAACCTGATGTGCCCTCCACTCCCCTAGAGGAGGGGTTGAGAAAGGGTAAATATGGATTCCAGTATCTACTGAGTGGGTGTGGGGGGGGGGCACGTCTGCAGGGGAGAACCATCCCCAGGGGCCATCTGAACTGTGAGAATGGGGATCAAGTGAGATGAGCTATATCATAAGAAAAGAAAAAACAACAACATATTTTTGCTTAATTTGAATTAGTTGTATGGGGATGTCCACCAGTCCCTGGTGCTTCCTGTCTGTGTGCATAGATCCCAGCTAGCAAGTGAAGCAAACAACTCCCCTTGCAATCTGTCAGTCAATAATAGTAATAAACCCCCAAAACTGTACTTGTAATATCCCTTTATGGCATGGAAAAACTATAAATGTAATATGTCAACAGACACCATGGCGAAACAATCAAAAACACCAAGGAAAAAGAGTATAACATCAGGAAGGAGGACTACTCAGTCAGTTACCATAGCCTGCATGAACTTTCTCCAAAAACTTGCCTCCACAGAAACAAAAACATTGACTCTGTAGTGAATGTGTGGAGAAATTAATTAATACCTTTGAGTAACTGCTTTGATTAATTTTGTTCCTTGTAAGCCTTGTAAGCCAACAACGCTAAAGGATTCTAGTAGAGGGAACAGTGACATGGAAGCAAACCAGCTCTGCACAATAAACACACACGCATGCCTGATACTGTTTTAGAGACTGCCTGACCACATTTTGGACTCTCAAGAATACGCAAAAAGGGAGTACTATCAGGCAGAAGTCAAGCATGCTGCATATAGTGATTAAAAGGCATAACATTCCACATGTGCTTTTCCTGCTACTTTAGATTTTCTGGTGCAGGTGCAAATCCATCCTTCAGCTGCAAACCATATGAAGTCAAATAACCACCTTGACAGATGAAAACAATGAAAAAGTGTGACTCGCCTGACAAAGCATGCAATTCTATAACCCGATTAACGTAGGAGCGATAAGTATTAGGATGAGGGTTTAAAAATAAAAAAAAGCCTGTGAATAGCCACCTAAGCAATAGGTTTGAAGGGTTCCTACGGAAGATCCCCACAGACCCAAATAATACTCCCAAGGAGGTGTAAGCACCATAAAGTTAAGTACTATTTGAGCAACTTCCTGAATTAAAGTTTGAATGAGTGCTATTCTGCTCTGGCCTCTAAATAGCAAGGATGAAACCATACCTTCAAAGAATTGAAATGAAGCCCTTTCTGCAAACTGTCTAAATAAAAACACAATACCCTGGGCAGATGAAAAGGCCGTGGAAAAAATTATGTTTTTCACACCAACTAAAATAACGCTCCTACATCCTTTTGCTAACTCTTGGCAAAGACCAGCTTGTGAGCCACAGTCTACAATTGCAAAGGAGAAACCTCTGTGTCTTAAGATGTCTAGATCTGGAAGACGCAGTGGAAGAGTAGGTTTGGACTAAGAGGCAGTCACCATGGATTGTTGGCTGCTGGGTTGAGCAAGTCCATCTATCAAGCCCTTCTGGGATATGCTATGAAAATTTGACTATTCTAATCTTGGGGATCACTTAGTGGACCAAAGTCAAAGAAGGCAATTAATACACTAGACTGAACTGAGTGTCCACTGAATCTATGGCAATTGCCAGTGGACCTCTGTTCTTGTGCAAAAGTATGGAAATAATTCCATTTCTGGCACTGCCCCTAGGCTGTGATGGGTCACAGATCAACTAGTTGAGCACTAATTCTACTGGACCTAATTTAAGGAAACTGATGGAACTTTGGACTGCATCTTTTGCATTGTCCTCCAGAAAAAGCCCTGGACTGCCCTTAAAGAATGGATTTCAGTGAACTAATGCCAGTGTCACTTCACAGAGTACATTATTTGTAATTCGCTTTTCAGCAGAGACCCTAGTCTCTAAACACAATGGTGAACAAAGAGACTGACAACATTCATCATTACCTGCCAACTGGTGATCAAGAAGGGTGTAGTAACTGACTCACATACAATCACCACCCTAAGTCTGATTTCATCCACAGGGAGATCAACCAATACATTTAATTATCTCTAATTGATGTAAATGAACAGACTATATGAGGCTATGCAGGCTTGCTAGATCCTTCTTACTTGTACAGAATAATATTTATAACACATATAGTACCTTTTGCCACTGTCCAAATACCTTGATACTCAGTTGAATGGGTAGGTCTCAACATCAAGGTCATATTTACCAACAAAATCAAATGGTTTGACTGGAAAGAACAATATGCCTGGCCTAGTAAAGATGTGGTAGCCTAAATTATAGGGGATGTCATATAGGCAGTGAGAATGGCACTGGTAGGAAAGTCTGTTCCCAGTGGTTATGGCTAGTTTCTGGTGGAATGCCTTGAATTTGCATTAACTATTTCATTTTTGATGGTGCATGGGGCCACCAGATATAGGTAAACCATGGGAATGGCAGTAGCTCTCACATATGCCAACATATTTTTAGGCCAATATATTTATTCTACTCAAAAACCCTTTTTGAAACAAATTATATTTTTGGGAAGATACATATTTGATGCCTCAATGGTGTGGGAAGGACATCATTTTGATTTCATTCACAAAATCTTTTGTAGGTAACAGGACTGAGTTTCTGGATCTATTAATTACAGTGCAGAATAACAGTTCTCAAACCACTACTCATAGAAAAACTACTGCTACCAATTCCATTCTACAGTATGACAGTTTCTATTTGTTTGCCATGAGACAGGGTATCCCCTATAACGGTTTATAAGACTTAAAAAAATAACTCAAGGATAAAGGATTTTGAAAGACAAGTCGGGCATCTATATGACATCCTTGTCAAAAGAGATACTCTACTAAATAGTTACAAAATCCTGGGATAGGACTAGAAATTGTGTGAAAAAAATCTCATACACAGGACAACTGTAATAGTGATGGAGTCACCTTCTAATTTGATTGTACTTCCAAAGCGGAACAAATAATAAATAATATACTTAGATACTGACTGGACTTTCAGTGGAAACAAAATTACTATATACAGTACTGTGCAAACATTTTAGGCAGGTGTAAAAAAATGCTGTAAAGTAAGAATACTTTCAAAAATGTTAAGTTTATTTTTATCAATTAACAAAATACAAAATGAGTGAACAGAAGAAAAATCTATAACAAATCAATATTTGGTTTCACCACCCTTTGCCTTAAAAACAGCATCAGTTCTTCTAGGTACACTTGCAGACAGTTTTGTAAGGAACTCGGCAGGTAATCTGGAGAACGAACAACAGTTCTTCTGTGGATTTAGGCAGCCTCAGTTGCTTCTCTCTCTCTTCATGCAATCCCAAACAGAATCCATGATGTTGAGATCAGGGCTCTGTGGGAGCCATACCATCACTTCCAGGACTCCTTATTTTTATTTACACTGAAGATAGTTCTTAATAACGTTGGCTGTATGTTAGGGGTCATTGTCATGCTTTGGAATAAATTTTGGCCCAATCAGATGCCCCTGACGGTACTGCATGATGGATTAGTATGTGCCTGTACTTCTCAGCACTGAGGAGACCATTGATTCTGACTAAATCCCCAACTCCATTTGCAGTAATACAACCCCAGGCTTGCAAGGATCCTCCATCATGCTTCACTGTTGCCTGCAGAAACACAGTCTTGTACTGCTCTCCAGCCCTTCGGTGAACAAACTGCCTTCTGCTACAGCCAAATATTTCAAATTCTGAGCACTTTCTCCAGTTTTTCTGCACCCCAGTTCCTGTGTTTTCATGGACAGTTGAGTAGCTTGTCCTTGTTTCCACTTCGGAGGTATGGCTTTTCTGGCCTCAGGTTTTCCATGAAGACCACTCCTGACCAGACTTCTTCGGAGAGTAGATGGGTATACCAGGATCCCAATTTTTTGCCAGTTCTGAGCTGATGGCACTGCTGGACATCTTCTGATTGAGAAAGGAGGTAAGCTTGATGTGTCTTATCTACTGCACTAAGTTTCCTTGGCCACCACTGCCACTACAGTCCTCAACTGGCCCATTTCTTTGTGCTTCTTCAAAAGAGTTTGGACAGCACATCTGGAAACCCCTGTCTGCCTTGAAATCTCTGCCTGGGAGAGACCTTGCTGATGCAGTATAACTACCTTGTGTCTTGTTGCTGTGCTCAGTCTTGCCTTGGTGTATGACTTGTGCCATTAAATTGTCTTCAGCAACCTCACCTTGTTAGCTCAGTTTGGCTGTTCCTCACTCAGTTTTATTCCTCTTACATAGCTGTTTGTGTTTCAGTTAATGATTCTGTTTCAACCTACATATTAAATTGATTATTATTAGCACCTGTTTGGTATAATTGTTTAATCATAACACCTGACTACAAAATCCCTGAATTTGTGGAATTGTACCTAGAATAATTTATGTTGTTTTTGAAGGTAATGGGTGGTCACATCAAATATTGATTTGATTCAGATTTTTCTTCTGTTCACTCCCTTTGTATTTTGTTAAATGATAAAAATTAACTATTAACATGTCTATTTTTGAAAGCATTCTTACTTTACAGTATTTTTTCACACCTGTCTAAAACTTTTGCACAGTACTGTAACTATATAGGTAAAATAAACATACATACTACATGGTTACAAAAGATACCTAATGGGAATTTTAAGTGTACCACTTGTAATTTCTACAGTGCTTATGATAGAAGTTTGTGTTCTAGTTCATGAAGGGTGCAGTACAGATTGAAGGGTTTATTACCTTATCGACCCGCCTGTGTGGTATATCTGCTGCAATTCCCACATAATCTACGGGGAAAGGTCCATTATACCAATGGAGGAAAGAATACAGGAGCACCGCAGGAAGGCAGACCAGGAAGTTTGGTACATTTTAAATAAATCCCACCTGATTATGATTTATGGATTTAGAAAGATTAGTATGCCATCAAGGGATGACAATAGAGATACCCTGTTTTTTTGCAAGTGAAGAGCAGGTGGATACTTAAGCTGAGGCTAGCTGAAGAGAGAGGTTTTCATGAATCGCTAGATTGTTCTACCTTTTCTATAAGATTTGCTTTATTGTGTAGCTTGCATGATTTCAGTGTGAAACCTGTTTTGGTATGTTGTCATTAATTTGATGTGTTCCTAAACTATAATTAGGCTGGTGTTTACACTTTCACTGTAGATTTGCTCTCACTGGATCACTGGTTATCATGTCACAACTGAGGCACAGGTGAGTGATGTATACAGCAAATGCTGCAAACCTGAAGTATGGGTAGGCCTTGGAGACTAGCCAGGGAGAAATGCATATAGACAGAAACAGCTGTCACTGCAATGAGAGCTCCATGGGCATGGGGGATTATTTTCTGTCTTTGGTCTACCACGTGTATTTTAACAACTGGTAATAATAGGAAGATGCTTATATTGTGGACCTTTTCTATATATTTTTGTCATTCTCTAGCTGAAGAAACCCATGTGTAACTGATCACAAGTAACAGATTCTAAGACAGCAACCATCTTGCTTAAATCATAATTCAGTCATAATAGATGAATGACTGAGATAAAATACCCAAGAGACCTTGTTGAACTGTTTAGATTTTATCTAGGAAGATCTGTTGATGCTGGCTGTTGTAACTTCATGCCCAGAATGATCAGATACTGAGAAGGAAACTAATAGGATTTCTTGAGTGTGAAAACCCAACCTCAGATCTTCAAATTGTGCTTGCAGAAGTGCAGATGAGCATACTAAATCTCTGGCAAAGGGCACTTTTATTAGCATTTCATCCAAACAGGGTGATATCGAAAAGCCTCAGGATATAAAGTAACTGTAGAAAGACACCATCACCTTGGTGAAAACCCCTAGTGCTGATGCTAGACCAAAATGTTACCAAAATGGTGAATTTTAAATGTCTTTTGTGGGAAGCGAATCTGAACATCTAGTGATACCAGTCACAACTGGCTGATTTAAACCAGGGCACAAGAACAAGTTTATTGTAAGTCATCCAATATATTACAGGAAGAAAAACATCAGACTGGATTAAAATCCTTTGTAGTTCTGGATTTGGGGTATTGGTAGTATTCACTTATGGATTATTAACCCCAGATTCATCAAGGAATTGTCACAGTACCCAGTAAGAAATGAAGGTCAGACACAGGTATATATAATGTAAAACCACCTTTATTGAAAGTACACAGTAATGAATGATAATACCTACACAACCCCAGACACAGGACTATAATCTGCAGTCTACTTCCCGGTGCTGCACTCTGTGCTGAGCAATGAACTACTACACCCCACAGAGGAATAGTAGAAAGTGCAAAGACCTACACTGGAGAACCAGCTAACAAGGCTAGAGTCTCCAACTGGAATAGCAACAGGAGGCAACAGGGAGTGAGCAAGACAGAGTAGCGTAGCTCAGGTGCGAGTGGTCAGATCACTGGGTAATGCATGGAGCGAGTAGTCAGCCAGAGCCACAGGTCAGAACCGAAGAGGGTAGTCAGACAAACCGGGGACTATAAGGAGAAAGTTAGTCAGCCAGCGCCACAAGTCAGAACCGATGTGGGTAGTCAGACAAGCCGAGGTCATACAAGGCACGAGTAGTCAGCCAGAGCCACAGGTCAGGACCGATGTGGGTAGTCAGACAAGCTGGGGTCATACTTGGAGCGAGTTAGTCAGACAGAGCCACAGGTCAGAATTGATGTGGGTAGTCAGACAAGCCGGGATCATACACAGAGCAGATTCATAGGTCAGGCACGGGTCACAACGATACACAAGAGCAACTAACGGAAACACTACGTAAGGGCAATCACTCCTAGGCCTGAGGAGGTTATAAGAGTGATGATCAAGGCGGGGATCAATTAGGCAAATGGGTTTGGCCCATAAACAGGCGCATGTACCAGCACCTATTATAGTGACGTCAGAAATGCGGAAGTAGCTGGCAATCAAGCCGGCCGAAATCACAACAGAGGAAGGAAGAACAGGATAGCTAAGGCACCTAAGGGAGACTGATAGTACCTCCCCCTTAATGACCTTTCCCAGTGGAAGAGGAGCAGCTCCAGAGGAAGTGCAAGAGTGGAATGCACGGAGAAGGGCAGGAGCATGTAGATCTTTCTTAGCGGCCCAGGAACACTCCTCATGCCTATACCCTTTCCAATGAACCAGATACTGAACCTGGCTTCTGACCCTGCGAGAGTCCACAATACTTTGCACCTCATATTCCTCATGACTCCCTAATTGGACAGGCCTGGGACGGACAGGAGCAGCAGTATATCAATTACAGACCAATGGTTTCAGTAGCAACATATGGAACACATTAGAAATGCACGTTAGTAGGGCGCATAGTTGGCAGGGCTAATCCTACGGAGAACCCAAAAGGGACCAACAAATCAAGAAGCCAGCTTTTTACAAGGCACCTGCAGATGGAGATTGCGTGAAGACAGCCATACTCTCTCTCCCACCTGGAACACTGGAGCCAGTAGACGTCTACGGTCTGCTTGTCTCTTGTTCCGAGAGGAATTGTCTGGAATTTCGTGGTTGGACTGGTGTAAGGGCAGGACCAATATGATATGCTTTAGGATATTTCCTCTCTGTGAAAGGCACTAGTGGGCTAAAAGAGATTGCACCTTGGGTAGGACATTATTCCTATACAGCCTAAAAATTTGTATTGCATGTATGTTCCTAGTCGAGCATCTCTGACTTTTACTATACATATGCTTGTCTCTTATAGCACAAAGTAGAATTCTGTAGGGATTTCTGAACCCGTATCCATGTGGAGCAGAGTGCCCTCAAGTGCTCCTCCAGAGTAGGAATATTTTGAGCCTCGAAAGACTCTGGCAGAAGCGAAGGTTGGAATCCATAGTTAATCAGAAAGGGGGAGTTCCAAAAGGAGGAATTGACAGCACTGTTTCTGGCAAGTTATGCCCATGGTAACAGGTTTGCCCAATTGTCATGATGGTCCAAGATGAAACAACAGGGAAACTGTTCCAGAACCTGATTAGACCTCTCTGTCGCACAGTTAGATTGTGGATGATAAACCGAGGAGAACGAGAGCTGGATACCTATCCGTCCCCAAAAGGCTCTGAAAAAACACGACACAAACTGGCTCTCACGTTCTGAGACTACCACTTTGGGTACACCGTGGAGATGAACCACCTCCTTGGCTAAGATTTCAGTCAACTCCTTGAAGGAGGGGAAACCTTTCAGTGCACAAAATGAGACATCTTGGAAAAATCTATTCACAATCATGAGAATTGTCAGAGACATTGCCATGATGGGAAGGAGATTGTACATTTTTTTAAGCCAAATTCTCTGAAACTCTGTTTTAAAAATGTGTTCAAATTAGTTCATTCTTCTAGACAAAGGGGGCCTCTTTACTTCAACATAGGAGTGAAATATATGAGCGAGTTTTACGATGATATACAACTCTTTTACAGACAAATTGTCTGAAACAGAGATACTCCTATATGGGAAAGTCTAGATAGTATGACATGTTTACATGAAATATGTTGACTCGGTGAACCCCCTAAATGAGGACAGAATCCAGACCCAGATGACATAGGGAAAATGAAAAATGGTATGAGAGCTCCATCTGCAGGACTAATAGAGACAGTGTTTTACAGAATTCCAAATATGGTGTTAATATATGCATGATCTCATATGGAAATTTGGAATTTAGTGTGTCCAGTCAGGTAATACTCATGATGTCACGGCATAATGAGATTGCTATTTATCCAATAAGAGGGGATTGGCGGAGTTTTCTGATAAGAGTAATTTTATTTGATAAAATCGGAAGGCCTAAGGCAGTTCACTCTCTTGATTTTCTGTTCTGTTTCCTGAAGTGTACCTGGCTGGCTGTTAAAGAGATTCTATATATCTTTCCTTATTTTAATTCTTCAAATTTCAGAATCAAATATATATTTCTTCTATATGTAAAGAAACATAATTTTTCTTATAATTTGTCTTAATCGGACTGGTCACCCAATTGGAACCAATTATAATAAGCTATATTGGATGTCGTAATTCTGAATACAGCAGAATTCATTAATTAGTAAATTGTCATATTTTGCCAGATAAATGTAAAGTAGTTGATAGCAGTGAGACTTATATATCCTTGTTTATGAATTAGTTAATATAATAGTTGATATTTCTAGAATATATTGTGTTTCTAGAAAGGTTATTATAGCTAATATTTGATATGGGGGAATTCTTTGAATTTGTTTATTAACCCTTCAACTGCTATTTGTCTATTTATTTTGAGGTGTTTCTTTGGATTTCTTTGTGCATGTTTTTGGGTTTAAACTTTTGTAAAGGGATAGTAATACTTTAATATTACTATTCCCCATATTGTAGCTATTTCAAAAAGAATTGAATTGCCCCCAGGTTCATCTCTCAAACCTTTATGGTTTGAGAGATAACAGAAAGCAAAATTCCCCCCTCCCTCCCTCTTCCCTGAAGTCAGCGCTGTACTGACTGCAGGGGAAGTCTGTCGTACGACAAGCTTGTGGCTCTGCAGCTGAGCCGAGCTCGCGTTACTAAAAAATAATTATTTCACTGAAACAGTCTTCTACATGTGCTTGGTTTGTAGAAGACCGTTTCAGTGAAATAATTATTTTTTACTAACGCGATCTCAGCTCTGCTGCAGAGCCACCTGATGAAAATAAGACCGGATATCCCTGCAGTCAGTACAACGCTGAGTTCAGGGAAGGTGGGGGGGACTTTGTGTTCTGTTATTTCTCAGACCATAAAGGTTTGAGAGATGAACCTGGGGGCAATTCAATTCTTTTTTTAAAACAGCTACAATATGGGGAATAGTAATATTAAAGTATTACTATCCCTTTAATTATGTTCTGAGAGACCTGCTACAGAGTTGTGTTGTGGTATATTTGGATGATATACTCATCCATTCTCCTACTTTGGAGGCACAAAGAGCAGATGTAGCCCGGGTCGTACAACTGCTAAGGAAGAACAAGTTGTTCTGCAAGCTAGAAAAATGTGAATTCCACAAAACCCAGGTGACATTCCTGGGATACATTATTTCATCCTCTGGTCCAGCCATGGACACGCAAAAACTGCCTGTCGTCTTACAGTGGCCAATTCCAGTGGGGCTAAGATCCATACAGAGGTTCTTGGGCTACACTGATTACTACAGGGAGTTCATACGAAACTTCTCCACAGTAGTCAAATCTCTCATGGACATGACTCAGAAGGGTGCTAATCCTTCAGACCGGGCACCTGAGGCCTTGCAGGCATTTGAGGACTTGAAGGGAGGGGGAACTTTGTGTTCTGTTATCTCTCAAACCATAAAGGTTTGAGAGATGAACCTGGGGGCAATTCAATTACTTTTCAATTATTTTTCAAGTAGCTACAATATGGGGAATAGTAATATTAAAGTATTACTATCCCTTTAATGAATTCCTGGAAGACAGAGGGAGCACTGCATAATCCGAAAGGCATTCATACTGCCCTCTCCGGGTGTTGAACGCTGTCTTCCACTCATGGCCCCCTTTTATTTGTACCAAATTGTATGCGGCCCTCAGGTCAAGTTTCCTGAAAATAGTAGAGCCCTTGATACGATCAAATAGTTCCATAATCAACGGAATTGGATAGGTGTTCTTTACCATCAATTTATTCAGGCCTCTGAAATCAATGCATGGTCTGAGTTCCCCATCTTTTTTCTTAACAAAAAAGAAACCTGTGCCAGCAGGTGAGGAGGACTTCCTGATTATGCCCCCGGATAAAGTGTCAGCCACATAATCCTCCATGGCCTTGTTCTCCTCCACCAACTAGGGATAAACACGGCCCCTAGGAGGTCTGGCCCCTGGTACCAGATCAACAGTACAATTGTACGGCTTGTGGGGCGGTAACGTACTGGCCAATACCTTATTAAATACCTCTTTGTAGGACTGGTACTCAGCAGGTAAAGAGGTAGAACTACACAATATCCTAGTAGGCTGCTGGAGGTAAGATTTCGTACATTGAGAAAACCACAACAGAATATCGCAAGTCTGCCAATCAATTCTTGGGTTGTGAGTCTGAAACCAGGGAAAACCCAGAATGATGACATGATGGGGAAAATGTATCACTTGGAACTGTTGTGTCTCCACATGGAGTGCCCCTACACCTAAAGACAAAGGATGAGTCTCATGCGTAATGGATGCTGGCTGTAGGGGCAGCAAAGGGAAAGAGTGCTTGGCCGCAAATTCTGCATCTATGAAAAAGCCTGCGGCCCTGGAGTCCAGTAGTGTCAGAGCCACCACCGATGACTCTGCCCAAGACAACACTACTTCAAGGATAGGTTTGTTCTGAAGTTTTTCTAGGGACTCTGAAATTCCATCCAGGGTCTGTCCCCTACATGACCCTAGGTGCGAGCGTTTCCCGGCCGAACAGGACAAGCACGCAACATATGATACGGCACCCCACAGTATAAGCCAAGGCCCCTCCTCCTGCACCAAGCCCTCTCCTCCACCGAAAGGCGTGTGAAGCCTAGCTGCATCGGTTCCCCCCAGGCGGGTCAGAAATAGGAGGTATGGGAGATGAGGGAGGGCAGGGTGGGTGTAAGAAGCTAGGTGCCGAATGAGGTAAAGGTTTACCCACATGTTCCTTGAATGAAGGCCTCTCACGAATTCTCGTATCTATCAAGATGGTGACTGAGATTAGCTCCTCCAGATCACCAGGCAGGTCTTGGGCTGCTGTCTTGTCTTTAATAGTGTAACACAAACCTTGGGAAAATGCCACTACTAGGACTTCATTGTTCCATCCTACCACTGCCAGGGTATGAAACTTGATCGCGTACTCCGCTACTGTACGTGAGCCCTGCTGTATTGTCATGAGTCGTTTGGCAGCAGAGGTTGCTCACCCAGGAACATCAAAGACTCTCCGAAATGAGGCCACACATTCAGTAAAGTTATGAATTACTGGTTTCTCCGTCTTCCATAGTGGATAGGCCCAGGCCAATACCTTGCCAGACAGGAGGGAAATCAGGAATCCCACCTTATTTCACTCAGTAGGGAATGCATGGAGTACCATTTTCAAAAAAATTCACAGCTGACTGAGGAACCCCCGGCACAGTGTAGGTTCCCCATCATATCTCTGGGGTAAGGGAGCGGAGCCAGACAAACCTCTAGTCATGCCAACCTCAGAGGTAGTTGCCACAACCGAAGCAGGAACTGGAGGCGCCGCCGGTTGCTGGGTAAAGCGATCAAGGTGAGCCGTGCAATTTAACAGTGTCTGTACAGCGAATGACAACTGAATTCTCTGATCCTGAGGATCCAACCTGGACAGGATGGTCTGATAAGGTGGACTGCCTGTACCTTCAGTAGACATGTCCCTTACGTGCTGTCACGGTACCCAGTAAGAAATGAAGGTCAGACACAGGTTTATATAATGTAAAACCACCTTTAATGAAAGTATACAGTAATGAATGATAATGCCCACACAACCCCAGTCACAGCAACACAGAATAGAGTAGCTCGGGTGCGAGCGGTCAGACCACTGGTTAATGCACGGAGCGAGTAGTCAGCCAGAGCCACAGGTCAGAACCGAAGAGGGTAGTCAGACAAGCCGGGGTTATACACTGAGCGAGTAATCAGACAGAGCCACAGGTCAGAACCGATGTGGGTAGTCAGACAGGCCAGGGTCATACACGGAGCGAGTTAATCAGCCAGAGCCACAGGTCAGAACCGATGTGGGTAGTCAGACAAGCTGGGATCATACACAGAATGGATTCGTAGGTCAGGCACGGGTCACAACGATACACAAGAGCAAATAACGTGAACACCATGTAAGGGTAATGACTCCTAGGCCCGAGGAGGTTATAAAGACGCTGACCAAGGTGGGGATCAATTAGGCAAATGTGATTGGCCCATAAACAGGTGCACGTACCAGCACCCATTCTAGTGACATCAGAAATGCGTAAGTAGTCGGCAATCATGCCGGCCGACATCACAACAGAGGAAGGAAGCACAGGATCGCTTAGGTGCCTAAGAGAGACTGTGATAGGAACTGAAAGCCACTCTGAAGGCTCTGGTCTTTGCAAAATCTCTAAGCACTCGGGACACAAAGAAAAATGCAGGCTGAAATTCCTCTAAGTTGAGTCTGTACCTTATGGTGCGGATTCTAAGAATCCATGGTTTTCAAACTAACCTTCTCAAGAGCACTTCATTCTTCCCTATGGCATGCATTCTCAGCTGGAGCCGAGTTATGTGGAAGTAGATTTGCCCTGCCTGCACTCTGGGGAGGCATTTTAGCTAGATGTTTTAGGTTTTATTGGGAACTGGGGTTACTAGAGGAATAGGAAGTCAATGGTCTTTACTAGCGCAAGTAGATCCATGATAAAAAAAAAAAAAAAAAACTTAGTGTGGACAGAGTTAAGTTACTCTGGCTACTCTGGAGGGACTGAACTTCATGAAGTAGAGGTAATGCTATAAGAGAGCATTTAGAAGAACAACCGACTGACCAGATCTTAAGCCACAACATAAATCTGTCTGGGACAGAGTAGAAGTAAAAACTACAGCACAACAGGGGCATCAAATTATTTAAAGTAAAATTGTATTTAGTGGTGAGGAATATGATGGCACTCAAATGTTAACACTTTTAGTATCCTTTCTGAGTGGATGATGAAAGAAAATCTGTTCTGGTACCTTTGGATAATGTAAAAAGGGGAGGGCCCCTTCCTGAATAGATGGAAACAACACTAATTAATAGTATATGATGGGGACCATAAGAATACTGTTGACTATGTGGGCAGCAGCCTGTGTGCCAACATCCTATGGGCCGCAAATGTCATATATGGTCCTGTTCTTGTCACGGTTTTCAAGACACACAGACTAGTAGGTGAAATAAAATGCAGTTTTATTAAGAACAAAATAAAGGACAAAGATCACCCCCTATAGGCAGCACGGTATAGCAGCAGGAAGGCAATAGTGTGACCAATATACAAGTATAGCATAAAATAGCACAGGCAATTGACAGATACTGAGTACAGAGATACAAGGGTTAACAGAATAATCAGTCCGTCTCAGTTGTGATGTTTGGCACGCCAAGGTGATAAAAGCAGTGAATGGTGGAGAGGACTCAACACCAAAAGTTCGTAATACTGAGAAAACTGTCCAGCAAAGAGGAACCTGCCACCCAGAACCTGCTGCACTTGAACAGTAGCCCCCACGGGCGTATTAACGGAGCAAGTAGACTGCCAGCGCTTGAGCCAATAGCCCCCACGGGCATAACGGAAGTACCTGGATTGCAAGAGCTTGAGCCAATAACCCCACGGGCGTAAAAGAAGCAAGTGGATTGCAAGAGCTAGAGCCAATAGCCCCCACGGGCGTAATGGAAGGAACTGGATTGCAAGATCTTGAGCCAATAGCCCCCACGGGCGTAATGGAAGGAACTGGATTGCAACAGCTTGAGCCAATAGCCCCCACGGGCGTAATGAAAGCAACTGAATTGCAAAAGCTCGAGCCAATAGCCCCCACGGGCGTAACCACAGAGACGTGCACAGTAGCAGCCAGAGCCGTGCACCTACCGGGTGTGGTAACGAACTTCACTGTACTGTAAGGAGAGAAACGGCTCAGCACCAAAGCAACACTCTGTGCCAGACTGAAGGCTCAGAACTGGGACACAGCTCTGCACGGGTTAACGGCTCGATAGTTGGAACACAGCTCTGCATGGGTTAACAGCTCGATAGATGGAACACAGCTCTGCACGGTTATCAGCTCAATAGTTGGTACACAGCTCTGCAGGAAGCGGCTCAGTAGCAGGATCTAGCACAGCACAGGTTAACCACTGCAGCCGCTCAGGATAGTAAATGGAGGCAGTCAAAATGTCGCCGTGGCGTCAGAGGAGGCTGGAACGTAGGCTGGGCAGGAGTAACTGGTGCAGGTCATGGAGCAGGAACGTCAACAAGCTGGGTCGAATCACGGAGCAGGTTCTCAGGCAAGCCGGGTCAGGATACAAGCAGGAACGTCAGCCAGGCCGGGTCAAATCACGGAGCAGTTTCTCAGACAAGCCGGATCAGGAAACGAGCAGGAACGTCAGCCAGGCCGGGTCAAATCACGGAGCAGGAACACAGGAACATAGTCAGAGCAAGCCAAGTCGGTACACCGGAAATCAGGAACGCAGCACAGCAAAACTGGCTCAGGAACACCACGAAAGGGCACCTGACAGGTGCCACTGGCCCAGTATAAAAAGGTCACCAGGGGCGGGCCAAACAGGCTCAACCAATCGGAGTGACATGAGGGGAGAAACTGCATCGTGATAGTTCTGCCACAATAGCAAATCACTCCAGATACTGTCCAGGAACCTGAGTTGGTAAATGAGGCAGGGCCTGGAAGGGTTGAATGGCACAGCAGGCACCCGCATGGGAAATTGTGTTCACTGCACAGGACAACTATCCTGTAGCAAATGAGATCTGACAGATGTGGGTGCCGTTATCTTAATAGAAGAACAGTGTCTCTTATATGGTGAATACCTTCTATAATAGGCAAGGTCAATTGCGTGTGAAGCCCAGGAGGATAATTATCTCCAGTGACTGTGCCCATTTCCCCACTATGGCTGCTGAACTGAGACTTAACCAGAGACCTGTTTAAACAACTTCTGCAATAGGTAGAAAATAGTGTTATTACAACAAGGAAGTGACACAGAGCTTTTAATTCAGAGGAGGCAGCCTCAGTCTAGATTGGAAGTTTCAAAACTCCAAGTGTCTCTTGTGAATGTGTTACATACCAGGGAGTCACTCAGGGAGTAAGTCCTCTGTTTATCTGTTAGTGAATCACACACTAAAAATCAGTCTAGAAGGTGAGGCCTCAGTTACTTCCACTGTTACTGAACTGGGCAAGTGCTCCATCTCTAAGCCCTGTGGGCATGGAGCACTTCAAAGCACTCATGCCACTGTTTAATAACAATGCTGGCCATTCTGTGATTCAGCCACAATATACCATAAGCCTCCTATCTGCAATATCCACCTACCACTCCACTCCCTGCACCTACATGTCTATGTCCAGTGTAATGATCCAACCAGGGTGTCTGGGCTCTGTCTGCCTGAGCCAGGTACCAAGATGTGCCCTGGAGCACCCACCTACTCCCAAACTTTCTCCTGGAGAACCCACAAATGGTCGTTCCAGCTGTTTCCATGCATGAACTAGATGATTTGCTGAAAGCACAAGCTTACTACTATACAGGCTCTGGAGAGGGTTTGTTAATGATTGAGGACAAGAAAATCAGTACTTGGGGCCGAGCTCCCTGCATCTTATCCCACCAGCCAAACATAGTCCCCACCAGACATCTGTTCCACGCTGCTCTTAAAAGCAATGGGAATCAGGGTTTTGGACCTTCGGGCTCAGAAAATAAGCTGCCCAAGAGCCCTAGCCAACTGGTTAAACATGGCCCTCTGTGTGGGGTTGAAACTGCTAAAAAGGAATATTAGATGGCAAAGGCCAGGTAATACCTCTCTCAAATGGGATATCCTCCAATATGCAGGGCTGAGATTCTATGGCTCCCAGGTCCAGGGCAAGGCTCTGAAGTGCTGCACTCAAGCAAACATTGATCTCTGCTGCTCTACTTTACATTCCCCAGGAGACAGTAGTCTTATTTACAGTTGCTGACCCACTGTTTGGTACTTCTCAGACTCTCCTGAGTGGATAGTACATGCATTTGGAGCAATACTCCCAACATCTCCTCAGCTATGAGACCTCCAGCACCCCAAAGAGGATGTGGTCACACGGAACACGAGGTTCCTGTCCAGGGGCTCACCCTCCTTGGTATTTTCCACTAAGACACTGCACATGTGGGCTTCCCCTGGCTTTTATGGATTCCAGGGTCATCCAACTATGAGTCCTGAAGGCACTGCTGTGGGGCAGCTCAATCCTGCTGGCCTCCCACTCTTAGGGTCCCCAGCACTTTACAGTCTCTGTGTCATGGTAATGCAAGAAAACTGAGGACAAGTACTACTAGGTAACACCAACTTTATTAGGCAGCAACAATGAAACAGAAATATCATAACAAACTGAGAAGGAGTAAAAAAACACGTCTGTCCCTTTAAATGGAGTGCACATCCATGCCCTTGGAGGTGCACCCATAGCGGACGTCACCAGCCAAGCCGGGACGCTGACAGCAGAAGCGGCAGGAGCCACACATGGAACCAGAAGGTGGGTGAGCCGCTAGGATGCGAGCTCAGGATGTGGTTGGAGCCGCTAGAAGATTAATGCGGTTGGCTCGAGCCGCCGCCGCAAAGATACCCTGACAGTACCCCCCCTTAATGACCCCCCTCGTGGACCGGGGTGTGGTCTATTGGGAAAGCGGGAGTGAAATTTTTGAATCAGGATGGGAGCATGTACATCTTCGGAGGAGACCCATGAGCGTTCCTCAGGGCCGTAACCCCATCCAGTGCATCAAGTACTGTAATCGTCCCCT
Source organism: Rhinophrynus dorsalis (assembly GCA_037306005.1). Lineage (NCBI taxonomy): Eukaryota > Metazoa > Chordata > Amphibia > Anura > Rhinophrynidae > Rhinophrynus > Rhinophrynus dorsalis. Next base: position 93,478,325 of record CM074725.1, on the reverse strand, counting down.
AACTTTCCGGGAATCCAAAAAAGTTTGTACCTCATATTAGTCATGATCTCCCACCCAAATGGGGGCTGGACGAACCATAGTAGAAGTGTAGCAGTTGCATACCAATGGTTTAAGCAGGGACACATGGAATACATTGTGGATTCTCATCGTGCTAGGAAGCTCCAGAGCTTATGTCATCGGATTGACTTTACGAATGACCCGAAAGGGACCGACAAAACAAGGAGCCAGCTTTCTACAAGGTACCTGGAGGTTGAGATTACGGGAAGACAGCCATACCCTCTCCCCTACTTGAAAGGTGGGTGCAGGTAATCGCCTAGGGTTAGCCTGCCTCTTGCGTCGTTGCATCGCACCACGCACGGTATTCTGTACTCGTACCAAAGGGGAACGGAGAGTCCGTAAGTGCTCATCCAGAGCCGGAATCGATTGTGCCTCGAAAGTCTCAGGAAATGCGGATAGCTGAAACCCATAATTAATTAGAAATGGCGAACTCTGAGACGAGGAGTTAATAGCACAATTCCTGGCAAACTCCGCCCAAGGTAACAAAGCAGCCCAGTTATCGTGGTGATTGCTTATGTAGCAGCGAAGAAATTGTTTGAGGCTTTGGTTGGATCTTTCGGCAGCACCATTCGATTGAGGGTGGTATGCAGAGGAAAAGGCAATGTGAATTCCCATTTGAGAGCAAAAACACCTCCAGAATCTGGACACAAACTGGCTCCCCCTGTCAGAAACAATAACCTTCAGTATGCCATGGAGTCCGAATACCTCTTTAGCGAAAACCTCAGCCAACACCTGATCAGAAGGCAATTTTTTGAGGGCTACAAAGTGTGCCATTTTGGAAAACCTGTCCACTATAATCAGGATTACTGTGTAACCCAAGGAAACTGGAAGTTCCACCATGAAGTCTATAGACAGATGGGACCATGGATGGTTCCCATTCGGAATGGGTTGCAAGAGTCCCACAGGCAGGCTTCTTGGGGATTTGCTTTGGGCACAGGTAGGGCAAGCTGCCACAAAAGCAGGACAATCCTTTCCAAGACTCGACCACCAGAATAAAAGAGAGAGAGAAAGAGCCCATATCAACTGATTGCGCCCCGTATGACCAGCGGTCTTGGAAGTATGGTACGTTTCTAGGAGTTTAGTGCGTAGCTGGACTGGCATAAAACACCTCCTTATAGGTTTCTCTGCCGGGGGAGAAGCCTGGGCCGCCAAAATCTCCTCTCCCAAAGGAGAGGTGATACTAGTTTGAATAGCGGCCAGAATACGATCAGCCAGAATGATTGGGGAAGGAGGGGACTCTTCCCTAGAATTGGAACGATATTGGCGAGATAGTTTGTCTGCTCTAATGTTTTTGGAGCCCGGAAGGTATGAAATGACAAATGTTTGGCCTCTGACAAGTAGGTCAAATTTGTATGATCCGTAAGGATCAGGATCAGTGAACAGGTTCCTTCTAGAAGGTAGTGCCATTCTTTCAGGGCCAATATTATAGCCAGCAATACTCTATCACCTACGTCATAAATCCGCTCTGCCTTGGATAATTTCTTAGAAAAATATCCACAGGGAAGGAGAGCCTCTCCCGGAGCCTAGCACTGAGACAGGAGGGCGCCTACTCCCATCTCAGACGCATCAACCTCCAGCGTAAAGGGCAGGGTGGGATTAGGGTGTACTAATATTGGTGCAATAGAAAATGCTATTTTAAGCTTTTCAAAGGCCAATAGCGCACTGGGAGACCAATTCGAGGCATCAGCGGCCTTGCAAGTCATGTCCGCAAGGGGCTTAACCACAGATGAGAAGTTTTTGATAAACTTCCTGTAATAGTTTGAAAAGCCCAAGAACCTTTGAAGTGGTGTTAGTCTTACCGGACGAGGTCATTCCAGTATGGCAGATAACTTTTGGGGGTCCATCGCAAAATCAGAGGAGGATATCACATACCCCAGAAAGGTCACTTGTTACTTGTGAAACTCACATTTCTCTAGTTTGCAGTGTAGCCCATTTTCTCTCAACAGCCGTAGTAACCTTTACACATGATGAGTCTCCATAGTGGGGGAATGGATAAGTATGTTCTCTAGGTATACGACAACAGAAGTTTGCAGCAAATCTCTCAGGACATCATTGATCAGTTCCTGGAAGACAGCAGGAGCTTGCACAGCCTGAAGGGCATAACTAGATATTCATAATGACCGCTCCGGGTGTTAAATGCTGTCTTCCATTCATGTCCTTCCTTAATACAGACCAAGTTATATGCTGCCCTTAGGTCTAGCTTGGTAAACACCTTAGAACCCTTTAATCTATCGAAGAGCTCAGTGATTAAGGGTATAGGGTATGTATTTTTTTTGTAATCTATCTGTTAAGTCCGTGAAAGTCAATGTAGGGACGCAGCTCCCCATCTTTTTTTTTTAAAGAAAAAGAATTCTGCACCAGCCGGTGAGGCAGACTTGCGGATTATACCTCTGGAGAGAGCACTGGACATATACTCCTCCATGACTCTCGTCTCCTCCAGAGACAGTGGATATACACAGCCCTTGGGAGGAGTTGCTCCTGGAATCAAATTAATCTCTCAATCATAAGGCCTATGAGGAGGCAACACACCTGCTTGTGCTTTGTCAAAAACATCCCTGAAGGCCATATATTCCTCAGGCAGGACTGAAGCAGAAGTACAAAGTAGTCTCGTAGGAATTGTATCACGGTGCCCGTGCTTTCCTGTCACTCTCTGTGCTGGTGCTCGTCCATTGGAGGAAGCTGATTGGCCCGCCCAGGGTGTCCCTTTATATTTGGGTCTATGGCACCTGTCAGGTGCCCTTTCGTGGTGTTCCTGCGCTATTGTTGCTGTGATCCTGTATTCCTGTGTACCGACTCGGCTCGTCTGACTACTCTGCTTTTCCTGCTCTGTTATTGACCCGGTTCTGGCTGACGTTCCTGCTCTGTGATTGACCCGGTTCTGGCTGACTTCCTGCTCCGTGATCGACCCGGTTCTGGCTAACTTCCTGCTCCGTGATTGACCCGGTTCTGGCTGACTTCCTGCTCCGTGATTGACACGGTTCCGACTGAGGTTCCTGCTCCGTGATCGACCGGCTCTGGCTGACGTTCCTGCTCCGTGATCCTTCCGGTTCTGCTTCTCGTCTCAGCCTGGCGACATTCTGAGCCTGCTCGCAGCTAGCACTGACTGATCACACATCAGTTACTCTGTGGCCTCTGTTTCTGAGCCTGTTGGTTGCCTCCGTTTACTGAGCCTGTGAGAGAGTACTACCGAGCTGTGGCCGTTGTTTCAGAGCCTGTATAGAGCACTTGCTGTGCCTGTTGCCTCCGTTTACTGAGCCTGTTGCATACGCCTGCCAAGCTTGTTGCCTCCCATACTGAGCCACATTTACACGTGTTGAGCTATTGCCTACTATACCGAGCCTAGCTATTACAACTGCAGAGCTGTACACCTGTTTGGGGCCCGTTTACCAGTACTTGTTGCACCGCGTGGTGCAGAGGGCATTCAGATACTCTGGCAGTGTGTGTCCATGTTGGCACAGGAAGGGTGCTTTGGCTCTGCTCTATTCTCGCTCACTGTGTTGTTCCATCCACCCGCACTTGGTAGTGCGTTGGCTCTAGTAGTCAGCTTGGGCAGTGTTTCCTCCGATACAGCACCTAAGGGGTGCTGGGCTCTGATCCCTTTGGCACACGCAGTGTTCCTCTCCTACCGCACCAGGGGTGCTTCCTATTCTGGCTCCACTGGCTCTGGTAGTTTCTCTCCTACGTTGCTACACCCCTGTAGGGGTATTGGCTCCTGCTACAGTTGGTTATTCTATACTTCTGGGCATTTCCAGACCGCGATCTGGTTGTGATTCAGTTCAGTCGCTCTGCTAGTGCTAGCTAGCTGCACTACTACTTTTGGGACTGTTGATGTACCAGGCATTGGCTAATCACCACCACAGAGACTGACTACCAGCTTGAGTGTTAACCCTTACCTGTGTTTATGCTATATTCTACCTGATCCTGCTATATTGAGCCTGTGTATCACTCATTACTGTAATACCGATACTGGCCCTCAGGGGCGCTATTCTTTATTTCTTTTTAATAAAACTGTGTTTTATTTCTAACCCTGGTCTGAGTGTCTGAAAACCGTAAAAACATGTGAGACAGGTGTTAGTTGTCACCTTCCGCCCCGCTCGGTATTCGGCGCTCGGGGCAGTCTCACTCCGCTTCCGGGTTTCCCCCCGACGTCGCGTCATCTGGTAGTGTCTATTTCATGACGCTCCAGACTAGGCGCAGGCGCACTCTGATAGTGTTCCCTAGCGCCCTGTGTGCTCAGTTCTAGTGTCCTAGCCTGTATCTTCCTAGCCAGTATCTGCTCCAGTCTCTTCCTGCCTTGTCTGCCTCTCCAGCTGGCTGAGGATTACCCAGCCTGTGTCTGCTCCGGACATTTCCAGTCCTTCCAGTCTCTCCAGCTGGTCTCCACCTGTGGGTTTGCATCCAGCCTGTTCCTGACAGCTCCATCTTGTCCAGCAGTCCACCCTGGACTATCTTCCTGCCTGTTCCCAGTCAGTCTTCTGCCAGGGGTTTGTGGATCTGTCACTCCAGCTTGTGCTTTGATAGTCCTGGCATGTTTCGAAACTCCTCCCAGGAACCCTCCTGGACGTCTGCAGGTCCAGTTCTGCTCTTCCGCTTCACCAGGGCTGATACTGCAGGACAGGTCTGTTCTCTCAATCCTAGGAGAGTATCTTTCTATTTATTTATTTCCTTCTTCTAGGAGAGTTCCAGACTTTCGGCCTCCGCTCTCTAGCCTCGCTCCCCATACTGCGCTCCCCAGCCTTCACTCTCCCCCACAGGAGAGCAAGTACTTCCTGTGGGATTATCATCCAGGGCTCACCTCCAGCTCCTCTGGGGTCTGCCATCCGGCCAGCACCGTACCTGGCTTAGGCCGCAGCACGGTAATCCCACAGACAATCAACGTACGGCGAGCACCGCTAACCAGCGTCGCACCCGAGCACTCCCTCTCCTGTGGGCTTCGTCACGTCTGGTCCCCCCTGTGTGACATTAGTACAATTCGAGGCCCAGGACAAGATTTCACAGTTGCGCCAATCAATCCTGGAGTTGTGTGCCTGTAGCCGTGGAAACCCCAGGACAATGGCACAATGGGGAGAATTAATAACCTGGAACTGCAGGGTTTCCGTGTGAAGGGCTCCTACTCTCAAGGTTAGAGGAAGCATCTCCAGAGTGATGTGGGAAGGTTGTAGGGGCCTTCCATCAATGGCTTAAATCGCCAACGGAGAGGAGCGCGACTGCAAGGGAATAGCGTGCTTGCCAGCAAAATCAGCATTGATAAAGAAACCTGCAGCTCTGAATCCAGCAATCAGGGCTGGATTTGCCATTAGGCTGCGCCGGCGGCACCTGCTCACATTGCCCGCCCCTCGTTGTCTATTTCCTAACTCCCCGACAGGACAGGTCTGTGCCTCCTTTAGCACAGTCCTGTAAGTGCTGAGCTCACTCGTCGCCTCCTTAGGAATGCAGAGCGCTGGGAGATGACATCATCTCCCAGCGCTCTGCATTCCTGAATAGGAGACTGAGCAGGAGCTCCGTCAGGTACAAGACTGTGCCAAAGGAGGCACAGATGACAGATCTACCAGGGAGGTAGGAAACGGACAATGGGGGGAGGCAATGTGAGGGTAACATGGAAATGGTGGGGGTAATGTGGAAATAATGGGGGCAAGTTGGAGCCGATGGAGGGCAATATGGAGATAGTGGGGGCAAGTTGGAGCTGATGGGGTTGGGGCAATGTGAGGGCAATGTGGAGCTGATGGGGGCAATATAGGGCTGATGGGGGGCAATGTAGAGCTGATGGGGGCAATATGGAGCTGATGGGGGGCATTGTGAGGGCAATGTGGAGCTAATGGGGGCAATATGGAGCTGATGGGGGCAATGCGAGGGCAATATGGAGATGATGGGGGGCAACGTGGAGATTAGGAGCATTGTGGAGGTATCCAGTGCAGATGGCCCACGGGGGGGGGGGGGCGCTTCAAATATCTGTGCTTACAGGCTCCTGAGATGTAAATCCAGCCCTGCCAGCAATGCAGGCACAGATACAGAAGAGCTGGCCCATGATAGGATAACCTCCAGGTTTAACATCTCCGGGGACTGAGTGATTCCGCCTAAGATCTGTCCCTGACAGGATCCTAGGTGCGGGCATTTCCCGGACGCACCGGACATGACCTTATGAGGTGACCAAGTTTCCCACAGTACAAACAGAGGCCCTCTCTCCTCCGAAAGGCCCTCTCCACCCCAGTAAGGCGAGTGGCCCCCAACTGCATGTGTTTACTGCAGGAGGTGTCAAGTCCAGGAGGTGTGGGAGGCGAGGGAGGAATGGGTGGGTGAGTAAAGCTGGGTGCCAATCGAGATGGAAGCCTACGCAGGCGTTCCTTGAAAGAGGGTCTCTCCCAAATACGTGTGTCAATCAGGATGGTAAAAGAGATAAGATCGTCCAAATCTCTAGGCAAGTCACGGGCAGCAATCTCATCCTTGATCATATCACACAGCCCTTGGGAGAAGGCCGCAACCAAGGCCTCGTTATTCCAATTCACCTCCGCCACCAAAGTACGAAATTCTATCGCATACTCAGCCACAGTTCGAGCACCCTGGCGGATGGTCATAAGGTGTTTGGAGGCCGAGACCTGACTCCCTGGTATGTCAAAAACTCTGCGGAAAGCACCCACAAACTCCATAAAGTTTTATATAATCGGCTTATCCATCTCCCATAGTGGATTGGCCCAAGCCAAGGTCTTGTCAGACAAGAGAGAGAGATCAGAAATGCCACTTTACTGCGTTCGTTAGGGAAACTATGCGGTACCATCTCCATGTGTATACCCACTTGGTTTAGAAAACCACAACAGTGAACTGGGTCCTCATCATACCGTTGTGGAAACGGAGATCGACTGAAGAAACCCCTGATCATGCCTGCATCAGGGGCAGTAGGGACAACCGGTGCCGAGGCAGAAACAGCGGCGGACACCGGTTGTTGGACAGAGCGGTCATGGTGTGCCGTACGGTTCAACAGAGTTTGTAATACTAGCAACATATGATAAATACGTTGATCTTGAACATCAACTCTGGTTATGATATTCTGTAAAGAAGGGTAACCACTATCATCTGCGGACATGGCCCTTTCATACTGTGATGGTAATGCAAGAAAACTCAGGACAAGTACTAATAGGTAACACCAACTTTATTAGGCAGCAACAATCAAGCAGAAATATCACAACAAATGGTATAAAGAGAAGCACACAACGGAGCAAGCGACAACTACCAGAAACAGAAGACTGCTTCTGTGTGCTTCTCTTGAGACAGGCCACAGTGATGGGACAAGGAGTAGTCTGCAATGCCACAGGTCCGCACCTGGGAGAATCCAGACAAAATAGGAAGGCCACCAGGAGTAAGTCTGCCAGAGCCACAAGCCTGCACCAGGTTGGGTATCTAACTTCACGGAAGGCCTCCAAAGAGGATAACTAGACAGAGCCACAGGTCAGCGCCAGAATGGGTGGTTAGACAAGCCAGAGGTGATGCAGGGAGAGGGTAGTAAGCCAGAGCCACAGGGTCACACCAGATAGGATGTCCGCTGAAGCGTTGGTATGCTGGATACGCAGTGGACAGAACCCCAGGCCAACACGAGAAGGGGAAGTCAGACAAGCCAGGAGTCAAACACGGAACGGGTAGTCAGCCAGAGCCACAGGTCTGCACCAGAATGGTTCTCCAACTAAGCCAAAGGTCATACAGAGACACAGGTCAGCACCAGGTCGGGTAGTCAGACAAGCCAGATAATACACGGAACACCAAGAACTAGAACTGCACTGGACACCAACGAAAGGGCGACTAAGCCCTGTGTCCAGGTAGTTTAAGTACAGTGGTAGGCAAGAAAAGGAGGAGTAAAACACACGTCTGTCCCTTTAAATGGGGTGCACGTCCATGTTCTTGGACGTGCTCCCATAGCTGATGTCATCAGCCAAGTCGGGACGCCGACAGCAGAAGCGGCAGGAGCCGCGCATGGAACCAGAAGGCGGGTGAGCCGCCAGGACGGGGGACGCGGCCAAGCCGCAATGGAGGCTCAGGATGCGGCTGGAGCTGCTGGAAGATTAATGCAGTCAGCTCGAGCAGCCGCTGCACAGGTACCCTGACACTCTGCCAGGTATTCTATATGTGTGCAGCAGTAGGAAATTTGAGAGAGATGAGTGGGTGTGAAGCTGGAGTGTATCACGGTGCCCGTGATTGGTGCTGTTCAGTGTCAGTCACTTGCTGAGTATCATGATTGGCTGTCTGTGATTAGCCCTCCTCACACAGCCTTTTTAAACCCAGGCTGAGCACTTCCAGGTTGCCCTTTCGTGGTGTTTCTGACTCCACTCTGCCTGACCTGCTTGTTAGGCTTTTGGGCCTGTTCCTGCTGTACTTGCTGATCCTGTGTTCCAGTGTTCCTGTATGCTAGTGTTCCTGTGTTCCAGAGTTCCAGTGTTCCTGTGTTCCAGCACCTCGCGGGTTAATCTTACTGAGTTCCAGTGTTCCTGTGTTCCAGCACCTCGCGGGTTAATCTTACTGAGTTCCTGAATCTCCTGCCCCAGCCGTCGCTCCGGCGACATTGTTCTTCTCGCTGCTGATCATACTTTGTTGGTTTACTCCACTAAACCTGGTTGCGATATACATTGTTGGTCCCAGCGTGCGGACGCTGGTTTACTCCACTAAACCTGGTTGGTATATACATTGTTGGTCCCAGCATGTGGACGCTGGTTTACTCCACTAAACCTGGTTGCAATATACATTGTTGGTCTCAGCGTGCGGACGCTGGTTTACTCCACTAAACCTGGTTGCGATATACATTGTTGGTCCCAGCGTGAGGACGCTGGTTTACTCCACTAAGCCTGGTTGCGATATACATTGTTGGTCCCAGCGTGTGGACGCTGGTTTACTCCACTAAACCTGGTTGCTATATACATTGTTGGTCCCAGCGTGCGGACGCTGGTTTACTCCACTAAACTGGTTGCGAGATACATTATTGGTTCCAGCGTGCGGACGCTGGTTTGCTCCACTAAACCTGGTTGCGTTATACGTTGTTGGTCCCAGCGTGCGGACGCTGGTTTACTCCACTAAACTGGTTGTGAGATACATTATTGGTTCCAGCGTGCGGATGCTGGTTTGCTCCACTAAACCTGGTTGCGTTATAAGTTGTTGGTCCCAGCGTGCGGACGCTGGTTTGCTCCATTAAACCTGGTGGCGCTATTACCATTAGTCCCAACGTGCGGACGTTGGTTTGCTCATGAACATCCAGTACTGTGGTCAGTCGCTGTCCACTTCCTTACAGTTGTCTGAGTATCCCTGGCAATAGACTCCTGCTGAGTAGACCTCTATACTTATGCTCTATGCTGTCTTAGTCACCTGACAGCTGGTCTACTCGCTCAGGCTGCCCTGCCCGGTATTGGTGAGGCCGGTAGAACCTTGACGATACCATCCTGTAGGTTGCCTCACCCGGAATTGGCAGGGCCGGTAGAGCCTACTCCAGTACGCCTTTGGGCTGCCCCGCCCGGTATTGGTAAGGCCGGTAGAACCTTGTAATTCACCATCTTTAAGGTTGCCTTACCCGGTATTGGCAGGGCCGGTAGAGCCTACATTCAGCATTCCGTGGGGGCTGCCTTGCCCGGTATTGGTAAGGCCGGTAGAACCGGTATATGTCATCTCACGGTTGCCTTACCCGGTATAGGCAAGGCCGGTAGAGCCTGTCATTAAAACTGTCACTTGGGTTGCCTTGCCCGGTATATGTTATATTACTGTTGTATTGTTATGTATGTTTACCCTACGGGGACTGCCTTTAACTTTTAATAAAGTTAAGTTATTTTACCAAACCTTAAGTCTGAGAGTCTTCAAATCCGTGACAGTACGAAAGGGCCATGACCTCAGATACTAAGAGTGACGGTAACACACAGAATATCCATTGGAGGATGGATATGCACGAGCAACGTTTGGATCAGCTAGCGGTTGCTATCCAAACTATTCTTGAACGCACGGTACTTGCGGATAAGTCTGGTGCTAACCCGGTGGTCCCGCCAATTCCGACACCGGAGAATGAGTCTAAGCCCTCAGGGGCTGCAGTCAAAGGGTTAACGGCTTCTGCACCCTTGCCGCTGAGATATGACGGGGACCCTCAATTGTGCAGAGGGTTTATTAATCAACTTGAAATATTTATGGAATTGACGGCACACGCATTTCCTAGTGATCGCAGCAAGGTTGGGTTCATGATATCCCTGCTGACTGGCAGAGCATTGGTCTGGGCCAACCCACTTTGGGAAAACGCTAAACCCTGCACAAAGAATTTCTGTGATTTTGTGCAGTCCTTTCGGAGAGTATTTGAGCCTCCTGGTAGAACTACCTCTGCTGCTAAATGTCTCATGGAGATACAACAGGGCAGGCGCACGGTTGGCGGTTATGCCATTGAATTCCGCACCTTGGCAGCAGAGGTAGGGTGGAATAACGAGGCCCTGTTGGCAGCCTTTGCTCAAGGATTGAGTGACCAGATTAAAGATGAGATTGCAGCAAAAGAGTTACCTACTGACCTAGACGATTACATCGAATACGTGATTCTAATTGATTCCAGAATTCGTGAAAGATTAACCGCCAGAGAGCGACGAGTACGGTTAAAGAATAATGGGTCCAGTAGCATATTTTGCCCACCCAACCCTCCCTCTGTATCCAAACCTAGTGAATCTATTTCGGAACCAAGTGCACCTATGCAGGTGGGTTTCACAAGGTTAACTAAGGAGCAGAGAAGGTATCGCAAGACACAAGGATTATGTCTGTACTGCGGTAAAGATGGTCACCTGTTAAGATCTTGTCCGGTACATCCGGGAAACGAACACACCTAGGGTACCTTGGAGGACAGGCCCTAGGTGGTGTCCAATCGTCCCCATTGTTGGACACACTTAAACCCACCATACAGGTGGTATTGTCATGGGCACAATGCTCGGTTGAGGTTTTGGCCTTGGTTGATTCTGGTGCAGCTGCGTATTTTATGGACAATACCTTTGCTGAATTGCATGGGGCACCACGGATTCAGAGAGAAACCCCTCTTGCTATTGAAGCAATTGATGGCAGACCTTTGGAACCCGCCCAAGTTACTTTTGAAACGATGCCCTTGTCCATGACTATTGGGGCTCTTCACAAGGAAGAGCAGCAGTTCCAATTGATTAATTCTCCTCACCATGCCGTGATTTTGGGCTTTCCTTGGTTACAGTTGCACAACCCACAATTTGATTGGCAGAAATGTGAGATTGCTGCTTGGTCTCAGTTCTTTATGGATAAGTGCGTTACCCATCCTGTTAAGGTCTTGTGCACCTCCCCTTCACTACCTGATGCCTACCAGCAGTTTAGCGACGTTTTCAGTAAGGGAGAGGCTGTCATCCTACCTCAGCACAGACCATATGATTGTCGCATAGAACTGAGTCCTGGAGCAGTACCACCGAGGGGACGTACGTATCCATTGTCTTGTGAGGAGAACCAAGCTATGGAGGAATACATAGCAGATGCCCTCAGTAGAGGGATCATAAGGAAATCTACTTCTCCGGCCGGTGCCGGATTCTTTTTTGTTAAGAAAAAAAGTGGCGAACTGCGACCTTGCATAGACTATCGTGGGCTGAATATGCTGATGGCAAAAAATGCCTACCCAATACCACTCATCACCGAGCTGTTTGATAGACTTAAGGGTTCCTCGATTTTCACCAAATTGGACCTAAGGGCAGCCTACAATTTGATACGTATCAGAGCCGGTGATGAGTGGAAAACTGCCTTCAATACAAGATCTGGGCATTATGAATACCTAGTCATGCCATTTGGTCTATGTAATGCTCCTGCAGTATTTCAAGAACTGATCAATGACGTTCTTAGAGATATGTTACAATCTTGTGTTGTAGTTTATCTTGATGACATACTTATCCACTCCAAAGACCTGTCACAACACATCAAGGATGTGTCTGAAGTCTTGCTGCGCTTACGAAAAAATAAATTATTCTGTAAACTGGAGAAATGCGAGTTCCACAAAACCAGTGTACCGTTTCTGGGGTTTATAATTGGCAAAGACGGCATTGCCATGGATAAAGAGAAATTGACGGCAGTCTTACAATGGCCTAAACCCAAGAGCCTCAAAGCCATCCAACGATTTCTGGGCTTCGCCAATTATTACAGGAAGTTTATTAAAAACTTCTCCTCTATCGTGAAACCTCTGTCTGACCTCACGCACAAGGGCGCTAATCCATCCCTCTGGCCGGTGGCTGCTGAAGAGGCCTTTGAGAAGTTGAAAGTAGCCTTTGCTGAAGCGCCTGTGTTGTCCCACCCTAATCCAATACTCCCCTTTACTTTGGAAGTCGATGCCTCAGATATTGGGGTTGGGGCGGTGCTCTCTCAGCGACAGGTTAAAGGCGGTACACTCAGACCCTGTGGATTCTTCTCAAAAAAACTGACTAGTGCTCAAAGTCATTACGAGATTGGTGATCGAGAATTACTGGCCATTATCCTCGCTCTCAAAGAATGGCGTCATTTACTTGAAGGCACAAAAAACCCCGTTTTGATTCTAACTGATCACAAGAATCTGACGTATCTTTCTGAGGCCAAGAGATTGTCTTCTCGCCAGGCCAGATGGGCACTGTTTCTATCCCGATTCAATTTCGTTGTATCATACCTGCCGGGATCAAAGAATGTTAGGGCTGATGCTCTGTCTAGACAATTTGAAGCAGAGGTTGACAGAGAAGAGGTACCAGCCCCTATCATTCAACCCGATCGAATATTGGCTACCATACGTACTAGTATTACTTCACCACTAGGGGAGGATATTTTGGCATCCCAAGCCTCTGCTCCTCATGAGACTCCAGTGGGCAAATGTTTTGTCGCTGAGCCATTCCGTACTCGATTACTTGAGACCTACCACTCCTCTAAGGCTGCGGGACATATTGGTAGGGATCAATTGTTCTGGTCTCTCTCTCAGCTATTTTGGTGGCCTTCTATGAGAGCAGATTGTGCCAATTTTACGAATGCCTGTGCCACCTGTGCCCATGCCAAAACCCCTAGACATCTCCCTGTGGGCTTGCTTCAGCCTGTGCCTAATGGTGAACGCCCTTGGTCTCACGTCTCTATCGACTTTATGGGAGAATTGCCCAGGTCTAGAGGGTACTCCTTCATATTGATGGTGGTAGACAGGTTCTGTAAAATGGCACACTTAGTACCCCTCCGTGGCCTTCCTTCGGCCAAGGAACTGGCAATGGTATTCGCTCGAGAAGTATTTCGGTTACATGGAGTACCCAGGGTGCTGGTGTCTGACAGGGGGAGCCAGTTTGTGTCCAGATTCTGGAGGGCATTTTGCGAACAGATGGGCATACAGCTATCATTTTCCTCGGCATATCATCCCCAGACTAACGGGGCCGCTGAGAGGGCCAATCAAGGATTGGAACAGTTTCTGCATTGTTTTGTGACTGACCATCATGATAATTGGGCCGACTTGTTGCCTTGGGCAGAGTTCGCCAGGAACTGCGCAGTTAATTCTTCCTCCGGGAGCTCTCCGTTTTTGATCAATTATGGGTTCCAACCCTGTCTGCTCCCGGACTCCTTTCAATCACAGCAGATTCCAGCTCTGGATGAGCATATAGAGCAACTCCGTTCCACATGGGCACAAGTTCAGAGGGCATTGGGCCAGTCTTTTCAGAGACATCAGCGTCATGCCAATCGCAGAAGGCTTCCAGCGGTTTCCTTCCGAGTCAGGGATAGAGTATGGCTGTCCTCCAAGAATCTAAAGCTCAAGGTCCCATCTAACAAGCTGGCACCTCGGTTCATTGGTCCGTACAAGATCATTCGCAAAATTAACCCTGTTTCCTATGCCTTGGAATTACCTGCTTCTATGCGCATTCATAATGTATTCCATGTGTCTCTCCTTAAACCTCTGGTTTGTAACCGTTATACTACCACACCTGTGAGGCCAGGTCCTGTTGAAGTAGAGGGGCAGGAGGAGTATGAAGTACAAAACATTATTGATTCCTGCAGAGGTAGAGGAGGGGTACAGTATCTGGTGCATTGGAAAGGTTATGGTCCTGAGGATCGTTCCTGGGTAGACAGTAAGGACCTTCATGCATCCAAGTTACTACGAATATTTCATGCCAAATACCCTCAGAAGCCTAGACCCTACTCTGGGAGAGGGGGTCTTTGAAAGGGGGGTACTATCATGGTGCCCGTGATTGGTGCTGTTCAGTGTCAGTCACTTGCTGAGTATCATGATTGGCTGTCTGTGATTAGCCCTCCTCACACAGCCTTTTTAAACCCAGGCTGAGCACTTCCAGGTTGCCCTTTCATGGTGTTTCTGACTGCACTCTGCCTGACCTGCTTGTCAGGCTTCTGGGCCTGTTCCTGCTGTACTTGTTGATCCTGTGTTCCAGTGTTCCTGTATGCTAGTGTTCCTGTGATCCAGAGTTCCAGTGTTCCTGTGTTCCAGCACCTCGCAGGTTAATCTTACTGAGTTCCAGTGTTCCTGTGTTCCAGCACCTAGCGGGTTAATCTTACTGAGTTCCTGAATCTCCTGCCCCAGCCGTCGCTCTGGCGACATTGTTCTTCTCGCTGCTGATCATACTTTGTTGGTTTACTCCACTAAACCTGGTTGCGATATACTTTGTTGGTCCCAGCGTGCGGACGCTGGTTTACTCCACTAAACCTGGTTGCGATATACATTGTTGGTCCCAGCGTGCGGACGCTGGTTTACGCCACTAAACCTGGTTGCAATATACATTGTTGGTCTCAGCGTACGGACGCTGGTTTACTCCACTAAACCTGGTTGCGATATACATTGTTGGTCTCAGCGTGCGGACGCTGGTTTACTCCACTAAGCCTGGTTGCGATATACATTGTTGGTTCCAGCGTGCGGACGCTGGTTTACTCCACTAAACCTGGTTGCTATATACATTGTTGGTCCCAGCGTGCGGACGCTGGTTTACTCCACTAAACTGGTTGCGAGATACATTATTGGTTCCAGCGTGCGGACGCTGGTTTGCTCCACTAAACCTGGTTGCTATATACATTGTTGGTCCCAGCGTGCGGACGCTGGTTTACTCCACTAAACTGGTTGTGAGATACATTATTGGCTCCAGCATGCGGACGCTGGTTTACTCCACTAAACCTGGTTGCGATATACATTGTTGGTTCCAGCGTGCGGTCGCTGGTTTGCTCCATTAAACCTGGTGGCGCTATTACCATTAGTCCCAACGTGCGGACGTTGGTTTGCTCATGAACATCCAGTACTGTGGTCAGTCGCTGTCCACTTCCTTGCAGTTGTCTGAGTATCCCTGGCAATAGACTCCTGCTGAGTAGACCTCTATACTTATGCTCTATGCTGTCTTAGTCACCTGACAGCTGGTCTACTCGCTTAGGCTGCCCTGCCCGGTATTGGTGAGGCCGGTAGAACCTTGACGATACCACCCTGTAGGTTGCCTCACCCGGTATTGGCAGGGCCGGTAGAGCCTACTCCAGTACTCCTTTGGGCTGCCCCGCCCGGTATTGGTAAGGCCGGTAGAACCTTGTAATTCACCATCTTTAAGGTTGCCTTACCCGGTATTGGCAGGGCCGGTAGAGTCTACATTCAGCATTCCGTGGGGGCTGACTTGCCCGGTATTGGTAAGGCCGGTAGAACCGGTATATGTCATCTCACGGTTGCCTTACCCGGTATAGGCAAGGCCGGTAGAGCCTGTCATTAAAACTGTCACTTGGGTTGCCTTGCCCGGTATTTAGGCAAGGCCGTTAGAACCTATTATATGTTATATTACTGTTGTATTGTTATGTATGTTTACCCTAACGGGGACTGCCTTTAACCTTTAATAAAGTTAAGTTATTTTACCAAACCTTAAGTCTGAGAGTCTTCAAATCCGTGACAGAGTGCTTTGACAGTCTTTGGTGAGCCGTTGCTTCTGCTGAAGCCAGAATAAAGTTGCTGGCCTCAAAGGCAGATGTCTGATCCCAGTTAAGTCAGAACCAAACCTAGGATGGGCTCACCATAGTACAGTGGAATACCTCACTACGAGTCCAGACATGTGAAAACCAAGGTCAAGATGGGTAATCAGTCCAATTCAAGAAAGATACAGAAGGAAAAACTGGGAGCAGATGTCAGGTCACTGGTGCTCTGGCACAGGGTGGCAGGTTGGGCACTCAGACAGGCTATCTGGTATCCCTCCTTCATGTATACCTCAGCCTTGATTGCCGCCATACTCCCTTGCTTCACACTGGCTGGTTGAGGTGTTGGCCTCCTCATTGGACCTAGTCTCTACTCTATTCAATAAGATACTCTGATTTTGCCTCCAGTCCTGTAACCATAGTGTTGCTGAAGGATCGCAAGCTCTCCTGTGCTTCCCTCCAACTCAGCTTTAGATATTTCCACTCCAGCAGTCTTCCAGCCAAGAGGTTCGTCCCCCTCCAGATCAGAGGTGAATGATTACATCTCTGTCCATTTCAACATTAATCTACAAGCTTGAATGATTCTTCGCCATAATCCAAATTCCACTAAACGGCATCCTCAATCAAACCTTCTAGATAAACTTCTGGCCCTCTCTCTGTGTCTGGATACCAGATACAGAGGAATCTGGTAGATGGGATTAAGCGCTATATTCCACATTTCAAGGTATATCCCAGTGGTATGCAGTCTTCTCCCCTTCCCTGTCTGGAGCCTGTCCAGATCATAACAGAGAGTCCTTCCAACTTCTCCACTGCTCACAGGCTACCATTTCCTTAGCAAATTCTACTGTCTTTTGGTAGTCTTTCTCTGTGATATTTTATCTTAGCAAGTCTTTTCCCCCATTACTGCACAGATTTCTCGGTAACATGCATCACTGCTAGGGTGCTGTTGTACTGATCCAACAGCTGCCAGCCAGTTGAAATGGATGGTCTGGTCTTCAGCTAGTAGTCACTGCTGTGGGTTCTCCTTGATACAAGGATCAGGAGTGGTAGATGGTACAATACAACTTTATTACAAAATAATCACAAATGCAAGAATATTTAATAATGAATGGCAGCTTAAGCTTGACCACCCTGCAGGAACAATCCGAAAAGACTAACTTAAAAGGATAATAATGTTTCACAATAAAAACAGCTCCATGGAAAGAGTTATTTCAATACTGGCAGAGTTGTAGTTCAAGAGCAATCGAATGATAAAGTATCCCCTCCCACCCCTTTTATTGATGTAACACTGCTCACCTCAGAGCATAAAGGTGGTGTCCAGATGGCTTGCAGAGAGGAATAATATTCAATTAGTATAATGGAAAAACTTGATAAACCTGTCAAGGGATGGAAGGATTTTCATTGTTCTCACAGTAAGGAGACTGTCCCTTGCTGTGAGCGGTCTGATCTATGGACCAGATTCCACATCTGAGGGGAGGTGGCTTACACTAAGTAAAAGGGGCAGGAGGGGGAAACTTTATCATTCAATTACTCTTGAACTACAACTCTGACAGTATTGAAATAACACTCTCCATGGCTCAAGTACTATGAAGATTAACTGGAGCTGATGTTCTTGTGAAACATTACTATCTCTTTAAACACAGCCACAGTCCCCAATATACATCTCCATACTCGTGATGTTTCTCTTCCCCAGGAGATAAAAATCAGCATCTCAGGAGACTAACAACATTTTAATTAAAATGCAATATTAAAATATTGTATAACACCCAGCTATCACAGTCTCCCTTAGAACCTTAGTGATCCTGTGCTTCCTTTCTCTGTGGTGTGTCGGCCGGCATGATTGCGGCTACTTTCGCATTGCTGACGTCATGAACAGACACTGGCACAGATGCCTGTTTATGGGCCTATTCTGTTTTGCCTGACTGGGTCCACCCTTCTTCTGCTCCTTTATATACCTCCTTGGGCCTAGGAGTCATTGCCCTTATGTGGTGTTTCTGCTAGTATCTCTTATGCACCGTTGTGACCCGTGCCTATCTGAGAATCTGCTCCGTGTATGACCCTGGCTTGTCTGACTATACACATCGGTTCTGATATGTGGCTCTGGCTGACTAACTCGCTCTGTGTATGACCCAGGCTTGTTTGACTACCCACATAGGTTCTGACCTATGGTTCTGGCTGACTAAGTCACTCTGTGTATAATCCCAACTTGTCTATCCTCTGGCTCTGGCCACTGACTTGCTCCGTGTAGTCTCCGGTGTGTCTGGCTTGCCTGTCCTCTGGCTACGGACTCACTCCGTGTAGTCCCCGGTATGTCTGACCTCTGGCTCCTAACTCTCTCCGTGTAGTTCCCGGTTTGTTTGACCTGTGGCTTTGGCTGCCTACTTGCTCCGTGCACTCCAACTTGCCTGACCTGTGCCTCTGTGCTCCGTGGCTCTGGCCTGTTCTAGCTCCCTGTTGCCTCCGGTCATGAGACCCGGAGGGGTGAATTACGCTATACAGACTGTTCACTCTGGTGTTCTCCTCGAGCCTCTTCCCTAGTCTCAGTTCGTGCAGTAGTGCAGTGCACAGCACAGTGTGCAGCTCCGGGTGGAGCCTGGGTCCTATCATCCTGTGGTCCGGGTTTGTGTGTGCTATACTACTATTGCTGTATATATTAATAAAGGTGGTTACATTTAATATTGTGTCTGTCCTTCTTTGCCTGAATACCGTGACACCAGCCTTATAGAATTGTTAAAGTTGCAAAATCACATGTCCCAAACAATGATGAAAACATACTTAGCTTGCAGGAACTTATGATGACTCTGACACTGTGTGGCCACAGAGGCGGTGGAGACATCTCTGTGTGCCACAGACAACCCCCCCCCATGCTGTGTCACTGTCCGATGCCTGTTCTGCAATGAGGGAATTTGGTCAAAGACTGCCTTTATATATGGGCAGCTTCTGATCGAATTCCCGGACATCCCAGACAATCAGATTCCAGCAACTGTGCTTTAATCTGATTGGCTGGGATGTGAGGGAATTCTTTCAGAAGCTGCCCATATACAAAGGCAGTCTCTGATCAAATTTCCTCATTGCGGAACGGACATCGGTCCGTGAGGCAGCATAAGGGGGGTGTCTGTGGCACACAGTTATGTCTCTGCCACCACCTCCTCTGTGGCCGCACACAGCAGCAGAGACATTATAAGTTCCTGCAAGCTAAGTATATTTTCATTATTGTTTGGGACACATGATTTTGCAACTTTAATATACTGGCGTCACATAATAATGGCGCATATTTCATTATACACGGGGGCACTAATACATTGTTTAACTCTCTGAGCCCCAGAGAGGTCCGCAATGCATTGCTTTGCAATGTGTTATGTACTCCTCTGGCACTCAAGGGGTTAAACGATGTATTGTATTCTGCATTGTATTAATACTATGTTTTCTTTTACAGATACCAGAAGAAAGAAGACAGAAGGGAAGGATAGAAGAGAAGTACAGAAGATGACCAGGAAGCTGAGGACTCCGCTGGACATCAGGATTAATGGTAAGTGTTACTTTTAATGGGATGTTTTTTTGTTTTTTTTTAAAGTTAGTTGGGTTAACCCTATGAACGCCGGCAGGGTAATTATACCCCACTGGAACTCACAGGGTTAATTCTACTAACGTTTGACGCATTTTTCATACTTTGGATGTATTGCTATGGGGCTTAGGGCCCCATATCAATACATCCACTGAGGACTTAGGGGTTTTTTTTTTACTTGTTTTTTTTATTCAAGTTTCTGCATCAGTCGTTTAAAGAGCTGACAAGGGACTCAAGTCAGAAAAAAACTGGGTCGTAAAAAACAGCCGTCTCCAACATTTGGATCGAGCCCTAAATGTCTCAGTACGAGAGAAGAGTATTCCGGATGTGGATCCCTTGTTCTAAGCACCTTATGAGCAGAAGGGAGCTAGAAATCTTAAAATAACAAATGCAAAACTGAATTATATATCTGCAATCAGAAAAATTAGTTTTACTATTTCTCATTATTTCTTATATTTTTAATGTTAATGACTGTGAACTATAAAAAAAGTGATTATTTTTGGATCTGACTCCTGCCTTTATCGTTTCACATATGTTAGTTCATACTGATACATTTTTCAAAAGGTATTTTATTTTATTAACTCGTTTTACTTATAGGGTTCTTTAATGCAATATATATGTAATTTGTAAAATGATCATATGAAGTAAATATTTATACTAAACCTTCTTTCTACCATTTCCAATGCCAACTTCCATTATTATGGACAGTACATCTTTCTTGAAGTATCCCAAAGCTGGTTTACTGTAATTAAAGGAGAAAAGAATTAGCTAAGCATTGATAGAACACATTTGCATTTTACAGACAATTAATGAGTAGGAGCAGTAGACGTCCAAATAAAAGGAGGACTCAAACTATTCTAAACCTGTTAAATTTGCATTATTTGCAACATGCAAGGAGATTATCAATAGTCACTTCAGTTTCTAAAATAGCAACATTTTTCAGAACCAAGGCCTTTTAAAGTGATTACAATTTTATGTGGTCCAAAAGATAGTAACCACTGATGATCTATAGAATATCATCAAATACAAAGACATTAATGGCGTGCTGTATTTATTTTGATGACTATTACATTTGATTTCATGGAAACAATAATTATTTTTAATTCTGAATGAATAAAAATTAGGTAAGAAACAGGAGCATTATTTATACATGTATGTAGTCAAATCTGCTAATCCAGTTTGTTTTTTAATTACAAGCTTTCCCACCTGAATTCACAGAGGGCAGGGCACGTTAAAAAGACAGGGTCTTTGGGGTGGAGCCTCCCTCCTCTTCCACCAGCTCAATCCCCTGCCCACCAGAATCATGATAAGTACCACAGAAAAAAAAGAACCTTAGCGGGCAAGAAGAAAAGGAAGCCCCCTAGACTACAACCCTAAGAGGACTCCTCTGCCCAGGGAAGCAAAAGCAGGTAGGTTTTCTCTGGGTGGGAGTCCTGTGATCCATGACAGAGAAAAGGATTTGACGGTAATTTCACTAAAATCCTATTTTCTCTTACATTCAATATGGAAAACTGGAATCAAGGGGGTATACCAAAACATCTCCCGGGGAGGGAAAGGAGAAAAACTCACTCCCCAGGGATACCAGTATTGAACAGGACTAAACTGGATCTATGAACCTCAGGTGTCAACAAACACCAAACTAGCACAGAAAACCAAACTAGAGCCAACAGGGCTCAAACTACTTAATAAAACTTGGCAGTAGATAAAAGAGAAAGAATATAGTCCTTAAAAAAGGCAACAATGCCTTAAGGACCTTACTGCCAAAGTGGACCTTAGCTGAGGCCAGGACAATGACATGGTAGTGTGTGGTAAATATGTGCAAGGAGGACCTGGTCTTGTAGACCCAGAAAGCACCCACAGAACAGGGGAATGTTCCATGATCTTGAAAGGAATAGGTGGCTTCCTCATCATGGTTGGAGTATGGTAGCCTTTATCCAAGAGGCAATAGTGACTCTGGATACTGTATGACCCTTCCTAGATCCCTCAGGAATGACAAAGGTAATCAGTGTTGCAGAAATGCTGAGTATGATGCATATAATACTTAATGCATGGCACCATCACAGATGGAATTCTTTCTCCTGTTTAGATGAGGTCAGGTCAAAAGGACGGCAAAATGATCTACTGATATGAAAATCTGAGAAAACCTTGGGTAAGAACTCCTGGGAGGTAAGACGTGGTGAAAAAACAAAAAAGGAGGTTTGTAAGAGAGCTTGGAGCAGCCACACTTCAGAGACAATGGCAAAAATGAAAGCCATTTTGAGCATTAAGATACGCAATGGAACCAAGGTCATATGCACAAAGCGAGGTGTCTGGAGGATACTTAAGACCAAGTTGAGATCCCTTGGGTGTGTGGGATCCTGGAATGAAGGAAAAGCATGTGCCACCTCCTGAACAAAAGGTCTTGAATTCTGGAAGAAAGGCAATATGTCTCTGAAAGAGGACAGAGGACTGGGGTCTATACCTTAATAAAGACAAAGGTTTTTGATCACAGCATAATAAAGGAAGGCCAGGACAATGGGGAGATTGAGAGTCGGGGCTGACACATCCTTGTCAGCACACCGCTGGAGTCTACTGTATGACTTTGAAGAAACAGGCTTCTTAACCTACACCATAGCAGAGATGGCCTCATCTTTGAATCACTTTCTTCTCAGAATGGTGGTTTCAAGATCAGTGCTGTCAATTTAAGTCTCTCCATGTTATCATACCAGATGAGACCCTGGTGAAGGAGGACCGGTCTTGGTGGAAGATGAAACAGCTCCCGAATTCATAGACTGAGAAGGCCGCTAGGGCCAGAATGGAGTACTCATGAAGACTAGAGCCTTCTCCATCCTGATTACACTGGGGATGAGAGGAATCAGAAAAATGCATAGGACAGATGGAAGTTCCACGGGATGGAAATTGCGACCTTAGCAAAGTCTAAGTGTTCCCTTGACCTCACACAGAACATGGTAACTTTCCTGTTCCAATGAGATACCATCAGATCTATGGCTGGGATACAACAGGGTTGAACTATCTAGTAGAACACTTCCAGATGCAGACCCCAGTTTCCTAGATCCACGTCTTGACGTCTGAGAAAGTCTGCAACCATGTTTCCTACTCCTGGAAAGTGAACAGAAACTCCTTCACCTCCTCCCACGCTAACTCACTCTGGGTTCCTCCCTGGCATTTGATGTAGGCCACTGCCATTGAGTTGTCCCTCTGAGCCATTACTGGAGTCCCTGTAAGTACATGGGACCAAGAGTAGCAGATAGATGGCAAAGATTTCCAGAATGATGATGGGCAAGACACTCCTCTTCTGTCCACCTACCCTAGGCCACCAGATGGCTTAGTATCATGCAACAGACCCTCAGACTGGCATCTATCATAACTAGGTTAATTCCAGAAATCACAAAGAGCACCTGAGTCAACTAGGGGAATGAAGCCACCAGCGGGAGATCCTCCCTCTCATGAGGCAATAGGGTCATGAGATGAGAGAAATGGACCCACTGAGAACATGTCTTGAGAATGTTCAGTTAAAGTTCCCTTATGTAAAATTAACCATAAGGGATTGCTTCCATGGCAGACACCAGATGACCTAAAACTAGCATGTAGCCCCATATTGTTGCTGAGGGCCACTCCAGCAGCCGCGACACATCCTGACCCAGGAGTTGAATCTTGTCCTCCATCAGTAACACTCTGCAGGGTGTCAAACTTCATTGCCAGAAAGATCAGAACCTGGAAGGAGAGTACTTCTTTAGGTTGAGGATAAAACCCTGATCCACTAGAATGCAGGCACACTCTTGGATATGGCTGGGCCAAGATGTCTTCTGAAGGAGCCTTGATCAACAGATTGTTCAAATATGGAGTCATAGAATGTATGAATGCAGCTAGAGCTGCCATGATCTTTGTGATGATTCCGGGAGCCAAAGCCAAACCGAAGGGCAGTGTAGTGAACTGGTAGGGACTACATGTGAAAGCACACATAGGAAGAAACATTGTTGGTCTGGGTGAGTTGGGACTTGCCGGTAGGTGTCCTTGTTGGTACCTCTCTGGTTCCAGGTACCGAGCAGGGAATCGCCTTCTGCCAGTTCTGGCCTCCTCTGCCCTTCTGCTTATTCAAAGCCAGGGTGCATGCATCAATGTCTGCTATAGGACACCATTTTTCTCAGCCCTATTTAAGGAGGGCTCAGACCAGATCTGGTGCTCAGTTATTGAGAGTTATTCTGTTAGTATCTCTGAGTTCTTTGTCTTCTTGCACTCAAGGATTTTGACCACTGGATTTGGATTCTGACCACTGCACCTTCTCAGCCTGCCCTGTCCTTCAGATTGTTTACTGACCACTGCACCTTCTCAGCCTGCCATAAAACCTTTAGACTGTCTACTGACCACTGCACCTTCTCAGCTTGCCCTGACCTCTTGTATAAAAGAAAGAGAAAAGGCACAAGCCCATCTAAGAGTATTTCTGTATCAATGCGTAATAAGATACCCCTGTAAATTCAAAGCTCACCAGATGCATAATATGTATCGGCCTGTAGTATTATTAACCACTGTTATATGTATCTTCTGGACTTCCCGGATCGATGCTACTCAATGAGAGATGTTTTATTTTAAATATCAACGATGAAAAGGCAACTTCTTTGCTGCATATACAAGTGCTTAAAACAATATTCTTATGCCCAATCATTTGCTTACTGAAGATTGTATATATTTCTGTGGAGAGGGACAAAAAATACATGGAATACAATCTGTGCCTCAAGAACAAGTATAAGATAAAACTTATGTAGTGAATTCCCGCCAGCCTGTATGAGCAGGAACTGGTGTATTGGCTAGCGGGGAAACGTTGCCAGTCCGTCCCGAAATTGTATAACAGAATCGGCAGTCTCACTCAAAGGGTTAAATCCACCGTGCAACAAATAAATACAAACCAGATGCAAAGCGGACCAATAGATTTATAAAAAATTTATTGTTTAAAAATATGCAAATTAAAAACTATTGCTTCACAAATCTCCTGACATGTTTCATGATCTGCTGACCACTTCTTCAGAGGAAATATAAGGTCCGCACTGCTATGGGCTGTTTATATATAGCCTGTTCATATGTATCAAAATGTTACATTGGTTAATGATAATTTGAATTACCCTATCAAAGAACATTATTTTAATCTTGTTACCAGTTCTACAGGTGAAATCTGAGACATCAAAAAGCACATATCTGATGAAAGAGCCACATTGACTCTACAATGGATATTATAACTGTAATAATTGTCCTTCGCCTCTCTCCATCCAGACCACACTTAACATACAGAAGACATGGAGCTGCTCTTTAATAAAGACATTACTATCGCTTTAATGAAGAAATATATTTATAGTATTTGAGATAAAAATCAGCAGTACAGCTAGGACCAGGAGTATTGCTGGCACTGGCAAGTAGTATCTGTCCTAGTTCCTCAATACTTGTTGACCCCATTCCCAGTGTGTCCACTGTGGTCTGTGGCACACTAGCCTGCTCCTCAGCATCCTGCTGCCCTTGCATCTCAGCAGCAGCAGGAATTAGAGCAGTTGCAAATTCTAAAAGCTGATTGCTAGTGGTGCTGGAGGTGCTGCCTATCACAGTCTCCCTTTGAGGCAAAAGCAATCCTGTGATCTCACCTCCGTATGGCCACCTGTTGGCATGGCCTCTGGCCACTTCTTCATTGCTATAATCATATTACAGGCACTGGCACGGACGTCTGTTTATGGACCTATTCTGTTGGGCCTAATTGGGTCCCACCTCCTTCTGCTGCTTTATAAACTTCATTGAGGCTAGGACTTGTTGCCCTTTCGTGGTGTATCTGTGTGTTTCTTCAGTGTTGCTCTCGTTTGACCCTTGCTTGGCTGCCGTGTTTTCTCCTGATCGATCCTGTGGCTTTATCTGACTACCCGATCTGTGCATGACCCTGGCTTGTCCGACTAACCGCTCTGTTTTGACCTTGGATGTGGCTGACTACCCGATTTGGCTCTCGACTGTCGCTTGTCTAACTTACGCTCCGTGTTGTTGTTCGCTCCAGTCTGACTACCACCTGTCTGGGCTAGTTGTGAGAGTGCTCCATTGGTGTAGTGCAACTGTCACCTCAGTGGTAGAGTTGCTGGTTGCCTCTCGCTCCGTTGCCTCCATCCTGTGCCACTGTATCCGTTGCCTCCTGGGCCTGTTGCGTAACGTTCCCCTCTGCAGCCTACGTACAATATTGCCTTCACATACTTACCGGTGTTGTGGCTGGCTACGTTCCACTCTCTTGCCTCCGCCCTTCGCCTACCTAGTAGACTGGTTTAGTGACTCTTTCAGAGTACTAGTTACCCTCTGTCTCTCTCCATCTACCACTTCGTGGTAGAGTCACTACTTCAAGACATCTGTCACCTGTCTCGTGTCTTGGAGTTTAGCTGTCACTACAGTGATCAGGTTTCCTGGCATTCCATGTTTCCATTTGCTAGGTATAGAACCAAGCCTGGTTCTGCTCCCGTCTATCTCTATAGGCTACTGAGAACCGGTTACAGTTCAGTGTCAATCGTTGGGTAGTGAACTCGGCACTGTCCTCACGCCTGTTCCTACTAAGGTCGGGGAAGTGCTTACTCTTGCTTATCTCAATAAACTGGTTAAACTTCACTGTGCCTGTGTTGTGTGTACTATTTACTCTGGTGTCCGTGACACTGTCAAGGTTTGGCTGAGCTGCTCTAACTCTGCTGCTTGATTCTGATGTCTGAGCTAATCTATTGCTCTGCTATCCATTACTGCTGCCTTCCCCTTCCTGCAGTAGGCTGAATCAGCTGACCTCTCTGTGTTTGCTCACCAGACTGTTATCAGCCAACCCTCCCAGGGTATTTAAAGCAGCTTGGCTCACTACCTGGTTGCTCTTGTGTCTGATTCTGGCTGCAAGTGCATTATCCTGAGTTGCTGAATACTTGTGCATGACCTGGCTTCCTCTGTTGCCCCTTCTGGCTCCTGAATCCTGGATTGTTCCTGACATTGTTGATCTCCGTATTCCTGACCCCGGCTTGGCTGAGTACCTGTCTTGGTTCCTGACCCCGGCTTGTCTTTTGGTTTACGCTTCTGGATCACAATTTTGCTTTATTTGCTTTTGTTATTTTAATAAAGGTGTTTTGCATTTTACATTTTTGTGTCTGGTTCCTGATCCCTAATAGGTGAGAATCCTCATCCCTGTCTCCCATTCCTTCTCAGTTTCTGATAAAAAGGCAATCAATGTCTCTTCCACCCCAGCTTCTCTACCATAATCATCACCACCACCACTAGCCTCTACATGCTGCTGCTCTATCGCAGACATCTCACTGCTGCTTGGAGGAACAATGTGACAAAGTGTCCCCTATTGTCACACTTGTCATTTCTTTTTGGCCTGAAGAAGGCAGACTGGCAGCACTAACAGCAGGCACTAGCAGCTCATCTGTGCTCCTGCTGGTGGTGGTGGTATTAATTTTGAGTCTGCTCTCCCCCATCACCAGTTCTGGCCTCTTCAGGATCATGTTCAACTTGAACACTGTATTGAAGGGGAGGGGAGGAGGACTCCCAGAGCCATAGGAATGGTGTGGTCTCCCTTAACCGCTAGTCTGGACACTCTCAAATGCTACCACTCCCCTAACACTAGTCCCACAAGCTGCTTCACCATCACTACTACTACTACTAACACCAAGCACATCAAGTTCAGTCCCAGAGTCTTCCTCCTCACAGTCACTAGTAATATGAGGATACCGATTACCCCCTCCTTCATTCCTAACACTAACAAACTGCTGGACCTTCTTAGTAGTAGTAGTAGCAGTAGTACTAGCACTGGCGGGACTACTTAGGGATGGAAAGTGTGACTCAGGGTCCCCTGCTGTCACACTTGGCATCATCTCCCCCCCCCCCCCAAGTATTACAAGACACACTAGCAGCTTCAGAACTGCTGTCAGCAGCTTCAACACTGGCAGCAAGCACAGCACTGGTAGAACTGGCAACAGGTGCAGCACGTCTGATAGCAGGCACAGTACTGGTGGCAACAGGTTCAGCACTGGCAGCAGGCACAGCTGGTTTCAACAGGGGCAACAATGGTGGCAGCAGAGGCAGCACGTCTAGCAGCAGGCACAGGCTGCTGACCTGTCCTGCTCTCACTAGTACTACCCTTTTCTCCCTCCCTTCCCATTCCCTTTTCTCCCTCCCTTCCCATTAAAGTCCCCAAGATCCCTTGAGGTGATTTAGGGGGACTGGACAGCATTGGTTCAGTAGTACTTACTTTCTCCTCCTCCTCAGACTCATTGGACATATAAGAGTCCTTCCAGCTACTCCATTTATTATTTTGAAACCTGCTTATAGTGATAGCAGTCAAT
The DNA here is from genome assembly GCA_037306005.1 of Rhinophrynus dorsalis. Lineage (NCBI taxonomy): Eukaryota > Metazoa > Chordata > Amphibia > Anura > Rhinophrynidae > Rhinophrynus > Rhinophrynus dorsalis. The sequence goes on along the minus strand of CM074725.1, from coordinate 93,450,503 downwards.
GTGAACTTTTCCTGCCTCAATTTTTCTTCAAGATAACAGAAGAATAGCACAGCACGTCTATCTTGCTCTGTATCTGCTTCTATTGTGTTTGATTTCCACAAATAAGACACGTTTTTATAGGAAAATGGCGAAAACCCGTAAATCAATGGGCAGAAACTTTCTAGCCATTGAAAAAATGGCGAAACATTTTGGCCAGTGGGCAAAAAAAATGCAAAAATTTTAATTGTTAGTTTTAAAGCGGATTTTCCCATGAAAAAGAGCACATCAACAAGGTTTTTGAGGAATTTCTCAAGGGAACAAGGCAAGAGATTTCACCCACCCCTAGTTTTTAGCTTGCTATCAATATATTACAGCCATATTTCTTTTAACCCCTTAGTGACCCTTGACGTACCAGGACCATCATGGGTAGATTTGCTCCAAGGACCCTTGACTGTCCCAGTACGTCAAGGGTTAAACTCTCCCATCGTGGCTGCATGGAGCGATGGGAGAGCACGGGCTGCCTGTAACTAAGTGTTCTGGTACCGGGGCACTTAGTTACAGCCAGTAGAAACTTTGTTGCAACATGTGATTCGCTTGATGAGCGAATCACATGTTGCAAAAGCTAAATGACAGGGACAGTATTTGTAAATACTGTCCCTGTCAAATCTCTCTGCCTCCCTCCATCTTGCACACTGCTGAGGTGGTGAGAGATAGAGAGACATCGTATCAGATCGTGTTCCAGCGTTCCTGTAAAGAAAACAGTTTAAAAAAAAGAGAAATTTAACCCTTTGATCACTGTTTTGCAATGATCAATGTTACCCCCCATCTGATCACTCTAGAAGTGATCAATATGCTGCAGATCAGCGTTTGCTGATCTGTGGTACATCCCCCAACCCCCTTGTATTTTTTTACTTTTTTTTTTTATTTTTTTTTAATAAAATTTGAATAATAAATATAGTTTAGGTAGGTAGTTGGGTAGGTTTAGTGTAGACGTGTGTTTGGGAAAGGTTTAGGATTTGATTTAGGTTTAGGGAAAAAAAAAACAAAAAAACAAACAAACAAACCCTCCCCCCAAAAAACAAAACAAAACTAAGTATAGTTTAGATAGGTAGTTCACTTGGGTTAGGTAGATTCAGGGTATACGTAGGTTAGGGTAAGTTTTAGGGTTAGATTTAGGTTTAGGGATAGCGTAAGAAAAAAAACATAAAACAAAAAAAAGTTTTTAAGATTAAGTGTACAAAATGCAGCGGAGGTATAGTGTTGAAGAGGCATATGCCTTTTTGGTGTCTGACTCAGAGGCCACAGACACTGTGTCAGACTTTGACATAACGCAGTTTTCAGAGAGTGAGAGCAGCTCTACAGAAGGCCCAGCGTCATCACTAAAGAAAAAATGTACTATCCCAAGAGCTGCCCTGGCAACTGCCCCAGCACCTGCCCAAAGACCTACCAAAAGACCTGCCCAAAGAAATGCCCCAAGTGCTGCCCCAAGAGCTGCCCTGGAAACTGCCCCAGCACCTGCCAAAAGATCTGCCCAAAGACCTACCAAAAGACCTGCCCAAAGAAATGCCCCAAGTGCTGCCCAAAGAAATGCCCCAACACCTGCCACTCCTGATCCTAATGAATTGGTATAACCAATCAATTTATGCCCACAAATCCCAGAATTCGCAGGCAATCCAGGAATTCAAACTGATGTGGAAGGATTTACCCATAATATTTTTTTTATTTGTTTTTGGGGGAAGACATTTTAGGTGAAATTGTTTCCCAAACCAATTTGTATGCAGCCCAGTATATTGACGCCAACCCTACAGCTTTCGTTGTTAAGCAAGAAGTATGGAAACCCACAGACATCACAGAATTTAAACAATTCTGGGCCTTAATAATGGCAATGGGGACAATAAAAAAAAGCCAAGTATCCAATCCTACTGGAGCAAAACCCCCATATGTGATACCCCTATATTCCCCAAGACAATGACCAGGTCCAGATTTGAAGTCATTTTGTACTTTATGCATTTTAGTGATAATACCCTGTGCCTCCCAAAAGAACACCCCCAGTATGATAGACTGTACAAAATTCATCCCCTAATAAACCATTTACAGAAAAAGTTTGCCCAAGTATGTATGCCCCAAAAAGAAATTAGTGTAGATGAATCCCTAATGAAATATAAAGGCGGGTTAAGGTTCAAGCAATACATCCCCTCCAAGTGTTTCAAGTTTGGGGTTAAATTTTATAAATCGTGCGAAAGTGCCACAGGCTAAACCCAGGCTTTTAGAATTTATGGGGGCAAGGACAGACAACTTGATCCTCCTGGTTGCCCTGAATTTATGGGAACAAATGGGAAAATCGTTTGGGATCTAATTTACCCTTTATTAAATAAAGGCTATCAGTTATTCGCTGATAATTATTACACCAGCCCCCTTTTATTTAAGTCTCTTTTTTGTTTTGACACCGTGGCCTGTGGCACTGTCAGGCGCAACTGCAGGGAGTTGCCCAAAATACTCGTAGATGCCAAACTAAAAACTGGGACGTCCATATCTTTGTGTCAACAAGAGCTGCGGCAGTTAAGTTTAAAGGGATAGTAATACTTAGTTTTATCTATTTTATTTTATTTTGTAGGCATTAAAAAAACATGAAGAACGATACAAGTCTTATCTCTCAAACCTTTATGGTTTAAGAGATATTCACAAAGTACCCCCCCCTGTTCAGCCAGATCAGAAGGGAGGTGTCCAGGTAGACTGCAGAGAGGGACAATCTTCAATTAAGATAAGGGAAAAAGCTGAAAAACTTGTCAAGGGGGGTAGGGTTTTCATTGTTCTGATAGGAAGAAGAATGTCCCCTGCTGTTATCTGTCTGGTCTTACAACCAGATCCCCATCTGAGAAAAGATGGCTTACACTAGGTAAAAGGGGCGGGAGGGGAAACTTTGCTTGTGAATATCTCTTAAACCATAAAGGTTTGAGAGATAAGACTTATGTCATTCTTCATATTTTTTTAATGCCTACAAAATAAAATAAAGTTAAAACGAAGTATTACTATCCCTTTAAGGACAAAAAAGATGTCTACATGCTGACCACCATGCATGAGGACAGATCTGTGGCAGTCACTGTTCATGGCAGGACAGGGGTACTGAGAAAGCCAGTCTGCATCAGGGATTATAATAAAAACATGGGGGGAGGTGATCTGTGTGATCAACTAATGAGGCCATACCTCGCAATGCGAAAGTGTAGGGCATGGTACAAAAAAGTTGCCATCTATATGATGCAGACTGCAGTACATAATTCATTCTTAATTTTCAAACTGGCAAACCCCAATCAAAAATGTAGCTTTTTACAATATCAGCTACAACTCATTTCCCTATTTTTGTTTCACGGTGCGACAGAAATCATTCCATCAAGACCCGGGGAAGCACACTTTATTTATAAAATCCCCCCCAACTCCCAAAAGAACAAACCACAGAAGGGCTGCAGGGTTTGCTACAGAAAGGGAATACGGACAGACACCACCACTTACGCCCTTCCAAACCTGGCCCCTGCCTTGGTGACTGCTTCAAGGAATACCATTCAGGCACAATGCAGTAGTGCTGTAAAGTTTCTTTTATTATTTGGCCACTTTTTCTCCGTGAAATATTCTGTTTTTTTATTTTTCAAAACACATCCATCCTTAGAGCTAACACTATCAAAATGTATCTCTGATAACGGAAACACACGTTTCCTACTGGGCCTAGTAGCTCCCTCAAATCCTGACAAACCTATGCATATGGGGCATTGCCGTACTCAGAAGAAGAAGCTGAACACTAATCAATGCAGTTTATAAAATCTTCACCTATTCTGTGCTTGAAATTCACATCAACACTGAAGTCAAATTGTGAAAAATGCTGAATTTTTTTTTTTTTTTTTACTTACGTCAAGTTTTCACAGGATTAGTGGTAAAATGTCTGTGTTCAAAATTTGAAAACACACCTAAAACGAAGGTCTGGGGTGTCTACTTTCCAAAAATATACACTTTTGGGGGAAATCTTAAAGTAGAGCACCGGAACATAGCCCCAAATGAGAAATGGCACAAGATAAGCAATATGTGAAAATTCAATATCTGTTCAAATTTGGGCCCCATAGCTCCCCCAAACCACGAGAAACCTATGCATATGGGGTATTGTCGTACTCAGAAGAAAAAGCTGAACACTAAAAAATGCAGTTTTAAAAATCTTCACCTATCATGTGCTTGATATTCATAGCAACATTGAAGTCAAAGTGTGAAAAAAGCGTTTTTTTTTTTTTAACTTACGTCAAGATTTACAGGTGATTGGTGGTAAAATGGCTGGGTAAAAAATTTGAAAACATACATAAAACAAAAGCCTGGGGTGTCTACTTTCCAAAAATATACACTTTTTTGGAGAAATCTTAGAGCGGAGCACTGTTGCACAGCCCCAAATGAGACATGGCACCAGTGATGCAAGCTGTGAAAATTCAAAGTGTGAAACTGGAAACGCGCATGTTCCAATTTGGGCCCTGTAGCTCCCCCAAACCTTGAGAAATCTATGCATATGCTGTATGTTACAGAGGGCAAGCCTCAAACACTTTCTATTTGTTCCCTCAGCATATTGCTACGCTGCCTCAACTGAAGAGCCACCGTGTGTTATATTGCTATGTTACCATAACGTAGCGTTGCGTACCCCTCTGGCACTCAAAGGGTTGAGTAAGGAGGAGTTACTGCTCCCACTGGGTGATTAAATAGGGGAGTGATTTAAATCATGCAGGGAGGTGGCCTGCCCCCACGATCCAGCCCGCCCACCACTATCCAAGTAACTGAAAAAACAAAATGGCTGCCACTTGCTCCCACACCACAGACACAAACACATCAGACAAAAACACACACACTCACACACACTCAATCACACACTAACACTCTCACACACACAATCACTGAAACACACTCACACTCTCTCACTCTCAATCACACACACTCAATCACACACACTCACATTCTCTCACTCTCATACACCCTCTCACTCACTCTCATACACCCTCTTACTCACGCACTCTCACACTCACTCACACACTCTCACTCAATCACACACACTCACTAACACACTCACGCAATCACTCACATGCAATCACTCACACGCAATCACTCACACACAATCACTCACACACAATCACTCACTCTAGCACTCACACGCACTCACTCACACTCCGGGAGCCAGCACGATCCACCTTCGTGCTGGCATGTGCAATTACCACATGCATTTCAACTATATGAATGAATGCCACAGTGGAGGCATAAATACAAACACAAACTCATTACAATGACACATAAGTCACCCCCTTATGACTCACTTCTGTGTGTGTGTGTGTGTGTGTGTGTGTGTGTGTGTGTGTCTCTGTGTGCGCCTGTGTGTTCCTCACTGTGTGTGTTGCATGTCTGTATCACACTCTATGTGTCTGCATGTTGTGCATTGCATGTATGAGTGTATGACTGTGTCACTCTTTATGCATCTCAGGGCATGCGTGTGCATTTGCATGTGTGTCTCTGTGTGTGTGTGTCTTGCATCCGTGTGTGCATTAATTCCCTATGTAGCCTGACGGGCAGCGCCATTCCACATTGCTAGTCACTAATAAAATATTAAAAAGAGTGGGCCCCAGTACAGATCCCTTAGGTACTCCACTAGCAACACAACTTTCCACTGAATATTCTCCACTGACTACAACTCTCTGTCATCCAGCCATAGCCTTATCCATTCAAATATTTTTACATCCAGACCCCAACACTGCAATGTACTGAATCTTCTATGAGGGACAGTGTCAAAAGGTTTACTGAAATCTAGATAAGCTTTATCTACTGCTCTTCCTGTCTACTATTTTAGTTATATAATTTAGTTATATATTTTTTCATAACAAACATTTTCTGTTTCTAAGAGGTGAGATTACATTAATCTGTGCTCAGATAGGGAGATCCTCAAGTCCTGCCCTGTCATTGATCACTCATGAATAGGGTTGAGAATCATGGTACTAGGGGTCCCAAGGCAACAGTTTGAAAATCATTGGACTACATCCTAAGAATATGTCAGTCCAAGAAGAAAGTGAGTCTCCAAAAACAGACCTTATGGCCATTTGCAGACCAGAAATTAAAGATACTTAATACGTAAAAAAAAAAAAATTGTACGGTCTTTCCCCTTGAGTAAAACAAGGGTAGTCTCACTGCAGAAAGGTGTTTTAATAAAATGTTATTAAATCTCAAGGTTGCATTTTTTAGATACATTGTACAGTGGCTCTGTTACTATATCATCCTCTGGTCAGCTCTGGACAGTTGACCATAAATCTCCATAAGATGGTGTAGCAGCAGCGCCACTGTACAATTTGAGGCCACTGATATTGCACCTAAAAAACTCTATGTCTGAGCTGTAATAACTTTCAAATAAAACACCTTTCAGCAGTGGGAGTACCCTTGTTTTACTGTGAGATAAACACTACAATTTTATGTTGTTTTAACATATTTACATATTAAGTTTTACTATTACTGGCCAAAAGCCAAAGCGATGTGCAAAGTATTGTTCTACTTCAAAAATTAATTTTCTGCCTAAACCAGGGGAATGACTCAAGCTGATATAGCCTCTAATTAACACATCTGTGCTCAAGCTTAACCCTTTGAGTGTCAGAGGAGTACAAAACACATTGCTCTGCAATGAGTTGCATATTCCTCTGGCACTCAAAGGGTTAAATAGAAAGCCTCAGTGTTGCCCACATTATTGGCTATGGAAGTTAATGGGAAAGCTATGCCATAATGCACGACCAGACTTTTGATCTTTGTTCAGGTACACATCACACAATTAGTTTTTCTACGCAAGAAATATGCACAGTTAGCTTACAAAAAGGAAGCATTTTTAAACAAAACTAATTTATAGCTTTATTTTCATTATAGCAACCTTTTAATAACTGCACCATTTGTTCAGTAGCAGGTTTTTAGACATTTGCTGTTCTCAGTTTTAAAAACTGGCCATATGTGGAAATACAGAAAACAGGTCTCATATCACATTTTTGTTTCTATGTAGCTACCTTAATAGGTTTGTTGTATTCATAGACCACAAAGAAGTAAGCTTCTGTCCATCAAGCATTTCAGAAACTTCTGATTTCAAAATCAAAAGATTTGTATAACTTCTTCCAGGAACACTCAACAGGTAGAGGATATCACCAGAGCTTCAAAAGAAAAACAAGGATTCATTTTTACAAATTAATTAGTGAAACAATACCTAGAATATAAATATATGCAAATGTAATGTAGCAGAGACTTGAGTTAAAGGGTTAAAAATCCACTTTATTTATTTATTGGGGGATCTCCAAAATCCCTATATCACACTATTCACTAAACCTGACTCCACTTATTTTTTTCCATTTATGTATATCTACGTGTATATATCTTTGGTTGGGAAGCACTCACACATATAGAATTAAAACAAATGACTGGGTGCTGTAGTGAGGCTGAATATTACATCAAAAGAGGAAACCCAGCACTCAAGACTTTCAATTTAGAGATAAGTGTTTATTAAATGATCAATGTTTTTGCCAGGAATATCTGGCCTATCTCAAGACTGTAACACGTGTACAACGGTTCCCTAAGTAACTTTCCCTTGTAGGGGGCCAAGATCGGCAAATACATGTGGTCATGACGTCACGCTAGCAGGCGTGAAGACATTCATTGTCAAAAGGTAACATTATGTTACACACTTGATGCAGAACCCAACCCCAATGTGCAATAATGCAGAGGATGCCACAATATATACAGATAAAGCTTAAAGGGATAGTAATACTTCGTTTTAACTTTATTTTATTTTGTAGGCATTCAAAAAACATGACGAATGATATGTCTTATCCCTCAAACCTTTATGGTTTATGAGATATTCACAAACAAAGTTTCCCCTCCCCGCCCCTTTTACCTAGTGTAAGCCATCTCTTTTCAGAGGTGAATCTGGTTGTATAACAGATAACAGAAGGGGACAATTCTCTTTGTATGAAAACAATGAACGCCCTTCCCCCCTTGACAAGTTTTTCAGCTTTTTCCCTTATCTTATTTGAAGATTGTCCCTCTCTGCAGTCTACCTGGGCACCTCACTTCTGATCTGGTTGAACGGGGGGGATACTTTGTTTGTGAATATCTCTTAAACCATAAAGGTTTGAGAGATAAGACTTATATCATTCTTCATGTTTTTTTAATGCCTACAAAATAAAATAAAGTTAAAACGAAGTATTACTATCCCTTTAAATACTGAAGAACTGGATTATGGCAGTTTATATAATCAATGGAGAAATAGAGAATATGTACTGAAAAAAGGATGTAAACTAGAGCAATACAGCTGTATAGAAACTGTTCTGGGGATGATCTCAATACCAGACAGCTCCACAGATTTGCTCATGAGCCTACTTACACGATGCAAAACAATACTGTAACAGGTTGCCGTTGCATCACAAAGTGCAAGCCAGTAGAGCTCCAATTTGCTAGCATCGTGCTGCAAGTAACATAGTAAATTAGGTTGAAAAAAGACACAAGTCCATCAAGTTCAACCTTCGCCTCATACCTCAGTAACTGAGAATTTTATAGCTTTCCTGCTACCAATTAAATTAGTCTTTATCAGACCTTCCTGATCAGCCTACTGATAAACAGTATAACTCTGTATGTTCCCTTTTGAAAGAAATGTATCTAATCTTCTCTTAAATGTATCCATTGTATCTGCCATAACTACCTCCCTGGGCAATGAATTCCACAATTTGACAGACCTTACCATAAAAAAACCCTTCCTCTGCTGAAGTTTAAACCTCCTTTCCTATAATCTCAAGGGGTGTCCCCTGGTCACCTGATCAGGCCTTGGAATAAATAGCTCACCGCAGAGATCCTTGTATTGACCTCTCATATACTTGTACAATGTGATAAGGTCTCCTCTTAGTTGTCTTTTCTCTAGAGTAAATAAACCAAGTTTGTTTAGTCGTTCCTCATATGTCAAGTCCTCCATTCCCTTAATTAATTTTGTTGCTCTCCGCTGTACCCTCTCTAGTTCTACTATATCCTTTTTCAGAACCGGTGCCCAAAATTGCACTGCATACTCAAGGTGAGGTCTTACCAATGATTTGTAAAATGGCAAAATAATGTTATCCACTCTTGCTTCGATACCTCTTTTTATGCAAGACAGGACTTTGTTTGCCTTTACTACTGCTGTTTGACACTGGTCACTGTTTCCAAGTTTGTAGTTGACAAGGATACCCAGGTCTTTTTCTAGCAACGAGTCACCTAAAATTATTCCATTAAGTTTATAAGTAGCCTTCGGATTGTTTCCTCCCAAATGCATGACTTTACACTTCCCCACATTAAACTTCATATTCCACATGTTTGCCCAATCTGACATTGTATGTAAGTCCCTCTGTAGAGAGAGAAAATATCCTGTTCTGAATTAATTACTTTGCATAATGTATTATCATCTGCAAATATTGATATTTTGCTTTCTATATCTATTTCCAGGTTATTTATAAACATGTTAAAAAGCAGCGGACCCAATACTGAACCCTGAGGTACTCCACTCTCCACTTTAACTGTACTGGAGAATTTTCCATTTACAACCACACACTGTTTCCTATCCTTCAGCCAGTTTTGTATCCAATTACAAAGGTTATCTCCTAGCCCCAATTTCCTTATTTTATACACCAGCCTTCTGTGGGGCACTGTATCAAATGCCTTTGCAAAGTCTACATCTACTGCCTTGCCATTGTCTAGGTTGCTGCTTACCTCCTCATAGAAGCTGAAAAGATTAGTTTGGCATGATCTATTCTTCATAAAACCATGTTGATTTGTGCTAATGATTTTATTTTTGTGTTGTAATCCTGAATATAGTCCCTTATTATCCCTTCTAACAGTTTTCCCACTACAAAGGTCAAATTCACTGGTCTATAATTCCCAGGTTCTGCTTTAGTTCCCTTCTTAAAAAGAGGCACTATGTTAGCTCTTCTGCCAATCCTGTGGCACTGAGCCTGTGGTAATAGAATCTTTAAAGAGTAAATATAGGGGTTTTTCTAACACTGCACTAACTTCCCGAAGAACCCTTGGATGTATACCATCAGGACCCGGTGCTTTGTCGGTCTTAATTTTGTTCAGTCTTCCCATGACATCTCCTTGAGTTAACCCAATATCTATTAATTGTATTGTTTTATTTGTTACTTGCGGAGGCTCTTCTACCATTCCTTGCTCCCTTGTATATACTGATACAAAGAAAGTGTTTAAAACATCGGCCTTTTCCTTATCCTCACTAACCAACTCACCCATCTCATTTTTGAATGGTCCAATGCACTCCCTCTTAAGTTTTTTGCTATTTATATATTTGAAAAACTTTTTTGGATTAGTCTTGCTTTCCCTTGCAATTTGAGGTTCATTATCTATTTTTGCTACCCTAATTGCCTTTTTGCAATCTTTGTTGCACTCCCTGTATTTTAAGAAAGATTGTTCAGTTCCTTCAGACTTAAATAATTTGAATGCTTTTTTTTCCTTGCCATTTCCTTCTTTACATGTGCAGTTAACCACATTGGCTGTGATTTACTTCTTTTGCATTTGTTCCCCATTGGTATATACTGTTGGGTACATTTCTGCAACCTAAATTTGAATTCTGACCATTTTTCCCTCAGTATTTTTGCCTTTAAATAAAATATCCTAGTCTATGGCACCATGGACCTGTGAAACTCGCATTTCTCCATTTTACAAAATAGTTTATTCTTGCATAATCTGAGCAAGACTTGATGTGTTGAGACAGGCTAGACGAGTGTATGAGTATATCATCTAGGTAGACTACTACACAGGACTGTAGCATATTGCGGAGGATAGCATTAATAAATTCTTGAAATACAGCGAGTGCATTACAAAGGCCAAAAGGTATGACTAGATATTCATAATGCCCTGATCTGGTATTAAATGCCGTTTTCCACTCATCCCCAGCTCTTATTCTGATCAGGTTATAAGCAGCCCATAGATCCAGTTTAGTGAAAACGGAAGAACCTTTTAACCTGTCAAATAGTTCAGTAATGAGTGGTATGGGGTAGGCATTCTTGGACATTAGTTTATTCAGTCCCCGGTAATCAATACAAGGCCTCAACTCGCCATTCTTCTTTTTGACAAAAAAGAAACCAGCCCCTGCAGGCGAGGTAGATTATCTACTAATCCCTCTTTTAAGGGCATCGTCAATATATTCCTCCATGGCCTGATTCTCCTTGCACGACAGCGGGTACGTGCAACCCCTAGGAGGCACAGCACCAGGAGGCAAATCAATAGCGCAATCGTACACCCTATGCTGAGGCAAAGTGCTAGCCTCTCCCTTACTGAAAACGTCACTGAATTGGTGATATTTGGCTGGCACGGAGGGAGAGGTACACAAAATCTTAATTGGATGAGTCACACAATGCCCCATACAGTACTTGGACCAAGACGTGATCTCACAAGTCTGCCACTCAAACTGGGGATTATGCAAATGTAACCATGGAAACCCCAGAATGATGAGGAGAATGGAAAATATGAAACCGCTGTTCCTCCGTGTGGCGAGCCCCAATAGTCATGGATAGCGGAATAGTTTCCATAGCTTTCTGAGCCGGTTCTAATGGTCTGCCATCAATGGCCTCAATAGCTAAGGGAGATTCCCTCTTGAGCAACGGAATATGATGTAGTGCATCAAATGAACTGTCCATAAAGTATCCAGCCGCGCCGGAATCAACCAGGGCCAGAACCTCCACCGAATGTTCTGCCCAGGAAAATGCCACCTGGACCTGCATATTAGGGTCTAGAGACTGCTGACCACCACCTAGAGCCTGTCCCCCAAGGTACCCTAGGTGCGTTCGTACAGGATAGGTACAGGATAGGTACGTAATAGGTGCCCAGCCTTGCCACAGTACAGCCATAACCCCTGCCTCCTAAGGTGTGCCTGTTCTTCCATAGATAGTTTGGTGAACCCAAGCTGCATTGGTTCACAGGTCTCCTGTGTTCGCTCAGGAGGCATGGGAGGCGAGGGAGGCATGGGTGGGACCAAAAAACTGGTTTACCCAACATTCCTGGGCCGCAGCTTGCGGTCTTTAGCCATAAGTCTCTCACGGATGCAAGAATCAATCAAAATAGCGAAATCAATGTATTCATCCAAATTACTAGGCACTTCTCTAGCTGCGGTCTCATCCTTAATACGGTCAGCAAGTCCCTGAGCAAAAGCTGCCACCAGCGCTTCGTTGTTCCAACCTACCTCTGCCGTCAATGTACGGAATTCAATGGCATAATCGCCCACAGTACGATTGCCCGGTTGTATCTCCATCAATCGTTTGGCAGCAGAGGCAGCTCTACCTGGAACTTCAAATACTCTTCGAAAGGTACGCACAAACTCCCTGAAGTTCCTGGTGCATGGTTTAGCATTCTCTCACAGGGGGTTGGCCCATTACAGGGCTCTGCCCGTCAATAGAGATATCAAGAACCCCACCTTACTGCGGTCATTAGGAAAGGCGTGAGGGATTAGTTCCAGAAAAATCTC